>QVRM01006816.1:65000-730000 GCA_003439945.1 Dermanyssus gallinae
GTATGGCTCACATATGGGAGCGCCTATTCTTAGGGCGGCCACGATGCGGGAGGAGTATATAATAATAATAATAATAATAATAATTATTATTATTATTATTATTATTATTATTATTATTATTATTATTATTATTATTATTATTATTATTATTATTATTATTATCATTATTATTATTATTATTATTACTACTACTACTACGGCTGCTACTTCTTCTACCAAAAAAACAATAGACTGTTAACATTCGACGCCTCATCATCGTTGTTGTTTCCCCTCTTTGGTTTCACTAAACCCCTTCGTTCGCTGGTCTTACGGGATAAATCCGCTAATAAACACTCTATGCTCTGTGCTGGTCGTCGGCGTCGTTGCTTAGACGTTGGATAGAAGATAGACGTTGCCTGCACGAATAGATTCCTCGTTTCTTTGTCCACCGGAGTTCGTTGTTCCACATCCAATGTTTATGTATACGTCGCCAAACGGAACTTATATATTGTTGGGTGTGTGTGTGTGTGAGAGCTTGTGTCTAGGTGGGTGGTTAGGTGCGCATATGCATGTATATAAATACATACATATATGTAGGCTTGTGTATGTATGATATGCGGGCACACGTTCGTTAGGATCTTGTTAGACTCGTGCTTGAAATCAAGTTCGTATATATATATATATATATATAAGTCGCGGCGGTGACCTGGACTCCTACGCAACGCTCGAAACGAGGCGTTGTCATGGCAACCATGAGCGACAAACCGACTACTGCAAGTTCGAGCCCCTGCCTTGCTATTTATGTTTCTGTTGGAACACGTGGCCTGGTCACTGGTCTGCTGCTACATTCCTCTGCTGAATAAAGCCCATCGATATAAGTCCAGCGACGAGAAAGCGGTAACGATGGGTGCATTTAGACGCTATCGTCCCACAGGTCATCTTTGCCTATTACAAGCGTACAAAATGCGGCTGTGAAAGTGTTAAAACCAATATGTATCTATACAGATAGTACATGTATGTATATATATATATATATATATATATATATATATTTTTTTTTTTTAATGTATTTTAATAGTTGAAGTTTATTTATACATTATACACAGCATAATTATAATACGTAATAATACGTGGAAATGCGGCTGCGGTGCTAGGTTTGCTGCCCTCAGGCAGTGGTCTACCGGGTCTACTCTGATTACGTATTAGAATTATGCTGTGTATAATGTATAAATAAACTTTACTAGCAAAGTTCTGTCCTAGCTCATTTAATAAAGTAAAAAAAGAATAGCTTCTTAACTAGTATGGCATGTAGATATATTTATTATTATTATACATACCAGCGTATATACGTATATATAAAAAACAAATGAAAATTCGTATCCTTTAAATGCAGTATATTCAATAGTATATGTTCTTCCTAAGCTCACATTTTTTTTTAACACGGCCGTATAGTCTCTAGGTGTCTTGGCAAATCCCTCCTTCTCTGAAATCCTCTTTAACATGCGTGTCACGCTCTGTTAAATGGTTAGAGATAGGCTCTTATTTTGTGGACAGAGACAGAGAACAATGAATTCAGCATGCTTTGTTTAATCCTACACGACCTAACAGTGTTAAACATACGTAAGGAAAGCTCAGTCTCCACTGCGTTGAGACCTCTTGCGTGTTGGTCGGTACACTTGTCGCCTGACAGTCGCACAGAAATTCAATTTTAATCAGGAGCGAGTCACCTTAGCGGATATTTGTCACAACGAAAAAGAAGTGCTGGTCTTTCTGGCTAGAAAATATCTGATAAAAGGTGAATGATCACATACACTGAGGTATTTCTCGTCGCATCTGAAGTATTGCTGGGGAAGCACCCGACTACGATGTCTTCTTCTTTCCAGAATATTTGAGCTTTTTTGCAGTTTGCGGTCGCCATAACCAACCTTGTGAGAGCGCCATTCACTTGTCTTAAAGTCGAAAAATTCACAGGACAGATGCGGATCCAACCACGGAGCGCTCGCTTAGCCAAAAACATCACCGCTGCGGCCGACAACGTGAAACAACGTCCGTAGACATCGATTCGGTAACATTCCCTATAGCAGGGTCTTTCGCGCACCTCAAGCTAGTAAATGTTGAAGTCGGTTCAAGCGATGAGCGATCATCAGAAGCACGGCCCATTTCTGTCTAATTGACAGTGTGAGTTAACAAAACTGTCGTTTCTGGGCAACCCAAAACTTGTACGTGGTTCACGCCGAGCCGTTGCATGTGCTATAGGTATCAGTATGGTGCGGTCTCTGTAATATCAAAAAATCATTGGACCCTATTCTTTTGACTTCACAGTGAATGGCGGGTGTTATCTCAGCTCGACTAGCTACGACTACGTAAGAATTGCCGATGAATGGATGCTGCAACGGCTTACCGAAAGCAAAATTGCCTGATCTTTCTTTCCTAAGAAGGACAAGTAGCGTTTTTGTTTACAGAGGAAAAACGTCGCGTCGTATTCTATCAAGATGCATCGTATTTAATCTTGATAATGCATACTCGCATCGCATTCCTACCTATTTACACATCGCATTCCTACCAGTACCCACCTTTTACCTTTACCACGCTCTCCAAGATTTTTATGTGTTCTGTTCACGTACAAGTCATGTTTTATAGAGGTAAAAAACAATCTGGTTAATAAAAAAACGATAAATTCTGAAAGAATAGAATGTTGTCATTAAAATTTAGAGACCAATACTATAGACAGACACTTACACTCCCGCCGCGGCACTGGGGTTTGCAGTGTCCACGAGAGAGTCGCCGGTCCGGCAGGCCGACCAGCGGACTAGTTTCCAACCCGCTATCACGGATTAAGAAAGGGCCACCACAGTACTCCTACCTATACGATCACAAGACTGAAAAAAAAAGTCATCTTCCGATTCCGGGTTACATTCGAGCATATGGGTCTTTTATGAGTGGCCAGGCCTACACTAGGGCAGAGGGCTTGGCCCACATTTGGGCAGAGGGCTCCTATAACCGCGAAGAGCTGCAGTAGGAAAGGACGATGCCCTTACAAGGAGGTCTGCTTCATGTGGGACATCTCTTGGCATTATGCCTATTAAGCCAAGACAGCAGGCATTCCGACCGGCACCCCATAGTTGACTAAACCCGGGGCGTTAACTAGTCGGTCCGGAGTCAGTGTGCAGAACATCTAATCCGTTACGTAATACCAGTTACCAGTCCTCGAATTGGCCACGACAATCTGACAATATAAATGCGTTGCCACATAATCTATATCGTATACATTGCCTCCAAAGGCCAAACGGGCCAAGAGAATGTTGCTATTGGGAGTTTACACATCTGACTAACTTTCTATTGCGCGTGAAGGTACCCGCAGCACAGGTAACTCTCCCACCACGGGCAAGAACGCTGGAGAGAGAGAGTCTTAGTTACTCCCACGTACGTAATGTTGACTAAGTGATACTGTAATTTTAAGTAACATTTCTAAATTTACCTTAGGAATCGAAGACAACTTCCTGACTTACCTAATATATTAACATATATGCCAATTGGCACCGTCATGACCAGAAAACGGCCCCATCTAGTTCGCGTCATATTTGCTTACTATCGTTGGTTGCCAAGTATATTGGGCCGTATCTGGACACGAGCACTACATCTCCCGTCAATGGCAAATTGGACCGTCAATAAAATAACATTTCCCTCCGGCTCGTCGAATGAAAATAGCTTTTTATCGCACAGGATCCGTACACGTACGATACGAAAAACAGCTTGAAATACGTCTTGAAAGCCATCTTCTGGACCGATGCTTTATAAATATTCAACGTTTAACGTGTAATTTGGACACTGTACACCAGCGACTGAGGTGCCCGCGCGCTGGATTCTATCCGATTTACGGACAACGGAAACTAATACTTTCCCGACAAACCCCTGCTTCTCACTTTTTAAAGCTCGTAACGTAAAACCCTGTACCTCACACCAACGGCAGTAGGTACAGTCGGTACAAATAAAGCACTAACCAAAGTTCACCATATCAGACGCATAAACATCGTCAGATGCGTCAGAGGCAACGTGAGACTCGTCTGGAAATGTTTGCATGAGGGTTTTATATACCGAGCAAGATGGCTTAGTGGCAAAGTCTTTGCCTAGACTCAGACCGGCTACACTTAAATTGGTTTTCATGATTCCCAATTTAGACAAGGTAAATGCAGGAGTGGATTAAAAATCAGCCATGATATGAAAAAAAAACCGTACACGAACATTAGCATTACAAAACCAAAAGTAGGAAATATATATATATATATATATATATATATGTTGTTTCAGGAATATTTGAAAAACTATATATGGAATTAGAGAGCTCGTTAACGCAAATGTTGTTTTCCAATAGAACATGGTCTCTAAGAAGTCTTGTTTCGGAGTGAGAGTGAAATTACAACAATTTGTGATCCTGGCGTTTTTGCCTAACATAGGCGCACAAAATGTGCAATTGCAAGACAACAAAAAACAAGTTATTTTATTAGCTTTCACATCAAATACCTTAAAATCAATACCCTACGACCACTTACAGCGCTTAAAACTAGAACATTCAGGCAAACGCACATTTCGTGACAATCATTGTGGTACCAAACTTATGGCAAAGCGAGTCACAAATGCGACGTAATTACGATTTTTCGGCGGGATATCGAGATTGTGTGCATGCATAAATTATTTTGTCCCAGAAAAATTTAAAGAGCGTTATATGGAATTGTAGAGCTCGTTAAAGCAAATTTAGCACACACATGTCCTTCCATATATATTTATTGTTATTATATATTTATTAAACACCCAAAGGCCCTTACAGTTTAATACATTTTTTCTCCTTTCAGCCTTCTTCCTTTGTAGTATTTTTTGTTCCTCTAAATAATCGTCTTTTGTAGTCATTGTCACCCCAAGATACTTGTACTGACTTTTATAATCCAGTTCCTTCTCCTGTACTACAACCTTTATTTCCCTCCCTAACCCCATCAAATACTAAAATTGCGCTATTTTTTTTATTAAACGCCATGTCTAATTTCTCCGCTGTTTCCCCACATGCGTTTAACATTTCTTGAACTAGTGCCCCACCCTAAGACTACCATATCTTCAGCATACAGCACTACAAGTGTCTTCATATATACACCCTTGTTCCCTATCTGTAATTATAAACCCGTGCTATTAACCCTTGGCGCTATTCTCTCTCTATATACATTAAAAAAATCACCGATGACAACGGACAGCCTTGCCCCCCTTAGCCACTATAAACTCTCTAGATTGCTCAACTGCTATTATTATTCTTACCGTGTTATTCCTGTCAATTTCTTTTAGTAACTACACCTAGCTTTTCTCAAAACCCTCCTCCAACATATCATATGTTTTTTGTAGGATCTAAAAATCCTGCCACACACTTCGCAATCTTGATTATTCCACAACCTGACTGAAATATGATCATCCAGTCTATACCCTATAGCCTTTCTAAATCCGCACTGCCATTCTCCTATTTTCTCATTTGTCTCCAGAATACTCTGCACTCCCCTGTTAAACACCTGCATAAATATTCAATACGTTATAGGTGTATTTGTGATTGGTCGCCTATTTTGTAAAGTGTCATTATCTGCCCCCTTCTTGGGAAGAAGAAAAACTCTTCCCTTGCGTCAACTCTCCGGGAGTCTGCCCCCTCTAAATATATTATTAAATTGCTTCGTTAGATAACACACGTACTCATTTCCCAACGTCTGGATAAATCCTACCGAAATCCCGTCAAGACCACACGCCGTTTTGGATTAATTTTCTTTACCACGCCTTCGATCTCATATGCTGTGGTTGTAATCTCCGTGCCAATGTTTATCCTCTCTCTCTCTCTCTCTCTCTTGCGCGCTATATATATATATATATATATATACAGGTAGTTCAATAAGTTCTTAGAATGAGCTTTTTAGAATTCGAATTTTGGCACGCTTTCACCGCTAATAGGAACTGCAACTTTTTGACTGCTAGCACTCAATATATTATGGTGATTGGCCGTTGCGATTTCGTTTGATAGCTTTTGCCGTGCAACGTCTCGGCGTGACTTTTAAAAATGGAGAAAAAATAGTTTCGAGTGGTTATCAAGCATTTTTATTTCAAAGGTTGGAATGCGACCCAAGTAAAAATTTAGTTAGACGAGACGTACAGTGACTCTGCGCCATGTTTTGCCACTGTTTCCAACTGGATTAATGTGTTAAAAAGAGGTCGCAGGAGCACCGAGGATGAACTACGTCCAGGAGGCCAAAAAACGGCAACTGATGAGGAAAACGTAGAGAAAGTGCGAAAAATTCTTGGCACAGAGAAGCGAATGAACATTAAGGAAATAGCGGAGGCATTAGGGATTAGTTTAGGCAGTGTGCATTTTATCCTACACGAAAACTTGAAGATGAAAGAGAGAGCAAAATGGCTGCCGCATTTGCTCAACCAAGGCCAAAAAGACGCGTCTGTTTTGGCTTTACAGCGAAATTTGGCCAAGATGTCGAACAATCTGTCGGATTTTTGGTGCAGATTCATGACCGTCGATGAAAGCCGGGTTCATCACTACACTCCCGAGACCCAAGAAGCATCTTGCCAATGGTGTGCACCTGACGAAGGACCTCCGAAGAGGGTGCGGAAAACGGCATTGACCGGAAAGGTTATGGCTACAGTTTTTAAGACCAACGTAGAATAATGCTGGTCGACTACCTTGAGAGCTGTAAAACGATCACAGGAGAATATTATGCAAGACTGTTGGACTGCCGTTAGCAAGAACTCATCGTGAAACGGCCCGCTATGCAGAAGAAGGTTGTCTCGTTTCACCAGGGCAATGCTCCTGCACACAAATCCCGGCAAGCGTCGGCAAAACTGGCCCAACTGAGGTTCGAACTTGTTGAACAACCCTCCTATTCTCCAGACCTGGCCCCCTCTGATTATTTTCTCTTCGGACATTTGAAGAATAGTCTCGGTGGAAAGCGTTTTTCCAGCAATGAAGAGGTTAAGGCTGCTGTCAATGCCTATTTTCAGTCTAACGACGCGGAATTCTACTCAAGAGGTATGAAAGCTCTGAAATCTCGGTGGGAAAAGTGTACGAGTATTGAGCTTCTCGGGGAGTATATCGAATAAGAAAAATGTAAAAACATGATTTGGAAAATTCTCGGTTTTCATTCTAAGAACTTATTAAACTATATATATATATATATATATATATATATATATATATATATATATATATATATATATATATATATATAAATATTTATTATACCGTAAAGGGACATCTAACTTAAGCTAAGAAGATAGCTTATTGCAAGCAAGCTTACCAGATTTCGTTTGTTTTTTTCCGTACGCTTTGTACCAATAGTCGCGGGCAATGGGAGGTAGCACTTATTTAAACAAAAACTTCCGTGTATGGCAACAACGCAACATAGGCTTATATTCCGTGAGCCATGAGACATAAGCTTACATGGGCCGACGAAACGGTGGCAGCTCAACCGCAGATTAGTCCGGTACACAAACACACAGATAGACAGACGGATAGAGAGAAAGAAACAAACAAATGAGGGCCCTCATTTCCTTCTGCCAGGGGGGCGTCGCCGTTAGGGCATCTAAGCCTTCGTATGTAGTCAAGCGCGCAGAAGCGTGCGCGCCTGTGTGTACATAGGAGATGCATTTTTATTTTATATTTTTAAAATTGGTTTTACTAGTGATAATAATGCTTATTATAACGGTCCTAGTAACAATAAACACAATAATTATTAATGGATTTAAATAGTTTTTTTTGGTAAATTTAGGTATATATTTCACTTCAAAGACGTAGTTACTTGGTTCTACAGTATTAAAGTAACGCAAGCAAAAAAAGCAAAATTTACGATTGTAATCAATTATTAACGGTGGGAACATGCCATCTAGTAGGTCTCTGCTAACGGTCGAGCCCGGTGGCGTGGTGCATTCGTCTGCGCCTCGCAACCGGAGAAGACACATAGATGCGCGGGTTCGAACCCCACCGTTGCACATTTGTATTTATGGGGATCCGTCTATGAAGCAATGCGATAAGTAGTCCCGTGGACGTTGAATCTCGGCTGAGGGTCAGCCCAAAAAAAAAGGTCCCTGCTTACGTGTGCCCTCTTGCACATCCAGCGACAGGGGATGTCTGAGGACAGGGTGACATGTATTTCAGACAGCGCCTGTCGCTGGATGTGCAGCGAAGCACATATATATATATATATATATATATATATATATATATATATATATATATATATTGGCAGATACAGGCGATAGCCTTATCTGCAAAAGGCCTTGAATGGTTACAATTGTTTGAATGTGTGTAATTGTAAAAATTTTAAGAAATTACTAAATTTAACTAAATTTGCCGTCCGGAGAAGAAGCTATTGTCGAACTAAAAAAGAAATAGCAACTGCATTAGGTATGCGTGCGAAGGTGGGTTTTGTTGCTTGCGAAAACCTGGCACAACGGGTCCGGGCAAATTTTCAAATTTCTACTAAGCAGCGGGTCGTAAAATTTGGTCGTGGCTATTATTGTTGTCGTCGTCTTTGTCGTTCTTGTTGTTGATGTTATTGTTGTCGTAGTCGTCGACGGGAGGAGTCCGCTACATAATTAAGTGGTGGCGGCTGGAAGACCGTACGTCGTTGCCTCCGGTATATGTTTTCTGCCTACAGTGTTCGAGAGGGTGCAGAACGCGGCTTACATTCGATGAGCGTCAGGAGGTCCGTCCACATAGAGCAGGCATGGGGGCGGGCAGGCAGACATGTAGTATAGACGGGTATAATACATACTGTATGATGGAGAGCGTTTAGAACGCGAGAGAGTCCAAAGAAAGAAGAACGCAAGACAGTCACGCAGCTGGATAGATCGACACACGCAGAAAGGGGATCTGCAGAGAGAGAGAGAGAGAGAGAGAGAGAGAGAAGAAAAAAAAGAGAGGGGGAGATAAAGCGAAAATGCAAAGAAAGAGACAAGGAAAGAGTGTGCTGAAGAAAAGGTGATGATGAGAGAAAATGGCGTTTTATGGCTGGCCGCGGCGGGCGAACAGTCGAACACACACAGACATAATTGCCGTGAAAGAAAACAGGCTACGGTTGTATTGTCTAAAATGCACCTAGATATGCATATTCTCTGCGCATATGCTCATACTCATGCACCGGCTGGGCTGCTTGGCCGCATACCGCACGCCGCCCGATACAGCACGCCGCTGTGCACCTAGATACGTACCCACTACGATGCGCGGTGCAGAGCCCTCGACAGCCATCATGGTGACGGCTGCTGCTGCTGTTGCTGTCGTTGTTATTACTGCGCCGTCACCCCAGTAAGCTCTGAAGCAGTGAGGAACTGCGACTCGCTAGATGACGGAGTCGGCATATAAGTCCAAATAGGCCCCGGGCAACCACAAGCCTCCACAATGACCAATCGTTGTAGCTGGAGAAGCAATAGACAAACCTTATAACGTAGACACTGGAAGTTTGTACAAAGTGGCCACACTTCAAATGGGGTTTATGGGGACACTTTGTAATTGCTGCGCCACCAGCGCTACGACCAGACCCGACCACTAGGGACAGTGCTACACTCGTGTCAAGAGGACATAAACGACAGACGAAGCTGAATAAATTACTTATGGTTGAATACGATAGTTCTGCTACGATGTTAAGATGTAAGGACAGAAAACTAGCAAAAGTATGACAAGGCTGACTCCCGATCTATTTAGTGGTATTCACAGTTGTTCTGTTCGTTGTAAAGATAGCCGTTTAGAGGAGCGATGCACCTCGCACTCCAAGTGACTGGAGAATACGTTTACTGTGTGGAGAAGATATGGTATTTTTAGGGAGAGTTTTGTGCATCAGCCAAACTAACATAAATAAGTACTAATATGTTACTGAGATACCTAGAATTGCGAAGTGTGCATGTATGTAGTTGCACACGCCTTATCTACTAGAAACACTGTAGTACAAGTGACTTTTGTTCAGTGTTCGCTAACTTACAAAACAGGCCAAGGCCGCGTGTACAGCCTGCCGTGGCATCAAAAGCTCGTACCTTTTTGTCCTATCCAACTAAAAGTGAACCCACCTGATGGCAATGAAACATACGGTACGGAGGTGCGGAAATAAGTGTGTGCAAATAGCGCGCTTTCCACAACAAATCATGCTAGAGCCAAAGATAGAGGCAATACGTTGTTGAAGCCGGACGCTAAAAGTTTTCTATCAACAACAACAAAGTTCAAGTGCCTCATGTTGAGTGGCTATTATCAGTGTGAGGCTGCCGCATAGGCACCGTATGAGGGAATTTGTACAGTTCGCCCGTACCGTTTTTCCGCGTCCTTTCTACGACAGAGCGGCCGGGCGAACAGAGGCAGGGTATGCGGCCACCGACGGTGCAGTGTTGTTGATAACAAATGACAAACTCCACTTAAGGTATATGCCATCACCCCCTTCCTCAACCCCCTCCTCACACACCTCGCCCATCACGATAGCAAGTCCCCGTAGGCAGTTGAAGTTGCTTTTAATGTTGCGGCGGCCTCGCGAGCCGGGTAGAAGTGATAGTAGTCCTCCTAATAATGGTAGTGAACGTCGTGATAGAAAAGCCAATAGTGATAGCGGTCCCAGCCCGTGGCTCTCCTTCAGGCCGGGAAAGCATCTCTCTTATTTCTCACTTCTTGGCGGCAGTGTCGAACGTCTTCTGCTGTGTGCTCAGCTGAGGCGTCGGATTCGGATCGAAATAGAGCTACAGCAAAAGTTTGAACGGCACCTTAGTCAGGTTCCACAATCAGCCGTTCGGACAATCAATCGATATATGTACATCTATGCAGTTTTATATCAAGGCACTTTTTAGATATTGGGCCACATATGAAATATTGGCACTATAAAAAAAACTGCTACCTCACTATCACTATTTTAAGCAATCCTTTTTTCTCAACAAATAGTGATCGACCAAGCAGTACCATTGATGCCAATATTGATAGTATAAATATTTTATATGTAGACTAATACCTAAGCAGTGACCCTGATACACAACTACATTAACGTACGTATGGATCGATTGATTGTCTGTACGGCTGGTTGTTGAATCTGGTTAAAGTGCCCATCAAGCTTTTGCTGGTTCGCTCTATTTTGTTCCGAATACGACCCCTCAGCTAAGCAGACAGCAGTAAACGCCCGAGACTGGCACCGAGGAGTAAAGGATGAGGAAAGCCCGCCCGGCCTGAAGCAAGTAGAACCGTTCAACGCCAAAGAAGAGGTGTCGAACCAATACAAGGACAGCCGCAGGCTGGGACTGGTGATCCCACCGTCTTCCATTATGCTGGAGACGCAGTTGTTGTTTATCTGCGGCAATTTTGGCGGAAATTCACAAACCGGCTACGCTCTAGCCATCTATGCTGGGATCGCTACAATTGGCTAGGCCGAAAACGGGTGACAGTTAACTAGATTTTTTTTCCATATTAGCTCTCTAATATTATCGTAAAATAACATATTCTACGCTCTGTAAATTTGCCAAGAAAACTCATTAGCTTTTTTATGTCAAGGGTCCTTGAATGCTCAGTGTTAATGAGGCACAAATAGAATTATCCTGGAGAGAGACGGTTCGTTGCTTACGTTCGTTGCTTGCCCTGCAGGAGATTCTGCAAGTCATAGCTAGAGCGCACGAAAAGTGGCATCTGTTTGTAATTTTTTTTAGCTATCTCCGGTAAAAGCCTCAATTGTGTTGTAAAATGTTTAGACGGTACAACGGTATGTGCACCTGATAACGCCCTTGCCTCAATGAAACAATGACTTTATATATAATTTGATAGGTCGTGGTAAATGCCTACTCAGTTATCGTTTGCAACACGCATATACGCATGTGGCAAAGTGTAGCAACGAGGAACGGGTAAATAAGGTCGGTTTGTTATTTGCCAAATCACCAGCGAGTCGATGCCTGATTCGGGCTAACTTTTTCGACCTGCTCCACTCAGCCAATATCAGAAAGAAGAGTGCCACTGCCATCACCTGGTCTGTTTAAACACGAGCTTCCACGAGGAGGAGTACACGGAGTGCATCTGTCAGCTGTGCTCTCAGATGTGTACAAAGTGTTTGGTACCTGGCCCTTGCGAAAAGATCACTGCACTGCCTCTCTTGAATAACATGCCGCGAGCAGCTGTATAATTGTCTATGTTATACGCATACTTATAATGAGTGACGTAAATATGATGATGAATATCAGACATAACTGAAGTCCAGTCTACGAATAGGCCCAACGCAAACTGTCTCTAAACAACTACGATTTAACAGCGATGGAGCGATGAATGATTTTGCCCTCCGTCTTGTTATAATACGTCTCCTGAACAGTTATGACACAGATCAAAAGATCATTTAACAGCCATATTCGTACCATTCATATATGTATACGCATATGTGTGGCAATGTACGCCCGGTGGCCCCACCACACCAACGGGTGGCTGAGCGTGGAGTCCGCTGAATGGCACGGAGAAGGGCGTCGGCGCCGGTATGTAGTTAAAGGTGCCTTGTAAGGCGTGTCTCTTGGCCCGTTTCGGTCGCTGGCCGTGCGGGATAAAGCGTGAAGATAGCGACGAGCCTTCGACGAGCAGACGGACACATTCATACACCGCGCCTCTGCCTGCGCTTCTCGCAACAAAATTAACCGCCCCCAAATCGTCGGGAGGCCCGTTTCATTGCAAAGCACGATTTTCGTCTCAAAAGACGACGACACCGACGATGACGACAACAACAACGGAGGAGAATAGAAAGAAAGAGAAGAGGAACTGCCACATGCAGACGTAGTTACAGAAGAAGGAACAAGTCACGAGGAGGAAAAACAACAACAACAAACGAATGGAGAAAACAGCAGCCCTAACGCCTAATTGTTGGGTAAGCAGAACTCGAATGCGTGTCGAATTCTTAAAGACCAGCCCTAGCAATTCCCTCGGCCCTTCGTCCATCGCCCTTCAGTCGTGGCCCCAGCTGCGTCTCCTCTGCCCTCCACCTCACTGCTCTCTTCAGTTTAGGACCAAGCTTCGTTTACTCCATTTACGCCCGCATACATTTATGTAGATTGCTTAGATAATATAACGGAGAGATAGCGTGAATAAGGGCGAACGAACAAACGAACGAGAAACAGGGCAACACTGAACGAGCATAGCGTCGGCGGAGTTTGCGGGGGTGGGCCAGTGCGTTGGGCGCCCGTGACCTTGCCGGAACATCGAAAATAGCAGCACAGAGCACCACCACTCGCTATGATTGAGCTCACGCAAGCGCCGAGCTTCGCGGCGGCACAATCTTATGGAACGTATTTTAAGCTTGACTGCATACTAACTAACCTGTCATCACTTGGCAAAATAAAAGTCGAAGCTAAGGTACTACTACTACTACTACACGGTTCGAGCCATTCACGCCAAGTCAACGCACCCCCCCCATGCTGAGTAATTGGTGTCGTTTAAACACCATATCAAAACAGCTAAGGCAAAATGGACCATATGCTATAGCGAATTTTTTTGAAGGATTATCACCTCTAAGTCACGGGCAGACGAGAAGCAAAAGCTTACTAGATTTTTTTAAGCTAGTAGCCTGACACTTGTTGTGGCACCAACATGGCAACTTTTAGCAAGTAGAGCGAGTCAACCGGAAAGAGATTATGTAAATAATAGAGATCGCTGACGGAGTCCCTGCGTCTCCTGCTAAATCTGGCTCTTAGAGAACACTTTGGGCTATTCAAGCCGACGGAGGAGGGAGTTTTGTAGAATAAGATCAGGCCACTCACGGAAACGCCGATAAGCCACATGTTATAGAGAGCTATAGTGATATCATAGTATTTAGGCTTGAACGAATGAATAGTCCACATTTATTGGAGATTTTGATGATTGATTCTACTTGTAAGAGGAAATGAAGCAACTACGCAAATTAAAAGCATTAAATGCTAATAAAATGCGCTTTAATGGCTAATGACATGGCTAAGCATTGACACTTATTCCTCACACATTTTCTTTAGAAGAATTTTTTTTTTTAATCCGTTTTTTGCTATGTATCTTGGTTTACAGTTTGGCGTACTACTGTGCTAGAGTGTTAATTATTGCACTATTCATACAAAACATTGTATATATATATATATATATATAT
Source organism: Dermanyssus gallinae (assembly GCA_003439945.1). NCBI lineage: Eukaryota > Metazoa > Arthropoda > Arachnida > Mesostigmata > Dermanyssidae > Dermanyssus > Dermanyssus gallinae. Next base: position 79,106 of record QVRM01006816.1, read on the forward strand.
ATATATATATATATATATATATATATATATATATATATATATATATATATATATATATGTATATAACCTGATCATCGCCGAGTTAGCACGCAAAAAGCTTCGCATACTTCTGTCATCATAGTTTGATTTATGATAGTGTACGAACTATGGATGCGGTGGGTTTCTGGTCTTTATCTCCGCTGCAACATTATGATTATCTTGTAATGAAGATATTAATCGTTTTATGAAATACAAACATAAAAGAACCTAACACAACTAGAGTACAGCTGCTGTTTTTTTTAGCTAGGGCGGTGACTCCTTAGACTGTAAACAACATGACAGCTTGAGCATCATCGTCTTTCTTGGTAGCGTTTACAAAGCCTCTTAGTTACGAGTCTCCGCGTTCGAAATTTTTAGGCATTTTTGTCTGTGTATTATGATCGGTTTCCGGTTACTTTTTTCTTTTTGCCGCACCCGGTTATTGCCACTAATCACTACTTCATAGACTATGCCATAATTGGAAAAAACAGATCCAATATTCGCCTACAAGCCACGAAAAGAGCGGTGAATCGAATAGCCGTAACTGTCTTAAAACTGAGTTGCATTTACAACAGAGCATTTAACGGGGATGCAGACAGTATATTGTCTTACGTAGCAAGCTAGTCCCATTCAGCTAGAACGGTTGTGATTAAGTGGACTAACATGAACATATTTGGTTAGTGGCTTTATATAAGGCCGCAAAAGACGTTTTACCAGCGAAACGATGTTCTTAAACGTCCCGTCATTATCATAGATAACTGATAAAGGTGAACATTTTTACTAGTAATTATATTGCCGCATATGCTGTACCACTACTTGGTAGAAGCCTATATTACATAATATTGTTAGCAGCAATCTTTATAAACGCCATTTCACTGAACTCTACTACTGCCATGACATGGTCAAACGCTGCCACTTGATGTCTCGGAACACTGCGCACAGTTGCTGTTGCTGTTGTTATACACAAGCATGTATACATGTATGCTCATGTATAAATATATAACTTGATTAGTGTTACTGTAAGGGTGACAACAAAATGATTACAATAACACGCACACATGTATTGCATAGGTTCATCACCATCGTGACGTTTAACTAGCCCGCTTGGGAGTTTGACCGCTCGGCAACTCGCCGAGTGTCACGCATCACAGTGATGCTCGAGAACTTCTTACATCTAACATCTACAATCATCTCGCAGTTCGTGAAAATTCGTCCCTTCGTGTTGCACAGCACATGCTGGAAGTCATATGAGCTATAAACACGCCTAACTAGTTGTAGTAGCAATCTCTCTATTCACGCTACTGTCACCCGCCAGGAGCTCTCACCGTCATGGTCATACGTCATTAGTTTTAGTTACCTGTTATCGTTTCGTTCAACTTCAAAGTGTCTGAGTGTCCGTCACACTTGTTCTACGCGATTCGAGAAGAAGATTTACTTGCAAATCAGTGCACTGTTTCATTAACGCGCTGCCAAATAGCTTCCTAGCCGACGTCAACGAGTTAGAGGCAGCGTTGGCGGCAGCGGCCGCGATGGTGTACAGACGTTCTCACCGCCACCGACAAAGACGGGACCGCTTCTGCTGGTGCAACGAGCTGGCAGTCTCTCAAAAGGCGAACGAAGAGTTGTTGTAGTTGTTGTTGTACTCGGAGCCTTTTGTCGCAAGCTAAGCACAAGGTCTTTTTAGGTGGGTAACTGTTTTGTTCCCGGGCTACCGTGAGCCAGCTCCTTTTCCCGCGTCCAGCCTCTCTTGTCGAGTCGCCACGGATAGAGAATGGCAGGCAGGCAGGTACGTAGGTAGTTGGGTACGCGCCTAGAGTCCTAGCGCTCACACTGTGCCGAGACGACATAAGAGAGTGGCTGAGCCTTCATCCGAGCGCGCCGTTCCACTGTCAACTACCAGCAAGCCCGGCTGTAGGCTGGAAGCGGGCCCCGCTGCGGGAGTCGCTGGGCGGGACCTGTGTTCTGCGGGCGGGCGAACGAAGAACGAACCGAGATGGCCCACACCACGACGCAGCTTCTCTAGGCGACGACGCTCTGTGATGATCCAAAAAAAAAATGCGTTGCCATGATGGATAGATTGGGCGGCCGGTGAATGGATAGGCGTTCGTACATACATCGTCGTGTGTTGTCATTGCTGTCTTCATCACGTTCATCATGTTTTTCGTGGTCTTCTCCGCCTTCTTCATAAATCTTCACGGGACAATAGTCGCCGCAGCCGCTGCCGCCGCCACCACGTATCGCACGTGGCGCCGCTCGCTGTCTCCTGTCTGCAGAGAAGACTGGCTGGTACCGGTTGTTGGCGACATGACGGTGTCATGTAGGGTTTCGACAATTGGCAAAATCGGCTCATTTCTTCTCCTTGGCCTCTGACACGTGTGTTAGTGTGCCTCTAGACACGTGTAGAGGCTACGTTGCTGCCTGAGTAGTTGGGACAAACGGTAAACAAACGGTAAGTAGATGCGCTGTCTATAGACAGTAACCTCGGCAAATAACGATTGTAACCCCAAAATACAAAAACAAAAAAAATGACTTAAATTCTAAAGAAAAGCATTTTGTTTGTTACGGTAGGCATCCATTCAATTTGTCTCCCACATGACTCTTATCTGAAGGGATTCTGTCAATGCGTCTACAACTCCCCAATGTTTGCTATTATCTGTTTGCACTTTGGGCTACCAAAGCCTTATAGTCAATTAATTGTTATTTGTTTGACCCAAGCGATTTGCTCTGCGTCAGGTCTGCATTCACCGTGTGGTTCTTGCTTCATGTACAAAACCCTCTATCTTTGAAAAAGGTTCATACGCTTCGAGACACCTTTCATCTCCCTGCCACGTTACTTTGTTTGAAATAACCACCCAACCGATCTATATCAGCGTACTCGGAGCACTGTATATTGAGCTCAAGGCGCCGTATCTTAGCATAAGCATATCTATAATGCCGTGCCTCTTAATATCAGAGCATCCAAACCACTCCTTGTATATTAAAGGTAAAGCAATCAACGGGCACAATCTGCTACGCTAGACACACGAAGCTTTGTGCACGATGGAGTTTGGATTACATATATGTGATTATTTGTTTTGTACGGCGAGATGTGCGTAGCCAGAATAAGATGCCCTGTGATCGACACTCGAGGGTGTGGAGGAGTCAGCCTCAATGTCGTCTCAAAATTGGGCCTTCTCGAAGGGCACTAAGGTTAATCCATCTGGTCGATGTCCTCCTCTCCGAGAAGCCATTTGATTTTTGATTGCATAGAACTCCCGCTGAACATAAAGACCGTGTCATGGTAGTGTTGATGGTCGCATGTCTAACTCCACGACACGCGCTTCGCGCACAGAACAGTCTATGTCATCCCAGGATCCCTACGGATTTCTTATACTAACTATACTAGCAAAAGAATAGCAATAAAATCCTAGTATTGAAAGTTCAAATTTCGTAAAAAATGTAAATGGCCATTAAGGTATTAAAAAAAATGTCACGTATTTCCAAGCTAGTGAAGATTTGCCCACTTCTGCACAACTAACTTATATTTATTAACACTTTTCGATTGGTTTTAAAAAGCATACTTTTATTTAACTGTAGTTGAATATAAGTATATGTAATATTTGAAGTAGAAAAAGGGTTAAACAAAAAACGGTTGCTCAAAAACTTGTAAACATCATGCTTGGAGAATCAAGCAGCAACTCTGTTCACCAACCTTGTTTGTTCAGCAAATATATATATATATATATATATATATATATATACATATGTAAAAGAACAAACATACACTAAAGACATTTTTATAGTGCTGATGCAGCAACGACGATCTCGATGCCGAGAAACAATACAGGTAACGATGACAACAATAACACGACACAACTCACGATGTACTACTACTAGTAAATAAGCAGTGATAATGATGGTCACTGTTTTCAGTGCACGATCGTTCGACTTGTCTGAACTGGGCTATGTGTTAAGGGATTCGACTCACAACTAACCTGTTTGTCGCAGTCGGTGCAAGTGAGGAATCATTAGGGGTTTGTCAAAGTAAATTACCAGGAAAAGTTTTCTTCGATACCCTTTGTTGAGTAGCAAAAACAACAACAACAACAATGACAACACTAACGACTGCAGTACCAGTATAGCAGAGTAGAAGATAGCTTCCGAAGCGTACGTAAATAGCTCTCTACGGCGGGGCGTGGCTGTGGCAACGTACAATAGTGACAACAGCAACCGCAACAACAACAACGACAAGGACGATAACCGAAACGCCGCAAGTACTAAGAAAGGTAGCTTTTTTTCGCATTGCGGAAGAAACGGAAAAGTAGTGGCTGATGCTAATCTCTTCCGAGATTTCCTTTCCATTGCCCGATCTCGTTTCCTCGTACTTGGTTTCTTCGACCAGAGGTTTCTTATTTGGGATCTTCTTGCTTTTGCTTTCTCAGTCAGTCTCCTTTTCTGCGCTTTTCCACTCATCGTCACTTTGCCGCTGCTGCTGCTGTTGCTGCTGTCGGCGCAACCGCAAAATGCCCGTGATTGAGACCTTCGAGTATTGCAAGCGGATCACTCGCTTCTTGGTACGGTTGCGAGTGGTGGTTTTCCCGTTCAGCCCAGCAAACCAGTAGCTATAGTATTCGTAATAGCGGTGAGAATAGAAGTAGTAGTGGTAGTAGTAATAGTAGCACCACCACCACCATCACCGCCGCCACCACCAGTGATGGCAAACAGGCAATCAATGAATTGTTGATCCGACAGACCTCGGGCAGAAGAGCGAAAAACTTCGCTAACGTTTATCCTTGCGTGCTCTCCCGCTCTTTCGCAGTCGCTGTCTCCTCGGTTGCCCCTCTTTCTCGTGTTCTCGCGTTCTCCGTCCGTTGTTCGTTTGTTCGTCGGTTCGTTCGTTCAACCTATGCCTCATTATAGGTGTAGGAGCGTGAATCAATAGACCGGTCGGCCACATACTCAAGCCTTGCCGGGGGGAGGCGACTTGGGCGAATGCCGGAAGACGAACTTCCGCCAAGGAAGAGGTCGCGGGCAAGTACGAGAGCTTGAGGGCTTTATTCTTGAGGCAGGCTCGGCTTTGCTTCTGTAGTTCGCACTTGGCCCTTCTTGTTCTCGTCCTCCCCTTATCTTTTTTTCTCTTCCGCTTGCTCTTCGAATCTCTATACTACCCACGCATAGTGTATCTCTCCTTAATTCCCTCTTTATCTATCTGTTTACCAACCCGTTTATCTCGCTCTCTGCCCCCAATTTTCTATTCCCTCGCGGTCTGTCCGTCTACCCCCGTGTTTCGCTTGGTTTCGTATTCTCACGCGTTTCTCTTGCTTTCAGTCAGCCCTTCCCATTTGCACCTTTTCGCCCCTCTATTTCACCGACCTATTTCCATCTGCCCCGCGCACCCAATGTAGATAGTGTTGTTGAGCTTGAGCTTAGCGTTCGCTGGTTTACTTTTTGCTTGCCTCTTTGGTTTGGTTTGTTGTCAGTAGTTGGTGGTCACTGGTCTCGCGCACCTTCATCTATCCGTCTCTGGATTCGGCAGGCTGCCGATCGGCCAACCAATGCCCCTTCCACAGAGACAGAGCATGACCTAGTTCGATTTTTTATGGTTTCCACGCACACCTACATAGTACGTACATGAATTGAAGACAAGAAAGGAGAGGAAGAAAAAAGGCAATTTAAAACTGGTTCATATCTGAAAACACGCAGCCGGCACAAAATCGCGCATCAGATCAAAGACTTTGTATTAATACTACGGTGCGGGCTGATTCGTTTATGTTTTGCTGTTGAATGCTCCTCCTGTTTTTGTACTGCGTGGTCTTTACGATTGTTGCTAGGCGCCGTAATATTTTGTTTTATACATCCTCTAAGGTCGTCAGGTGTAACATTAGTTTTCTGAGAGATAAACAAACGTCCCATGACACGTTGTTTCTATAGACTGTCAGGTCTCGCATTAGAGCGCTGTTCGCCTTTGCGTTCTATCCAATCCTAACGGGATACAATGTTTCGTTAGATTAGCTTTAGCTTCTCTGTTTTGCAAGCCTTCTTACTCGGATTGTCACTTTAATCGTCAAGTAATCGTTCTTTCTGACTGTCTCATTTGCAGATGATGAGGGGAGTGGCGCCGTGTTGCTCTGAAGAGATCCCAGAGAATCGTCTCCGCAAACACAAGCGCTACGTTTGCGCTCACCGTCCGGTATGCGCAGGTCATGCTTTACATGACAGCTACTTTCGGCGACATTTGCGGAAGAGTTCGGTTTTCCTTTGGAGCCATGGCTAGCGACAACCACACCGGGGCTCCGAAAAATATAATTGACTTAGACACTGACACAGTTAGGCGCCTACTGCTTTCGCAGTTGTGTGGCCTCTGTCGTATTAACACTCCATCAGCGTTCAGATGAAGCCGACTTTTTCATAGTCATCAGTATTAACCAATTATACGAATATACACTAAAGGGAGAGGCAATGCTAATGTATATTGTTATTGTCAGAACACTTGAGCTTTTGATTTACACGTGCAAGATATTAACAGGCATATGGGCTGATATGGGCTTTCGCCAGCAGTAGAATGTAGCAACAAGTAGTAATGACAATGACAACCACTTCTAATAAACGCCCAGTTTCGAATGATACGTTATCCTCCTAAGCCACCGCCGCCTCTTTGTGGACCTTTAGGTGTAATAGCAAGCTGCAATCAGTGAAATCAAAAAGGACGCGTCAGGTCTTTGACTAATTTCTCTAAGCGAAAATCGATCTCGAGAAATAGTGTCCGGTTTGGTCGTGTTAAGTCTGTCTCTTTCACGCGGCCCCTGTTTTGACACAGGCCTTTAAAAGCCAATGATCATATATATATATATATATATATATATATATATATATATATATATTTTTTTTTTTTTTTTTTTTTTCTAGAAATTCTGTAAGGCTAATGCCCGAGTACGGTTTCTTTCATGTCATGGCTAATTTCCGCTCAGGCATTTACCTTGTCTAAATTGGAAACCATGCAAACCGATTCGAGAGTGGCCGGTCTGGGTCTCGAACCCAGTCCTCCCGAATGCGAGGCAAAGGCTTTTCCACTAAGCTCGGTATCATGTATATATATATATATATACGATTTAGTTTATTATGATTAACTATTTTATTGAAATATCAACTGGAACCGATACCCAAACAGAAAAGGGGTCCTTGGGTCTCGCATCAGCTATATTAGACGACAGGATCGAAGCTCCATGATTCATTGATGATAAAAGGAAAGCCGGAGGCTTTAACGGAGCAGATGCGACGTAGTGGCAGCAGCAGAAAGGATGAGAAGCAGAAACTTAGAAGAAAATTGGATAGGTTGCATGATTTTCCAGCGCACGGACAAACTAGCAACTATTTTTTAGCATATCGTCTCGCATATATCTGCCACACATTTGACTCAAGTTTAGAGGTGTTTTGTCAAAATGTGTCTCTCTCACAATCTCATTTGAAAACCATGTCTAGAGACATGTTGGATCTCAATATCATCTAGCTAGCCGAGCCCTTTAAATCTGTCGTAATCGCTGTGTCGTTGTGATGAGGTTTGCAATACCGCCGGGGCGTCTGGGCCAACTACGTGCCCTGTGCTCGATCACGATGTGCGGAACGGCGTGATTTATATTAGAAGCCTACTTCGCAAAAACTAGATTAATCTAGATTATGATTGTCAAAAAGCCAGTCGATCATCCACGTTTCATCCTAATCATATAATGTTCAACCTTATCAGTAATTCCGTCCGCAGAAACGTTGTAATATTGTTTGGATTAGACACAGTGATAAAAGGATTCACTGGGCGCTGATTGGGTCAAATGTATTTTTATTCATCTGATTGTGTTTGCGCGGCGTCAGCTGCCTTTCAAGAAAAAGTAAATTATGTATTGAGAAAAAAGACGGCTAAAAAATCAACAATATCATATAGCCCTGGCGCTACAACAATTTAGGTTCAATTCCGTCGACACTTGTGTTTTATATACACGCATCGTAAAAGGCGCCCCAAAAGTCGGAACGCGCACAAGCCGGGTTGCGCAAGTAGTGAGTGTCGAATGCACAAAGCCGGGCGCATTGGATTGTGTACCGTTTGCAGGGCAATATTCGCTATGCGGAACCTTCACTCGGATTCTCGGGTTTTGGTATACGGTATAACGTCTTTCATTACGCATATCTACGGCTCTTAGCTACGAATAAAGAAGAATGCGGCGAAAGTAAGTAACAGTGGACAAAAGCTACGGAGCCAGGTCAGAAGACTCGAAAAATAATTCGAGACCTACAGGCTCATTGGTTATATATATAAATATGGTAAACTGACATATGAACTTACGCATGTGATGTTATAAACGCTTAAAACCGGGATGCTTAAGACCAAACGACAATGATTTTCGACCTCAGGCCAGAATGCACAAATCGACACAGACCTATTTGTCCTACTGTTTATTTTAGATGCTGTACCGGTGAAACTGAAGATATAAGTAGATAGTTAAATATTTTAAATGCTTCTTGCTTGGACCGAACCGACAACTCCCAACCCTGCGAACATGGGTTGAGTTTGTAAGAGCATTACGAAGAGTGTGACATTCTTGGAGCTTGTTAAGCAGCTTGCAGACCAAACCATAAAACAGAAGGAAGCTATCCTTCGATTAGCTCTTGCATACTGTTTTAAGATGCAGTACTACCATCAAATGGTATCGGAGACCTTCCTCAACAAGAGTCAAAATTATGTTTGATGCATATTACCGTTGCACCAGCGCCACCCGGGTCGAGTCCCACTCTACTTCACGAGAACATAAAATGATACATTCACGTTTGATCGATACATTAGAGTCTACTGTGCTTTTATGGCATTGCTGGCGCTTTTAAGGAAGGTCACCCGTGTTTGCTCTAATTCTTGTGTGCAAAGCGATCCTGGAATCGATTCTCAATTACGAAACCACTATATGGGGCGCAATTTACTTGGCAGCCCTACACCTGTTACGGATAGCTCAGAACATTGTTGTGAGGGCCATTAGTGGCCTGTTGCATCGGACAATGAGTTGTTATGACACGGTAAGCTAAGACTACTCGAACTCAATTAGTTGGCACGTTTAAATTTAGCCGTGCTCGCTGATAAAATGGTTAAGCACAGACCACCCCAGTCGAATTGCAAATTCGAGTTCTAATCTACCCCCTTCAGTTCTAAGGGATATGAGGGGCAATTTAGGGTTCCCATCCAGATTCAGATTGATCTTAACAGAGCACACTCTAGGCAACATACTGCCAAAAGTGTGAAACAAGCTTTTACGGGCCCCTCCGAATTGTGGAGCGCGTCGGCGTCTTTAAGAGACATTTGGTTGGACGTGATGGCTTATTATGCCATCTCTAGCGTAACAAGGCGGATTGTGGGGGATAGCCGGTCTGGTACAAGAAGTCGCGGGTTTGGTTTCAGCGTGATACATGTTCATTCAAAGGGCTCATCAGATTGGCGCTGTTAACAAAAAAAAATAGCTAAGGTTTGGCGGTATTATCAGACTCTGAGGTTCGTTACCGTTACTTTTATGTATGGTGCATAAAAGTGGCGCGCGCATCGCAACGGCATACAGAATTGCTGCAGTTTCTGCGTTCCCCTGTGTCCCCAATTTGCAAATAGGTCTAATTTGTTTTGGCGACTAGGTTAGGCAGATAAATGATGCGATTTTGGCATACGACTGTATCTATCCATATGCTCTTGTTGCCTAGAGGCAGATGCGTGTGTGTGTGTGTTTTTGACAAGTGTAACCACTTTATACAGTTTTATACCACTGTACGTTCCCAGGAAATTACTACAATTACTTTAACTACACATATCGTATTACTAATGTAGAACTATACTATTAGTAGTTCACTACACACTACTATCACTACATTTAGCTGCGACACAATAACGACGCGACTACAAACTCGCAAAGTGATTATGCCAAGTAGTAATTTTAAAGTCGTCGGGTTCATCACAGCCAGTTCGACGACAGGTGTCATTTGCGCATACTGATAGGTTCTTTGTTGAGGCGACCTGTTGTTTTGACATTGTTGCAAAGCATTCAATTCTTAGGCTAAGGTTTCGTCGCGTTCTGAAACTTGAAACGTAGTTTGTCTTGGCACTGTGGACCGGTACAAAACCTCCCGCACTTCAATCCGAACGGAAATCGGAAACGAGGAAGCAAAGAGGCGTGAGGCAATCGATTTATCTTCTCGGCAAGAGTGTAGAGCGGGTCGCGTGTCGATGCCCAACGATCCCAAACGCACCAACTCGTTGAGGTCCAGTCGTATCGAATTGAATTCGACATCTCAATGACCGACGACCTTAGAGAGTTGCAGAGTCATCGAACCGTATCCTACTATGGACGTTAAATGGGTTGTCGTCGTCGTCGTCGGGTCTGTTCAGTGCGTAAGGCAATCCGCTACGTAAGCAGTACAATGAACGCTTGCAAAGGTGACTGACAGATCAAGCTTAACTAAATCCTACGTAGAAACGGCCAATTTTCCGGTCCATAATGGTGCTAACACTTATAACCATGATATGAGAGAGAGAGATGCAAAGGCCGAATAATAACTTTTAAGTAACGCAAAAAGCTTACTATAATAACACTGACGTTTGTATTAGTGTCACTATTTATGCAAACAGTGCTCATACAGAATGAAGTGATTGTTACTCGAGTCGCGTAGATAATGCAGGGTACCTTACTATGTATTATGTGCTAAAACGGTGTGGCAAAACAATAAAAATGTAGTCAAATTGCGTTGCTGTGGCGATGTTGGCATTTGTCTATTAAAGCAAACCCTGTTTGCATTAATATAGCAAAAAACAGACAATGACAAATGTTTAATTTCTTAAATTCACCCCTGATTAAAACAGAGAAGGCACACCTTTTGCCTTAGAGACTATTTCGCTGCTTAAATTTCAATAGAGAGCATGCGATGAGTTTTACATACATATTTTTTATTTCGCAATAATTTTGCATTGAGTTTTACGTAGGCCCAAGATAACAAGCTGACTTACTGTCGTGCTCAGACAATACAAACATGCTCTACATATGAGCCAATTAACTCTACTCCGCTCTAAAACTTCTAACAGCACATATTATTAACTCGCTAGGAAAACTTATTTTGTTGGAACTGTCAAACAGCAGACATCGCAGGGTCGGGTCAAAGATATGTTCAAGCGACATATCATAACGAGAGCTCGACAGCTTTGACCGACTCTGTCTACGACGGCGATGACGACGGAAGGCGATGCAGACAATCGCGCCCTTTACTAGTTTTAGTTAGGTTGAGCTGACCTAATATCTCTATGGCGTATTACAATAATCGAAAGTGCCGTCAACGCATGCTTACAGTAGAAGCTAAGCATAGAGGTTGTTAGTAGGCTTCGGATTTCGGACGACGCAATCTCTTCACTTCATCTCAGCACATCTCAGCACTTCTAGCGCACTTCATTTCAACGCGTCTCTGCTACTGCACTTCATCTTACCAGATCTCAGCACTTCTACCACACTTGACCGGTGTGGGGCGAAAACGTTGCAACTCGAAAATGCACTAACATACGTTCAGTCGAAAGCAAACCTTCGAATTTAGCTCTATTTACTGTTCAGACATATTGATGCATGCATGCGTCCATCGTCTGCGTTAAAAATATATACACATAGTCATGATACCCATAGTAAAAAGATATCCCTAGCTTTGAGTATGCTCAAACTATTGCCAAAGTCCACTTGACTTATCGTAATTGTTTTTAATTTAATTGTATGTGTATTTTATTTATGTTCAATATATATATATATATATATATATATATATATATATATATATATATATAGTATGAGCCCGTTATGGTACTAATATATATATATATATATATATATATATATATATATAGTATGAGCCTGTTATGGTACTAATATTACGGTTATTGTTAAACCTTGCGCTCTGTAAGTGAGTGTAGGGAAACGTGCATGGGTTTGTCTAGTGAGACCGAAAACGGACGCCAAACGAATTACAAAATTATTGCGTACTGTCACGAATGATAGCTATGGTTATTATTCATGCGCAGAACAGAGTACACCTCAACGGCGCGCTTTCAACGGTGGTGCCTGTCTTTGTTCTCGTGACGGAAACGCTCGTGCCCACAGGGCCCCAGATGGGCGTGAGGAGACACAACACAAGTGCATTGACCTGCGCTTGTGTCCAACATCGGTGGCCAAAAGACGGTGGCCAGACCTGGGTAATGTGATATCGATGCAACGGCCATTTAGCAGCGCCAAGAAGAGGGTCCGACGTAAGGTCAATAAACTCCCGAGCATGGCCGGTACGCTATCGGTAGAGCTGGAGACCCGGTAGAGACAAAAGAAACAGAGAGGCAGAACAGAAGACGATGACTGAGTGTAGCTTTTAGATAGACGGCCGACCTTTGCTCCCCACAAATCGATCGGCCTTAGGCGTGGAACATGTGACAAAGATAGTTTGACGAGTCAGTTTCGCCTCGGGGAAACGATCTCTGGTCCACGTGCTTTTCTCTATCTTTCTCTATCTCTCCCTATCTCTCTCTCTTTCTGTGTGTGTGTGTTCGGCTATCTAGGCGTTAAGCGATTCCCAGTTTAAAATCTTATTTTGTTGCGATGAATAGTTATCGTTTAGGTTACGGGGCAGACATTAACCATTTGCCATTGAAACGGAACCTGCAATACTTGCGGCTGGCTCCAACTGTGGAACGATATTCTACATGTGAATAACTATTTGGTGTTCGGCCCTATAAGGTATAACCATATTACTTATACCTTATAGAGCTAAGCACTATTTGAATAATTCGGTGTAGCTAAACAGCGGTTTCACAAAATATTAAAATGGTAAAAAAACACGCCTGTGTTTACGCTGTTACGTACACACGTGTACATCTAAGTATATGCGCTTGTATATATATATATATATGACACGCTTACAAAAGTCATCACATGTTTAAGGGCATTTTATGAGGCATAACGAATGCTCATAAACTGTAAGCTTAATCGCATGAAAACACGTTCACGTCTCCGCAACACTCAGCTGGATGGCTGTTGATTATTAGCCTGTGTGCTGCTCTTTGAACCGCGACAGGGACAAATAGATTGGCAGTTCGACAGTAAACAACATGTTACATTAAGAAAAAAAAAAAAAAAAAAAAAAAAGAACAGGTTCGAAAGGCAACCAAAAAAAGCACTCAGTTCAGATGCTCTATAACAAAGAGCACGTTATAACACGCTCCGTCGTATACCAATATACTGACCATTAAACGCTATCACAAAGGATCTTCGTTTTGGAGAGTACCTACTGCAGCGCGCATCGCTTGAGCTTCAGCGAGAAAACACCGCGTCAATCGCAGGATCCCTTCCCCCTGCCCTAGGGCTCCCTGAGATCGCGTAGAAAAACTGATGCTCTAAAAACTATTTGATCAAAATTTGAATATACTGGCCTAATGTATTTACATAGAACGCTTAAAACATTACCAATTTCAGAAAAGGAATCAGGCTCACTCTTGCCACTGCCCACAAAAAAAGTGAAAACATTCAAAACAATACGTAGCATTTGAACACAAAAAAAAAAAAATATATTGACGTACTATTTTACAGCACCATAAGGCGGAGGTAGCATTGAAGTAGCAACAACGATGCCAGAAAAACAGCATGACTGGCGTATGCAGATTTCTATGAAAACTTGGAAGCTGCGTACATGATAATAAAAACAGCAAATTGTTTGAAGTTTTTTCTCTGTGTATATATATGTATATATACGTAGTGTGTGTATATATATATATATATATATATATATATATATATACGCAGTGTGTGTATATATGTATATATACGCAGTGTATATATATATATATATATATATACGCCGATTAGATAAACTCGCAGGTGTGCAGCGACATCTGTCCTAGGACTGTTTAAGTTGAGGACCTTCGAACAAAGGAACGTCGTCAGTCCGTCGCCGTAGCTGCCGTGCCAGCCTAATTAAGTAAGCGATCCTTGTAGCAGAATAGCGGCGCGACCTTTGCTTGCGTATGCGAAGCGGCGATGAATTGCAAGCATGTCCGTATCTATCTATCTATCTATCTATCCGCTCCTCCTCAATGCATGTGTCTCCGTTACGTTGACCGACCCATTTTCTTACAGGAGCTTGGAAATTCGGTAATAACATATTTAGGGTTTAGTGGGGAGGGAAGCGGGAAAGGAGCAGGTGGCACGTTTTCCCGCTAAGCTTTAAGAGCATGAGCCGACAAATGGTTCGAACAGGATCACGATCGATAAGAAAGAGGTCGGCGCATCCTCAATCCACATCTTGCTGTGGAATGTTCGTTCATATTTCGATGCAAAGCAGCCAGCCCGAATGCCTGGGCCTTGTATCTTTTCTACCATCCAGACGTACCCGGATAGAGAAGGTGTACACGTAGATGGAGACAGTTTTCTGCATTTATGTTAAGCCTAGCATTAGCTCTAGTCGCATATATGTATATGAGCAAGGGACGGGTGGGGACAGCGTCGGGGACTAATTAGGTATATCAAAGATGCAAAAAACTGTTCGAATCGACGTAGGAGACATGTGCATTCGGCCGTATGACATCGTAATATGTATAATGAACGTTTCATATGTACATACTTTTTATTGGCCATTTATATTAGCTCGGCCATGCCTATTCTCAATCACCTACCTTAACCTCCCTCACTCTACACCAACAAGCAACCTCGTGTTCTCGTATCCAGTACCTAGTCACTCGTGATTCTATTCTATCAGAGTGAATTTATGCAAAATCAAACGTAGCTTAAGTAAAGCTTAAAATTGTTTCGCATGTTGTTTTCGCATTGTAACGCTATACACACGTACACAATGTAAATGTGTAGTTTACATAATATCACATTAACATAGCAGGCGATAATATATCGGTTTAATATTTGTATTATTAGATGCGCTTAAGCAAAGCGACAGGATTAAATAGTAGGACCAGTGAAAGTTAATTCGCGACCTACAAATTTACCAGCGGTCAAATTGATCCCGTCCGTATAGGTTATATGTGTTAACTGTTTAATGCTTTGTTTGTTTTTCTTTGACCTTATTAACATAAGAACAACAATTTTGTATATTTAAAAATACGCCTTTATTAAAAAGCTCCTCCCGTCAGGTAATTTCGCTCATCTTATCAAGAGCATCTCAATCGATAAACTCGTAGAAAATGCCACCAAAAGATTAGTGTAAACATGTCTTTTGTAATATAGCAAAATACATAAAAATCGCCCGACAGTACGTCGTCTGTCCCTAGAAGGCAGGATGCTTGTACATTATTTTTATTCATACGTTATGCGTTAGATGAAGCAAACGTGTATTAACATATCAATGAATAAGGTGTGTTTATGCTGAACTCTTGGTTTCAGATTTATCTCGCATTTAATCAATTGAGTAAGTCCGTGTATCATTGCGACGCTTTGCGACGACGCGCATTACGGGTCACATTAATCTGTTAATTGTAGAATGGTACGCGAAATAATGCTTAAAAATACCCTTTGCCCTTTTACTCCCCTACAGCTACAATACCTGTCCGCAGAACAAACCATTAGGTTTCTCACAAGATGCGCACTTTCTTCTCTAAACCGAACAAGAATTGTATTAATTTGCTCTTTTGGCGGTATGGATCTTTCCTATGACTTCCCAGGAGTCAGCCAATACTACTAAACATAGGAATACCCAACTAATCAGTCAGTTCCGGCAAGTACAGCTCTAGTATGGCATTTTTTTGTAATTATTTTACTTTTCTTTATACATTCAAAATCTTTTAGGCGACTTTTAATTATACTGGCAATAGATGCCGACCGTGGGCTTACCTGTTCATAGGTTGACCTCGGAGACATTACTAGCCATCATACTTAAATCTTTCCGCATTGTGCCATTCTCTGAGTGCCGAAGCTTTTGTGGAACTTCAAGGATACTTACCAAAAACAAAATCCCTGAACTATGCAAAACCCAAAAAACAATGTGATTTCAAAAAACAAAGTGACTCGCTTGGCTAAACGCTTTTACCAGATTCAACAGAGCTAAGACATAATGTTGTAATACACACAAGATACTGTAAATAATACGCATTAAACAAAAAGAGAGTTGCAAAGCCAACTCGCACACCAGAAAGCCTAGAGACAAATGAAGCAATTTCAAAGTCGTCAACCAGGAGGCATTTGCTACTGGCAGCATGCGATCCTGTTCCACCGCGTTTAAGACAGATACAGTTCTTTTTGAATCCCACCTAAGCGGTGGATCTACAACTCCGCTGTTGTCCATGGGTGAGTAAACTGTACTCACCTGGTGGATGGCTTTATAGAGTAACATACATGCTCCCTTTATTATGCTCCCCTACAATATGTATCAGCCAATTACGACCGACGACTATTACAGCCTAATCTAGGTGGAACGTGCTATTTTGTACTGACTCACCTTTCCCTTACCGCTAAGGTGCGACGTTCTGGTGGCGGACGTCGCCCATGAGTCTGTGTGCTGTGTGGTCTGTTTTGGGGGGGGGGAGGTGGGTGGGGTACTCGTAGATAAAATCTGCCGTATAACGTGCTAGGAGCGAGCTTTGTCGCTTAATCGCCAATGGCTTCCTGCATCATTAACATTAGTGATGATGTTTAAATTGTTGCGACAAAGTCGACAGCTTTATGGGTTGCTAGCCTGGGCTCGTAATCGTTAGGGCCCAGTCCTGTGGTGCCGGGCGGAAATCACTACAGCGACTATTATTAGTTCGCCTATGTTCTCCTAGCTGTACCACTACTACTACTACTACTACTACTGCTGCCTTGTTGTGTTGGTTACGTTATGTTGCGGCGTATGGAGTTTACCATTTATTCATGGCGTCCGTAAGTAATAATGTATTGAGCAAAACTAATTAGAGCATGCTTAGGGGGAAGGCGTTGCAGCGGCAAGTGGTGCTTATAGCTATATTACTAGATGGTTGTCAAGCATCTGGTCGCATGTTGTGGCTGCCTGTTGACATGAAGAGTGAATTCTGTCCGAAGTTTGCACTTAACTACGTTGTTACTTACATGGAGTCAGCACTCGCTCATTCACTCAGCGGAAAAGTCTGCTCTCCAACGATACGTTGCTAGTATGTTGGTAGTAAAAGTAAAAGTAGGCAGTTTTCTAAGACTATTATTGTACGGTCTGTGTGGAAAGAGTGGCGGCGTGGTCTGGGGGGGAATGATCTCTTCGCTAGAGCCAGGCAGGCAGACGCATATACTTCGTACACTCTTGAGAGCACAGTCGACAGACGCACTCCATGTACTGCTCGTGGAAGTTTGTATTCGAACAGACCAGGTGATGATAGCCATGCAGTATGTATCTGGTATAGACGTCGCGATTGACACATGCAAGACCAGGGGTGAGAGGCACTAAATATTTCCAGGTCTCCAACCTCTCGTCGGACTTGCTCACTTTTTCCCGTTCCGAAATAAATTTCGAGTAGTACTGTACGCAGCGTCCTCAAGCTCAATCAAATTATCTCAATAACCGGTGCACAGCCTGACAATAGGTACCCAAAACGGCTTCTTGCGCTACTTGACAGGCAAAGTACTCGCTTCATGTACATTGTGAAACACCGTTCAAGCAAACCAAAGTTTGCCCGAGTGAAATTTCCCCATACTATATCAAGACCATATATCAGCCTTGAAACAATCTTTAGATGGGAGAGTGCCACTGCCATCGGTAAGAACATTCGCCGGACATCGTTGACCTGTTCATAAAGAGTACGCATTGAAGCTCGTTCCAATATAATGGAGCCGAAGCTCTAAGGATCGACCTCCTCTTCTGAATTTCACAGCGTTGGTCTCTATGGCGTTATTTTCAGCCCCATTGAGGCAAGAAACGCTTTCGCCAGAAAAGTTATGCGCTTGCTGGCACCCAAATCGTAAGGAGGGACCACTATGTCATCTGCGTACATTACAACAATGGCCTTCTGGAACCCCTGTCGAATATAGTCAGTAGGTAAGGCAACCCTATACCAGTAACGTGTCCATATCAAAGAAGCTCGAAGTTACGCTCAGAAGAGAGTCACCTACCCCTGCGTTTAGGAATGACTTCAGCAGGAGATCTCGAGGTGCTTTGTCGAAAGCTTTGACGCAGCCTATATGTAGTCTTCAGGGATTTAGGCGCAACGCGGATCATAACTCAGAGGCATCATAGCATGCAATCATTTTTTACTAAATAAGCTTCACGGATGCGTAGGGCAGGTTGTTGTTGTTACTGAATCGTAGATAGGCGTACTTACGCTTGTTTATATCTGCGGAGACGGCTGCTAGCACTCACCATGAGCGGTCGTGTGTGAACTTCGCTCTGTGAAGAAACGGTGAAACGTGAGAACCTGAGGTCCTAAACGGATTGAGCAACGTCACTCAGTTTACCACACTTGGTGAGAGATCCAGCGCACACCTTGAGCACCTCACAGGACGGACGTCGGTTCCCGACGGTGCGGGATTTGCTTGAATTTGGTGTTTCGCTTGCGCAGTGTTTGCTTGGTTTGCTGCCCTGTGTTATTGATTTGGCGTTTACTCGGTGACCTAGTGATTTGGTGAATTGGTGACGCGCATAGCTTCTGTTTTGTTTGTGACTGCTACGTACACGTGGAGCGTGTGTGGTCGCGTGTGTGTGCGTGCGGCGAGCGTGCGCGGGGACGTGCACTTCGACGTGCACCGCGCCAACGTACGGTGAACGTGTGCCGCACCGGCGTACGGTTGACGTGCGCGGCGCCGACGTGCAGTTGACGTGCGCAGCGCCGATGTGCAGTTGACGTGCGCAGCGCCGACGTGCAGTTGACGTGCGCGGCGCCGACGTACGGCGGACGTGCACCGCGCCCACGTGCGGCGAGCGCGCACTGCGCTGACGTGCACCGCGTCGACGTACGGCGAACGTGCACCGCGCCGACGTGCGGCGGGCGTGCACAGCGCCGACGTGCGACGAGCGCGCACCGCGGCAACGTGCGGCGGGCGCGCGCCGCGCCAACGTGCGGCGAGCGCGCACGGCGCCAACGTGCGGCGAGCGCGCACCGCGCCAACGTGCGGCGAGCGCGCACCGCGCCAACGTGCGGCGAGCGCGCACGGCGCCAACGTGCGGCGAGCGCGCACCGCGCCAACGTGCGGCGAGCGCGCACCGCGCCAACGTGGTACGCAGGTGATACCTTTAGTGGTACATGTGTGATACTGTGGTACATCTGTGATACAGTTGTACCATTTGTGATACCTCGGTGGTGCCTTTGTGGTACTTTTCGCATCCAGCCCTGCCTGAGGCTGACCTCTTCGAGGTCGACACCGGGATAAAGGGGGAGAACGATGAGTGCCCCAGGAAACGGGGGGGCGGGCGAGATAGATAAGGGAGGGAACCCCTTCAGGAGTAGTAGGGCACCTCTCAGAACTCCTGAGGGAAAGGGTAGTCAGGGAGAGGGCCCAAGCGGGGTAACTAGGATGGAGGAAGAAGGGGCGGCCACACCGACGGTGCTGGTGCCCAACTCGGACACGGAGACTGAGGACCCAGAGGCAAGCATGGGGAGGGGGGACCAAAGCCATGCGGATAAGGAGGACAATGACAAGGGGGGAAATAGCAAGGCGGGTCAAAAAAGGGCGCGTCTCAGCACACCTCCTAAAGAAACGGACAAAGACGCCGCAAAAACAGGGGGCAAAAAGTGGCTTAATATCCTGGCCAACAGGTTGAAGGGATACACTTCTGGAGAGCTGCCTGTTTCGCTGTGGCCGGCTGAGGAACCAGTAGTCGAGGACTACGACTCGGCTTTAGCCAGCCTACTCACCTGGACGGGGGTGCTAAACCAGCTATGCGGAAAACACCCTACCACCAAGGGAGAAATCAAGATTGCGGTTGAGGAGTTGGGAAAGGCGGCTAGAAGGATTAAGAGGCAGGGCAAAAAAGGGATATAAGGGAGGAGGATAAAAGGGCTGAACACATAGGAATGATTACCCGGCTTGAGGGGGAAAACTCTGAGATGAGGACCAAAATAGAGGGATTTCAGCGGGAGGCTGAAGAAATGAAGGCTAGAATAGAGGGGCTTCAGCAAAAACTATCTGAGGGAAAGCTCCGGGGGGGAGAAGGGCCAGGAGAGACGGCAAAAAAAGCCGCGGATAGTGCTCCCCTGTGCTCCAGATGCGGTAAGGAGATGAATGAAGAAAGGGCCGAGGAGCTTAGGGTAGCCCAGGTTATCGCTGAGCTTGACACAGCCCTTCAGGCGGCCCAGTCGGATGAAGAGCTACTCACGGTTCTCCAGAAAGACTGGCCCGAGAAGATGTTCCAGAGGGCCTCGCTAACCCAGCAAGGCATCTTGTCAGCAAGGGAGACCCGGGCTCTTATCATACGGTCAGGCTCAAAGAGGGACTCAGCGTTGCTGGCCCAACTAGCGATGCAGTTCCCCTCGGCCCCAGAGGCAGCCAAAGTCCCGGTGGACAGGCTCGCGGTTCTCCGGAGCAGGGATGCCTTGGAGCTGGAATGTGATGAAACCGAGGATACTCCCATGAGTGTCAAGTGCACGTCACGCACTTTAGTCGTTAGAGTAACCCCTGAAGGGGCGATCAGGATAAAGACCGCTGAGGGGAAGACCTTTGAAGAGACCCTACAGAGCGTCCGGCCTTTCGTTCAGCCGGGGGTGACGGGCCTGAAGGTTGGCGGGGTCTCCAAAACCAAAGAAGGGGACCTGGTTATAAAGGTCTAGGAGAGCAAGGCCGGCGCCGGGAGCTCTTTCGCCGACATTCTCCGGAACAGCTCCAACATGGAGGTTGATCGGAGGGTAGGCGGGGTCCCCAAGACCATTGTTCTTCGGAACATTGACCCCTTCGCCGACAAAAAGCAGATAGAAGCAACGCTACGGCAGGCGTTGGGGCTGTCCGAGGACATCCCCGTTCGCACTGAAGACCCCCGCATGGGGAAAAATGGCTATTGGCAGTGTCTGGCAACGCTGCCATCAGCTGCAGCTGCCAGGCTTTTGTCCAGACGGAGCATCATCATTGGAGGCTCCGTTTGCAGACCTGAGGAATGGGTCTCCGTGCCCATGTGCTACAATTGCCGGGGTGCGGGACACATGGCGAAGGACTGCAAAGAGCCGAAGGTGGACGCCAAGCGATGCTATCGGTGCGGAAACGAAGGTCATCTCGCGAGGGCATGCGACAATCCCAACTCTCACTGTCACGTCTGTGATAAAGAGGGGCACTCGGCGGCCTCAACGGCCTGCCCGGCGTTTGCTAAAGCTCTGCAGGAGCGACGCGAGGCTGTAACGCAGAGGGCCATACAGCGGACAGAAGAGGAAAGAAAGAGGATAGAAGAAAGGGAGAGCAAGTTGGCTAAGAAGGAGCGGAAACTGAAGGCCAGGGTGCCAACAGTCGACGAGGACGGTTTCAAGACGCCTAGGACGACAGCCAGGAGGCAACAGGTTAGTTCCGAGGGGATCGAGGGAGGGACAGGTAACAATCACAATGATTAGGGTCATACAGGTCAACCTGAACCGATGTAGAGCAGCCCACGCCCTGCTGGACCAAACAATCCAGTACAGGGGTATTGAGCTTGCTCTAGTATCGGAACCGAACAAAGGCATTGCACTCCGGAAGGGTGTTATCAGCCTTGATACGGGACATGACTCAGGCACCTGGTGGACGGGGAATAGTAGGCATGTATCGGCTAGAAGTCGGGGTTCCGGTTCAGGGTTCGCATGGGTAGAAATAGAAGGGCTAGGGGTTTTATATTCTTGCTATTTTTCACCAAATAGGGAATTTAGGGAGTTCAATGTGTTTCTCGATAGTCTGGGGCAGAGCCTACGCGTTCATACGGGAAAGGGAATCGTCCTCACCGGGGACTTCAACTCAGCCAGCGTCGGGTGGGGCAGCAAAACCACAAATGATAGGGGCCAGGTACTAGAAGAATGGATGGCAGAAAATGGGTTGCTTTTAGTAAACGACGGGAAAGTACCCACATTCTCGCGGGGAAACCAGAAGTCTTTCGTGGACCTCACGATGGCGAATGACATAGCCTTTCCAAAGATATCGGGTTGGCAGGTTGATGAGGAGGAAAACGGAAGTGACCACAGATACATCCTGTTTGAGGTCGCTACCCCTCCCGAGCCAGCTGCCACTCCGCCCAGACGCTGGCAGATGCGCAAGCTAAACCAGCGGGTTCTGGCGGAGAAGATTGACGAGGGCTGTCGACAGCTGTCAGAGGAAACCACGGATGAGACCCGGATTGCAGCTGTTCTCACAACGGCCTGTGAGAAGGCAGGCCCCCGGACCAACTCTGGGCGCCGCCGGCGGCCGGTGCACTGGTGGAACCAAGAAATTGGCGAAACACGTCGTAAATGTACTAGACTAAATAGGGCTTACACTAGACAGCGCTCATGGCTGAGTGAAAGAGTCGCCCGAGGGGAGCAAGGGTGGACGGTGGACGAGCGATCGGCCGACCTCCTGGCGTCTTACGGAGCTGCCAGACGGACATTGCAGAAGCTTATTGAGAAGAGTAAGGCGAAATCTTATAAGCTTTTGATAGAAGAGGTGGCAAGGGACGTTTGGGGTCGGCCCTACCGGATCGTCTCGGCCAAGCTCCGGAAACCACCTCCTAGACTACCACCGGATGTGCTGGAGAAGACGGTTCGCCATCTCTTTCCGGACCATCCGTGGAGAGGAGAGGAGGAGTTTCTGGTTGCCCCGGAAGACATTCCGGAGGTAACGTTAGATGGGGTCGAGCGAGCAAGGAAAAGGTTGACACCCGGAAAGGCACCCGGCCCGGACGGAGTTCCCCCTGGAGCGGCGAGGCTGCTAGTGAAGCGCTGGCCAAAAGTCTTTCAGACCCTGGCCAACAGACTTCTAAGAGAGGGGCGTTTTCCGAGGCTGTGGAAGAAGGCTAACCTGGTCCTGATCCCAAAAGGGGGAGGGAATGCCCCTGCAGGAGAGCCTGCCTACCGTCCCATATGTCTTCTCGACACTATGGGTAAGATCTTGGAGAACGTACTGGTTGACCGGCTCAACGCCGAGATCGAAGCCAAAGGGGCTCTATCAGAAGCACAGTATGGCTTTCGGAAGGGACGGTCCACGTTCGACGTCCTGGCAAGAGTACTGAGACGGGCAGGTGAGCAGCTAACGAAGACCCCCAAAACACGGGACTTTGTGCTGCTCATTCTCCTAGACGTCAAGAACGCCTTTAACTCAATGAGCTGGAAAGTGGCAATGCAAGCGATGAAGCGCAAGGGCATCTCGCCCTACCTTCGTCGAATCATAGCATCGTACCTGTCGGAGAGAGGCCTGCTGGCCGGCGATCAGAGCTACGCAGTTACTGCAGGGGTCCCGCAAGGATCGGTTCTGGGACCGGTCCTGTGGAACCTCGCCTATGACGGGGTTCTCGAGCTGCAGGGTCTGCCTAGGGGTGTCGAGATGGTCGGTTATGCCGACGACTTGGCCCTTCTGGTCACGGCCCGTAGTACGGGAGCACTAGAGTCAGCCGCCAATGAGGCCTTGCTGATGGTGACAGACTGGATGGAAGACCATTCATTAAAACTGGCACCGCACAAGACTGAGGCGCTGTACCTAACAGGCAGAAAAATGACCAAAAACATACAGGTCGAAGTAGCAGGTCACCCAATTGTTTTGGGAAAAAAGGCAAAGTACCTCGGGGTGATACTCGACAAGGGACTGACTGGCGCAGCGCACATACAGCACGTGTCAGCAAAGGCCCGAAAGGTGGCCAGCAATCTGGCGCGCCTGATGCCAAGAGTCGGAGGAGTTGGAGAAGAAAAGCGCCGCCTTTTAGCAACTGCTGCAGAATCCGTCGCCCTTTACGGAGCACCGGCATGGGCAGACAGGGCACTTAGAACGGCATGCAACAGGAGAAAGCTGAGGTCGGCGCAACGGCCGGTGGCCATAAGGGTCGCGCATTCCGTACCGTGTCGACTGAGGCACTACTTGTCGTGTCCAAGATGCTGCCATGGGATTTGCTGGCCGGGGAGCGAGCAGAACGAGCGCTGGACGGTGATCTAGACCCCACACGGGCTAGATTAGCTACTTTGGACTCTTGGCAGAAAGAATGGGTGAGGGCAGCAGCTCCTGGGGGGGGTCACCAAGGGGGACTGGACCAAAAGTCTGATCCCGGACCTACGGCAATGGTACGACTGCAGACACGGCGAGCTATCTTATTATGCGTCCCAGGTGCTGACCGGCCACGGTCAGTTCCAGACGTATATGGTTAAGATTAACAAAGTTCAAGTCGACTCCTGCGTACTATGCGACTCGGGGGAACCGGATGATGTAGAGCACACTGTTCTGCATTGTGGGGCCCTCCGGGAAGCGCGGGACGCGGGGGCGGCCGCTGTGCGAGGCCGACCAGTCAACGAGGTCGTCACCCATATGATGACTTCAGCGGCGGCCTGGAAAGAAGGTATTGCCCACTTTGATGCGATCATGTCCACAAAGGTGGTCAAAGAGACTGCCAGGAGAGCTCGTCTTAACGTCCACTCAGGCTCCGGTCGAGAGGGGGAATCTGTAGACGGGAGGCGGGTGGGTGATAGGCAGGCGGACCAGGCTAGGCAAATACAGCAAAGGATTCCCCAGATGATGACTCTCGACGCACCCACAGGCGGGCGGGCTGCGGAAGGTATCAACGGCCTTCTTGAAGTCGCCGCCCCGCACCAAAGCGGGCTAGCGCGACTGTAGGAAGGCTGGAGTAGGGAGGAGAGGCAAACTGGCCACTCCCATGGATACGAAGCGATGCCTAGCAGTTACCGTTCCCTGGGGGTGGGGGGGAGGCGGGTGTTAGTGGGTTTGTGAGTCCCACACTAGTCACTGGCTGTGGTGGCGCATGTACATCACGATTCCCGTAATCCCCCATATTAATGCTGAGAGGTTTCAGCATATAAAAAAAAAAAAAAAAAAATATCTGCGGAGACGAGCCAATAGAGTTTTGGATTACAGGTTGAACGAATCGACCACATGTAATGATTCAACAGAGATAGATGAACACGAACAAGATGAGGTTTCTTGTCTAAGAAGCATTCGAATGTAACGCATGTGGTTGTCTTACAGTAAGTGCGTTTTCGCTACATATAGCTTTTTCGACGAGTTCTCACGCACGATGATCGATTTTGCCTGTGTCAACTAACTATCTAGCTAACCAGTATCTGACCAACTAAGTTCGACTCGTCGATAAGAAGGGTGTTAATCACACGAAAACGACAGAACGGCCAAAGCGCCATATCTTTCATCGGTCGGTTGGCGATCGTTGTCACAACAACGTGTGCCGGCTGTGTTCGCCGCCTTAATCTTCTTCTTCTCCTTGGTGCTCATTTCTTGTCATTTGTCTGGTTTTCCCGGTCGTGTCTCTACGGCGATCCATCATCACTTGGCAATGAGGCATGGCGGGTTGTAGCGACGTAGGTGTGTTCAATCTGTGCATTTCTTCGACGTGGCATCGAAGTCTCCGACAGCCATGCCAGCCAAAGTCCGCCAGTCAACTCGCCAACGAGTCAAGCTAGGCTGCTATTCTATAAGAAAGCGCGATTATCATTTCCAAAGCTGTAGCAGCAGTAGCAGTAATATTCCTGGTGGTAGTAATAGTAGTAGTGGAAAAGAAAAGTAGTGGAATAAGTACGATGCTTCACCATCGTCGTTGCGTCGCATGACAGCCGAGATCATCATCGACTTGGCGACGACAGCGACCACTCCTTCGCGAGCTCTCCTCTACTTCCCTAGCCTTTTCGTCGTTGCCCATTCCCGTTCCCTTTTCCCGCTTCTCGTCAGTCGGGTGGTGGTTACACAGGGACTCTCATAACAAAGTTTGAATTTGCCACCACCGCGCGTGCGCTTCGTTCTTCCATCTAGCGCGTATAGCTAGCTGCGTTTTTCCATCTCTCTCGCCTTCACTCACATTTTCTGTCTTTCGCAGGCACGCTTTTGCTC
This sequence comes from Dermanyssus gallinae, assembly GCA_003439945.1. NCBI lineage: Eukaryota > Metazoa > Arthropoda > Arachnida > Mesostigmata > Dermanyssidae > Dermanyssus > Dermanyssus gallinae. The sequence goes on from QVRM01006816.1 coordinate 105,061, forward strand.
CGCTCCGCCGTTTTATCTCTGCGCGGCGCCCGTCTCTCGATTTGCGCCTCATCGCGGCACCAGCGGCAGCAGCAGCAGCCGCAGTACCAGGCGACCAGCTAGAAAATCGAGACGAGGGTGGAGGCAATGGCAACGGCGACGACGACGACGACAATAACAACAACAGAACAACGACAACAACAGCAGCAGCGTCAGAACCGACGACAGCGACGGCATCTATGCGAAGGCGCGCCTGCGAAGGACCTGCGGTGCATTATGGGAAATCGATGCATTATCGTGCAACGGCAACTACTTTTACTACTGGTTCTACTGCTGCTGCTTCTGCTGCTGCTGCTGCTAAAACCTGCGGTGCCACTCCACTACCAGGACTGCCTAAGCTAACGCTGCTGTCGCTACACCGACACTGTTATTGCTTGTGCTCTGTTTCTCTCATCTCGCATGCCTTGCACGCGGCCAGCCCGGGGTTTGGAGTTCCGGGTTTGATCTAGCTGGTTCCTCTCGTGGGAGCGTTCGTCGTTTCGTCTGTCAGTCTTTTCGTTTGTCCCTTCGTCGCTACGTTCGATCGCCCCTTGCCCCCTCCCCCCGCGCCTTATCACATATATCCATATGTCTCTCTCGGTGTGTGAGGGTGAGGAGCACGACACCACCGAAACACTCAATTTCGACTACAGGCGGTAAGCGGCAGCATATGTCTGGTGGCACACTTCTATGGGATCTCCCCCCCCCCCCCCCCCCCGACGGCCCACATCCAACATTCCCACACCCAGCAAGGCCGGCCACCCCAGGCCACGCTTGCATATGCTCTGCTCACCGCTGTCGCCATTATAATGTTCTATTGTCGCCTTCTGTCTAGGATGGCCATAGGTACACAGATTTACACATCTATGTCCATGCGTATGCATTAAAAAATATACATATATATATACATAAACACGTTCATGCTGCGTGTAGTCCCAGTGTATTGGATCGGCAAGCACTGAAAATACACAAGAACAGACTCGATAAAAGTTTGACGCATAGCAAAAAGCAATAGCCTTGCCCCGTCTCGTTATACCTAAAGTGGCTGACTTTGCCGTAAGCCAGCGCCATGACAGTAACAACCGCGTAAATTACTTTCCGCACGTTTCTTCCAGAGTTAAAAAACCCCACCAACAATAAAAAGTGGAATAAACTAAAAGGGCATGGACAAGAAGAGAGTGAAGAATAAGCATGCGGACGGATGTACGTATCGATCTTGCTGACATGTTGTTTATTTAAAGTTACGCAGGCGACAAGTTACTGATTTATTTATTACTAGCTTGGCATGCAAATACACATGTTAGCATTTCCTGCCGGGGGCAATTAGTTAGAGGGGCGATATTAGAAGACATATTGAGATATCTGCGGTTTTCTTAACAGTCCGTGTGCCAGCGTAACCGCTGACTCTCAGCGGTATGCCCAACCATCTGTTCTCATTAGGCGTTGCTCAAAGAATTTCAATCAATTGCAGGGATCAAACCGACAATACCGGACAACACCCCGATAGATCGCAACTATGAAAAACGGCGCTAGTTGCGACTGTGTTAGTTATATTTTATTATATCCAATGGTAAATAGGAAAATAAAACCTAATATTCATACAAAAAAAAAGATCGCAACTATGACTCCTGCACTAGCCCTGTAGGCCACTCCGCCTTAACGGTGCTGTACATTGCAAGGTAACCTTCCAATTTGCACCGGCTGCAAACTAGGGGCAGGAAGTTATTTTTGCTTATCCCTGTTAAAAACGGCGATTGCACGACGATTTAAATTTTTGTTGTCCAATTGTAAGTAATGTAACTTTAAACGAATTGACAATTACTCTTGATGTATTCTCACGACACCGATAACGCATATGACATTATGTTTCCTTCAAAGCTTCCCGAAAAAACATAGGCGCGCCTTGATTTTCAAAAAAGTAGGTTCGTATCCAAAGACACAAATAAGGGCTTTGCTGCAAGGTCAAATCAAGTACGTTTACTTCGTACAGTAAGACGAACTTGGCAAGCTAGGTCCACTTGAAACATTAGAGGTAGTACGCGGCTCGACCGCTGGCCATTCACTAGTAATGGATGTGGTCCAAGCATTTTTTGGTTTTATACCAACAGAAATAGCTTCAAACTAAAACTAATTAAAGTTTATAGTAGAAAATAATTAAATTGAATGAACAGCCATTTTGCATTGCCGAATTATTGTGCAATGTGAAGTCTAGCTTAACTGAGTCAATTTGTATTGAACCAGACTTTCTAAACGTTGCCGTTGTGTTGATCCAGCAGCAACGGACGCCGTGCTCTGCTTTTGAGGAAGGCTTTTCACAAATAAACTCCAGGTTCGCCCCTTCCCACCCGGTTGATAGCGTTCGCGCTTGGTGTTTGATAGGAGCTCTGTGATATTTCTAAAAAAGCTCTTACGTTCCTACGTACGTGTTCATGATCTTGACGTAAAGGCAAAACACGTGCAGAATGCCAAGCGGCGCCGCTGTAACAACGTGTCGTTGCCAGGCGACAACCAGCACGGGCGTTATTATTGTCAGATTACGAACGATATCTTTCGAAAGCGTTTGATTGATGCAAACATGCATAGATGTTTTTCACTTATATAATTAAACCTAAACCTAGATACTTTTTCACTTATTTGTAACTTAATGTGGGTACATGCGTTTTAGGTCGACGAAATGTTCGGTAATCTCATACGCTAAGGTTATTGTTTTGCCTATTTTTTATTTCCTCGTACGCTTTCCTCGCCTGAAGACTTTGGCCGGCAAATGCCGCACAAAAGGTCGTGTCACACGGTCTTCGTGTCACAGTGTACATACGGCAGTAACGGTAAATTAATAAATAGAAAAGTTAAAAATTACACAATTAAGAAACGGTTATCACTATAAAACAACTTGTCCAATGGCCGACGAAGGCGGTCCAATAGTACTAATAATTAGTATGCAACATTGTGTTTGTCGGGCGACAACCATGTCGGGCACGCCCGTTCGCCCGTCTTTTATCCTTATTTTCTCACGTAATTTGGACGAATAATTAATTAATCGATGTCTTTAGTCGCTTTCAAATGCTGCCAACTGTTAATTCTCTTACAACGTGACAACGTTGTGTGGTAACTTGGCGGCCATCTTTCGATAATTCGATTTAGTTTGTTTCGATTTTGTGGACACAATCAAATTGTGTCGTCATTCTTCGCACGTTTGCCTACTTCACAGTTGTAACTCTGACATTCACATTGACACTCGTTCAGGTTTCGTTCTTTCGTCTTGCTACCACAGGCGCCGCAGCTGTTTCTAATGTAAAACGTGGCAGGCGTCCAGCAACGGCAAAGACAGCGCTGTACCAGTTCATTCTACACGAGTCTACGCGATAGACCAAGAGAAGAATTTGCGGTTTCCAGGCAGAATGCGGTCTTCATTCGTCTTCATGCTTCATTTGTCTTGTTGGTTTCGACTACAATGTCCGACGATTTTTAGTGTAGAATGCATGCATGCATGCTGGTGTAGTATTGTATCGCACTGAACACTACTACGGTGGAACCATGTAAACTTTCTTCTTGATGTACGTTTGAGTTCGCATGTACTATATGATGAGCTCGTATAGGGCTGTAAGCGCGCGGAGTTTGCGCATCTCAGGTGAGCGAGAGGCATCTACCCGTCATATTAACATTGATGTCGTTGCCATAATGGCAGTAATAGTAATAGTAGCAGTATTCGAGGTAGTAGCAATAGTAGTAGTCAAGCCCGTTCCAACAGATCCATAGACAACATGTTTACCTTACTTAATCTTTCCGTATCGCTCAGACTATGTGACGCCCCTTTTATAATAATCACGGGCGATTTTAATGCAGCCTCGACAACTTGGAGATCCCCGGCAACTAGGGCTCTAAGTTAGCTGGGGAATGCAGGCTCAGCAGGGCGGTTACTACAGCACGAGAGACTCGGGGCAATGAGTGAGAACACACAGCGTAAGGTCTGGCTCGCAAAGTTACCGGACGGAGAATGCGTCGGAGAAGCACCGAAAGTACTTCTAAACTTGCCGAGCAAGATGGCTTAGTGAGAAAGATTTTGTTTTGCATTCGGGAGGCCTGGGTTCAAGACCCAGACCGGCCACTCTTAAATTGGTTTGCATGGTTTCCAATTTAGACAAGGTAAATGCCGGAGTGGATTAAAAATACGCCAGAACATGAAAAAAAACCGTACCCGGTCCTTACGAAAAAACTTACTAAGAATGAATCTAGTTCGAACTAATAAGCCGTATCTCAATCAGGATCGTTAGCATTTAACAGATCACGTGCGATCCGCGCAGGACCGTAGCCTCTAACAGGCGGAAATGGCGTTTCGATATATTGCACAAAACGTTTAATAAGACACTTACATTTATTGGCGGCAAATTGACGCTTTTACAATAGCGTTACCACTTATGTAACAGTAATAGGTTTGGGGGGGCAAGCATAATTGTAGGTTAAACATTTCTTGTCTAATATAAGTATTTAGAAAGAATTGCGGCGTCCTTACCAAATGATATATATATATATATATATATATATATATATATATATATATTGCAACCATTAGGACACAATAAACGCACACTAAAGTCCCTTCCGACGGTAGTTAAATAGGAGATGCGATGCCGGCAGCGTTCGAACGCGAGTGTTTCGTGGCGCCTGATTCTCGCTCTATTCGCGTTTAGGCCAAATCTGCCGAAGCAGTAGCCACGTATTTTATTATAGCCCGCCGCGTTCAGTCTATGTGCAGTAATCAGAGGCACCTAGAAGCCTATACAAAATGGTGTCCAAACATATACCTATCAGAGGCGGCTAACCCAATCGACCGCAAATCATCAAAATCTCTCTTTAAGCTGGCGAATATATGAGGCTCAAACTTGTATTGGTGATCCGGGAGAATGCCGCAGCTCAAGGGCTCGATGACACTGCGACGTATAACATTCGGTTTTCTTATACGTATTTCCGATTTCTCTGATCCCAGCACCTACTTGCCCACATATGGCGCAACGGATTATTATTTCCATGAGCAGTTTTTTGGTTTCTGTTCCTATTACGACTCGCGCGCTGTTGAAAATAGTTTCGTATTTCATGTAAAAATAAGTTCATCTTTATAATATAGCTAACTCTCGTTATATCTTTGTAAGCAACACGATACTTTTAACTTAGCTACCCAAATAAATTCGTTATGACCGTGTGACTGTTCGTGAACCTCAGTATCGCATACAAGCTAAATTACAGAAACTAAAGCGGCGCAATTCTAGTACAAGCACACTATGAGGCGGAAGGTACCTTACCACAACCCGGCGCTAAGATTGCGATCTCATCATAATCGGTAACAGCAGTGCGTCGACCGTCTAATGCGGAGTGCACGATAGTGTTATAAATTAAGCATTTTGCGTCTTTAGTAAGCAGACCTTTTAAGTAGCAACATTTTTCGCATAGTTACACTATTTCGTTACAGCATCTTTCGGTACTGTTACAAAATACATACAAAATTAAAAAGCTAAACAGTTGTTACAGATGATCGACAAATGCCCAATATTTTGGCAGAGGAGGTAAAACGTTTAAACTCAACTTACATGCGTAAGCGATTAGATTTGTCGGGTTAAAAAAAAACTGTTGTGTGCTAAGCAAAGCCAAATGTCCACCGCTATAAAGTGCTATTAGTGTTACTAGAAAAAGAGGGGATTTACACTGATTGCGCGACTTGTATCATTAATAGGTATCCAGCAAACTAACTGACAGAAACAGTATAAGAGAATCTGGGCAGAACATTGGGCTATGTCTACAGACACGTAAGTCAAAGTACGTACGGATAAAGCACTGACAGAATAAGACTAGGCAGTCTACGCATTACTGTGTGTATAGAGTATATCATGTATTTGAAGGAGAGTATATTAGAAGTTAAACAAAAAGTAAAAGAGTTTGTACAGCACAGCACACATGTTGTTGCACATCTGAATGTTGACAGCTCTACCGTGGGGCACAGCAAGGCACCTTAAGCAGGGACTGCAATCTTGCAATAGGAAAAACAGGCAGTCGGGTGGCCACTTGAAGGTAGAGTAGAAATCCTGCCAATTGGAAAGATAAGAAATAAGTCTTGCAACATTACTATTACTCAGCTTAGATTTAGCTTTTCCTCTCAGGAAGTTGTTAGGTAATGTTATCACAAACAAAACCATTCACCTATGTCCGCCGAAGAGCTCAGGAAAACAGCCAGTATATTACCAAAATAGATACAGAAACTGATTCGATGCACATAGACAAGATAAAGAGACCAGCCCCGACTAGTACTGCAATACACGAGATAAACATGCAAAGAAAATGTCGCCTGAAAGATTAGTGGAGTATTGGCTAGCCATACGTAACTTGGTCCCGGTTATGAACGCGTGGAAAGAGACGTGGCAAAATGCAACTGGAGCACACATCCAAAATGGTGTGTGTGTGTGTGTGTCAAGGAGAAAACAAAACGATGAATATCAAATAGAGGATCGGGACACATGCGTCTCAATGCATTGATGATAAGGCGAAATTGCTAGGAGTATCTAAGGAGAGAACAGAGGAACATGGTGTGCAGGACGCCGATCTCGCGGGACCTCCCAATTCATCGCAGATATGCATAAATGTATAGGCAATACTTCACTCAACAATAATATGGATATTGAGTTAGGGAAGGATCCGTTCAATGGAAGAAAATATGAGAAAACTAAGACCAGTCACACAAAAACAAGCGAGTTCTTTGTAATATAGCAAACTTAGTGTAAGATCAAGTATTACATAGACTACATGGTTCAGTGCTTTATGCTGCCTTTTTGCCGCCCTATGGTGTTATTTTTTTTCAATTACTAAGACGAAGGTGTAGCAGTAAAACAACAATGGCAACTCGGTATTCTGTACACGGTAATCATGTACTGCACAGCAGTTTTTTCTAAGCAAAGTGTTCTTATCAATTAATATTAGTATGCGCTAATAACCTCACAACCATAACAATGCGCTATGTCATAAACTATCGGTAATATTCGTACTGCAGTTGGATACGTTATTTGTATTCAACTGCAATTTCCGTTAAAATACATTATCTGCAATGATCATATTTTCTCATTTTTATGCATTAACTAATATGCATGATTAGCATATCTCACGCAATTGATTTATACATATGTTGCAGTTTTCCGAAAAAACAAAAATTACCTTTCCCATATATGCACCATTACAAAGTGCTGTCGAACATTATTTTCTCGACATCAAAATACAGAGATTTGCTACACGCCTAGGCTTGTACGTATGTACCACAAATGCGAATATGAGCTGGACAACCAAACTTATTGATAACTAACACAATCTTCAAAAACTTCACCCATACGAATACAGCCTGCAGTAGCAAGCTCTAGACGTGTTGCGATCGTAACTATTGTACACAACCAGTGCACACGTTTTAGCATTCAGTTATACGTCAGTCCTCCTATCATGTGGCGAACGTATGTTTGCAATTTCGGCATGTCTTTATGCCCAAAAGTTGCACACAGCACAAGATTACACAATAATTACTCATTACCTCCTTTGCTCCCGCTACTCGTATTTCACCTAGAAGTAGGCATACATACGCTAACAATAGAGGGTCTACACTGCAAACACTACTTGGCCGTGCCTGACCTACCGTAATCCTATAATGCCATAATTCTTATTGCATTTTTAGGAAACGTAAATCAAACGTCGGCGACATATGCTGTATCGCGCAGTTAATGGCGAAGCACTTTTTGCAAGCAACCTCAATACGTAGCTGCATATACTTAATCGGCAAAAAATCGCATTGCTACTGTCAAGCCTGAACGTGGCATGTTACTTCTATCAGTTGCAACAAACGAATCTAGTACACAACTTCTTTGCCGTTACGTTTATCCGAAGACAACTGCACGCACTGAAACACATAAACAGTATGTTTGTTTGGTGTATGTCAAGGTGGATACATGAAAAACGTTTCCAATCTGTTTTCCTGTCAAACATGTTTAATTTTGAATCACTTCATCTATCGTCTTGTGTACAAAAAAACGCATTCGTGCAAATATTGTCGTTTTCTAATCTATTCGATACACGTCGGCGTCACGTGTAGGCGTCACTATGAACAAGTGGTGGAGATAACCATGCAATATATCTCGCATATACACATGTCTGTAACTTAAGACCTTAAGACTATTACCTGGCAAATGCTAAACGTTGCGTTACGTGAAAAGCAAGATAAGAACCATACGATTAATCATAAAAAATGAAAACAACAATGAAGTACTAATAGCATAGGAAATGTGATTATTCATGTAATAAAGGGTAATTAATGACTGGTCGCAGGCGGGATCTGTGCAGGCGTCTTGTTCTGAACAATTTTGGCCACGCGCCAGACGAACTTATTATTGATGTGCTCCGTTATTGCTATTATATGTAAAAGATATAGCTATTATTTTAATACAGTTCTGTTTATTTCACTCAATTCGTTTAGTATAATAGACGCTGTTATGCTGCCGCTCTAATCGCCTCTAATTTAAAAGGGCGACATGTGTATTTAGGCATGCATGTCAGGCGAATAATAAATCAATCAATCCTGCATAAGATTGTCCTAATAATATTTTATCTTTTTCAACTTTCCGGCAAAAAAGTAATAGTACCGTTTCACGTTTGCAGGCAGAACCGGCATTGCACAACTTGTATTCCTTGTGAAAAGCGGCGTTGGAACATACCACGTAGTAATAACCATGCACTTTATATGTGGTATATACGTGACAACTGTCATATGCAAGACCAGACCAAAGGTGCAAGGCCTTATATATGTGCAAACCGCCGACTTCCTGTCTGGCCTATCCAACGTTAGTCTCTCACGTCAAAATAAAGCATTCGTAGGGTACTGCACGCGGCACCTTTAGCTTTAGTTAGGTTGTTTCGGTAGCTAATGAACAGCCTGATATAAGATACACAAAGCGGCTCTCTGCTCGCACCGGCAAACAAAGCACTCGATTCATATAATAATGAAAAACTCCGTCAGCGTGAGGTTGTCCCATTCCCTGTCAAGGCCAAACCCCGGAGCAATTTTAAACACGAAGCTAAATATCTATTAATCGATCAAGAAAACGGAAGAAACTGGCATAATTAGAAGCATATGACACTTGCTGTATCAAACGCTTACCCTTCATAATTTTTCCGCATTCTGGTAAACTTCGAAAAAGCCACCTGAACCATAGCACATGTTTTTAATTTGCTGATAATTGCGTTGCCTAGAGCAAGTAAGTGCAGAGCCGCGTTACGGACATGACTACAAAGTAAACAAACAGCAAAAGTACAACTGATGTCTTGTCAGCCGCCCACATGTAGCTAAAAATAATTGGTTCATCACTCTTAGAGTAACAACGAAATAGATCCACAGTCAACAAAAAAGGACCACTTGGAGAATCGCGTAGATATCACAGATCACAAACGAATACTTCTTCAGGTCAACTCTTAGCCAACATTTAACGTCCACGGACTTGCCTTCGCATTGCTTTGCACAATGGTGACCCCATAAGCACCAATATGCAACGGTGAAGAATCAAACCCGTGCACCTAAGTGTCTCTTCTGGTCGTAAGGCTCACGCGAATGCACCACGGCACCAGGCTTGCCACAAGTAGGTATGCAGCATGCCCAAATATAAATATGGCTCCAGCGTTTACCATCAGTACTACTATAACGATTACCCCTTTAGATGATGTTAGACTAGTAGAATAAATAGTAATTATAGTGGCTGCCGGTGCTTCTAGTGTTCTAGTGGCAATTACCTCTAATTCTTTGTTCGAGAGCTGATTGAGCTGCCCTAAGTTGACATTGATCCTGGCAACCCTTCGCCGGTTTGTCCCTTGCCACGGGTGTACAGACACACACACGGTATTGGTCAGCACAGCATCGGCTGCTGACACAAGTGACTAACTTTAAGACGTGGGCGGTAATGTCAACTGTGCCCCAGCTCGCTTGGCCTTTTCCTAGAGCGGCTCTACGAGCGGCGCGCCTCACAGCCCACGCAAGCCTGTGCGCTGCCGCCGTTTTGTCTTGTGTAACCGACCAGATCTCGACCTGGGCTGTGAAAGCCAACACAGCCGTTGTTGCCATGAGCAGCACGACCAGCAAGGCAAGCAGGTCTGTGCAATGATCACACACCCCTCCTACTACCCCAAGAGCCCTCGCGGGGGGGGGGGGGTGGAAGAACCGTGGCGCGCACGGGCCATTGTGGTGGGGCTCCCGCTGCTGCTGCTGCTGGAGCCGCTACCGTGTCGTCGTTTCGACGTCGTTGCTATTGTGGTCACTGGCATGATCGTCCAGCACTTCTCCAGTCACAGACATCGACCATCGCCAAGATTAAGTGCTCTGCTGCCTTTGTTGTAGCTCGCACGGATGGCTGGGATACGCAGAAGCCACAGCAGCGGCAGTGATACGGTGGCATTCGACGCCCGACGTGCGGGAGTAATAGGGCCCAGAAGGCCAAGACCGGGAACACAACAGAGCGCAGTCCTTTCTGCGCTCTGTTGTCTCTCGCGGCTGTCTTTTCCTAGATGCGACCCTGAACGCCGCCCTGACTGAACTGCGGAAGGCAAGAGGCAAGGGAGAAAGAGAGCGAGTGCAATCGAGCCACAGGCAGCCTACTGACCACACCCAGGCGCCAAGCCAGGAGACAATGCAGCACGACTCCATGAACGATTGTTGTATTCTCCTTCTCCTGTTCCTCATACACCCCACAGCCCCGCCGGTCATCCTCATTATCATCATCATCATCATCATGATCATCATTATACCATCATCATCAATGGGCGACATCATTACTGTCAACCCCACCCCCCTCGTGCCACCACCATGCCCACTAGCGAAGCTGTTACCGCAGTAAAAATGATCTCGACCCCCGCATGGTAGTCGAATTATCGGGAAAGCTCGCCGCGGCTACGCAAGATCAACCGATAAACACAGCCGTTTGGTGGCGGCAATGATATACCGGTATTCAAACGTTTTTTGTTTGTTGGTCGTTCTATGTATGTGTCTATTATTGTTATTACATGTGTACTGGGTTAGTCGGAGAGGTTATGTCGATTAATCGGCTTTACTCAGTTCAACGGATCCTGGCACAGACAGGCAAACGTGCGTGTTGCCAGAAAGAGTCGTCTGCCATTGGTCGTAGATTGTTCTTGAGTTTTCAGTTGTTACGGCGTGATTTGCGATGGGGCGGTAAACACGGTACTGTGCGAGTAAAAAAGAATGTCATCTACGGAAGCCTATTAGCAAAAAGCTATACTTTTCACCGCCAAACTACTGTGTGCAATCGTTTCACAATGTGATGGTTCTATGCGTTCAGTTTCGTCGTATTAAATATTTTGATGCGACGTGTTATCGACTACGACCGGGCTGGTCCTTTACGGTACAAACAAATAAACGAATAACAGTTTAAACGCGATGAACCATCTGGACGCCTACGCTCTTCCTCTTGAACTGAACAACGGGTATCCTTTGAGAAAGATGAGCAAAATAGAAAAGCGTCTATAACATCGTAACTCGCACAAGGTTACGTTCGAAATGTGGCAGGCTGCGCATTCGTCAAAAATATGCGGTTAAAAATGTTTAAAACTGGAACTATTATAATGTAACTAACACTAACACACTTCCTTCCACTATAGTCATACGCATTTTGGACACGTCGTTCAAAGTCTATCTCTATTTAAGTTCTGATCTTACTTATTGTTCTACAAAACTTGCTTGATTTTAGTTACACCTTTTTTAGATACCTGGTTATAAAGGGCATTCGACTGCACAAATCAATGGCAGTCAGCAAACGGCTGTACTGCTCTTTCTTATGAGAGCCCTACTAAAAACAAATTATCAGCATGCTTAGAGGTATGCGAACGCATTCTTAAACAATACTAGACTGGAGATGCTCTATAAATGTAATCGGTGCACATACTGCCCTATTTTCTGACCAAATATTTTAATAGGTTAGTACATTATTGCCTAACATTGGCCACCATTTTTAACATCCGCAACCAGTTTAAGGAGCAACCAGTTTTATTTTTTTTATATAGGAACTCACTTTAGGTTTATTTGCTTACTTATAAGAAGTAGCCATTGTCTCATAATGAACGTATACAACGTATACGCTGGACACGGAGACACCAGCTTTCTTGAAAAACTTTAAAGCCTTCGTGCATGCGGATCCACTTCAAACAGTTTCTGCTTCGTGACTGACCAAAATGATCCACCAAAGAAGTGGTCGACCCTTAATACTGCATGTACTCTAAAAGTGTGTCAGCATAGTTGCTGAGCTAGTTTTTCAGTGCTCTTATTGACGCCCTCTATTTGCAACCTAGGTGTTTTCTGAATCTTATAGTACACTATACTATCTATACACAGCGACGGCAACTGTGGGTCGTTAGACCGATTTACCGCCCAGTTATTCTGTAAAGCGATCTTGCGACAATCTGAAGAAAGAGATTCTATATAAAAAGTATATATAGCAAAACACTTGACGTGCAAATCTCAGTGATTTGTAAGATGGGTTGTATTTGTTCTATCAGACCTGTGAGTTTCTACGTTCAATATTGCCTTAATGTCTGCATATGTGAGGATATGAAAACTGTTTTATGCAAGCGTGTTTGCGTCAAGCGTTAACGCCACTATCTCTTCTCTTCTGCCTGGAAGCGACAGCTCTTGGCAGACCGGCTGTGATCTCAGATTCTCGCCTACCACTGCGTGCAAAGTTTAAGTGCACTGCTAAGGAACTCGTTATAGATTTTGACATCATGCTCGTTTCAATGGGCGGAACGGGTCACACAGACGCCTTGCTTACGGTCTCGTTTGAGAAAACTTGGCACTTCTCAGTAGATTGCTTCAGGACAAGGGTGTTCATCTACTGCGGATCATGTTCGTGACGTTTAGCGACATATATTCGTTGATTAGAGTAAATTGTTTAATCACATCCTGTCCGGAGTTAGAGACGCATCCCGAAGACAAGCACACACGCCTTTACTATGTTGGTTGCGAATACATCAATACTTTATTTCCCTACTGCACCTTTGAAGCTAGGCGAGCTTAGATCATTGACAACTCAAATACCCAAAGCTGGCATCCAATCCTTGTCTTGCGGATTGCGTTCCCAATAATAGCTACTTGCTTTAGGTTTAGGGCGAATTTTTCGGACCACTAGAGGATCACACTATTCAACGCTAATTTCCGATAACTAAAACACAAATATATATATTTATATATATATATATATATATATATATATATATATATATATATATATATATATATATATATATATATATATTGAACGTGCTTCATTAATTATGTGTAGTATGATTTGTTTATGTTATCTTTAGCCTATGCTTATTGATTCATTACGTTTGCGTTTTTCTTACGAAATTGCTTCGTAAACTCATGGTCGCGTTAGAAAATCTACTCGTATATGCTTAATATGTAAAAGTTGTATATTAGTGGAATTTTATTGTTGCAACGCTAAAGGACTTGCTTAAGGCAACTAAATCTATTCGAAAGCAAGAATAAGATACGTAAAATGCATACGCTATAACCATCTACAGAAAGAGAACAAGTATATTGAGATATGTTATATAGGTTATTACCGAGCAAGATGGCTTAGTGGCAAAGCCCTTGCCTTGCATTCGAGAGGCCTGGGTTCGAGACCCAGAAGACCGGCCACTCTTAAATTGGTTTGCATGGTTTCCAGTTTAGACAAGGACAATGCCGGAGTAGACTAAAAATCAGCCATTACATGAAAAAAACGTATACGAGCATCATTAGCCTTACGGGAAAAAAAGTTTTGCTCCGGTGGAGCTTACTTAGTCGTTCCTCACAGAACTAGATCACGCCTTCTTTAGATAGCAGCGTAATGCTAACATTGATATCACTCTTATTATTGTACAATATCTATATATACATACGTATATGAGCTCCTCGCAAGTCTTTGTGTCGTAGGGTTACAGAGATATGTGAGTTAATCACTTATCTCTGTAACCCTACAACTGAACAATAAATATATTATTCGGTTATAATATATACATATGTATATGTAAATATATATATATATATATATATATATATATATATATATATATCTATATATATATATATATATATATATATATTATTTAGTTGTAGGGTCACAGAGATATGTGATTAACTCACATATCTGTGTAACCCTATGACACAAAGGCTTGTGAAAAGCTCGTGAAAAAAAAAAATATATATAGGCGTAGTGTATATGTATGCGAGTATATATGCGTGTGACTCATCATCCCTTGATCCTTCCTGATCGCTTGCACACCGCCTCTCAACACATATTGCCTTACTGCTCCGCCGTGGCACCGGACGTCGCTAGGCTGAGAAGCCGTCATACTCTACAATGGTCACCGACACTCGGCAGAGTAGCTGATCAGCATTCCGTCATCCATTTACATATGGTAGTGCCGGTGGACCCGTCACTCCGACAACGTACAAAAGTCACGGCAATGAGTCACGACGCGATCTCTAACACATACTCTAAGAGGACGCTGCTTGTGTCCAACTTCATCTCATGTGTCTTAAATTCTACCTGTGGCGTGACAATCTTCTTTTTTTTAGGAAAGGCACAGTGCCCCTCAGCGCCTAGCTAGATAGCGAGCCTAAACATTAACCTCGGAAGCATATCTATTAACCAGTTTCTTTCGTCTAAACGGGATCACCGCATCTTTGACCGGGGAATCGATCATATCGACACCGTTTCTTTCCAGAGTGCACACGGTACGCTCTAAGGGTCCTGTGACGAGACGACAGCGCTTCTTCAACCCGGCCGAGCTTCCAGAATTCTCGGGGAGCCCCACATATTTCGTACTGACGATGTCGCAAGGCTTAAACGGCCTCCCTCTCCCCCTTGCATTGAAGCGCCGAGCGCAACGGGAGCACGTATTCCGCGCGTCATTTCTTCTACAATAAGTTTAGGACTTTATCTTGTTATCTCCATACGCTGGCGAGCCCTCCCCCTCTCCCCCGGGCTTATCTCCAGGCGACGTCAGCTTGCTCGACTGGAAGGTAAGCGGCACTCACAGAGATACCAGGCACTGTGGACCGGCAGTGTTGAGCTTTACACTACCGGCCCACATTTGCAGTTGGATTGCAGTACCATCAACCGCACTTTTACCGTCTCTGCTCTCCAACCTCAGTTCGGATCACCAACAGTTCGAAATAGTCGATTCTGATGGCCTAAACTGGGCCGTTTAGAAATTTCACAGCTAATGTCGCCGCTAGCAGCTCTTTCTTTAGGAGGATGAGCCCCTTCACCTGCTGCAACGGGACCAGAACTTGACTTTGAACACCCCCCAGGCCTGTTGCAGCGATACCACTTAGGCTTGCTGCTTAAACCACCGTCACTTGCATCACAGTGTACGGGAACTGGACGGCAATTTCTTCATAACCATATCGCGTCCACACACATCGCTGTAGCATTACGCCATAGCCGTGCTGCTGCGTTGGTCGACTCGGATATCGTTAGCACGTCGTCCATATGAAGATATCTGAGAATCTTTGAGCTGGCATGCGGGTAACTCTCCGTATACTCTTGCTGGCGTGTAACTGATTAATTGCGGTGGTATCATATTAACTGCATTTAACACCAAATGATATCCGTGTTATTATTACTACTACTACTAAAGCATTCGAAAACCTAAAGATCTCTTTAATCATGGAACCACAGGACCCATAACTGATGGCGTTTTTTTAGTAAACTCGGACCATCAGGTGGTGCGCGTCCTCAATGCAAAATTTAATCGAAATCTGCTTCAGCTGGCTGCCAGTGCGTTAAAAACTGGTCTGACTCTAATGCACGGAACAGTCTACAAGGTTGAATTACGGGAAAATGTGGCATTACATTATGGGCACACTAATCAGCACTGCACTATTGTAGCGAACAATGCTCGATGTCGAGTGCTTCTCGGTTTTATCAAGGGTAGAGCAGGCCGTGTTCGATTCTTCCCTAACTAGAAGATATTTACCGTAACATTAAAAAAATCAACTGCAAACTGATTATTGCCTTGTCCGGAATCCAAAAATGTGGCTCTTGTGGATGTCAGTTATGAAACAACGTTCCAGCTTATGTGCGTATCTTGACTGTAGTGTATTATAGTAAAGTGACGTGATGGTACTATACTATACTTAAAAGCCCAAACAGTAACACAACAGGAATTTTGTTTGCATGTTTTTCAGACTCTAGCAGAACCGTGGATAACCTCTGTGTTCAATGCGTGTTTTTTTTTCAGGCAGGACGGCGCTCCCGCCGTCATACTAGCTGTTTAGTGCAAGAGTGAATAGCGGAGCATACGAACATGTTCTTGTATAAGCACTCGTGGCCACCTAGCAGTCTAGATTTAAATCCGCTGGAATACTATGCAGCATGGGACGTGATTAAACGAGAGAGGAGTCTAGCAAACCTCGACATAGCAGCACGGGACTTGCTCACTGCTTCCAATCAGGAGGAATTTGCAAATTTGACCGGCAGGTTTTGCAACTTGCCGTTAACCGGTCTAAGCCTCGAATCGAAGCGCAATTACAGCGATTGCAGTAGGGTAGTAGGTACGTTAGGAATGTCCCTAGCGAAGCATGCAAAACATTGCATTCAAATATTTAATAATTTCAATTTGGATACAGAATTAGAACTAAACGATACACTATGTATATATATATATATATATATATATATATATATGATACACTTTGCAGAACAAGTCTTAACCATAGTGTTTCGCTTTACCGGCGGCTCTTGTATTGCAGACAATTGCTGGAGAGGAGAGCAGCTGCTGCCTGTTGGGCTGTTTCGAATAGGCGGGTGCGTCGACACACGGTTCCTGTACAAACAAAACCTTTCGCTGAGGGGGGGGCTCCGACAGGCCAAAGGCCGAAACGAGGCCGGTCATTGCTCTCTATGGCTCTCTTTGCCTCGACGCCGACACTGTAGCTCCCTCATGAAGCTCTCCCTCCTCCTTATTTTCTCTCTCTCTCGCTCTCATTTAATTATCGAACTAGTCACGTACGGGTACGTAGAACGATAGGCGAGCTGCAAGTAGTGAATTTCGTCCGTGGGCGACGACCAGCATAACGACCAGACAACGAAAAGCTAGAGCCACTGCCCTGTCCCGATCATCGACAGAGCCGTCCAAACCACCGTCGATCACCATCTACGGCCTCGCAAGTCAATAAGGACGAATGACATGCAAACAGATTATTCGCACGAACGCATATATATATATATATATATATACTACATTTTCCTTGGGGCGACGGATTCATGCTACGAAGCACAACTCCAAAGCGCGTTTTGTTCGGTGTTCTTTAACTCTTCCTCCGAGCACTGTTTTGCGTGAATCGAAACGTTTTCGTTTTTGTTGTCAGAAAGAGGGAAAATCAACTCGGATAAATTCGTTGGGGTGCTTTACCAGCGTGACCCCAGCAATGGCAAGAAACTCCTCAGTGTTTTTAGTTCCTAGGGCTGGCGCGTCAAGGAAATCATTCGAAATTTTCTATACCATGCACGCACATTCCCCAATGATGGAACTTCATGCACTATGCATCGATCAGAGCCTTTCAGAACTCTCTTGTGCACACAATCCTCGCCGAAAAATGCACACCAAAAGAACAATACACAGCCAGATTTTTGCTGCGGCTGCGGCACGGATATGCTTGTGCTCGCAATTTTCTATGAGAGCATAGATTCGAATGCTCCACACAACAATTACGCTACCCATCAGTGGATTCGATTCTTACCTTCATTTCTACTACACGGAAAATAAAAACAAAAACACAGATTTGTGCTATAATACAGCTGTCTGGTAAGACTCAAACACTGGGTGATTATATTCTAATGATTTTGATATGTACTTATTTTTTCTGCTCTCTTTTGTCATCGGTGGTTTAAAGTCTGAATTAGTCTTGCAGTCGTTCCTCCTACTAGTGTAACCTTGCTGTGCTAATCGACCCATTTTTATCGTCCTGTATCCCACACTTCAATTCGGCGCCCTGCTTTCACTAGGTCTGTTATAGTTTTTATAAGCATACCATTGGTTGAATGGTATTTCTACCCATCGGAGCTTCGTGCAGTTTCTCGCGTTCCTGCGGTTCCTGTTGTTGAAGTCCCAAGACTTCCAGACCAGAAACACTGTTCCAAGACCGGAGTAGCGTTCGTGCTAATAATGCTATACACTATAATAATGCGGACGGTTTATCAAGACTGCATCTAAGTTCTGTTTTAAGCGGTGGTTACGTCTCCAGCCGAAGTAACCCAATCGACGTTCGTCGTTCCTACTTATCGTTCATAAGTAGGCGTAGTGTAGCGTCTCCCGGGGTCTCATCGTGCTACGGCCTTGCGAATTGCCTTTTATTCTGAATTCGGCAGACTTCTAAGGTTCTATTAAAATACTTTAGTTACAGTCGTTTGAGGTTCTCCTCTCAGCGGCTTTCCTGCCACTTGGCAGCAACGACAACAAGGGTCTAGGATCGCCGAGCTACTGGAAGCCGTTGACCATTTGAAGCTATTCTTGCTCTAAGAGCTATCTTGTTTGCCAAATAACACATATATTTTTTAGCGATGTTGTTAGCCAAAAATACTCTCGTGCTTGGCTCCGCCCGAAATCGTTAAGAGATTATGGTAAAATACACGCTTAAGAATCTGCAAGCGCCCACATCTATAATACAATTAAAATATTGGAATTTTCAGAGAATGATTGAACCGCATATTTAGAAATGCCCACTAAGCAGACGAGTGTTTGCCTATAACTCTGTTGCAAATTGAGCATGTATACAAAGCCAGAAACGCTGTTTTAGAAACGCTGCTTTTAGCAGCTAGTCTTTATTCATTTATTTTAGACGCACTCGATACTATGTAAGGTAAGAAGTGCACCGTCAGGCCGACCAATCAGTCGGGCCCGATGGCCCGATGGGGGCATTTGCCTGCGCCTTGCGACCGGAGGAGACACATCGGGGCGCGGGTTCGAGCCCCACCGTTGCACATTTGTATTTATGGAGGTCCGTCTATGAAGCAATCCCGCGAAAAGCAGTTCCGTGGACGTTAAATCTTGGCTGGGGGTCAGCCCAGCAAGTATTTCCCTTTTGGTCGGCCAATCAGGTCGCTAGATTAGCTAGAGTGACGTAGCTAACCCTTAGATAAAGCACTTAATTGACGGTTGCGCTGCCTTCTAGGTCTCCGCTCTACTTTTACACTCGTTAAAGAGCATGGTAATTTTGTACAAAGTCAGGCCCAACTGCCTTGGGGCGTGACAGTTAGCCAATTATCTCAGTGATTTTGCTGAACAAGACTTTTACATTGCTCTCGTAGGGCTATAGAAATACGCGATTAAGATTCACCGCCGGCAGGGAACGCTATGATTGAAGGACAGCGCGACCAAACATTGGCTAAAGGAAAATATATAATATATGAGTGGTGTGAGCGAAAATGTTCTAACTATCAGAAGGCTACCGACGTAGCTCGCGTCGTAATCTGCAGTTGTCTTCAGGCCAAAATGCGACGTGCCTTAGAAAAACTTGAGAGACAAATCACAGAGAATAGAAATGCCGCTCATATGAGCAATCTTTTCCATCGGTTTAATCGGCCTCATCGTCTTAGTGTTTGCAAGGCGAGACAACTTATTCTCTCTCTCTCTCTCTCTCTCTCGCTGCGCGACTCTAGGCAGGGTACTGCGCCTTGTTTTTTAATGAGACGACACGGTTGCTTGCGGTCCTTGTTACCGCCAAGACGAAGCCGGCACTGGAGTCTGCCACGAACTCTGCTCTAGCCCAAGTGACAAACTAGATGCAAGATCATGACCGCGAGTTGGCCCCCAAATGACCGAAGTCTTATACCCGGGCCGAAAGAGAACCCGGAGGATTTACATCACGCTCAACAAGTACACTATTCAGGTACGCTGCGAGGTTATGCTGGACACGGGTCTCACGGGTTATGCTAGACACGGTACTCACGGGTATATATATATATATATATAACCATTTAAAAGATACGGCAGTACTTCTAGTAAAAACTAATAATTTATCGCACCAGTCCTTTTCCAAGTAGCTACGTTTTCTATGAAGGTATGGAAACTCTGTTACATCCTACCGCAAGACATAACGTGTCTCCGACACGGCATGTATCGGGTACAATCATGCAAGCCATTTTCACTGTATAAATGGGGTGGAAGCGTCCTCGTCATGCCCCACCGAGTGTTAAATATCTGTTGTACGCAGACGATTTTAAAATATATAGTGCGCTCGACTCTTTATCGGCGCATACAACACTGCAGTTCGCTTTGGATGACGTCAGCCGGTGGTAGTGCATTGACAACGGTATGCAGCCCTCCGTTCATAAGTGTGCTGGTTCAAGACACGGCTGCTTCACGAGCTAAACCACTCATTCAGTAGTTCAGCACTGCCAACTGCCAATGTGACGCAGGATCTTGGAGTCTTAATCTCGACGAACCTCACCTTCTCTGCCCATGTCAATGAACTAGTTAAAGCAGCATCTAACTTCAGTATGTTGTTTCGTCTTGTTATGTCTTGTCGTATGTTATTGTTAAGGAGCCTACGGTGTATCCTAGTTTGCCCAAATCGATTATGTTATCCAAACGTGTGTACTGTTTCTTAAGTAAGGCATTTACATTTGTGTAAATACGTTGCCATGATTGAAGGTCGCAAAGGAGATTTTTAGAAAGAAACTCTACAGAAGGTGCGATCTCGAACCGAACTATACTATCTTTCCGCACTTAATGCACACACTCAGGTCAATAATGACAAACGGGTCATAGCTCAAGTGGGTGGGTGTGGGCTTTATTTATAATTTTATTTTTTACGTGAGACCGAACAATCGCAGAAGCCAAATCATGTATGTGCCCAGATACGCTGCAAGAACGGACAACCACATACAACACAATATTATGGAAGCCTGACGCGTAGGACCAAGGTCATTCACAGCATGGCCAGCCACTGCGCAGGTCCCTTCTGCGGCCAGTCGTTATTTCTCACCCTTGCTATCTCGTGAATAACGGAGCTTCTATTATATTCTAACTGTGATACAGTGCAGGGGCAACTGTCCATACACGCTACGCACTTACTTACAAACATCCGTATTTTGCCGTAGTGCAATATAAGTAAGTGTACATCAGCCGATTCCGTTTGCCGAATCCAAGCGCGCAAGCATTCGATCGTCCAATCAATGTGTGTCAATAGCAGGCAGCCGCAACGTCACTTGGCGATACAACGTGGACTGGACTGCGACGGCTTAGGAATGACAATACGACGCAGCTCGTTAGGTACGTATATTCCTACGCCGCAAGTTTAAGCGATATACAATATATTGCTTAGGCGTACGCATGTGTTTGATGAGCTAATAGTAACCTTCAAAGTAAACTTGATAAAACACCTCGAATATCTTGGCTTCGGCTTATTAATTTCGGGTAAAAATATCCCAGCCGCTCAGAGTTAAGAGACTATATTGCCCGATGAATGTTATCACGCTCTCTATTAGGATTCGGTCATTTGCATGAGAGCAGGAGCCGTAGCAGCTTCTGCTGTGCGTTCGTTTGTGAATTCGATTTTTACATACATACTTTACGCTGTGTCGACATATTGTCTTATACTCGAAACTAATCTGATTGCATCTTGCAGCAAATTGTCGTATTTCAATTTTCCTTCAGTCGGATAAAATAGGTATGGTTTTCATGACTTCAGGAATCAACTTGGGCGCTGCCTGGCCAGCGTCTGACTTTGGCACTCTAAGCGGCTTGAAAAGCGTTCGACACTCGTATTAGGATGACGCGCAAAATATACTGAATCATACGGCTCAAACGGTTAGAAACAAGTCTACCCAAGTGTATCTGCAGTTCTGCCTTGTATCAAAAATCTATTATCTATTTCAGAATACAGCTGGACTCTAACTACCGCCATCTGTCTTTTTGCATCGCACAGGGCTTTAGAATATTTCCTTACATACACTATGGTAATAAATATATAATTAGAGCTAATTTCAAGACAGCGTCCGTCATCTTATCTAGATTTTACTTGGTGGTGGATCTTGAACAGACTGAGAGTAGCCCGCGCACATATATGTACTATTGTGATACTAAATCGTAAGCTTCCAGGTGTTGATGTTGATGCACTGGTGTGCTGTCGGGGTTAGTAAGGCATCAGATGTCTAAGCGTTACAGATCACCATTAGTTAGGATGTTATTAGTCTAACACCCATTAGCATATTTGTTTTTTTTTTTTCACGACGCCCATACAAAGCCCAAAACGGTGTCTATATTACTTTTTTTTCTCAGTTCGTTTTGATTGAGCCATGTCGACCACCTAAAGGACCAACGTTCATGTAACGCTCAAACGGGCGCCGTCTGAAAGATGTATATATATATATATATATATATATATATATATATATATATATATATATATAAATGGAAAGAAAGAGAGAGGTGGTATAGAATTTAAACTCCACAATATATGTGTATATATTTTCCAGCTTCAGATCGTCTTGGACGACGGTGTAGCGGAGCACCCAAGCATAGAACAAACGACAGGCTTGCCCAAGGGGATAATATCACCTCTTTGCTTTTTTTGTCTACTGGTAGCCGAGTTACCAACACGTTTACAGACCCGACACCCAGCTGTCAAGATAATTATGTATGCCGACGATCTAGTACTCTACAGTACTAGCAGATACCATCTGCAACAGGCGCTGGCCACTTTATCGGCGTATGTGAACGCAGTAGGCCTTGAAATAAATATGCAGAAGACAGAAGCTATGAAGCTCAGGCACGCGGGCAGGCTGGCCGTGACTGATACACTTAGGTTAAATGGAAAAGACCTGAACTATGTAAATAAGTTCACTTATCTCGGTATCACAGTGAACCACTCAGCCAAGACCTTCGCTGCACATATAGAGGAGAGGTTTCAAAAAGCCTTGATTGCGGCGACAACCCTTAAGAAGCCCCACATGCTCTCGATTAAGGCGGCGATAGCTCTATTTGATATGAAAATAGCGCCTATTGCATCAAACGGGATCCAGCTTGGGTGGGCAAAGCTAAGCTCGGCTCAACTTGGTGCACTTGATTGGGTGAAACCAGCTTATTTGAAACGGGTACTAGGTTTACATACGTCAGCATACAACCGCCTCACGTATTTGCTGTGCGATGCTCCACCATTCGTGGAACAGATCAAAAAACAGTTTTTGCTTCCAGACACCTCTGCATACAGCGAGTTCATACGGCGATATGAAGAGAAAATGGCAGAGATCGACCCACATTTGTATATGAAAGATGCAATGGTTAGGTCAGAATGGAAAGGCACGGGTAGGACAAACAGGCATATAACCGTCCGCTTTGCTGTGCACGGTTTTCACCAACTTCTATGTCAGAAAGACGCTTGCCATGAACCCTATGGCACATTTGTTTGTAAATATTGTTTTAGTATATGTGTAAGATATCATGGCAGTGAGTGCAATGCAATCTCCTCTTCAACAAAGCTGGCACTGAGCGATTTTTAATACTAATATAATTACGAGGCTGTAGTGATATCGATCGTACTTTTGTGTATTTTACCCAATCTGGTGTGTAAGTAAATCATGTGATCTTTTTCAGCTGGTGCAAAGCTATTGTGTGATATTGCAAGAATAACTCCCCGGCGTGCGGAGACAAATCAAATGCAAGCTTTGTTTGTCTCTGCTCGTCAAGACAAACCGTCTAGGGTGTACGTGTGTTTTTGATGGATAATGCTCGTAGACGGCCTGTTTTGGCCAAAGAATTGTTGGCCGCAGTGGCCTACCTAGCCATCCAGTTTCTTTCGTCTGCCTACTCCTGTGCCTCCCTCTCCAGCAACATGACGCCGTCCAACACGTCAGCTTTCTGCTAGTGGCAATCCATAATGATAGTCACAACAACGTCCAGGGCCGCAACAACAACAACAAAAATAACAACAACAACAACAACAACAACAACGAGACAAACAAGGTTATCTACTATTGCTATCTGAGGCAATTTTCAGGTTGGCTTTGCTATCCACGAGAGAGACGTCGAAGAGAGCATGTTGCATGTATCAAGTGTTGCTAGCCACTTAACATAGGTACACCTAAACAAGGAACATTTATTTATTCCCGCAAATCTGGCGTAAAGCAAGAGTTTCACGCCAGTAGTAACGCTATAGAACGTGTGTCGTGTATATAGGATAAATGTTTGCCTTTGTCAAAAAATATTTTTTTTTAACGAACCCTACTCTAGTATGGTTTACTTTCAACTTTACGGAAAGGTGGCGATAGTGGAGATGAATCTTCTTTCACGCGTCCGTCTAAGCACGTAACAAAAACGCTCAACATACTGTATGGCAAACGTTTGGCTTTTTAGTAGTGTAGTATTCTGCCTGCTGATAAAATGCATTAACTAGTTCTGCCAAACTATAATTTTTACTTGCACGGATCTAACGCAACGAATCTGCATGTAGCATGGTCTGGCTCTGCTCTAGGGAAATCGGTCTTTGACATGCCTTCTAACGAATCATATCCTAATTGAACTATATATTTTACTAGATTGTAAAGTCTAGTTAAGCCTACTGCCTGAATCACTATATCATAGTCGCATGCCTTCTAACACCAGAAACATGTGAGTTTGATTATGCCTAGACCCCTTAATCTGACGAACAAAAATTTGCCACGATCGTACTGAGGGCAGTCAGGGGCAGAGGTTGTTTCACCTAGATGTAAATTGTTTCTTTTCTGTGCGCTAGCTTTAACCACTACAGTTTAACACCGTACTTGTTTATGTCTTCAAGCACCCTGTCACGGCGAGAAATTTCAGAATTCAAATGTTTATTTGCCGAATTATGAGTTTGCCTCGCGCCAAATGTTTAACAAAGCAAGAATGAGCTGTGTACCTCGTATCTAGTGTAGGCGACGACTCCTGGTGAAATTAAGTAATTAAATGGCACAAATTGTTGTGTTCGAACTATACGTCAGGCTCGTGTGGCGTGAGCTTCAAATGTAGAGCACATGCGCCATTGAGAAATATGCTAGTGGGCAGACCGTGAGTTGTTTGTCTTACAGCCAACACCGGTGGTCTTACGCGTCCAACACAGCTCTACTGCACCCTGTTGAACATCATATTGCAGCAGACATCGCTGGTTACCACAAATATCAACTATAGACGGCTGCACAGGCTAAAGAAGGACTCAACTATAGACGGCTGCACAGGCTACAGTCAATTTAGGAAGTTCTAAGGAAATTTCACTAGCTCCACGAAATAAAACACACGTGTCTAGAAATGCCTGAACGGTAAAGCGCTAGCGACAGTTCACACATCATGGCTTTTGTGGGACTCAGTTTTCCCAGGGAAAGAAAATGTAGGATAGAGTATCTCCTGCTTAGTATGAGCTATTGAAAAACATAAGAAAATACGTTCTCAATCCTGCACGTAAACATACATGTAGGGAGTTGAGTTTGTTATTTTGAATTGATGGGCATATGTGTACGTTGTTGCCGTTATGTTGTGTCCAGTTCTTCTCGTATCAAAATCCCGCACTGCATCTATTCATTATCGGTTTCGTTGCGGATTGTTTAAAGAACATTTATATATATATATATATATATATATATATACATATATATATATATATATATATATATATATATATATATATATATATATATATATACATATATATATATATATCTATATATATATATATATATATATATATTTATATAGACATATATATACATATACATATATATATATATATATTTATATAGACATATATACATATACATATATATATATATATATATATATATATATATATTCCTGTAAAATACCTACTATATCAACAGAAATTACTGCATTTTGCTACGAACATTACGTACGTCAATTTTCATCTAGCTAAACATTTAAGTTTAAGATTATATATAAATGGGGAAAGCTCAGGAGAGCAAGACTTTTGCCGACTGTACTAGAAGATCACGCAAGTCCGAATGACGAGGCTTCGCAGGTGTTGGTACAGGACACGTCGAACGTTGGGCAAACCCATGAGTGATCCCGGCCAAATGATCCGAGTGGCACTCGCCACTTCTCCTGATGGCCCATAGTACTGTTCTATGGAGATCTGGGCCATCAGAGAGTGAAGCTTAAGGGGGGAGGTGCGTTTAGTGGGTATGGGTCTCAGCGGGCTAACACCCATCCGCTGGGGTCGAGTCCCACACTGCTCGAATGGAAAGTGAGATCTTCTCATTTTCTACTCGTAGCAATAGTACGTAAAAGTATTTAACCCTCCTCCATAAAAAAATAATAATAAATAATAAATAAGCACACACAACGGTTTGCTTTCGTGATTCTCCATCAAACGTTACATCCCATTCGAGCGTGCTGAATATTCCCTTCCTTAGGCCCTCCGTTCTCACTGGGATATGTGTCTACACGTGCCGCACGCTATGACATAACCCCCGCTCAGCGAAGGAACACAAGTGCCATGGTGTCGTGAAGCAGCATAAGTTGCACTGTTCGTTCATATTCTTCTGCACTGAAAAGCGAAGTCATACTGCTAACGGGAAGAAAGAAAGTGGGTCCCATCAAACCATACCTGGCAGGACAACAAATAAAGCAGGTCAAGGAGGCCTGGCATTTCGGAATCCGCTTGGACAAGAGCCTTACGGGCCTCAGCCACCGGAAGATATCCTCGGCTAAGGCGGCCAAGACGGCTAATGCAGTTGCAAGAATTCTGCCAAGCATTCACGGACTAGAAGAACGCCGGCAACAACTCGAGCTGCGGTGACGGAGCAGAGAGAGAGAAAATAATGGAGGCATGGCAAGCCAAATGGGACTCCGTTCCTAGAGCAGCAGGGCACACTATCCAATCCTCATTCAAAACATCAAAACATAGAGCGGCCAGGGGGGCGAACTAGACCATTACCTCACGCAGATCCTCACGGGACACGAGGAATTTTAGACCTACCTTATATAATTAACAAAGCTGTGTTTACTGCCAGGACGGAACGGAGCATGACTCTTCTAATGTGCCGGAAATTGGAACAGGCTCAAGCCACAGCAATTGATAATTTTAGAAACAGATGGACTAATGTGGGAGACGGAAGAGGAGCGAATATCCCAGATCCCCCCAGAGAAACCCTTAAGGAGTTCGTAGATTACATATGCGGCGCGACTTCTGGGTGAAAGTTAGGAGTAGCTATGGCTACGGGGGTAGTTAAAGAGAAAGGAATCTTAAGGACGCTCAGGAGAGCAATATTTTTGCCCACTGTACTAGAAGATCACGTGTGTCTGAATGACGCGGGTTTGCAGGTGTCGGTACAACCCCCGTCGAACACTGAGGAAACCCGCAAGTGACCGCGGTCAAATGATTCGAGTGGCACTCGCCACTTCTCCTGATGGCCCATTGTACTGTTCTATAGAGATCTGGGCCATCAGAGAGTGAAGCTTAAGGGAGAATGGTACTCAGCGAGCTAACATCCATCCGCTGGGGTCGAGTTCCACACTGCTCGAGATGGAAGGTGGGATCCTCCTTTTTCCCTATTCGCAACAATAGTATGTAAGAGTTTTTAACACTTTTTCATAACAAAAAAAGCCCAGTCGTCCCAACGCCAAGGTTATCTTGGCTGTTTTTAAAACTACAAGAGAATAATGGGCCAACTCTGGGCAAAGAACTCTTAGATTCTCTTATTATAATTTATTGAAACATTTTGTTTCTATATTTCCGCAACCTCCCTATTCGCTGGGCCTAGCTCCGTGCGACTTTGTTCTGTTCCCACAAAGAAAACAAACATTTTAGAGGAACATTGTTTCGAGCCTATTGGAAGATTACGAGAAAAATGCAGGAGCAGCTCAACTCGATTCTAAAAGTCCCGTTTAAAAATGTTCCGAACAGTCGAAAAAATGTAGCACACGTGCGTTGCAGGGGTGGGGGCCATTTTGAAGGGGATAAAAACACTTTGTAGAATTAAATGAATTAAATTTCTTTTAT
This sequence comes from Dermanyssus gallinae, assembly GCA_003439945.1. NCBI lineage: Eukaryota > Metazoa > Arthropoda > Arachnida > Mesostigmata > Dermanyssidae > Dermanyssus > Dermanyssus gallinae. The sequence goes on from QVRM01006816.1 coordinate 133,121, forward strand.
AAATATGTATCGTAACCTTTCAAAAAACCCTCGTGTATATTTTGTTTCCTTTTTTTGCAGTCGGTTGAGTTGATTGCCGCGCTCTTTGGGCCACCCGCGTCAGCACCCTTCGAACGGCTTTTGTTGGATGGACAGGTAAGCCGTCAACGAGAGGTAATATTTATGTAAGTAAATATAAATATATATGTAGGTAAAATATATATATATATATAACATTACCGAGCAAGATGGCTTAGTGGCAAAGCCTTTGCCTTGCATTCGGGAGGACTGGGTTCTAGACCCAGACCGGCCACTCTTAAATTGGTTTGCATGGTTTCCAATTTAGACAAGGTAAATGCCGGAGTGGAGTAAAATTAGCCATGACATGAAAAAACCGTTCGAGGGAAATTGCCTTACGGGAAATCCAAAAAACATATATATATATATATATATATATATATATATATGTTTATATATATATATATATATATATATATATACACATATATATATATATGTTTATATATATATATATATATATATATATATCTATATATACCAATATATATATATATATCTATTATATATATATATATATATATATATACACATATATATATATTTATATATATATATATATATATAAATTGTATGGGCTTAGAACCAAGTACCTACAAAGGCACAAATGTAGTTTTTGACACGTTAAGCTAACGTGGGAAAGACAAAACATAACAAGCCAACGCCGGCAGACCAACAGGGAAAAGAAAAACAGTTGAATGGGGGGTGTATTTGAGATCTGTCGGCGCAACTGCTTGTCCCAGTCTAAACCAACATCCTGCAAACGTGCCCTGGGGGATAGGAGCAGTCATAGGTGTCCGCTGAACAGCCATTACACGCTGCCAAATTCCCGCCACGCGTCCAGGTGTCTGGTCTGCTGTTCGTCAACGTTTCGAAGCGTCACGCGCGTTCCGTTCTCGTCGATGTGCTTTTTGTTTTGAGTTGTTGTTGTTGTTGCTTGATAAGCACACATCGAACTTAACGTTGATGGTAGGCGTCTGGTGACTAGATGACATCCGAATCGAAGTGAGTGACGAATCGAAGCGCAGCAGTTCCGGCGAGTCGCCTTTGCTGTTCCACGTTTGTTGCTCTGGATCTGTTACCGCTGCTGACTCAAGGCCGTTTGGCAACTAGCTCTACGGCAGCAGCAAAAAATACCAACAGCAACAACAATGGCAACAACAGCAACAACGACTGCTCTAATAGTAACAGCTCAGCCTAGCCGGGTCCAGCTAACCCCAGTCGAGTTTATCTTACCCTCCCCCCCCACCTCTCTCTATCTCTAAATATCTCCTCTCGATCTATCTTATATATCCCCCCCTCGATCTATCTTATATCTCTCCCCTCGATATATCTTTCGTTCTCGCTGTTCCTTCCGCTTTTTCGATAGCTGAGTTGGTAGGCAACCACTGCCCACTGCTATAAAAATAGCCTCCTAGCGGATTGCTGTGGAAAATGCGTTTTTGCCCCTCATTGTGGCAATTTTTGCGCCTACCGTGTCGTTTGGTCGGTGTCTGTTCGTTAGTCTTTGTCGTGGCCAAAATCGTCGTCGTTCTCAGCAGCAGCATCAGCAGGAGCGGCCTTCTCGTTGTCGCCTAGGTTATTCGGTGCTAGCGGTTGTAGTAACAAACGCAGTAGTAACTATACTTGTTGTGGGGGTAGTTATTCCACCACAGGGGTAGTTGTGGTGTTGATGATTATGATCATCATCATCGTCATCATGGTGGTACCACCGTGATACGGCCGAACATCACGGCAACACCGCTACCTCCTCTATCACGTACACAATCGCCACTCCCAACACCCCATCCCTGTCCCTCCCCCCCCCTCCCGACACAAAGAACAAGCGAGAGAGTGGGACAAAATACAGCTAGTGAGAGAGAGAGAAAATAGAGTTAGTGAGAGTAAATAGAGCTAAAGGGAAGAGAAACTAGAGCTCGTGAGAGAAAAATCGAGGGGGAGCCGGGACATGGAGCTGTGGGAGAAACGGGAAAAAGCACTTTGACAAATGCGGTGTCTCACACTCCATCACAGTGAACGCTGCCGATACGGTTGATGCTGCAGCGACTGTTGCTGCTGCTGGTCTTACCACTCAAGCTCGGAGTCGCTAACGGCTAGTGGAGCTCGAACGGTGGACTCGTTGGCGGTGACGCCTTCGTTGAGATGTCAAGACGATACATCGACAGATAGATACGTAGGTAGATAGATAAATAGATAGATAGATCTGCCAGCAGCCCCAGCACCCAGCAACAACAAAACAACAACAACTAAGACAGCAACAACAAAACAACAACCACTAACACAGCAACAACAGCGACAAGAACACCAACAAACTAGCCGCCACCACCACCACCACAATCGGCAGCAACATTAGTATCATCACCTTGTGTTTCCTTTTCCCAGTCGCTGCAGCAATAGAATGCAAGATGCCACAAACGGTTCATATTTTTCGAATGTTTCGTTTCTGGGGCCCGGACTTACCCTTATATATATATATATATATATATATATATATATGTATATATATATATATATATATATATATATATATATATGTGTATATATTTATATATATATATATATATATATATATATATATATATATATATATATATATATATATATATATATATGAACCATAAAGTAGGCAAACAGCGCGCCTGTGCGTCTCCTCCGGTCACATGGCGCACGTGATTGCATCACAACACCGGGCTCCACAAACAATTAATTGACTGAATAAAAGTGATGCGCGTGAAGTATTGGGCTGTGCGGATGACCTATTCGTAGATACATGCGCCGTAGTGCAGTTTGGCCTTCGCAATTATCCTGGATATGATTTCACACTCCAGAAAGTGCGACTAAGATCAAAAACGTCTTTCAAATTGTATAATTAATTTGATTATGTGCATTCATCGTTTTAAACCCTCTATGTCTCGAGAAAATTAAACTCTATGTTTAGCTATAGAGACAGTATAGTGTAAATAATGCATAGAACCCTCGTTAAGTGAGTTACGCAACATAACACACATCACCGACATTGTTCAGCTCAAAATGGTAAAAGGTAATACCATATAATAGAGGCGTGCTCGAAAAACAATGGAATGTTTACAAAACTATGGAAAGCTAGGGAAAGTTTAGGGCTCGTATGCATTAATCGGAACTGTGACTCAACATGGGCATAGTAAGAAAACCAAAGCAATTCCTAAGAACTTTATTGGTCACCAGGTCAAATTCACAAGGTCTTGTGAGCAAAGCGTTTGCTCGTAGTACAATATATGCGTGTAATTCCTCCCACCTGGAGTATATATATATATAGATATATATATATATATATATATATATATATATATATATATATATATATATATATATATATATATATATATATATATATATATATATTGAGTATAGAATTCTCTGCTTATGGGATAACCGGCACGCTTTTGTAGCTAAAATTGCTGCTCTGACTCGTAGCGAGTCTCACACAGACGGCGTTTGAGCTAAACGAAATAAACCGGAAACAAAACAGGAAAGAAGAATAGAAGCAGACAAACGAGGAAGTCGACGCTGATGGCGAAACCAAACACTTATAGAGTTCTGCCTTTGTTTATTTCGTGTTGGAGGCAGCTACTTGCTGTACTTGAATCACTACAGACAACACGGTCCGAGCCGGCAGCTCAACCAGCGAAAGCCGCGTTTCGTCTCCTATCCAATAACTTGTGCGGCCTCTCTCTATGCGTTTACCTCGACCTACCTTATATTAAATATATATATATATATATATATATATATATATATATATATATATATATATATATATATATATCTGTTCAGGTTCTTTCATAATTTTCGCGTTATTGCGTTCTCTGGCTTTCCACCCACCACCACCACGCTGTGCGTGCATTCTCCGCTACATGTTCGTATCGTCATTCGCTCCATGTTTCCAAGCAATTAGCCTTGCACTGGTCGGAAGCGTACGGCGGAAGCTTTCTCTGTCCATCTGTGTGTATAGTAATTGTTGCAACCTGGTAGAACACGACATTGCTGCGAGTCAGTGGGGGGAGGCGACTCAGGGAGGAGGGTAAGGGGATCTGTTGTGTTTATGACATGCGTCTCTCTCTCTCACTCTCTCTTTCTTTGTCTCTTGGTCTCTTATCTAGCCTCGTCGTTCTCGACAAGGTCTGGCCTGTCTGGCATTGGCACCCTAATGTCATTTCGAACTAACAAAAGTTGCCTCGTTTGATCAACGTTTTGGTCGTCTGGGGCTTTCGGCCCACCAACAATTTTATGTTTTGACCGTATTTACGTCGTAAACGCCTATAGTCGTTCGTGTGCGCCCCGCTCGTGGGCTCGACTGGCGTTCCATAATCTACCGTCATCACCATTACCACAATCGCTATTGCCCTCTGCGTCCTCCTCATTTTCTCATTTTCTTCTTACACTTCTTGCACTTTCTTCCGTTTTCCTATTCCTCGCTAGCCCGAGTCTCGAAGTTCGTCCACGCAGAGGCGCCGGATAAACGACGACACAGATAATTACAATTAGGTACGTCGTTGCCGTAATGGGGAAAACGGGAAACGAAACTTTGTCATGCCGGATGCCGGAGTGCCGTCATCCACCGACCCTGTTATGGTGCAGACGCTGTGACTGCTATGATTGTTCATTGTGAGAGCGTGTCATGACATAGTGCCGTAGCCGCACAACTGCCATGCAGCATAGCAACGTACGGTACGGCGCAGCCTTATAAACTTTGCTGTTGTGTTACAAAGACACAACTCGTCAATAGTATCCAAATCAAGGCTCACAAATGTTGTCCACATTCGATCAGTCAGTCGGCCGCGATAGCTGACTCCCTTTGCATATGGGGGTACTCCTTCTGCAAGGAGTACATTTGTCGCTCTAAATTTGCTACTTTAGCCAGTTACGACAAGCATAAAGATGCGTTTTAATGCACCTTTTCTGCCTGCCTCGGGCAACTTCGAAATGATGTCAATTTTAAGTGGATGAGATTCCTCGCGGCAAAAACCTCTTAGCCTTGACCCTTACGCGACTCTCATCGGCGGTATCAATCTGATGGGTTGCAGATTTTCCCGCACCGCAGGCAAAAGACCGAACGAAACTGAAAGTTGTTATGTTTTGAATGACGATTCTTTTTTGACTAACAGGGGTGATAAAATATAGTGTCATTAGCCATGTCAGCGCAGACGACGTCTTGATGGTCGCTGTGAGTATGAAGGTTCCTTGCGTATGTTCAGCATATGCATCCGAATGCAGCAAGAAAAGGTGTTACTCTTTATTTTTATTATCAATCTTTTATTATCAATCGGACTTTAACATTACTCATCATAGCCTAACTGATCTCACCATAAGAACCGACTTACGGAAAAGCCGCATGAACGGTACGCGAAATTCGATTCCGCCAATTTATCTCGTGGTAGTAAAATATCTAGACAACGAGCTATATTTAAATACGTTTCAATAAAGGGAAGCATAAAGTAAGATACAATACGCAGGCAAGATGGATTGAGTTTACGACACAGATGGCCACGTATAATATTGGCGATAATGGAAAAGTCGCAATAAAAGTCGCGCAGGAGTACGAAGAATCTTAAAAACTCGTATCAATGTAAGAACACACCTGTAGGGGGGCTGAGGACAGGTCTGAGCCTTTTCAGCAAACAAATGGGGATCAGAGCGTCGCATGACAAGACAATACCTGATTGAATGAAGCTTTACGGCGTGCAGGAAGTCTGAGAAAACGCATGCCCCTTTGGTCACGATCACAGGAATTCGATATGGGCTCTGGTTTGGGTAGGAACTGTACGCCAAGCACTGGGTGAGATGTACAGACACAACACCACTATGCAAGGTGTGCCATGAAACCAGAAACGGTAAGGCACGTATTTTTTAATTTCCGCTGTTAATGCCTGCCCCGTTAGATTGGGCAATGCCGTCGACGAGATAGGAATTCTCGGAAACGTGGGGCCACAATAGACATGTGTCATACTAGGCGTAAATTTAGACTACCCTTGAGAATTATTATTTATACTTTTTTGGAACTAATTAACAAGTAGTAATCAAAATTACTCATCATATAGTTATGACAAATCTGTAGCCTGTTATTTTTCTTGCAGAAGTTAGCTTCACACTGCATGTGGCCATCGACTTGTTTACCGTTAAAACCAAATGGGAATCCGTGTAGAGCATTCCTGCTTCCTCGAAGATGCTCTTTAAGTCTTTAGTGAAACTCTGAGACATGCACACGCACGCACTAAAAACACTTCTTAATTTATTTAAAAAACGTATTAGCACCAGATATTAGGTTTCCTCGAAAATTGTGTCGATTATAAGAACATTTTAGAAACTTAAGATCTGTCGAGTGTAATGCAAATTTAGAAATGTGTTTCACACATGCGCTTTACACACAATATCACTTTACGTTATTATTTATACACGAACGAAATTTCCATCGCTCTAGAAGTTATTGTATTTTGACGCAAACAAATGATCGAAGTGGTTTTCAATTCCCTCAAAACATTCGACGTTTCCTCCTCTTAGAGAATTCCGCAGTGAGCGCAACATGGTAGTTTGAAGGAGCAAGGCTAGGATTACACACAAGGTGGGGCAAAACATCCCATGAAAAATGTATCAACTTGTGGCAGGTCGCTTCAAGTGGCAGCAGGTGGACTCTGTCATCGTATAATACTTCGCCTCCTCCGATTGCACAGTTCGGGGCACTTTTTGTCGACTGTTTCCTTCAAACAGTCCAACAGCTGGTAGCACTTTTTACTGTCAATCGGTTCGCTGCTCTGCAGAAGCTCATAATACGCCACGCTTTTCCGTTCGCACCAGACACACACACAACATGATCTTCTTAGCAAGAGAATTTGCTTTCGTAACAGTATTGGTCCTAATGATGAGGCTTCGGCGTGACGTTGAACGAGTTGTTGTAAATAATCCACTTCTCATATTCGGTATTCAAATTTTTTCGAACAAGGACGCTTATCTGGTTTTCCTGGCAAGCCTGTGTGGGACCTATAACATCGCCATATTTTACATATCTACTGCTGCTGCGCAATTGAGTCAATTGATCCTTACATCTTCTATGCACTAAACTTGTGCAAAATTCAAGCAGCGCTGGGATTATGTGTGCAACAGTGAAACAACGCGGCTTGTAAAACATCAGAATGGTTTTGTTGTTATATTTATTTTATTAACAACCGGATTGGGTAAGTTTGTTCATGTCACATCATAGTGTTTCGACACAACAATCAATCTAGCGCTTTATTGCTGCTGTCCTATAAATTCATATGTCTACCTCACTAGTTTTGGTTTGCCAGTTCGGCATATAAACGTCAAAGGCGCACGTTTCCTTTAGATTCCATCGTTTTTGCATATACTCTGTAAGCAGTAGGCCACCTTCCAACACGTGGGCCGCCCTATCTCTGCAGGTAAACCGCAAAAACCCTTTTTGAAAGAAAACTAATCCAATAAATTAACACACAAGGGTTACGTCGTGTGGAGTCATAGGGAGTAAATACGCATGCACAGGGTTAAATTGAAGCGCGTTTGACATAGGTAAGCGGGCTGTGTGTTTTTATTATGTTTAATATTTCTGTTGTTTCTTCCTCTGTGTGTACGTAGGCATCCCGCAGTGTTTTTCTAAGCATCTCTATGATAAAACAGAGATATTCTTTTTTGTCTGAAAGTAGAACTATAATTTGTAATTCGGCAAAATTCTACGAAATTCTTCGTCTTGAAGTCGTGGATTCCGCGTTTCTTGGTATTTTTAGGATTTGCCTCCATGGCTCCGAGCAAGATCTGCGTGGATTTACATGTCTGCCGCGGCAGAAAAGCTTCAGTGTTTTCACCCCGGTAAGCTGGCGGGTTGCCGAGGTGGAAGAACCATCACCTTAGAGAAGCCATAGAGCTTTTCCTGGTGAGCGCAATGCAAACGTTTAGTAGGAATTCTGCAGCACATCTTGCGTTTGTCATTGCTGCATATTCTTTCAATTCCACCATTAGCTTGTCAGCAGACCGCTGGCGCTTCACTTTTGTGGTCGAAAAAATACACATGATTATAGAAAATTATAGAAAAAAAAACAGAAATTCGGCTCTCCAGCCGGAAAGACACGCGGCCCTTTTTGGTCCAGTGACAAACTACGAGGCGTCCATTGAGCAGCTTTTCTTGGTGATTCCGAGGTAGTCGTGCAATACCTTATGAATTGATTCTCGCATAAAATAAGCTCAAAGTATTTTCTAGCAATGCATATGTTATGTTTAAGCTTTTGTCAGTTGCAGCCTTCACACGCGCCACATGTTAGTCATCCGTTGCTGTTGTTTTTACGTCTCTCGCAGGTTTCGTCGTACATATTGAAATGTCTAGTTTGAAACTGTCTGTAACATTCATACACAATTCGCAGGGTTCGAATGTTGCTTCATTTCATAAAGACGTGTTTTGTAATTGACTTGGTATTTTTTTACTGGGGCTGACGGCTTGTGCAGCAAGCACGGAGCAGGTTTGCGTGCATGAAGGAAGCATACTTTAGCATGAACTAAGCATAAACAATAATAACTATAGTGCTATTTAATACATGTTGACGAATAAATATGAAGCCGCTGCAGTCAAATGCATTGTCCGGTTACGTTGTTGTGACTTTAGCGTGACAAGGTGATACCGTCCGTTGGCATTCCAGCGTGGCAACTGAATCCATATTTCCTTCGACATCGGTGTCTCTCGTTCTCTCTCTCTTTCTCGTTCTTTCTGTACTTCCCTCGTATATTCTTTTTTTAAATATGGGTTTGATGGTGTCATTTGCTAAATATTGGAGTTCTACTGCGTCTGCTCGTTTCCACTCTGGGACTGGCGGTCTTTTTTGCGCTGTCGTTTTCGAAACCCGGCAGTACAGTCTCTATCACTGGCGTTACCGTCCGGTTTGGCCGTTTCGTCAAGTCAATAAAACGATCTCTCTCTCACTCCTTTCTCTCTCTTAAACACTCTATTTATATATATATATATATATATATATATGTTTCCTTCTCATCATCTATGCTTCTCGTTTCGCTAACGATTCAGCTGCAGTTCACTACTGCTCGAACTAACCGAGCAGCGCAGGCACATTTTCCATATCGGACTATTATCAGCCTTTTCGTCCTTCCTTTTCCGATACGTCCCTCTATTCCTCTCTCGTTCCTCTCTGTTTATATATATATATATATATTCATTAGCCATTCGCCATCGCTGACTACTTGACTGCGTGCGGCAACGCCCGGCGGCTGTCCCGGCGACCGGGCTGCGAACGCGCACACGTTTCTATTGACGAAAAGTAACACACTGACGTTGTCGTCGTCGTCGTCGTCATCGTCATTGGTCGTCACTCTCGTAGTAACTGTCGTCACCATAATCATTGTCAGAGATCGTCATTATTGTTAGTCTTGTTGTTGTTGTTGTTGCTGCTTTTGTTGTTATTATGTTGTTGTTGCTTTTGTTGTTGTTGCTTTTGTTGTTGTTGTTGGTATGTTGTTGTTGTTGTTGTCATGTTGTTGTTGTTGCTTTTGTTGTTGTTATTATGTTGTTGCTGTACCCGAGCGCATCAGCTATGGATGAGGTAGACGCTACAACACGCTCACGTTCCTGCTTTCCTGCCTGCATGTTTGTCTATCTGTCTCTCTGTCTGTCTGTCTGCCTGCCAGCCAGCTTGCCTCTCGTCTGAGACCGAGACCGAGAGATGTGCCAGAGAGAAATTCACCACCCCCACCACGTTCTCCACCAGCCTCACACCTCCGCTTCCACTGCCACCTCCAGCCCTCACCGCATCCTCACTAACCACCATCATCTGGTCCCCGGACGCCCATCTAGCAGCTCCAACTCATTCATACCTTTCCGGAGCGCGGCCTTTCCATCCAAGCAGTCAGCGCTCGCTCGCCACAACCGGACTGCTACTGCTCCTGCTGCTGCCGATGCCGCCAGCTAAGCTAGCTAACTGATGGGATAACAATGGACGCTGCATGAGCGTTAATGATCTCCAAGTATCGCTATGAACATGGGCACCGGCAAAGTCATCGACGACGATGACGACAACGACAACCTCAACGACAACAACAACAACAACAGCAACGACTATCACGACTACTACGAAAACAACAACAACAGCAACAACAACAACAACAGCAACAACAACAACAACAGCAACGACTATCACGACTACTACGAAAACAACAACAACAGCAACAACAACAACAACAGCAACAACAACAACAACAGCAGCAACCGCGACAGCACTAGCAACAACAACAACAGCAGCAACAGCAGCAACCGCGGCAGCAATAGCAACATCAACTGGCCACATGATCATTACCATCGCTGTGGTCACGGTCAACACCATCAGCGAGCGCCATCATCATTGATCGACGGCCATCATCCACAACAACAAACACAACGGCGGCAACCGCGAACACAACAACAACACCAACATCATCATTATCAACAGCATCATCATTATTATTATTATTATTATTATTATTATTATTATTATTATTATTATCATCATCATCATCATCATCATTGTCATAGACAACTCATCCAGCAACATCGGAGATACACATCTAGCAGAGCGTGAACGGGCTGCTGTAGCAGTTTCGTCGTCGACTGATCATCTGTCGTAAGGTACGGCTGAGGCGCCAGTTTGCGACACGTTTTTTGCTGACTCGCTGTGTGGGTCTCTCTGTCTCTCTCGCGCGCGAACCTCTCCTCTCCCTCCTGTGCCCTTACCCCTGTTTGAGCTTCTTCGTCTTCGCAATTAGTTAACTTTGGTAATCATTATCACCAGCATTAGCATCGTCGTCATCGTCAGCATGGCCGTAATAATAGTCGTGATAATGACCTGCATCATTACCAATACCACTCTCATCATCATCACCATCACCACCATCATCACCATCACCACCATCATCACCATCATCATCACCATCGCCACCATCATCATCATCATCATCATCCAATGGATCGAAAAGCCTATCTGGTGCTGCCGATGCGCGGTGAAGTTATGCACGCATACAGAGACATAAAGGACGCAAACGAATAGCAAGGAGATACAGGGAGATAGATGACTGCGCTGTCACCGATATTGGCCTTACAGACAGACCGACACACAGACCGACACACAGACCAGACAGTCAGACAGACAGATACGCACGTAATGCGCACCTGTGTACGAGTGCGCGAATGATGTGAGTACGTGGGGAAACGAATAAAGTTGAACTGGGAACCTGATGATCACTTTCGTTCTATCGTGGCATCTAGAACGATGCCATGTTCGACTTCCACCAGAATGCCGTAAATAGTTGTGAACAAGTTTTAGGCTTGTGGGAGAGATAGGTTTGAGCGTACGTCCCTGTATGAATTCCCTGTGTAGTACACACAATGTTAGCAAAGATGCATACATGCATCAAGCACGCTTGGCTATTCATATATATATATATATATATAAACATCCCCGATTTTTGTGCCTTGGACATAGAGGCAGGTGGTACCTACGTCATGAAGCCTTTATGTACGTAAACGCTAAGAAAGTCCTTTTATATATATATATAAATAACATTTTATTGGGGCGGTGCAAAAAAGCGCTTTGACGATCTCGAATATCGAAAGCTTTCCTGGGGGCTTAATTTGCCCTGCGACACCATTAGTTAAACTGTGCGCGAACACCTCGGGTACGCGCCCTATGCCATAGAAGTCGGACAGCATTTGTCTGAGACCGATGAAGCCAGCAGACTTTCTCGGTTGCAATAGGTTGCTGCTGCCGAATCTGTCAAGCATGAGGTAGCAGGTTGTTTCTATTCTATGTCTGACGGGGTATTTACCGTGAATGCAGACATCTATCGCAAGAAAGCCCGGCTGGCAAAGCAACAATACAGAAGATGTTCATGCAGTATCGGTGGGGTGGCAGATTGGGGAGCGGATAAAATTTATTATAATTCCTTTCTTGCTGTTTTCAGATGTTATGGTTATTCTGGGAGGGGCCGTAGGATAGCCTCAAAGTACATTATATGCCTGTGGGATTTATCTGCTGCCTGCAGCGGATGAATTAGATATGGTTTGAACGAAAAGAAGAGGGGGGTTACATTGTAGCGGAAGCTAAGGTTACAGGGGAACAAGTTAGGGTATTTAATTCAATATAAATATTTAGGTATGCCTATAGCGTAAAACATCCTTAAAGTAAAAGAATTGTTAAGAATACAGTAAGCAGACGGGGGGGGGGGGGATTCTGTGAGGTGCAAAAGTCTAGGGGGAATTCAATAGATACGTGGCCACAAGGGGCATTTGGAAGGCAATGTATGTACCTGGGCTGTCTAGATTTAGAAACGTTGTTCTAGTACATAGCTCGTTTTTATGGAGGAAATTAGAAGGGATTCAGAACGCAGTATTTAAGTTTTCATTGGGCTATTTCAACTGTAGCAAAAACAAGTTTTTTGAAGGGGAAGGCGGTATGAAAATTGGTCGACAGAGAAATGCAAAGTATGCTGAGTTATTGTAGTAGACTTAGGACATTGAACAACGAACGATCGGTTAAAAAGATGCAGTGGGTAAAAATGCAATGAGAGCAAAATCAAAATGGGACAGGACGGTGGAATTTGTGGCAGGACAGATAAGACTCAGTAGTAAACAATGCACAGACAATCGCATTTCACACAATATGCTTAGTAGGCAAATTAAATGTAGGGTAAGGGCCGCATACATACAGAAGTAGCGGGCAGCACTTATGCACAAAACTAGTTGAAATAATGTATAAGGGAATATGAAATCGGAAAGGGGCGAAGTAGAATGTTTATACGATAATACAAAAGGCAACGGGCTGTTAGCAGATGCGAGAGCAAGTCTGCAACAAAACTGCTACAAGGAGTTAGAAACAATCTAAGGTTAAGGACTAGGAGGGACTAGGAATTTCGAATAAGGGGAGGCGCTAGGATTAGGCAAGGATGCAGAAAACGCACAAGTAGAAATCACAAAACAGAGGCCATCCCAATGGAAGGTGTTCAAGACATAAGGGAAAAGCGGGAGAGTACAATATAGGTAATTAATAGCTGCAGCGCTACGCGCCCCTGATTTAAAAGGATGATTTGTGTACACACGCTTTACATCAAGCGAATAGAGCAATCAATCAGTAAAAAGAAAACCAAATTTCCCACCGCCTTTGTGTACGCCCTGGTTGCTGTGTTAACTAAGGATGATTTTACGCTGTCACAATTCCTTCAGAAATGTAAAACAACAAGATAGAAACAAAACGTGTTGCTTGCGAAATGCACAAGAAGTTTATTTGCATGTTCTACAAATTGCGAAAATAAGCTGTGCATATGCTACATCTGTCAAGCTATGAGCCACACGTCATACGAGCCGTTTTGTACACGGGTAGCCGGCAAAATGGCATGTGGGCATGTTTTTCGTAGTTTCGCCTAGCTGTCCAAATTTGACACCGCCGAAACACTGTATGTATGACTGACCGTGGTTGGGCGTAGCGTGATGGGACTGACAAATATTGTCATAGCAAATATCGACTTACTCACTGTTGCCTATTTTGCAGGCACTTGCGTGAGCATCGATCGATAAGCATATCTCCTGAAATGCACATACCCGGCCATGTGCAACGATATTCATAGTCAGACTACGACGACGATGATGATGATGATGATGATGATGCTTAATGGCGGTTGAAACTGGCGAATAGCGGCGATGCGTTATCTTGTGTGGGCTGACGACTTGATCTAGTAGTCTATTACGAACAGTGTGCGACGATGTTCTCTCCCTACCTGCAAAGATCTAGATGGGAGAAGCCATTCTGTCGCCATTGAGACCGTCGCTCAAATATTGCGCTGCAGCGTTTGCTTCGCATCACTCTTAATGATCAGTATCACTTCGGCATACGCTTACTGCAGGCGTTCGTGTATTTTCACACACGGGCGCACTGTGCATCTTGGCATACGGGGGAAATGATTGTGTTCATGATGTGTATTAGCAGGAACCGAGCGAGCGGGGGACTTCACGCAAACGTCGTGTGACTCACCGACATCTATGCACGAATACGCACTTTTGTTTAAGACGAGTCATATCGACTAGTAAAAATAAGAAATACATATACCATACAGATGTGGCCAGGCTAAATTGTAGCATACCCCCCCCCCCCATTTACGTCTATAATAGAGTACATTTATGTTTAAAAAACGTGTTGTTGCCTTATATATAATATTGAAGTTATGAAGAGCAGCCCACATATAGTACTTATGTACTCTATTCTACTATTATATGTCGGTAATAATAGCTAATAAAGCGCTAATTGAAAACCACACATAGAATATATGATCTCTTTGGGAAACATTAGCATGTTCGGTTGACTTTATCAATGTGTCACCTGGCGCACGCACAGAGACACAACGCACAAACGACGCACGCCCTGAACTCCATGGTCTCATGGACTACTACACGGTACGTCCAAATCAAAATATGAAACGCGTGCGTTGTATACCCTTGGCACGTGTATAAAAGAAGGACATTTGTTTTATTTAGATATGCACTCCTGCATTAACCCGGTAGCCAAGCGAGCTGTTGACCGCACGTAAATGTCGCATGTTTATACTGTAAATGGTGGCGAAAATAATATCTTAATGTCGCGTAGAGAACACTGGATTTGATTCGACAGGCCTTACAAGTAAATCAAATATGTGTAGCATACACCGTTTTTGAAGTACGCCGCGCGAGGGCTCTATCACAGATCCTGCAAGTGCGCAGCTTCCTGTGACACTAATGAATCAAGTCCTTGTGTGGATAAATTGTTGGAAGCAAAGAAAGCTAGTCACATCTCCCAAACGGATGGAATACGGGAAAACCTAGAAATACGTCCAACACTCGACTGGTGCCAAGTGTCAACTTTATCGCGTTAGTCTTTAACAAGTTCATCTCCAGCTTCAGGTTTTACATCGTCTCAGATGAGCAAAGGTTGGTTTGACCTCGAAGCTGTACAGTATCAGCAACACGTAGAGCAAGACTTACGAACGAGCCGACTACTTCTTTGCTCTGAAGTTTATACGAACGACTCTAGTTCCGCTACTCCAGTACTCATAATGATCAGCTTTTACTGAAGTATGGCAGTATCTGTTTGAATAATGCGAATATTTGTTTTGACGAGTCTGAGCTGATTCTTTCACAGAATCTTCCTTTTGTTGAATTTAACACCGTACATATACATAACGCCTGTTACTGGGCATAGTTTTATATGTTCAATACAACATCTGAGATAACGTAAAATCCAATTCAACAGATGCAAAAATGTCTTCCCAACGCGCAGGTATGCTTGGCTTGTTGATAGGATGACTGGGGCTCGCAGATTTGGTGAAGATATGTTAGAATAAAAAGCTCTATAAAACCATTTTTGATCAATTCACTTTCACTCGAAAAGACGACATTTCCTTCACTCGTTTCGTTAGAAAAAAAAATATTTTTGCCGAGTTGTACTAGAACCCAAAGTTTGTGGGACACAAATTCTGAAAGACCGGGAGTAACTATGACTCTCTTACCGGCCTTGGTCTGCTGGTGCGTGACTGCCACGCGCTGCGGAGACATTCACTGGCCCACTTGTAAGTTAGTCAGACGGTACAAACTCCCGAAACCGACACTCCCGTGTTTTAACAACTAACCGGGGGGCAAGGCATACGATAGATTTGGGTGTCAACGAATTTATATTGTCATCCTGTCGTGGCCCATTCGAGGGCTGTTAAGGCTACTGCCAATACGGGGGGCTTGTGCTGCATAGAAGTCCCCCGGGCTGGACGGTTAACGCCCCGAGTGACACTCGGTGGTACCGTCCGGGACGCCTGCTGCCTTGGCTTAATAGGTAAAATGAGTGAGAAGTGGCCACACGAACGCAGACCACCGGTCGAGAGGGCCTTCTGGCCCCGTATTTTACGGGGAACCCCTGCTCTGGAGTGGTCGGACCTCCTTCGGGGGGAATGTATATTCTGGGGTGTAACGCGGAATCGCGAGGTGAATGCGTCTAATCGGTACGGTGGAGTAGTGTGGTACCCCCATTCCGAACCTCGATAGGGGGGAGGGTGGGGGATCTGCTGGCCTGTCAATTCGGGCTGGTGGGCACTCCCGTTCGGGTCCGCGCGTATTAAATCGCGGTTAAAGGGCGGGAGTGTAAGTATTTCTCTCTTTTGTTATATATATATATATATATATATACGGTATTCTGTTGCATCTAACTAAACACGGACGATGCACTATTGAATCGATGCGGTGTTCAAACGCTGCGCATCCGGAAATCCGGATCGGCTTCTTCCTCAACCTATACGTTCGTGCTCTTCCCTTGTTTCTCTCTTTTTCTCTCTCTCCCCCACTCTTCCCCTCTCTATTTCTCCCGCTTGCTTTCCCTGTCTTCTCTCTCTCTCTCTCTCTCTCTGATTCGTCCTCTCTGTCCTCTGTCATTTGTACTCGGAAGAAAGGCAGCTAGAGAGAGAGAGAGAGAGGGAGAGCTCTTTAATGCCAAATGGAAAACACGATCACGACCCGCCACCGTTTTTCGAATGTTCGGCTAATGCCAATGTCGGCGGGTGTGGTGAGTGACCGGGTCGTTGCCGGCCGGTGCGTCATCATCACCGCGGTGGCGTAAAAACACGTGGCTCACCGGCGGCCCACATCGACACGTCACGCTAACGGGAACGGCAACGCTGACCGTGACGCCGATAGAGACGCGTATAGAGGCAGACCCCCGCTAGACACACACACAGGCACGTACGTGGGGCTGGCTGGAAATGGAAGCTGGAGGTTTTTATCTGTTTGTCTGATCCATCCACCCACCCGCTTGCCCGTTGTCCATCTCTCCGTCCGCCTGTCCGGCCGTCCTTCAGTCCGGTCGTCCGTTCTTCAGTGCGCCCCCCCGGCTTCAATACGCTGCCTGCTGGCCTAATGGCCACTGCTGGATCGAGACCATCACATCTTGAGACGGGCTGCTCATACAAACGAGGCGACTCCACTCCGCACACCCAAATGCGACGACGCCCGACAAAGGAGAATGCGACAAAGAGATGGATCTACACGCTCAGACGCTTTCTCTGTGCGACGTCACCACAGCCGACCGCATTCACGCGGCCGTGCTCACGTCGGGTTGAGGTTTCGATTGAGTTCAACGGTGACAGTGCAACGGTGTTGTTGTTGTTGCTCTTGTTGTTGTTATTGTTGTTGCTGTTGCTGCTGCTGCTGCTGTTGTTATTGTTGTTGTGGTCGTCGTCGTCGTTGTTGTTTATGTTTATGTCTCCACCACCAACAACAGCCGCTTCGGACAAACTAACGGATGGCTGGGCTGACCGTCCGAAAAGTGGTGCTTCACAACGCTTCCCAGGAGTCCGCAAGCCTCAGGAGAGAGAGAGAAGCAAGAAAGCGAAAAAACAGGGGGGAGCAGAAGATAGAAACCATTGCCGGTGTTGCGTCTATTCCGATCGACGCTGGCTGCAACAGAGTGCGGCGGCAATACGACTGTCCATACACACATATATCTATATATATATATATATATACATTGAGGGGATGATCTGCAAGTACGCTTGTTCAAGTGACGACGACGCAAAGTTAGAGCCGCATGACGAGCAAACGATGGCTATAGTCTGCGCGAGACTGCGTGGACAGCCTCGAACAGCATTCGACTGCCCGGCCAGTCGGTTCTCCACCGCCCTTGAGGCGTTGCAAAGACACACAGCGTAGTAAGTACATCGTTCTTCCGAGAAACAGAATGCGGCCAAGCGGTTCAGCAGGGCGGAGGAAAAAGACCGAGAGGCACGACAGAGAAGACGCGGGTCTCCACCACCACCACCACCACCACCAGAAGCTGCACAAGCGGCAATCCGTAATACTTTGTTGAAGAACCTCTCTTCGACGAGGCATCCAATGTTAGACTGACGGCGTATTTGCGGCGCGTCTTTGTAATGGTACGTCGAGTGAAGCAGTGTCGCCGGACTCTGCTCGCTATTTGCTCGAATTGCTCGCTAAAGCCCAGTGCGCAGTATCCGGTCAACGTTCAACAATGGCACGGAGACGCTTTTGTTTGAGAACGAGCCGTTTTGCTCACGGGTGGTTTTTCGAATAGGAGCACAGTGTATGTTGAAGGTAGGGCACACGGTGAATGTACACTCATTTACAATAGCCACAGGCTCGGTATTGCGCAGACTCGTTTTGGCAGACTTTCTCTTTCAGAGAGTTAGTAGACGTTATCATGCCGAGAATCAGTAAGCTGACACCAAATGGTTGAGGATAATTTTTGTGTGCGCTTTCAATTGTTCTAAAGCACATGTTCGATTTTTAGCCGAGTAACTCTCGTTGCCGGGCAAAAGGAGTAGATTGCCGGCGACTTTGACGCCGGGAATCTCGAGTTGAACTCCGGCAGAAGCGGCAGCTTGGCAGAGCACTACTGAAAGCAACTCTCTAAGGATAAGGCCGGAGATGTCAGTTTTTCGATATGCAAGTATAAAGCACCATTTGTCTATTCGACTTCGTTGGCTAACTAAGCTAGCATATGTCTTGTCAAATGCAATCTAAATATACGATGGTGTGTAATACAGAACCATATTGATGACCCTACTTTGAAATCGATAGCACTACACTCTTTTGCATCACTATGCGGTATTTCCAACAAAAGTATGAAGGTGTCTCGTTATGCAGAACAAACAAGGGAGGAGAAAAAGAAATTAGTTTATGTGTGTAGGAACTTCGTCGAGGCGCCAACGAGGCAGCATTCGAACAAGACGTTTCCTTACCAACTTCCAAGAGCTGTTGCTGACAAACCGGAGTTAACTAGTTAAACCATCGCAGTTCATACGAGATATTGTTTATATCGATATTGCTGCGATCGTAGTAGTAGATGTTATCATCGAGAAATCAGTTTGTATATACGCTTTCCAAAGACCCGGGTATTTCCATTTATTGATGTTCAAAAGTGCACATATTCCATTCGATGATCTTTAAAAGTACACAAATGCATGCCCTAATTGAAAAACAATAGGATCGTTTGTAGTTTTTGTTGTTGCAATTTTAAATAGTGTTCGTCGCCTTTAAAGATACGGCTGAAGCTCAAGCGTTTTGAGTAAAGTGGTGCTATCGAAGATGACGGTGAAAAGACACACACACACACACGGACACACTGACACAGGACTGAACCCGGTTCCGTTATTTTCATTCTTCCCCCATCCATCCCGCCTTCCTGCCCGCGTCCCGTCCCGTAGAGGAATCCCATCTCATGGAAAAAAAGCGAGACGACAATCTTTACAAATGTCCCTCTCTGGAAAGCCAAAGCAAAGTAATATCGACAGCGGGCAGAGCCGGGCCGACGGTGCGCGGGCGGTTTTCCGCCTGCAAGACGGAGGCCGGCGTGCCTTGCTTTCGTGTCTGTCTGCAAGTGTTTGAGCGGCAGCGGCGACGGCGGCGTCGTCATTTTCTCCCTTGCTTTACCGTTGATTGAAGCGAAACCAACGTGATCGCCATACCGATGAGGGGCGCCCAGCGTATTCGTGAGGGGCTGTAGTTGGGGGGTAGTTGTCGTCGTCGTCGTCGTTGTCGTCGTCGTCGTTGTCGTCGTCGTCGTCGTTGTCGTCGTCGTCGTTGTCGTCGTCGTCGTCGTCGTCTTCGCCGCCGCCGCCGCTGCTGTTTTGGTTGTCGCCATCGTCGCTGTTGTCAACATCCGACCGCGTCCCCTCAATCGACGCGATTCATCCATTCATTCGTTCGTTCGTTCGTTTACCCATTGGTAACAGCTGAGCCGAAACCGGGAAGTCCGGGAGCGCGATGCGACCAATCGACTCGGAAGGCCGAGTCGGCCAAACCGCTGAGCGCCGTGGGCGCCGCCAAAAACCCACACCGAAGAGTGTTCCAAGTTAATGAAAACAAATAAATGACGTTTGGCCCGGAAAAGGGCAGAATGGCGGACAATTTCTTGCCAATACCTTTTGTCGTTCGTTGCCGACAGACGTAGGGAAGAGCGGAGAGCGGGGGGGGGGGGGGGAAGGGCTACTTTGTCGCTGTCGTATGCTTATAGCATTCCATTTTGCTCGCACTATTCTTCCAGTATGGCGGAACCCCTCCTACTTGCTGTTTGTTTTTGTAGTAGTTAGCAATTTTTGTTCTTTTTTTTGCAAGAGCAATAAACAGTCAAATAGTCGTAGTATATTACTGCGCATTAAGTGATACAATAGTTTACTTCATGCAGGCTGTTGTCTAATTATCTCTACTCTTAGATTTGGCCAATAAGCTGGTCAAACGCCATTCAGCAATTAAAAAAACCAAGTTGGCAATGCATGTACATAATAACGCCATATGATGTAATGGTCTATTATAAACTTTTCAGCAAAAATCAGTCCGTAACTCCTCAGCCACGGTTGTCCAGCAAGGAGATCTGCTAGACCCCGACTTCGCATGCCTGGACGTTAACGAATTAGTCACCATCATGGCCTCTTACAGAATTCAGCAAGGTGCAAGGTATATGTACACGCTGTGCAGGTGCCTTATACGGCCTCCTTCCGTGTTGCAGCCCATTGTTTCCCACTGACGACCACAGACCGAAGCAAACGTATGAACGTCTCCCATCTATATATATATATATACATTTCATTCTTATACGCTTTAATCAAAGCAATGTTTCAACGTTTGCATCGAATTTTCGTCGAATCGGTTGGTCTATATAGGAAATTGCCATAAACTATACGTTTTGTCCAAGTAAATTTCAGAAGTATACTAGTCTCAAAGTACGTTGATATATGTATAAGGTTAATTACCTTTGCAATATATATATATATATATATTTATCATACCTAGTTTTCAGATTAGAAATAAGATAAGTTGTGTGCGTTGGCTTTGCTACTTTCGCACACAGGCAGTCTCGATACTCAGCAACTTAAGCAACACTAGAGGTCGCTGCTCTCTGTCTCTCCCTCTCTATGTATATAAACACACACTGTCCATATTAGACAAGTGAAACTGCACTGGAGGTTGGGCAGTGCTTACTCCAGCGTCGCTCGCAGCCCGACTTCGGAATCTATGCGTTGATGGGGCCACTTTCGTAGCCGGCTGTTTACCTCACATGCGATGGAGAGACGGGCGGTGGAGGGGGGGGGGAAGATGAAGGGGACAGCGGTGATTGTCGAAGACAAATGACACCCCGGAGACCAATCGTCGCGGCTGAAACACTAGCCAGAGAGATTTCAGCTTGCGTTGTCAGCTTCTCCCATTCCCCCTCCCCCCCCCCTTCTCTCTCGCCGCGAAATCCCGCAGACCGGATCACAAAATCGACGACCACACCAACCAGTTACTCAAGCGGCCGCTTCCACAGTCAAATTCCGTCTGCCGAAGTTTGTTAGGCCGGCCGGTTCGGTTCTTCCACAGGTGGATTGAGCCTACGCTCTACTCTCGTTTACGAGAGTCCACGGCAATCGGCTCTTTGTCAGCAAGCTGAGCTGCCTGTCACTACACTAGCGCGGAGGCACAAAGGCGTGGGCCTCACAAAAGCAATGCAGGTGTATATATACATATATGTATATATATATATATATATATATATATATATATATATATATATATATATATATATATATATATATATATATAGATACATATATATTGGTAACGCTATAACAATAGGCGTTCGTATTGGGCTAAGCTGCCTGTGGCACGATATCGTCTTCTAAATGCATCTATCGTCGTCGCGTTTTCGTTACTGGATTTTATATAGGCTTTGCTAGGTATGTCTCAGCAGCAGAGCAATGACAACCACGTCCAACAAATGTAGCCAGTAAAGCCGGGGCTCGAACTTGGCCTTGTTTTTCTATCATAGTTGCCAGTGCAACGGTCCCCGTTTTGATCGGTGCGTTAGCCGCCTAAGCCACCGCCGCTACAAAATGCACAGTGTACTCTCTCTATATATAAATATAAACACATACATATAGAGACAGCATACACAGTATTAACATAACTTACCATTGGCTTAGTGTTCTTATTGAAAATTACACAACCTGCAAATGAAGCCTAACTAAGAGGTATTTGATATGTCGCCACGCACTAAGTGAGTGACTTGGAGACTCTGGATACATTCGAAATTTGGAAATGTAAAGCAGTAAAATGCTAAATTTGGAAATTGAGGAGGCAAACACGCTAGACAGTTAAACTTATCTCTAAAACCTTAATAACTTAACCGTAACCCCAATCGGCTTCCTTAAAAGCAAGTCAACAGAAACATGGCCGCGAACTGTAGTCCGAACACGACACTTTCTGAGCTCTGGCAGAAAATGTATGATTTTATGCTATATTAGGCGACGAGAGTAGTATGGCAATGGCAGTAAACGGGCTACAACTAGACGCTGACGTGCTTCTCTTAATGTGAGAAACCATTATTTGACAACGCACAAGGGCACACAGATTTAGAACTCGAGCACCGTCGATTAACCACGAAGGATTTAGCGAAGTTTTTTTATATTGCACGGCTACATTTGAGCATGTTCGTGCATATAGCATTTTCATGGATTCTTTTGTGTGTCTTTCGAAGACGCCAGGCTGAACTGCATCGCCAATACAACACAAAGCATGGTGACGACCTTTTTAGTAAGAGCGTGCGTCCTAAAGGAGGATAAAATAATGTGATTCCTAAAACCGCTGCCATTAGATATGATTTGATTTTGCATACAGACGGACAACATGGAGTAGATTGTCAATTGGGTATCAACATACTAGGTATAGGAATTTCTGCTACTTCCGAAACGCATGATTCCGAGAATCACCATCCTGCTACTTTAGACAGTTATAAGCTTTCACAAAAGTTCATATGGATGCACGTCGTATGTCCTATACGCTTTACTCGTGTGCCAGCAAATTTCATCGTGAGTTATGGTCACCAGTGTTGCTGTGGTAACTGCATCGATGCAAATTTGTTAGCCCAGTACCGCATTGATGTACGTCATGAACATAGATACCGTAACAGCACAGTTTAGTGTCCACACATATCATTCCACATGACACGATGCTCACGGATACAAACTATTTAACCGCGTTATTTTTCCAATTTTATCCTGCCCTGCGTAGTTGTTTTGGTCGTCATGCTGGCTATGAGTTGTTTGCTTGCCATAACTTTTCGTAAATCGACAGATGTCTGTCTATCGCGATCCATATAGCGTGAACAAATAAACAACTTCTGCACTCTGCTGGACGGCTGGAGAGAGACGCCCGAACCTGACGAACTATACAATATTTGTAAATATATGAAATAACATACCGTTGTAAATGTGTTTATAATAAATAAATTACCTTAATCAAATCATTTTGAGACGTTCTTATGTATTTGATTCGGTGTATACTTTCATAAGGAGACAATTGCTAACTCTTATATATATAGGTAAATAAACTAAAATACTTCTGTACTAGGCTAAATTCTTCGGTGACTGCAAGTCCCACACTATTGGTGTTGTTTTGATTTGTAAACCCGACCGTACATTATGCATTTTTAAAACCTTCAATATAAAAAAGAAGTTGGCCTACGCAGACGCGGCCTAAAGCGCCCCTCTGTTTAAGCCAAACCTAGATGTTAGCATGGCGCAGTGATTGGTACAACCCAAAGGCCATTTAGGTGTATTGTGTGTAACTGCGCGAGAAAAAAAACCCACAACCCAGGTCGATTTGAAGCTTAATGCTCACCTGTTCAAGGAGAGAGGGCGCATACAAAATGAGCCGCGTATTGTTTGGCAGCCTCGAAACGGCCCACCGCGGCCATTCAAATTCAAATGGCTGCTCAAACTCAAAGCGAATACATTTGCAAGTCAGCGGAAATAACAGAGCGAAACGTCGTGTCCATGTCTGCGTGTGCACGTACAGGGCCAAGACGACAGTGATGACCACGGCTATCACGTCGACGAAAATCAACACGACTGTGACTCTGACAAGATACAGGTATGGGCAAAACGACCTTTTGAACGCCATTCTCTTGAGGCCATTCCTGCACTGAGCAGGACAAACCACCGCCGTTAAAGTACCAAGTAGTCAGGAACCCAGTGGACTTCTCAAATACTGACGGGGCTAACCGATTGGCGCGGCATTGAACAAATTATTGTGGCGGGTGGTGACGTAAGACAGCTAACGTAATAACGGCTCTAGACGCTGTCAAGACGCATCGAGACGCATTTCAAGACATTAACATCGTCCCCCCTCAAATGGAACTCTCTTCTCTATATCAAGGGAGTACCCTACGTTTTAGATTGAGACGACATGGTGACTGATTGTCAGTCACGGTGTATCTTGTTCCGGTTGTGCGGTAACCGCCGTTGAACAGAACAAACTATGCAAGTACTCTAAAGCGCAGTGCAGCACACACAACTTCGTTCTTCTGATATTCGAGACACTACGTGGGCGGGGCGGGCACTATCTAAACATTTGCTTTACTCTCAGATAGTTCTGAAGTGAACGGAATACATGAAAATCTGCAGGAAGGAAAATCTGCAGGGGTGGTGTACATGAAGGCGTTGTCGTGGTGAAATACGACGCCTCTACGATTGCACAGCTTGGGGTGTTTCTGACGACGATGGCTTGCGGTCGAGCAAATTGTAGTACTTTTCACTATTACTGAAGTGACAGTACTCCGTTGAGCGTCACGCGGGTTGTCATCTACGCCAACGGGTCTAAATTCTACCGCTATCATCTGAAGTGAGGTGCATAGCAGTGATGATGTCCAAAAATTAAGCGTTGTTTATTTACGACTAGGAGATTTTAAGGTGAAGTGGATTGTCTATTCTTGGATCATACTGAGAATTACCTATATGCTATTGCTGTAGGTGCAAACTGTAGAGTAACTGGTTAGAGGTCACCTGCTACATAATAGCTTTCACCACTTAGTATAGTTTTTATAGTATAAGACGTTAAATTAGTGCTCAGTTTTTACCTGCATTGAGTGCCTTAACCAATTAGCAAATTTTGCGACCTCTTAGTCTGGATTATTGCGGCCAAACACAGTTTAAGTTTGATTTTTATTTTGTTTCTGCGTTGGCGTACACGCTTTTTAAAACACATTCGTTTTCTTATTGCTTATTGCCTTTGTCTGCTTGCTGATGCTGTTTTTGGCTTATCACCCTTTTGTTTGTCGAGCGCGGTGACGTGGTGGGCCTCGCGACCGGAGGAGACAC
The DNA here is from genome assembly GCA_003439945.1 of Dermanyssus gallinae. NCBI lineage: Eukaryota > Metazoa > Arthropoda > Arachnida > Mesostigmata > Dermanyssidae > Dermanyssus > Dermanyssus gallinae. The sequence continues at coordinate 158,348 of QVRM01006816.1, forward strand.
ATAGGTGCGCGGGTTCGAGCCCCACCGTTGCACATTTGTATTTATGGGGGTCCGTCTATGAAGCAATGCGAAAAGCAGTCCTATGGACGTTAAATCTTGGCTGAGAGTCAGCCCCGAAAGGACCCTTTCGTTTTTCACCAGGTGCTCTCCCATACGCACGTTCGATGTCTCTATAGTTATTGCAGAGTGGTGTTGTTATTGTTTTTGGGCTTTGTGCATTGCTGTTGCTGTTTTCGCTGCTATTTCTGTGTTGTCAGATTTTCTTTTTTCTGTGAGTTTGTCCCAGTCTGTTTTCTGGATCGGCTCCATTCAGTTTTCTAATCATGTTCTTTCAAGCAACTTTTCTCTATTTGACCAGCACGGTTAGGTTAGCCGAGGTTGCCGGAAAGGGTGCCTCACTTCCTTTAATGCTACACCCTATCTTGCTTACTGCCGCTGAGAAGACTACACTGTGAACGCAGCCGAGGAACCTCCTAGTTTCTATGTTCTAAACTCGACCCGATACCTCTGTCGGACAGCATGAACAAGGCCCAAGTCTGCGAAACGAGACGGAAAGCACGCCTGCAAAGCGGCGTGGATCCACCTTGCCACGACTCGTTCAATTCGATTTTGTCTGTTTTGTTATGTTTACTTTTAAAACTGCGAAAAAATAATAATTTAGAGTGATCTGTCTTATACTTAAAGCCGTGACCTCCTGAGTTTGACATCTCGACTTTACTATTGGGCCTTTTGTCATAGCTTTGCAATTGTCGCTTGAAATTTGGTCAGACTTTGCGCGGCATTCTTCTAGACCATTCTGCTCCAGTAACTTGCTTACCCGTATTTTTTACATCTGTTTCTGTATAGGCCTCTTATATATATGTATAGACACGCATAGGCCGATAAATTTCTTGCGCTTCAGATGCTGTAGCTGCTTGGCTGCAAATTGAAGCCTACAGCCCCACTTTGTACAAAGTTGTGTAATGCTGCCTGTTCAATGCTACCTCGCGCATATATATATATATATATATATATATATATATATATATATATATATATATATATGCATACATATATTGGAATGGTGTTCGAACGTTTAACAGTAGGGACGTGTGCCCAGTTTCTTAGTGCGTTCGGGCGACTTCTCGTTCAAACTGGGGAGTACCGGGTATCAATCCACTTTTTCTAAAGCCGTGCATAGGTGTTTACCGCAAGCGTGAAGTGGCGCCCTCAGAGCATGAGTGTGAAGTAGTGCCCCCGTTTTAGTTTCAGTTCGAGGACTCGGTTCGCGAACGATATTCTCTTGAATAAAGTCACTCAGGAGAACGCGCACTTTTCAAAATCTTCAGCAGAGTGCAGCTGGCTACAGTTATGAGTCGGAGTTCCGAGCAAAATTGATTGACGCGTCGTATAGAGGATTAGGTCTTTTTAGGCGTGCAAATGAAGAGAATAGGCAGAAAGGTTATTAACCTGGACTAACTGCGAGGCAGGTAGCAAGAAAGTGCGTACAGATGACCGTTACACAACTAGCAAAACCAGCACCCTGGAAGAGGCGGTCTAACAACCAGGTCAGTTTAGCGGGTACTAGCCTGAGCCAAGCCAGCTTCTATATTCAAGCATAAAGTCATTTTCTGAGCATCCCGCGTCCGACAAACCGTACGTTCGCAAACACTTCAACCTAGGTCGGTCCCAACTGTCTAAAGATACGCCGGAAACCCAGCAATGAATATGTTCTTAACAAGCGCAACCAAAGAGAGAGAGGACCACTTCTTAAAAGGAAGCAACTTCTTTAGGAGAGCGGAGTATTATGAACGCACATGCCCACTGCAATTTATCTCACGCCTCTGTCAGTCTGGGACGTCCTGGACGTCGAAAAGCTCTTGGAGCGCTTCTCTAAATGAAGTTCTTCCAGTGCCCAGCGTCGTCCGTATAAAAGGCTATGCACAGCAGTTTAAAAAGTACCAGCCCTGGTTTGGCTTCTACGTGGCATCCCGCGCGGACGGCACATATCGTCTTTAGTCTCCTCCGTCTAGTAAACCGTCTTATTGCCGATGCGGGAAGGATATTATCTTATGCTATTACGTCCCAGCCCGACAGCTTGCCCAATAAGCACAACGACCCTGATTGACTACTACACAAAAATCTCCGAGTTCTCAAGTACGAGAACTTATGCCGCGCGCTAATGTACAGATGGATTTTAATGTTCGCTTAACATGTACGTCTTATATACACATGTCACTTTTTTTATATCAGACGGACTCTTAGGGCGGAGATATCTACAGTTTCTCCAACAGTTCTTGGAACAGCTTAGTCGCTGACTCTCAGCGGTATTTATATTATATATTTTTATTGCGCATTTATTATACACATATATTATTTACACTTGTGTACAGCGGCATGTGTTGAGGAGATCACAATGGAGCACGACCTATTTGGGGAAACTTCAGTATACGAGATGTCATATAAAAGCCCTTGAAAGCTTACGGATAAGAAAGGCAGCCAAACCAGATGTAGTTTGCAAGGAGCACCTTTAATGTATCTCGGACTTGGCCCCTACAGCTAGATATCGATAATAGATATAGACAGCTCTATTTCTCTAAAATACTCTCATATTTATTTCAGGGCAAGTTAACGGAACCATTGTCGTGACGCGGTATCGCTAGAAAGAGTATTCATTGCAAGTTGCTCGCTAGACACCTGACTAGGTAAATGGAGTCCTGACCAAGAGGCTATACTCACCTAAAGGTAGTGCAAAAACCATTTTTAAACCTGGTTTCCGTGGGGACCGCTCGCTGGTGCATGACAGCGTGCATGATTTTACTGGCCGACACCAACCAAGCCCTAGCGACACCGTTTAACCTATTTTTTGCGACCCATTTATTGTTAACGTATGTAAGTGCACTAGGTACTTGGGAGAGCGTGGGACATCAATAGCCCAATTTGCCTCTCTTTTACCATGGCCTTCAGGTTGTTCGATCTTAAGACAATCCCGTTAGCAATATACGATGTCAACATCGTCTGGGAGGACCTTACGTTCGAAAATGAAGACGAACATAAATTATTTGACTAAGGTCACATTCTACTTAAAGCGCGCTCTGAGTCTGCACACGAAATCTCGATTCGAAACCGCCTCGCCTATCTCCAGCTGGTACCGTACTGTTATTTGAGGATTTGCGGCGTTTCAGACTAGCAACAACCGACGCCTTCTCCGAGCGCATCACACAGTGGGAGTGGATATTTGATGAGATTTGAAATCGAGGAAAGATATATTTTCCATGGTCCCGGTACAATATGCAAAAAGAAGCCGACCACGGGAACCACCACTTCTTTGAGCACACGGTTTTAATCACAAACTGCACGCGGGCACAGACAATCACGAAACACACGCGGATGTATGTGTTCCGCATGTGGGAAAATTCGTGTAAGGCGTGATTAATTTTGTAATATTATCCCTGAAGACCTCGACGTGGAACAGTACGCTGGCATTCTTCGTGCTTCGTGGTTCAATCGCATACATGCCAGCGCAATTCCAGATGCCCTCCGCCTCTTAGTGGAACTGCGACCATACGTTAACTGACGCCTTCCGAACGGTTTGTCGGAAGACATATACTCAGCAGGGTAGCACCTTTGGGCAACAAGCGGCGGTACTCCTATCAGATACCGTACAAAATCTGATGCGCCGTACAATAGCTTACTCGCGCTGAGCAGACATTATACCCTATTGGCTACGCCGCACTGGGAGGACATTTCATTGAATTTGCATTAAGTGACACAATAACTTGCGTAATACCATTAATTGCTGCTGTCTGGGACGACGACACTACAAGACAACGCAACGAGCTCCTCAAGGATTTCACCATAAGGGAGATACTGCACAGCTCCTGAAGGGGCTGTGCTCTAATAAGGCCCCAAAACCGGACAGTATTCGGAACAAACATCTTAAAGAATCGTTCCTGTTTGCGCCGTGTTGGACGGCCTTATTTACAAAATGCTTGAACATGGAGCTTCCCCCGCCCCCCAATTGGCGAAATGCTACGCTACTAGTGATCCCGAGTGGCAAAGGCAACCAAAGTCACCCGTCGGCCTCGCGGGGCATTGCTAAGAAAAGAGTACGCTACAAGCGGTTGTCTTCGCTGACAACAAGAAGGTTAACCTACTGGAGGACACGAACGTCATTCTTGATAAACAGCATGGATTTTGAAGGGACCGGCTGACGGCAGCAGCGTGTAAGATTCTGTTTGAGGTTGTTAAGAGAATCCTCTCTAGAAAAAGGCAATCCTTGTACGCGGTTTTCGTCAACTTCAAAGCTGCTTTCGAAACCGTTCCCTGTGATCGTGTGTCCATCGACGATGGTATCTTGGAATTGCTAGCGTTCTCGCACACAACCGTGCTCGCTCAGGGGGATATTCTGAGCTTGTTCCTCTTCACTATACTTCTGAAAGATTTTCTGAAACAAATGCGCGGATCAGGAGATATCGTCAAGGCGCTACTGTAGCCAGACTTAGCTATTTAAGGAGTCGTTTTTAAATTCAACAGGCGCTAACAGGGCTCAACACAGCCGTAACGGGCGTTGGCTAAAAAATAACCTTGCTAGCACGAAAGGGCTTAAGTTTTGAAGAAGGGGCAGAATTGCGCGGGATGATACTCTTCACATTTAAAGCTCCTCACTCGCTTTCGTCAACAACTTCCCCTACTTGGGACTAACACTGCCTTACAACGGGGCAGGGTTCTCAAGAAACGCTGTGACAAGATGCAAGAAGGCTCTGATAGCGACAACACCTTTTTTTTTTTTGTTCTGGGAGGTTTCGGGAATGCATGAGCGACAACACCTATCAAAAGTCCACAGCGCCTATCCCTCACGACAGTCATCCGCATCTCCAATTTGAAAGTCGCTCCTGTCGCCACTAACGGAATTGACTTAATATGAGCGCACCTGACCGTGAGAGACCTAAATAAACTAAATAAAGTAAAAGCAACCTTTTTGGAAGGAACCCTAAGACTCCACACTCAGATTTTCTGCTCCGCACGAAAGATTGGAGGCGTTGCTATAACCTCCCAGCACTGTGGCCTTCGACAAATGCAGTGGGAGATGGGAAACAAAGACGGCCGAAATCGATCTGGATTCTTTTAACACCAGAGTGATAAGAAACGCGGAGTGGAAACGAACGGACCTTACTATTATAACAGACATGTGATAAGGTTACGCATGGTTTCCACCATACCTTTTGCAGAAGGTCTGGATATCATGATGAGTACGCCAATTGTGTTTGTAACCGCTGTGGGGAAGTCTGTACAAAATATCATGCCGCAGGATGTCCTTTTGTGCAATCATTGAATGCACCAGCCCACTTATAAGGGCTTTCCATCTATATATCCCAATATATACTCGTACTTCTTCGAATGTTGTTACGTTGGTCATATATTTATATTCTTTTTTTTAGCAATTTATCTGTTATATAATCGCTGTTATGCCACTCAACATGAGTGAAGAAATATGATGAGTGAGTTATGTGATATTGAAATCCAATCTGTTATGTCAACTGCGTATATATAATGCCATATGTTCGGAATAAGTGACTGTACAAACTAGCAACAAGTATATATATATATATATATATAGCAGAGGAGGGGCATATGCCGCGGCGGACCACCACGTTAAAATTAACGGACAATCTCTCGAACTCGTCAGCCACTTTACTTACCTTGGAGTGACCATAACCCCAAAACTCTCCTTCAATCGACATATTGAGAAGATGCGGGCCAAAGCCACTGCTGCAATCATTCTGCTTGGTGACCTCCGTGACGTAGACTTGAAAACCGGCATGAATGTGTTTTGTATGAAAATACTACCAATAGTAAGTTACTGCTTGCCCGTAGTCGCAACATACTTGACCCTAAGCGATATGAAAAGTCTAGATAAAATAAAGGCTTGATATACAGGGTGTTGCAGAAATTTTTCATAATAGAATATGCAAATTGTAGAGCTCGTTAAAGCAAATATTTTTTCCAATGGAACATGGTCTCTGAGAAGTCTTGTTTCGGAGTGAGAGCGAAATTACTACAATTTGTGACACTAGTGTTTTTGCCCGACATAGGAGCATAAAATGTGCTGTTGCGAGACAACCAGTCCTCCTATACAGAAACTAAACACACTGTCGGGTTCGTGAGAAAATTCTGCTTCTTCCGAAGAATATACAAGACCGGTCAGAAGATGCGACACGGTCGTTTAGAAGCGAATTCGTCAAAAATGAAGTTTTTTATTAGCTTTCACGCCAAATACTTCAGAATCATAACCCTACGACCACCCACGTGTTCAAAGCTAACATATTCAGCAAATGCGCATTTCATGACGATCATTTTGGTACCAAACTTACAACAATGAGCTGTGGTTGCAGAGTAATTACGATTTTTCGGCGAACATGTCGAGATTAAGTACCACACTACTACACCGTACCGGTTAGAACTCTTAACCTCGCGATTCCGCGTTACACCCCAGAATATACTTCGCACCCCATAAGGGGCACTTACGACCACTCCAGGGCAGGGGGGCCCCACTGCTTAAGCTGAGGAGCCAAAAGGTCCTCCCGACCGGCGTTCTGCCTTCGTGTGGTGGTCTCGCTTTCTTTGTGCCTATTAAGCCAAGGCAGCAGGCGTCCCACACGGTACTCCCAGGTTGCTAAAGCCCGGGGCATTAACCGTGTAGCCCGGGGACCGTGTGCAGAACACTTTCCCCGTATTAACGAAATAGCCTTAACAGCCCTCGAATGGGCCACGACAGGATGACAATATAAATTCGTTGCCACCCAACCGATATCGTATGCCTTGCCTCCCGCGCCAACAAAAGTGACCTCGGGAAAGTTACTTTAGGGAGTTTACACCGTCTGACTAACTTACGTGTGGGCCAGTGAAGGTCCCCGCAGCGCGTGGTAGTCACGCACCAGCGGACCAAGGCCGGTAAGAGAGTCATAGTTACTCCCGCAAAAAAAAAAAATATATATATATACGTATATATATATATATATATATATATATATATATATATATATATATATATATATATACGTATATATGTCTACACATATTAAACACAGCACAGGCAAGGGGCAACCAAATCAATAGACACTGCCGTTAGAAGCTGACATTGTGATATTGTTGAATGGCGCATTGTCGTCCGCGAACAAGCAGACTCTTTATGTTGTTTATTTATGTGACACAATGGGGGGTGCACGCGCGTATGGCTGCGTCTGATATGTGCGCTTAGCTATAGTAGACGCGCGCATGTCCGTATCTAAATCTATGTATGTGTGTGCTGGTTGTATAGAGGAAATAATGTACCGCTTCTTCAAGTAGGCTTTAGCGTTGTTGGTCTTGGTCTTGGTCGTCGTCGTCGTCCTCATCCACGACAAGTCGACAACGAAGAAGAAACCGAAGAGCAGAAAAATATGACGAGAAGAAAGGAAAAAGAACTTCCGGCCGGGCATCATTGTCTGTCCGGGCCGTTTTCACACTCACAACTTGAACGGCTCTCGTTCTTTCAGTTTGCGTCTCTCCGTTCTTTTCCCTCTCTTCCATCGCCTGGCGTCTATTCCATTCCTATTTCATTGGGAGTCCCCGCCCGCCGCGAGCGGCGAGGCGATGGGAGCTTCCCATCGCAGCTCTGTCTCCCGCTGCCCACGGTGGCATTACGGCGCGTTGCGTGCACAGTTTGGCAGCCCTCATGCACGCTCATGCGCCATAGACTATAGACTCTACGAACGCCATTGGCCGGTCGTGTCCATCGTCGTCGTCGTTGTCACGCTGGCCCTCGCGTGACGAATCGCAGAGGATTTCCTCTAAGCTGTGCTACTGCTGCCGCTGCTGCTGCGGGTTTGACTATTGCGCTTGCTACTTTTGTCTCTCGACGTCCACGACAGCCATCCCGCCAGTGCGTTTGTTGGTTGGTTACTGGATGTAACCGACGACGATGACGACGCCGAGAACGTCTACGCAGAAGATAAAGCGACCCACAGGCAGCCATCTGCATAGGCCCTGTCTGGCGGCTTTACATCGAGCCAGTCGAGTCGCAGCGGCCGTGCAGCTGCTAACATGGCCTACTGTGGCTGGACGTAGAAGGACCGAGTCCAACTTGGGGGCCCAGCACTTGGTTGATCCCCCCCCCCCCACACCCCACGCCCCGCACCACCCCATTGCTGCAAGCAGCAAGTGGCCATAAGCGGCAGTGTGTATGTACGTATACCGCTACTGTGGACACTGTGCCGATGAAGACCCATCCGAGCAAGCTGTCCGGACTCCTGCTTCTGCTATAGTTGTCCGAGCCAAGTTGGGATCAGCTCAGCTTGCATCTCTAGTTTTTGGCAGGCGGCGATACGGCGGGGGGAGGTGCGGGCAGCCACGCATCGTTGCCACGTCAGCCCACCTGCACGCGCGTACCTGCTGCTCGTTGGGTTGATTGTCGTGCTCCTACGATCCTGCTGATGCTTGTTGTTGTTGTTGTTGTTGTTGTTGTTGTTGTTGTTGTTGTTGTTATTGTTGTTGTTGTTGCTGCTGTTGTTGTTATTTTTGCCGTTGTTGTTTTTACCATTATCATCATCATCATCAAAGCTAGCGTAATCATCATATTGTAAGGATCTGTCGGGACCTTTGTTAATGCCTGCCATGAAGTCGCCTCAGTGACTATAGTGCCACTGTTGCCAACGGAACCGTAAAAAAAGACAGTCAAATTTGGCGTGGGCACCACGCCAACACTGATTCTTATATTTTGTTGTTTCACTGCTCGACAGAGGGAAGCCATATGGCGAAGCCACCCCTCTTCGTGGTATAGCCTGGCTACACTCACTCATACTCAATACGTTCTACGGTCTGTCGGTTAGCATGAAGCCGTTTCACCGCCAGAACCTAGTCTCACACTGAGTGGATTGCAAAGATGTAAGCATGCGTTGTTAAAACACACATCTATATATATATATATATATATATATATATATATATATATATATATATATATATATATATATATATATATATTTATATGTATATATATACATATATATATATTTATATGTATATATATATATATATATATATATATATCCGGACACCATTTACATATATATGTAAAGGGTGTCCGGATAATTTCGTTTAAAGCTCTGGGGTATAGTCAAGCTTAGTGAGAAAATCTTTTGTCCCAATAGAAAGGAGGAACGGAAATATTTCCCATAGGAGTAAGATGATTTTGTATTGCATTTTGCTAACGTCTGATTATACGCAGGCTGTCCGGCCTAAGTTTACAAAATGCAAGATTGTGAGAGAACGCATTACTCAATTGAATTACCGACCGCATACTGGCAGAGTTTGCAATATCATACTTTTGTACATAGGATTCCAGATCTAGCTAAGCCCAATATTATTTCAGACGATGTAGAATTATCCCCAGAATGCACCGGTATGCTTGGATTTGTAACTGAGTAATGCGAAAATCGTACATTTTATAAACCTATGTCGGGCGGTAACTACTTATAATTACAGTTTAGAAAATGTTATTAAAAAATCATCTCACTCTTATACGAAACATTTCCGCTCCCCCTTTTCATTGGCAAAATGATTTTTCTCACCGGACTTGACCTTACCCTAGAGTATATATATATATATATATATATATTTATATATATGCCCACTGCTCGAATTAAAAACATTTTGTAAGAAGGTTGTTCTTAATTCTAGACCATCCTCCGTCCCCAACGAGCTTGGAGCTCACCGCCTGGTATATCTTCAATGTATATGTGCCCACTGTTGCCAAATATATACAAAGTTCTATTCTCCACCATAGGGCAGTACTACTGCCAAGCGGACGTCGTTACCGTCGGACGATCCAGTCGCCATCGGCCTGAGAAAGTGTGATCGCCGAGTGCACGTTACGCTGAACGCTGGCAGAAGAAAACTAGGCTAGCAAAATGTGCAAAAAACGTGCGCGAACAGCGTACAACGGGTGCTCCTCTAACAGTCATTAATGATGACCATGGCGCCAAACCAAAGTTTGACGCGCGGTCTCTCTCTCTCTCTGTGCAATAGTGCCCAGTGTCTGCATACATTTTCAGCCGCTTTGTTGTGCGATTCTCTGGCCACACAGGCAGGCATATTACTGGTGATTTAAATTTCTGCGATATGTTTAGACTTAAGCATTGTTTGGCTCATACGAGTGTCTCTTCGCACCTCAAATAAGCCGTTCCTGAGGTTTAAGCTTTTAAGCTGTGATAATAATACCCATATGTCGTTGTTCTTCTCCCGGCTCAATACCACATCTCCTACAGAGCCTTTTCTGAAGAAATCTTCTTGAAACACCTTCAATTATATCTATGTTTTTGCACAAGTATGGACTCGATATTACAAGCAAAGTAAGCATCTACATAACACAATTGGTTTCTACACATGAATGTACATATTTGGATTCGTAATGATAAAACAACTGCGAAGTGTGTTTACACGTATGGATATAGATTTGACTAAATATCTAATATGTGCAGAGAATGCAAGATTCATTGGCATTAACAAACTCACAACACAATTGGTTTATACACATGAATGTACATCTTTGGATTCGTAATGATAAAACAACTGAGAAGTGTGTTTACACGTATGAATATAGATTTGACTAAATATCTGACATGTGCAGAGAATGCAGGATTCATTGACATTAACAAGCCCACAACACAATTGGTTTATACACATGAATGTACATCTTTGGATTCGTAATGAGAAAACAACTGAGAAGTGTGTTTACACGTATGGATATAGATTTGACTAAATATCTAATATGCGCAGAGAATGCAAGATTCATTGACATTAACACACCCATGTCCCGCGTAACATTTGCGGTAAGCGGCGTTTACCCGTTAAATTTATAATCGAGATCGGGAGAGCCATGTTTCAGAACGAGCATCCTTATAGTTAGCACACGACCATTAGGGTTACATCACGCTGCCTCCTCGACAAAACCCAAAAGCCTAAGGCGCTCAGCATTGCAGGACCAAGTCGTACGGCTTCTACAGCAGCCGCACAAGTTCTCTCCAGACAGGTTCCCTGAAATCTAAGGATTTAAAAGCAAGCTTCAAGAAGCTTAACTTGAGCGAGTTGATAGAAGTCGATCGAAGCTACTGAGATCTACTACTCAATGAAATACACGTTCAAACCTCACGGTTGCAAATAGCAAGAATATATATTTATTGTTAAATATAAATAAACCACAGAATAAAGATATGCACGCATAACACACGTGCATTTACACACGTACAAGCATGCCATTATCAGGTTGATGCAACGTCTATGATGGAACGGCCATTAGTGCATCAGCTGGTGAGCTCCGCTGTGACGCTAAAAGCTTAGTTGTTTTTTGATGAGGCGAGGAAGTGGCAAATAAAAAAGTGCAAATTCGTCTTGTTTTGCTGTACCACAAGAGTTCCGAAAAAATGCCATCTCTGTTGTAGCTTCCCAAAGCCTCTCGACCACTAGAGCGCATATACGCGTTCGCACTTCTCGCCTCAATCGCTACCGTCAAGCTTTCGACTTGGATCGTTTGTTCACCTACGATGAAAAATGGGTCTTCTACGAACGCAAAGGTTTTAATGCGAGGATGCGCAATCAGTTTCCAGGAAACCCCACGCAAATCGTCCACTCAACTGGCGTGACGTAATAAATTAAAAATAATAATAATAATAATAATAATAATAATAATAATAATAATAATAATAATAATAATAATAATAATAATAATACTTCAGAATTCCTCATCTTCCACTCGTTCAGCGGTGGCACTGGCTCGGACTTGTTCCGTAAGTGTTGACGGTCGTCGAGCCTTACAATGAATTCCATTCTGACTACGTCCGTGTTGTGTCCCGTACCGAGGCGACGTCGTGTCGACAAAGAACTCAAATAGCCGCCATTAAAGAGAAGCGTACGACCAAGTTTCTCGGCTGGTGCATCACAGGCTTCAAGGTTGGCATCAACTACCCACCCGGGAGGATGGTCCCGGCTAGCGATACCGCCAAGGTCTCGTCTGCGGCCGTCTGCATGTTGTCAAACACGATGGCAATAGCTGAACCGTGGGAGCGCCTCGACTACAAAATCGACCTCAAGTACGGCAAGCGCCCTCGATAAGGACTATGAGGAGGTCGGCATCGACTTCAATGAAGGAGTTACTCAGGATAATGGAGGCGACGAGTTCTAAGGCAGAGGAAACACCTCACTTAAAAGACTCGCAAACGTTCCGCTCTTAACGTTCGTCCACATTGCTATCGCTTATGTTTCTCGAACTGTGGATGATTGAAAACAAACCGAACAGCCAGGGTATAGAGCGAACAATAAATTGTGGCCAATATTTTGACTTGGCGGTTACCTAAAAACTGTGAAAAAAAAAGTATTGAGCTATTTGTTATGCGTCAGACTGGCAGCGAAGCTCGATCCAAAAATGTTAAATTCCCAGCAAATGAACGTCCGTAGAGAAATGTCTAAAATAATTATTTAAGCAAGAGCAAAAGGCCCTAGATTGCTTCAGCGAGTGGTGACAGGAGACGACTTATGGGTATATGGTTACGACATAGAAGCCAGAACCCAATTGCACTTTAGAAAATAAATAAATATAATGTTCTAAATTTGTATCTGAACTCTTCGATCCTCCTTCATGTATACATACGTATCTGCTAAGCATTTTCTTTTTATACACAAAAACAAATTTATTGGACAAAACGCTTGTGTAAAATGCAATTCAGATATAAAAAATATTAGATCACAAGTCGTGATTATGATTATGAATATTTTGTAACAGCGCACTAAACGTCCCACGACTGATCTATAACTTCCTGACGTATCTTCTACGGCGTCTTTGTACTGACTGGTCATTATTGGTGACGCAACAGCTGCCTGACAAAGAATCTCACAATCTCAGAACCGTCGAAGTACCTGCGCGCTGCAGTGGTCGAGTGGTCGAGGTCAAGCGGCGATATCCTGTCCATACAGAAATGTACCTGTGTGCTAAAAGGCAAAAAGGTCGTAGACGATAAACGCTAGAAATATTCGTGCTAACGACGTTCCAAACGTTCTGCACCATTTTCCGCGTTGGCACTACCGCTGCGCTAAAGTATCTGCGGAACCAGTCGCAGACCTGACTGAGTTGGGGGTGGCGGAGCGGACTCCGAACCCCCTGATAGCAGTTCAGGGTTTCGCTCGCACACGTCCCGCGAACAATGTCGCCCTTCCAGCTGCAGCAGCAGCGGCGGCGGCGGCAGCAGCAACAGCAACAGAAATGGCGCTCACCCGGCCCAATATCAGCTGCGCAGCAACCACCTGCAAGGGCTATCTATCGACCGCCATTGTTCCACTGGCGAACTCGGCACTTTTAGAGCCAGTTTCGTACGGGTATGATAACCCACCTCCGTCTACGTCGTGTTGTCCGACGCCCTGCCTTTACACTCCCATTGCTCGAACAGCTGCGTCTTGCCGGTGGTCGTTGTCGAACCTTCGCATTGACCATTGTCGGACCTCTTGCAGCAGGACCAGTAGGGTTGACGACGCGATATCGTTCACCCAGGACCACTGTCAATAATTGATCTGGTCGTTACATGTTTCGTCTCAGCAGCAGTGGTGATGGTGGCGGCTTATTGTTGTTGCTTTCGTTACGTCCAAAGTGAAGAACATGTTCCTGAAAAGGGCAAATTTGCCGCTCTGCACCCAGCCGCACTCCTTCTCCCCTCTCCCCCAGGGTAAGAACGGTGTCACCGTTATCAACGTTCCGTATGAGTCGATTTAGCTCTCTTGTAGGAACAGCACACACACACACACACAGGCGGTCATACGAACAGCAACACCAGCGTTAACGGGGTTCAAGTCCGCAAGCTGCGTGACCGGAGAGGCCAAACAAGTTTCTTCTGCTCCTGCACTGAAACGTCGACTGAGACACGAATACAGAGCGAGGAGCGATCTCACATAGCGCATGTACAATAAATCATAATATGAAATATTATATATATATATATATATATATACGGTCGTCACGAAGGAATGTACGCATTTTAAAAATTATTCGTTAGTTTGCCTGTCGTTAGTCTTAGTTTGCCCGGAGCTCACCAGAGAGCGCTTCCGGTAACAAAGGATAACTGCATAGTAAAAAACAGTTTTTCTTTGCAGTTGTATGCTTTCACGTTAAAACACAAAATAATCGTCTGTGTAGAAAACTAAATCTACTGTGTTCTACTGTTTAAATTAGATAGAAACTTGTAATATAAAGCTTGGTTCCAAAAGCTTTTGCAATCGTATTTCGGCTTAAACAATCTGTACAAAGCTGACAAGGCAGTCATTGTTAACTCTTGCTTCTTTCTGCATTCTTAAATAATTTAACACAATGCTACTAAATAAGTTGGCGAAAAACTTAAGTAAGTCGGTTTGCTATTTCAAGAGCATTCCAAAAGCTTAAAATGACTTTTAAGCTCTGCAAATAGGTGTCTTGCAGATTGTAAATATGCAAACACGTTTCACTGCGTATGCACATGCACTTCGCTTTTTTTTGCTCGACTCCTTTTTAAAAAAATATCTGCACAAAATACAAGACCTAATTTGGGATTTAATGAGCATCTATCTTGTCCCATCAGAATACTTATCTTTAAAATAAATGAAAACGGAAGTGGAATGTATAATAAAATGTACCCATTTAAAGCAAACAGAAAACCAAGTGAACGCTTTTGCCTCTACAAATAGTTGAGTATATATATATATATATATATATATATATATATATATATATATATACATAGGGTATTTTATAACAGTATGTATGTATGTATATATATATATATATATATATATATATATATATATATACATACATAGGGTATTTTATAACAGTATGTACTCAATATAAGGTTTAGTAGAACTCGACGATTACTAAGTGACCTTTTTCGATGTTGTATTTGCCGTTGAGTGTGATTTTCAAAATAAAAACAAGTCTATTGGTCGTTTTAAAAACACGCCAGTCTCTATTGTATCTTTGTCGTCTCATGTGTATTATAGTCGTCTTCGTGAATTGTTTTATTGTAAGTCAGTATTACTACACGGTTAGTATATTACCTACTACACCTAACTTGAGGTCGTCAGGTCGACAAATTTCAAAGCATAGCAAATTATGTCTTTAGCACCCGCTATGCGTTCGGCATGACTTCCACACACAGGCATTTGTCTAGGAAGCTGACTTCTTGCCGGTGTAGTTTAGCCTTTTGTACAAGTTTTGCCAGGCCATTTAGCCTCTTGAATGTCGTTTGCTAATAGAGCTTAGTGTGTCCATTGAAAGAGGTTAGAAGCGCCAAGGAGGTCTCGAAATAGCGTCTTAACTGACAGCTAGACGTGTGACAGGTTTTTAGGTGTCAGAGAATACCTTCCAATAAAAGGCAGCGTAGCCGTTTTTTAAAAGGGAGCACGCAACGCAAACGCCGCGCAGGCAAAGTCATGTCTCTAGTCAGAGCTAAGTGTAATCCGTGAAACTGTTTTTCACCAAACCTTTTAACGACCTTCAGGTTCAGCACCACCGAATGGAACAACGGATCTCGTGTAGCGCATAACGACACGAAGACAACCGGCCTCAACTCAATGCAACAATCACAGCAAAGTCGTTATTTTATCGAAGCACACCATGGTCAGTTCTAAAGTTGTCTCCGTCTTATACAACCAGCTGCAGCAAGATGAAAGTAATTACGGCATCATGCACTAACACCGCATTTCCGTGAAGGCTTGCTTTTTGCGAGGTCCAATGATCAAGAGGCCCCTGCGGACACGAATTATATGCTCGAGGCGAGAGTATAAGTCCGGCCGCCGCGAAACGTCGAGAGACAATCCTATCGCTGGCAGCGACAAGTGTACAGGTGGAATGTCCAGAAAAGCCAACCGCGGCAAGGCACGACGGGGTACGGTAGGCTTAATCGGGTAACAGACTTCGATACCCAGGAAGATAATTCAGGCCTCTCGCCCTTTTTTGATCTAGTTGGCAACCTGCGACAAGAACATGCGACTTCACGTGGAACTGCTATTCTACACAAACAATTTGGACTTCTATGGCAAAAGGTGATCTGCGGCAATCGCCTATAGCGTTCTCTGCGCCCCATAGCTCTGCACCCTGTATGCCTTCCTTGAAAACCTCAAAATGTCTTAGGCGGTGCTAAAGGGCTGCCCTAGTTACCAATGCATTATCCATGCAAGATGCAAACTGCATCTAAATAGTCTAGCCTAGCTACAAAACATATACAAATGTCGACAAGACGTTTTTGCATCTTTTGGAGTACATACCGCAGCACTTGCCGGAGACACTTTTCGAACGCAAATGTCCTTCGTTCCAACATCTTACGCAGGGCAGCCAGCCAGTTTCTCTCCTCCAGACGCGAAAGACCCAAACGCAGCTACAAAAAATTGCTCCTATAGCACGGGTATGCTAAGTATCGCATAAGACTCGATAGAATGTATACACGTCGTTCCCCCTTTCCTTCGCTCAATGTTTTTCCGTCTGTTTGGAAATAGCGACGCACTGCGACGGCTTGGAAATAGACGCTTGCTGCTGGAAGATAGAAAAATAACTTGAGCAGAGAACAGAAGGGGCAAACAGGAAAGTGAGAGGAAGATAAAGTAAAAGGTTCACCGAGAGATAGTAGTAAGCTTGGGGGGGGGAGCGGGAAGAAGACCAATTCGAATAAGGCATATCCACCCCACTATTAAGCTGCAGTTGCGGCAGTACTAAGCGCTCTACAGTGGTGCCAACAGTATCAGCCACTTTGCCTCTCTTTCTTACTGTAGTTTGAGGTCAGCAGACCTCCTCTTCAACCAACTCAGCTACCACCATCATCACCACCTCAACCACAATGTTTAGAAAGGGTTCATGAGAAATGAAAGTGGAAGAAACACGGCCAGAGGAAAAGAGAAGGCTCCACAAGTGTAACGTTCGTGGTCGTGGTCGTTGCGTTTTTTCCTTATCATCTCGCTCTTATTCTCCTTTCCGTCTATCTCTTTTTCCCTTCATCTTTTCTTGCCCTCTCCCTCTCTCAGCCTTTTCTACTAGTATCAATTCGACGGGAGAATTCTTTTCCATTTATTCCCTTTGGTCTCTTGGCCCGACCACCCTGGCAGGGGCTAACGCATTCGATCTTCTTCTTTTTCGTCGGCACCGTCGTCTTCGTCTTCCTCAGCCTGTTTTTCTCTTCTGTCTTATCTTATTGGGACCCAACCGAACAAAGCCATCCGCAGCTGCAGATCGTGGAAGGTTAGCACTCTTGCGAAGGCTAGGAGCCTCTTCCCACATGGTTCCCAATGCACCTATTTCTCTCGTCCCACTGCCCGCGCCCCCAATCTACCACCGCAATAGGGATACCCTCTCAGACCTCGACCGCCAAATATATATATATATATATATATATATATATATCAATTGGAACAAGACGCGAAATAAGAGAAGACGCGCACACAGAGCTAAAGCAATATAAGGGATGGAACAACCAGCCAGTTAGCTGCTGGATATGAGCAACTTCAGATGGAGGTTTTTGGTCGGGGGTGCTACGGGGTTGCAACAACAACAATCACAACAGTAACAACAGCAACAGTAGGACAACAACAACAGCAGCACTAACGACAACACTGTTCAGCGAACATTCAGACCTTAAGATAAAACCGCCGTACTATATGGTGTTAGCAAAGCCACACTAGAGAAAAGACACTATGACACACACAGGCTCTCCCGTCGCATCACGCGAAACGGTTCTGTTAGTAATATATAAACGAGCTTGGTGGATGCAGGAAAGATAGTTGTCATTGCCCGAAATTAGCAGCAGCAGCAGTAGCAACATCATCGTTCTCGTCATCAGCACGTTAACTAATGCCACCGTTTCACTATTCACTACTCAGCCCATGAATACACGCCTATTCTCCACAGAATGCAAACACTGCAAGCATTCAGCGACCAACTTCTATTGCTGTCGCAAATTCCATTCTGTGCATACGAGATAGTGCGAGTGTGCATCTTGTTGGCTCATTTGCCCGCCAACAAGTTTTGTTAATGTTGCGAGCAGCGCACGATCGTGGCCGCTATGTGGCGTTGATTTCATGCACCTCGGGTGCCCTATTCTGAAACGAAGCATGAAACTTTCAATTAACGACGACGACAACAACAACAACAACACCAACGACAACAACAATAATAATAAAAATAATAATAATACTAATAATGGTAACGAGGCGTTCGTTTTCGGCGAAAATAGCAAGCAAATCGTCACGCACGGAGTAGCGCGAATCGCCGGACGGCCTCTGTCCAGTCTCCTGCCTTGTATCGGCCCCGGTTCTGTCCCCTTGCGACAAGCTGCAAGTTCTGTCCACTACCCTCGAATATTGACTCGGCTCTCTTTGCTCCGAGTTTGCTACAAATTGTGGGCGCATGTCGTCGGTATCACGTTCTCCTGAGGCGTCATCCGAACAATTAGCAGCACTCGCAGTATCGCCACCACCCCATTTCCATGAGTCTAGACGAGGAATCTTCGCTTGATGTGCTCGACGCCTCTGTTCGACCCCGCGATACATGAAAGTCAACAAGATGAAAGACTTGCTCAATTATGAACATACCAAAAGAGAGTCAGTAAGTGAGTCTATCTCATGAATCCATATCCTCCTCGGAGTATTCTCGCCCTATACATTGGCGTCCGTCGCTTTAGCCTTCAAGTGGTACGTTCGCCTTTTGGCGATTCAAAGTTGTTGTGCGTGTACATGTAATGTAAATGTTTTGCCTGACTAGACCTAATGGACAAGCTGACATTTTCAATGATAACAGTAATGACCTCTAACGACAAACTTGGTTCTCCTGGGAGTAGCGCAAGCTCATTAAACTTTATGATGGGCACGACCGTGGCTATTCAAAGCCTAGCTGGTATGCCTACAAATACTTTACACAGGCGACAGACTCTGGTAAATATCGTGCAGGTGTTTTGACGAACGCAGCCGCTCGTTGTGCAAGTTTATGGCTGGAATACTTTACCTTGATTTTGCAAGCATGTCACTGTTAATCTTGTCAGCCTTGCACTATGGATCTATTGATTCCGTATATATGCTTTATTTGTGTCATTACTGGGAACTATGAAAAAAAACACCAATAAATAAACGAAAGTGAGGATCTCAGCTGTTAAAATTCAGCTGCAAAACTGACTTTCACACGCTCTTGTGATGCAGCTAGAGAGAAGAGACTGTGCAAACCGTTTTTCTCATGGAGAGCAGTCGTTATTTAAGCTGCCACTACACACACTGAGTTTTGAAGCGTCGTTCTAGCATATACGCAAAGACCTGGTCTCCCGTGCTCCAGCTTGAGCTGCGTACTGCTTTGTTAACTTGTGGGTTACTAGAATTGTTAGGTGTTGAGCTAAAATTTTTAAAATGAGAAATGTACTGAAATACTCTCAAAGCCTAACTGAATGACCTAATGCTCAAGGTTTGAAATGTGCTCGGATGGCTTAAAACAAATAACCCAAGGTTGTTTTTAACGTTGACCATTAAAATCGCTGGACAAACGCCGTTTGCTTCATACATTTATCCATCATCTAATCACTGCTATAGCTGAACTTTTGTATCGAGATGGCCTGGGTGGTCAGTGCGCAGTATTTTCGTTGTATATATCCTGGAAAATGCAAGTGAGTTTCAAAATTGTACAGTACATTTTCAACTTCCGATGTACTCGATTACAGGTTCGACCCCTGGTATTGGGATCTGGTTACTGTGTTTGAACGTTACGGAAGCGTCGAGTCTCATATACGAAAAAACATTGCAAAACAGATATTTTCTGGTCATCTGATGTAATTATTAAAGATGTAATCCCGGTGAGTTGGGATTTAAAAACAAATTATATTGGCATTTTAAAAGGAGAGATTACGTACAAAAGACTACGTAAATACTGTGTACAGATTAATAGATCTGTACACAATGTTAACGAATCTACATGCTGACGGTTGTGCATGGAAGTTTTCAACCCTACTAAAATTGAAAAGACAAGTAACACTCGCAAAATTATAACTCAAGACGCAGTCATTTTCGCAAAAGATGCAAGAGATGTGACTAAATGCACTGTTTTAACAGGAATTCGATCGGCTTAGCGAGAATTGAGCTGCACGAGGTTCCTGTCGGGTTGATCGCCCTGCCTTTGATTTCAAAGGTTTTCCACATTCCGACACATATGTTCAGATACCTAGTATAGTAGTTGTGTACACTTAACACATACAGTGATACATGTCACCAAGACCTATAACAGATTAGCGTTTAGACGATACAATAGGCAAACCCTACAAACATTACATAGTAGGGAGTAATGTCACTACACGAAATGCCTAAAGATTACGTTTCTTTGTGTATAAAGTATCATTACCGGCTACAGGAATGGCTTTTAGCTCTCGTGAGGACGTCGTGTCAAGAGGCCCTTGAGCTGTGCCGCGTCAAGCAAACGCCGCCGGGATATTTGTTGACCCGTAAAGATGCTTAAACGTTCTGATAAGGCCTTTCAAGTTGTTTGTGAGAGATACATGGAAAAGCGTTTAGCGCGCTATCCAGTGCCTGTTCGTTCGGAACCCTCTCAGAGGCAACGGACAAAAGCAGAGTAGAATTCCTCGTGTTGGAAGCAGATTGACTGTAAGTGTACAACATGGGCCACGGGTGTCACAGCAGCGCTTAAAGAAAAGAAGGAAGAAAAGCACAGCAAAGGTCATCTGATCCGTTGTCATTGCGTAATTCCTAAAGATTTTAGGACAGTGTCAGGAGATGCAAGGCAAAGGTTGGGTCAGGTCGAGTAGACCAAACACCCATTGGAACTATAAAAGGAAGGTTATATATACATATATAGTCAGCCGTCTAAATTGGTGCGTATTTTTATCGACCTCTTTGTGAGCCCGTTCAAATAAAAAAAATAGATAATTAGGTGACATTTTTGTTTCTGTCACGGGCACACTCCGCCCGTGAGCCCGTCTTTTTCACCAAAATTTTTAACCGTTCACAAGTTGTCGTTAACAATTTTAGTAATCCTCGTATACACATATGAATATAACAACTTGAACTGAAGAATGCAAACATGTTACTTGAGTATTCACAGTATTTTTTTCAGTAAGGCAAGTGCCCGTTTACGGTTTTATCATGTCATGGCTGATTTTTAATCTACTCCGGCATTTACCGTGTCTAAATTGAAAACCATGCAAACCAATTTAATGTGGCCGGTCTGGGTCTCGAATTCAGGCCTTCCGAATGCAAAGCAAAGGCTTTGCCACTAAGCCAACTTGCTCGTTTTTGTTTACTTTTTCAATTTACTTATTCAATTCTGAGAAGCCGCGAATATCACATCTATCGAATCGCAATGTCATGGAGTTACAGGTTATTGCCCTTAACGGGCCATGCTTCACAGCGAGGGCACGAGGGGCCAACGGACAGAGTGCTATCTGGTACAGTGTGAGCCTCATAGTCGACCAGTACAGACAAGATACCGGGCTTGTGAAAGGAAGACTCCAAACAAAGTGCTGAAAAGCTATTGAGAAGAGGGCCCAGATAGCAAAACCTGTGGACGTAGGAGAAAGGGGATACATCTAGGTGGGAAGACATCCATCCGCCTCCACGCGGCACTTCTTCAGATTCACCGCGAGGCCGATTTCGGAAACGGTATCATGGAACCTGGCTAAGACTTGTTGCAGCTGAAAGCGTCTAAATACATACCTGACTAGATAATCTGCGTATACAAGCACTTGCGAAGTTTCGAGATTCGCAAGTCTTTTTCAGTATGGGTGTTGGGGGCAACTCCGAAACTTCATCGTCGATAAGTGGCTAAGAGATTTCTAGTATCACGCGCGTAGGGACACCTACGGTCGCCAGATTACTCAGAATCAGGCATCTGCGTGCAGTGTCGAAAGCAACTTTGAAGTCCGCGAAGATGGCGTATATGTGCTGCCATGGCTTGATCAGAACTCGCTTGATATCTTCTTCAAATGGAATTTTACAAGCTGAGGTCGTCGAGCGGTTTCTGCAGAACCAGTGCTGTTCCTCCAGTCCCGTGGACGTTAAATTTTGGCTGAGGGTCAGTCCGAAAAAAGGTAGAACATTGTCTCTTTGCAATTAGAAAACATCTCTATTCTCGAATCGATCCCGATTCGAGACAATCATTCAGGGGCCTAGGCCCAGCACCCTTTTGAGGGGCTCGTTCCGCACCCCATCTAGGTAGGCTCAATTGTTTGATTTTAGGCTCACGAGCGTCTCCAACACCTCTCATAGGGAGAAGTCGCGCTGTAGCTGCTCGGACTCACTTGCAGACATCCCGTCCCAGGATGCAGGTGGCAAATTTTTGAGAGGCCGTGTTATCTAAGACAAATATTATCTGAAGTGGTCTGTCAGGACTGTCGAGTTTATGGGACAGGAAGTAGCTGCATGGTTACATAGCCACTTGCACGGCTGTAGCTCTGCTTCTCGGCATATATTTTCCCACATTTGATCTTGGAGGTCGCCGCAAAAGGTTTTGATGCAGGGTGCACTTCTCCGAGTAGGGTTGACCGAACTAGACGACAGTAGTAATCTGACCACGGCCTGTGCTGTCTTGGGTGAACGGGGCGGATCGCCGATCGGACAGCATCGACGAAGAGACTTGCGTGTGACTAGTGGACACAAGCAAAAACACGGTAGTTTGAAAGGTTCGGATGCCCACGTTTTAATCAGTGTCAAAATGTCCGTTCGTAGTTGGCGATGCGCCCGTAATGCGTTCCCATGCTTGTGCTACGTTCCGCTGACCGAAGGCCAGCTCCTTTTGATTTCGGGAGCAGCACTCCTCTTTCGAACCACTATTTTGCCGACTTCCCTCACCTACCGGGGAAAAAGGGTTCAGTTCCAGAGAAAAAGCCTGAGAAACGGCTACCACATCTAACGAAGGCAGCAAGCGCGCAAATTACCCAATCTCGGCTATTCATGCACTAAACGGTTGGTATCAGCGGGGTCGCCATCTTGCTGAAAAACGTAGGGCAGTCCCTCAGATCCTCCACGTACCCATGGTTTAACGACAGTTTGTAGTAGAAACAAGTAAATTCCAAACAATACAAACGAATCTTCCGTTGCCTGACGCCAGAGAAATCTGTGATTCGAGCGCGGGTCCGACCTGCGCGAGGGTCGCGGACGATAGCAGCTCTTCGCTCACATTAAAAAATGGCGCATCATCTTTTGCCGTGGTTTACACGAGCTCGTCTTCTACTGAACGCAAGCTTTCGTCTGTTTTTTTTTAATGCATATTGTTTCTATTGTCATTAGCAAACAATTATGGAGAATAAAAACACTTTCTACGGGATCCACGGAAGCCCTACGGTTGACGGAAGAGACCCTTCCACAGCCGCAGCGTTGCCGCGCTGAACCTTGATCGATATGCACTGCGACAAATAATCGCTAACGCAGAGGTTCTAAGCTGCAGCGATGACTTTCCGGCCCAGTTCCTTAATAAAATTTAAAAACTTCGGTCCGATCGGTCCAAAAGTCTCTATGGCGATCGGCTGAACTATAAATTGCGACGCTAGTTGTTGGTATTCGTCGGCGAGTCGGGCGTCCGCACCCACCTCACGGCTCGTGTTTTACACGCAGTTTCTGGTTAGTGTACATGACACCGTAACATCCCAAACAAGGAGACGACCACGAGTCCAGCGGGTAATAAGAGTTCTTCCGTCTGGCCTCAGCTGGTTCTTCCGACTGAGACCGACAGGTTTTTTCACTGCAGGAATGTGGGCCGAGTGAAGAGCGCGAACGATCACATCGTTGATGGCGAAGTGAGGTGAGTGTCCACCAGGACTATAAGGACACGACAAGGCGTCTTCATCCGTGGCGCTTACTAGTGCTCTGCACAGGTTGCATGGATGGGTTTCGTCTGTAACCTCAACAAGATGAGCGCATTTCTTTTTGACGAGGAGTCGAATATAAAGCGCGCTAATATAGACGGCTGAACCATTGAAAAAATATTCAATAAAAACATATTTATATATGACGACGTCTACAGGTAGTGTATAGAAGTAATCGAACCACATGTTGGCATTGTTGGCTGGTAGGAGACTACATTTTGCCATACCTCTATCTTTACCTTTTTGTTCAGATTGAGCCTGCTCTTACTAAATTTGCATAGTTTCTGCTCGAGAATGGCCAATTAATTCCATTGTCAGCACGTCAAACGTGGCGAAGAAGGTAAAGACGAAATGTTGACACAAAGTAGTCTCTTACAAGTCAACACCGCGTTTTCATTCATTCATTTATTA
The DNA here is from genome assembly GCA_003439945.1 of Dermanyssus gallinae. Classification (NCBI taxonomy): domain Eukaryota; kingdom Metazoa; phylum Arthropoda; class Arachnida; order Mesostigmata; family Dermanyssidae; genus Dermanyssus; species Dermanyssus gallinae. Next base: position 182,629 of record QVRM01006816.1, read on the forward strand.
ATCACCTTTGTTAGGTATATAGTCAAATATTATACATAAAAACACGGTCACTGAGCCAGCCTGGCCAGTGATTCAACTCTGGGGCACTCCCCCGCATGATATCTTCCACAAGCTCTCCCACACCTGTTACAGATACATTCTTCTGTCGGCTCATGGTACCCTTGAGTATTACAGAGAACATGGTGGAAGCCATGCACTGCATAGCGCACTACCACACTTCGGTTGGTGCGATGCAGTCCCTTCCACGCATTGTTTGTCATTGCACCCGTACTAAAGAAGTCGGGGTCCACGTCTGACAATCTCACCTCCCACTGACAGATAAAGTCCCTGTAGGCCTGTGTTTCCGGCAACCGGAACTGGCGTTGCAGGTCCTCTATGAAAAGCGAGGTACCGGCGAGTAAATAGACCAGACGATTGCGGCATGACGTGTGGAGGCCGAGCACTCGCTTAAGAAAGGCGGGTTTCACTCGATCAAGCCTCGCGAGCTGGGCCACGCTCAAGTTCTCCCAAATGAGCTGTATGCCGTAGGATGCCGTGGGCGCGATCTTAAGGTTGAAAAGTTTTAGCGCCGCGTTAAGGGAGAGAAGCGTGGGTTTCTCAATTCCGACGCCTGCTACGAGGGCTTTTCTGACCCTCTCGGCGATGTGCTCCGTAAACGACGTACCGGAGGTCGGGAGAGAGAGGCCAAGATATGGAAAGTTGTTGACATACTCCAGTGGTGTGGAGTACAACCGTAGCTCATCGCTGGTTGCAAGTCGACCAGCTTTACGGAACTTCATGGCCTTGGTCTTGCCGATGTTGATCTCGAGTCCTACATCCGCCACGTACTGCTCGAGCCTTGCTAGGCTCTGCTGCACCTCGAATCGGCTTGTTCCATATATCGCGAGATCGTCTACGTATAGCAGAATGTCTGGGCGGACCGACTCTCGAGTGCCCACGATGCGTCGCGGAAGATCGTTGAGCAGGATGGAAAACAGCAGCGGGCTTAAGTTGTCCCCCTGCGCGACTCCCGTCGTTTGCACAAAGGGGCACAACTCAGCCACCCCATCCTGTATGGTGATCGGGTTTTCCTGCAGGATTGCCCCGATGAGCTGGAGGATGTTGGCAGGCACGTCCGCTTCAGCCAACTTGAAGATAATCTTGTCTCTGGGAGCTCCATCAAAGGCCGAGCGGAAATCCACAAAGACGGCGTACAGGAATTGCTTGGCGTGCCTAGACTGCAGCACTCCCCGAACTCTGGCCAGCAGAATCTCACACGCAGTCAGTGTGGACCTGCCTGCGCGGAAGCCGTGCTGCTCTTTCGGGATGGCGCCGAGAGCCTCGAGGAAGTGAGACAGGCGGGCGGTGAGGATGGCAGAGAGCAGCTTGTAGCAGCAGCTCTTTTTGGCGATCCCACGCCACGAGCTGGGCTCTCTGGGGTTGCCCTTTCCCTTCGGGATGACTGCTAGATGAGCACTCTGCCAGTCGCTGGGGAGGCGACCTTCGCGCAGACTAGCTTTGAAAAGGGCGGTCCAGCAAGGAGCAAGTACCATGGCCTCCTTGAGGTGCTCATTACGGACTTGGTCGGGACCGGCGGCCTTGTTGAGACGGAGTCGTTGCATGGCGCCAAGCACCTCGGTGAGAGAAAACTCTGCGGAGAGTGAATCCCGTAGCAGCATTGTTTTCTCGTCCCAGGCCGCTTCGTAGTGGAGGATGCCGCGCGGGATGGTGTCGGCCGACGCAAACATGCGGCTGAAGTGGGAGATGAGCGCCGATGAGTTGATAGGGCAGGTGGGAGATCCCTGTCGGCGGAGCCACTTGTACGGTTGTCGCTCTGCCTCATCCAACAGCGCAGACTCCTTTTGTTCCAGGTACTTGGCGCGTTCAGCTTTGTACGTCCGGCGACACCAACTTTTAAGAATGATGAAGAGTGGCCGCATCCTCGGGTAAAGTGCGGCTAGGAGGCGAGCGCTGAGCTGGGCCTGGTTGGCTGCTTTGCACGCACTGTTGAACCATGGACTCCCCCTTCTTGGCTTACTAAGACCAGCTGCGTATCTCAACAGCTCCGTAAGAGCTTTGGCATATTGGTCAATGCCTGGAGCTCCCGGCACGGGGAAGACCTCGTGAAGGCGTTCCCGTAGGTGGTGCAAGTTAATATGCTTGGCCAGCGGAGGTGGGCGGGGAGCAGAAGCCCTAGCAGCTGGCAGGAAGACTCTCACAGCCGTTGGCAGATGATTCTTGAAATGTCCTCCGCTGCGTAGGGGGTTGTCAACACCGAGGTAGGAGACCTGCTCGGATGGCAAGCTTACCGCGAATACATCTATGACAGTTGATCCCATGTGCCCCTCGAAGGTTGGGCTTGCAGGATCGGTGACAACCCAACAGCCCGAGTCGGCCAGGGTGTCCAGGAGAATTCTCGTGCGCAGATCGGCCGGGCGGTCCAGCCTACTGTTGAAATCGCCGGTGACGATGATGGGCGCATCGCTGTCCAGCGCACTGAAGCACCGGGTCAGCTTTTCAACCAGCACCGTCGAGTTCTCCTTGGATGGCGGACGCACGTAGCCTGCGATTATGTTTAGCCGCAAACCCTGGATTACGACCATGTCTTTCTCAGCAAGAAGTACCTCAACATCGCCCAGCCGCTGGTTATAGCACACGGAGACACTGCCGCTGGGTCGGCCGGGACCTGCAGGCCGGATTGCGGGGGAGTGCGCGCAGTAGAAGCCGGGGATGTTGAAGGAGGTCGTGGCCCAAGTCTCCGTCAGCACAAGAACGTCAATGCCCTCAAACGCGGAGGGCGCGAGGAGGTCGAGTGTCCGAATCCCCTCGCAGTTCCATTGTGCAATTAGGAGCGGTTCCCATTGCGGCCCCTCCCCTTGCTCCGGGGCCTGCTGCGGCGGGTGCTGTCCCGAAGAGCCGCGGCGAGGTGGTCGTACAGAGTGTCCCTCCACTGTAGCCTCGATGAAGTCGTTGCCCTCAAAGTTGCCACACTCGTGGTAGCCGGCGTGAAGCGCTACGCAGACGGGACCGGGGGCGGCCTTCTCGATGGCGTCCTCGGCCTCCTTAATGATCTCCTTGATGCCCGGCTTTGAGCAGCTGCGGACGATCTTGGTAGCCTTCCGCGGAAGAAGTTGCTTCAGTGCCGGTCTAAAGGCCCCAACAGCGCTGTCACCGATAAGAAGCGCAGTCTTTTTGGGTGGCTGAGCGAGCGGCTCACCGCGTTGGCTGTGTAAAGCATAGATGGGTTTGAGTATGCCTACACCCGCGCTGGCTGACAGACTTCAATAAATGGGCTACACAGTCGTACCGAGAGTCACATATAGATAAGAGCTCGCGCCGAGAGGTTTCAGCCCGGTGAGAAGCTTCACACTGATATACTTACATGTGCATTTCAGTATAAATATACCGAGAGTAAAAAGAGAAAGAGAGAAAAGTAAAAAGATATAGCAAGGTGTACCCTTCGCTTCGCTCCCGTACACTGTCATGTTAATGAATATATCCACATTCGTGTTTCATTACGCCAATTTAGGCGTATGTCCTAGGCGAACATGCAGAACATGCCTGAAAGGTGGAGGAAGAATCTACCCAAATTCTACCTAAACCATTCATATGTCGGTAGTCCTTCGTGTTGTCCTGCTGTCTGCTCACTAGCTCGCCGTCTGTTTCTCATTTATTTGTGTTTGCCTTGACGATAAGATCGTACTAACCACAACAGTCGAAGTGCACGTTTCAAAAACACAAAGGAGAATGTATCGTGTCTTTAGAGTGTCTACAGAGGTAGATCATATCGTGATCTGATATCGATGATGATGTGTATTCACCAAGAAGCATCCAGTTCTCATTTGCCATTGGCACGCGGCAGGCCGCGACTGCGAGAAGGGATGGGAGACACTCAAGCTTTTCGGAGTGGCATATTCGCGAATCGAATCGACAACATCGATAGCGGTCGGGGCGCGATCCTACGAGACAGCACGACGGTGCTTACATCAACGATGCTCACCTACTGTGGTAGTGTATTGTTTTTTTATGGACGACATGCGTCGTTTTTGTTACTGTTGCTGTCGACGTATGGACGAAGACTAATAGAGAGAGGTGTCAACCAATGCAGTTAGTCTAGTATGCTGCCTGTCGTCCAAAAGCCCCGCCCATTTCCTATTCCTCTCTATTTGTTCATATTTCCGTTCGGACGACGTCTTTTGCTTGCACGCTCGCCTGCTCTGTCGGTTGGTCCCTCGTGTATGTGTATCACGTATTTCTTCTCCCAGCCATCTGAATCGTCGGCCCAAGATGCGAAACGTTCGCCCTTCGGGCGCACAGCCTCCGGCATTAGAGCGCCAACAGCAACCAGCCAATAGCAGGAACAGCAGCAGCGCCAGCCCCAGTAGCAAGACAGAAGACTTTTCAACACGGTTTCGGTTATTTTCTCCTTCATCGAATCTCTCTCTCTCTCCCTCTTCGTAGGTATATATATATATATATATATATATATATATATATATCGTGATCTCTATTCCTTTCGCCGTTTCATCGTCGTTTGTTCTACAGCCTTCAGCAGGTCTCAATCTGAGAGCCGAGCAGTAAACGAAAGCCGCCGCGCACGCCAAAAGCTTTGGGGCTTTTAGCGTCATCGCACAATGCACCACGCGCGACAGTTTTCTACCGTTCGACCGTTGCATCAGCACCCAACCAGGCACGAAAGCAAAGCGTGTGAGAGAAAGAGAGAGCGCGCGTGTGCGAGAGAGAGAGATTGCAGTAGCGGCTGGTGGAAGCAACATTGGCGTCGTTTCTCTATCGAGAGCAGCTCGATCGACTGCCGACAACGATGACAAGCTGCTCTTGTTCCTCCTGTGGAGTAACGACGAAAGCTGAAAAGCGCCATCGATGTACCGGCGCCGGTGTGGTGGAAAATATCGGTGCGTCGCTACAACAGCAGCAGCAGCGGCAACAACAACAGCAGCAACAATAGCAGCAACAACAACGACAACAACAACGGCACCACTCCCAGCATCATCCCATCATCATTGTTGCGACAATCTTCAGCATCTTCATCATTGGCGGGGGGGGGGAACGATGGCGGCGGCGACGGCTTTTCCTAGAGTCAAGAAAACGTGGGAAATGAGCTACTCAGGGGGGGTGAGGTCGGTGACTGGAAACAGCCACCCTTCCCCAACCGCCGCTGTGTGCTCACCAGCCAAGCCAGCGAACCGTGAGCAACTGGATCGCGAAGAACCCTACCAGCAGAACCGGACCGGACAGGAGTATAACAAATGACACTATCGCATTATCCGCGTCCGCCGACCGAAAACCACCGAGCGAGGTGAAAGCGCGAAGCGACAGAGATAAAGAAGGGTAGAAGGAAAGAAAAGAAAAGAAAGAAAGAAAGCGCACGAGAAAGAAAGACAGAAAGAAAGAGAGAGAGAAAGGGAGGATGGAGGAGTTGGATTTTGTGCTCTCGTTGTGTTCGACGACAAATGTTCGCGACACTCTCAAAGACGAATGTTATGAAGATTAATCCACAGTCAAACGTTGGCTGCTTGAGCGCAGATCCCGGAGCCCCTTCGACAGGCGGGCGGGGATGGGGGCGGGGGGGGGGGGTTTAGGACGGGAGAGTGGAAGAGGGAGAAAAGCCGCTCCCTCAGCCAGGAATTCGTTTCGGTTGTTGCCGGCTCGACGATTATGACGACTCGTTTGCTGTGATGTTTGTTATCCAACAACGACGCTAGACATACGGTGTTAACGCCGACGGATCCGTTTCCTTTTGGCCATGAAGTACGTCGTTCTGGGCCATCGGAGCCACTTATAGGGTTCGATTATTATTAGGTAGTGAACAATAACCCAGTTTAGATATAGATGTATTCATTGACAGGCAGTAGCTCAGAACGGATCTCGACCAGCAATAGATATACAATCATATATATATATATATATATATAGGAACAGTTATATATTCAATGTAATCAATAATTCACGGCCGGACCATGATATTTGGGTCCTTGCAAACGTGTGCACCATTACGGGATATATATATATATAGTTCAAATAAAAAGTTGAGACACTGCATTGTAGGTATAAAAAACGTTTTATTAAAAAAAAAATCACCAGAGACCCACAAAGCACAACGATTCCTCTGTTCTACGAACGGCCAAATGATTCGACCTGCCAGTTGAAGCGCCTTCCTTTGACATGTTTTTCTTCGCGGACCAAACAATGGAAGTCGTTTGTTTCAACGCTGGACCCACCACCACTGCCAACATTCGCATTGCGACACACCGATCACCAGGTCGTTCGTTCAGTTGATGAGTTCGGTCTGGCGAGGTCTCGGGTCATTACTTAAACGCTCGCGGCCTTCACGCAAGCGGGCATCCGGCGGTGAATATCAGCCGGTTGAACACCTTCTGCAATCAGAAATCTGATAACACCTCGCTGCTCTTCAATCGTCGAGTTGTGCAATGGGAATGCCCTCACACGCATCGCCGCGTTGATTGAAAGGGACACAACTGCTTGCTTCTCTCCTCCGTCATGCGTAGGCGCCCGCACGAAATCACGCCGGACACTCGATTCGGTTCCATAGGTGTGTCACTACGATATCCCAAAGCGGCATATTCAAATTTCAGTTTGACCGTAATAACATATATATATATATACTTCTTTTGAAAATATATTTTGAGCCAAAGATTTTGAGGTGAATTTTGGAATTCTGCGCGTGTAAACTGCTGCTTATGTCAGACGCTAAGCATTGTTAACGAGAAAGTAGTAACTTTTTCTAATGCGCAAATAAAGTGCAGCGCTCCTTCTCAAAGATCTGTCTTTCGACAGTAATTATTCATACAAATTTCTAAAATCTTTATAAATAACTAGTCTTGTTGACAAAATCAGAATCGTAAACGATCAATTTACATGTACTTTTTTATGTGTCGAACTATCAAGCAGAAAATTACAAATTCTTACCAAATCCTTAAAACCAATTGTATTAAATTTGCCGGCCATCTTTTAAGGCTGTCCATTTATCAACTGTTTGTCCTACACAACTGGGCACAATTGCGTATTTTTCCTACTCATTACTAGTTGATCGAGACACAAACCCGCAATATCTGCTCCGACTACAACCCAAAATAAAAGAATCTCATGCTATAACCACTGTACCGTGCCGATCACAGTAGACACCCGAGTCTAATTAAGTCCGAGTAATTTGACCACTAGAAAGAAACCCTTGGTGGGCTATGCCAAACTTATCCTACCAAACACAGGACAAAATGTTACGCGAATGGCTTAGTCTTTTTTGACGTCTATTGGAAATGTTGGCCTGAGGCGCACTAGAATCTTCCACGTTTGCCGTAAAAAAAACATTTTCCTTTACAGGTTCTATCTAAAGCTTCGATCTAAGAAAGGACACTCATGGCGTATAGCAAGCCAAGAAGAGCATGCACGCGCTTCTAAGCAAAACAAACCGGAAGATCTTGATCTTTAAGTCTGGAGACAAAATTAAAAGTACAAAAACTTGCCGATTCGCCCTCCTATATTTATATATGCACGCACATATGCCTACATGTAGTATCGAGACTCCCCAAGTGAAATGTACGTCGTATTCCACTACCGTGTGTTATTATAGTTTTCGCATCCACACAGAAAACCAGCAGTAACCACGGTAGTTGACTGCACAGTCTAGGCCGACTCACCCGAGTATTCTTAGTATTTGCCCACATATCGGTGTTTGACAGTATTTTATGTCGATTATATTACTGGAACCGCAGTGACCTTTATGATGGAATATTATTCACAGAAAAAATAGATAACAAAAAACAATTGAATATGAGAATAAACATAATGTATACGTGGTACACACAAGCGTTGTAACATCAGAAAAGACGATACGATATAAAATGCTATAAGGTAGACAAGAACATATATATATATATATATATATTTATATATATATATATATATATATATATACATACACCTATAGAAAATTTACATTACAGTAATTCGGCGGCATGAAATAAAGTGCCACTGAACAAATTAGCTAGCGGACGTCCGGCACAAAAACGTGTATTTCCAAAATGACTTACAATTTGGGTAAAAGCTGTGAAAGCCACTATGACGGTCGCAGGGTCATTGTTTATGAGCCCGTACTGCTATTTGCACCACCTCCCGCACAACACAATCGACTTACGACGGGCTGACAACTACGCTGTAGCCTATAAACGCTGCGGCCTCCATCCTCTGTCCTCCAATTTCCCTTACTCTCCTACCGACACGACTGTACGCCGATCTTGCTGTTGGTCTTGTCTAGTCTCGGATACACAGTTCACATATGTGGGTGGTGGGTTATATAGTTCAGCAGCCATGCAATAAAATATGGCTTATGCCCGCCCTTGTTAAGGACGGCTTACGCTGAAGCTGGCGAAGCTTTTGGGTTCGCACAGCCGACTCACTTTTGGTAGCCGCAATATTTATACGTACATATATGCACACCGAAAACATTGTACGCCATGATAGACATACCATATGCGTCCAAACCCTATATTGATGTTGTAACCGATACACTAGATGGTGAGGTTTATAGGCAATTCCGACACAGTAGGCTAATATCTCGGCGGCTGCGCGCGTTGTGCGGTCCTCCGAGGCTTACGTGTATGTAAACAGAAGCTTTTCTACTGTAAGGTACTTTATTGTGCTAAACGTCGATGTCTGCGTTGTCACTTATTGTACTTCGTTCTACTTAAGTTTATGTCAATCATGTGCTTATTTACTTTATTTTGTATATATATATATATATATATATATATATATATATATATATAAAATATTGTGATGATTTATTAATCAATTACAATACGGTTGCACACTCGGCAGTGCTCGCCCTAGGATAAATTCGCTTCTAGGTCACAATTAGGAATTGTGAACAGTGTTAGCAAACCAAACAAGAGCTGGTGGAAGCCTACAATAGACGTATGTATATACAAAAACAAACAAAATGGCTAAAAATTCTGCACTGTTGTAAGTGTCTAGATAGTGACGAACGTGTATCGCCTTTCTTCAATGCCTGGATAGGTATCGATGGATATATGTAAATCGCCGTTGCAAGAGCAATGCCGTGGCAAACCATTAAGCGAAGCGTTCTCGAGGTCAATATTTCTGTCGGACATTTCGGTGATTACCGAGATGGTCTCCTCCACGGGTTTTCTAAACGGCTGACAACGCCACACGATGCGTTTGCTGGTGGGTGACGAGCGGGCAAATAGGCAGACTTTGCCAGCTTTTGCCGACCGGTGGTGGTCAACCGCAACGCCAAGGATGTGGGCAGCGTCGTAGGCCTTCACATAGACGTCGCAGCCATAGGTCCACACTCGTGTGGCCACCTCGACCTCCGGCGAGCCCCCGGCGACGGCAGATCGTCGGACCCAGAGACCGAGCTACCCCAACACGAGACTCCGACCGGACCGCAGAAAGCGAAAGGAAAAGAACGGGGCCTCCTGTCGTCGACTCCAGCCCTAATGTGGTGGTGGTGGTGGTGTCAAAACCACCAGCGACGAAGGCGGCCTCCTTGCTGCCGTCGGCTGGGCTGGCAACTCCCAAACAGACCCCCAACCACCGTGCGTAGCCAAAGAGGCCGCGACGCTCTCCACCGTCGGTTACAGTTAGCCCCCTGGCAGGCCCCCCTGGCAAGCTCTCTCTCCTGCAGCCACAAGAACACATAGGCATATCCACATGGGCACACACGCAACCACGATAGATATATATATATATACATGTGTGTTTATCCTGTCCCTTTCACGCTCAACTTTCGTCATCATCATTACCCTCGTAAAAGGGAAACGGTAAACGGCAACCGCCACACATACACTGTTCGTCCGTTCGCCTAGACATACGGAAGGGAGGGCGCGCAGGAACGGGGATGCGGGCTCACAATACGGAGCGCTGTTATTGATAGTGCGTTGGTGGTGGTGGTGGTGGTTGTGCTGATGATCAAAGACCGCAGCTGGAGATCGGCTAGAGTCGTCGCGAGACGACGGCATTTGCGAAAAAAATTCGACATCAATAGAGACTCCGGCTCGTTGAGAGAGTCTTCCGACTGTCATCGGGCGGCCGACCTCCCCCCCCCCCCCCCACACGTGTTTCTCTGCAGAGGCAGGCGACAGTAGCTTGCAAAGGCGGCTGCCCCAATGGCGGGGAAAAACTCGGGGGGTCAGCTAGATGTAATGGAACCGTTGGCGCGTCACCGCTCCCCGCACCTGGGCCTCAGCGGCTCACCGGTCAAGGCGTTCGTTGTCTGTCCAGATCCGACGGTGTGTGATGAAATTTTTCCTTAGGGCTAAACGACCAATGTCCAGTTTAGTGGCAGTGACGTCGCCAGCACTAATAATAGCAGTAGAGATCGCTGGCACTAGTTGTTATAGAAGCTATAAATAGTTATAGAAGTCAATAACGTGGTAACGTTGTTGTAGTAATAGTAGTAGCTAAAATAAATAATGATCACCCACAGCGGAGACGTTAGAGGTTGGCTGAGAGCGAATAGTTGGTGGGCCGCTGGGGACGCGCAGCCCCGGGTAAGCCCAAGATGGGTGGATGGCTAGGTTCCGTTTTCAGCTGAGTACAAAACCAACTCTGCGTGAATGCTTGATACCGCGTAAGCACGCTCGCAAAGATTGATACTTATTTAATAACGTAAACGATACCTTTATCCCTAATGCTTTAAAAAATTGTGACATAAGTGCAAGCTTATGCAGAGAGTTTTCAATATACGCAGTTTTAAGGCGACAGTAGTTTTTCAAGACATTGTTTTTTATGTTCGTTCATATGTGATGCGCCTGTACATTTCTGCTAATATATTTAGTAAATTGTGCAGCCGCATGGAGGGGCATAGAGGGAATACTGGTATCAACTGGTACATTGACAAATATATAGCACAGACATTATAACGTTATTCGATTTACTAAAAAGAACTCCTCTAGGGATATCATTAAGTACCGCTCGTTTTCGTAGAGGCAACCGTATATAGAGCACAAGACGCCCGGCAGACTGTGGAAGGCAGGCCATCGACTTTGTAAAGTGCCAAGAGAGTCTTGCATACGGGGTAAACCAGTTAGCAACAGGACCTGGTTTGTTTAGATCTCCAGCAGCTGCGGGGGTTCCCCCTAATGCTGTGCTTACGTGTGCAGAGGTTGAGGGATTTCAGGGCTAAACAGACTAGGAACAATTTTTCTCCCTGTTTGACTAACTAAACACGAGAGACAAGGGGTCGCAGAACGCTTGAGCGCAAACCGTATTTTTCATCTTAGAGTTCGATATATATGCAGTGCAGTTGATGAAAATTACGCTCGATTCTGGGATGGCATGGCAGCTTAGCTCCAACAAGTCTTGTCTTCAAGCTGGCTGGGAGGAAAGTTGCGGGAACTAGTCGCACGACATATAGCTTTTCAATTAAGCCCAGGTTTCTGACCTAATTCGCTGCTGGACATACTTATGTACACACAACTCTGCAGTCACAGCATTGAGCAACTTATGGCACAAGTATAGATAATATAAAAGTCACTTTCGATGACCGGGCAAGATGGCTTAGTGGCAAAGCCTTTGCCTTGCATTCGGGAGGCCTGGGTTCGCGACCCAGACCGGCCACTCTTAAATTGGTTTGCATAATTTCCAATTTAGACAAGGTAAATGCCGGAGTGGATTAAAATTAGCCATGACATGAAACAACCGTACACGGGCAATAGCCTTACAGAAAAAAAAAAATCGATGACGTTTGCTCTCTGTGTGCCATCTTCAGCAGACGCTTCCAAATAACTGCAGCAATGTCTCTCGTAGCAGATTAGGGATCACAGGTCATTCGTGAGCTGTCGAGTAGTAGGCTTTTGGTGCCAACAAAATTTGTCAGGTTACATGTGGCTAATACATACCTTCTTTTTCATATATATCCCTCTTTAAAAACGGAGTTTTAATTACAACCACCTGTAATGAAAGGTGACAATGTACTGCAACATATTGTACAAATAAATTATTTACCAACTACCACGTAGCTATCAAGACATGAAACCATTTCGGTTTCTCGATGGAGGGCTCAGTTAACTGCGTTTACTGATGTAAATATATATATATATACATATAAGAGATGCAAGAGCCGGCCACCGTTCGTCAACCAAACTTCTTTACGAGTTATGGCGTACGAACAAGCTTAAACACTCGCAATATGCAATATACGTGCAATGAAAGCCACGTGGCAGACTTCACAACGATGGAATATTATAAATTGTAAGTTTTTATAAACAGTGTTACCATTTTTGCGCGATCGTACCCGCAACGAAAGCCGCCACTGCCAAATAGGCAAAAAGAGTCGAAGTCACCCTCCCCCCCCCCCGAACGAGGTAAGTGATTGTGTCGACATGTCATTGGCGTTTTTATCGCCACAATATCGCTTTCGAGAAGCCCGTACATGATTATCGTGCCTGTGTGGCTAGCTCACCAACCATCCACCTCTGTCCAGTCACGCTTGTTTAAATTGAGCAGCCGACCAGAAGCACGTAGTGACAATATTGTGTGCACAATATAGGCACGATTGTTGATATGCAGTTGCGTCTCCAGCCGATGCTGGCTGACAAAAACTCGATTTAGTGCAAAAATGGTGACTACATGCGCGAGTGCCATGCGCGTGTCGAGTGTTAACGCGTTCCCATCAAGGCCGGCTGTCGCTCTGGTGGGGTCTCTCTGTTTCTCTGCTCTTTGCTAGATAGCTGGCGCTCACGGTGAACACCTTCGGCCGTATTTCCGCACAGTTCTCTCACCGTTCACTTTGAATCCACGACCATCCAAGTACGAATCGCACGTTGATATTTGACCAACACAGACCGGCATACTAGGAAGTTACGCGTTCGACATTTTGCTGCGTCAACCTGAACCACCCGGGCCAATCTCCTCCATATTCCAAAGCGTACCCGCGCAGACGCGAGGTAACCAACCGGCGACGAACGCCAATGCGGTCGATACAAATATCAAAAAACACTTAGACATACATCCATATATGAGTATCCACACACACACACACGCAAATGGATGTTATGTAGTCCGTAGTACGTTATGTAGTCAGTATAACGCGGTGGTCATAGTAAACTAGCCTATTTCCTCACAATATGTACCAGAGCCAGGCTACTGCCCACGACACGCCAACAACACCTGATGGCACGCATGGGAACATTGTTTGATTAAGCGCGGCCGTTTGGCCTATGCCACGACATACGCGGGGTCAGCGAAGAAGGTTAGAGATGCGTCTCTTGGGAACGAACAATGGGACCATGTTGCGACGGACGCTCTCGCAGGGCGCCCCCGCCGCCGCCACCGCTAGATATCCGAGCCCTGCCATCAACGAGCGACGACCTGACTCGGCAGATGCGGGACGGGCATGAGCCCTGGCACGCAGGGCTAAACAATTTGTTAAGGCGCGCGCGCGGTACAAGCACGATCAGCCCGCTTCACTGCTCCCGGTACACATTCCAGTGATACGATCTTCTAAAGGGCAAATTAAATGCTCTGCTCTATCTCTCCTGACCGGCTAACGAGCCATTCCGCGCAAACGCAGCCATTCTGTCGCCTCGTCCGGATCGCAGACAATAGCGCTAATCGCAGGTGGTATAAAACGATTAGCTTAGCCGTTTTTTTATCAAGCGATATATATACACGAATATATATATATATATATATATATATATATATATATATATATATATATATATATATATATATATATATATATATGTATATGTATATGTATATGTATATATATATATATATATATATATGTATATATGTATATATATATATATATGTATATATATATATATATATATATATATATATTTATCTACATATTAGGTTGTGCAGTACGTTTGAAGCGTTTAGTTTATTTTGAGATTTGCTAATGATTTATTTTGTTGTTTATTGTAGTGTGTAGATCTTTTTGAAAGAATTCTGCCTGCTCTATAAAACTGTGTTATTTGTTTTTGAAGTATTTAATTTTTTGTAGTTATTTTTGAGACTTTTGAGGTTGTTAAAACCTGCTCCTTTGAATGAGAAGGGTCGCCAAACAACTGGTGAACTAGCCAAAAAACAATTACTTCAGTGCGATGACAGCCTCCAAAATCACTTGGTTTTACACAATAACTCGGAGCGTGGGTGCCTTACAAGCTCAACGAAAAAACAAAGAGAAACGCCTTCAAAGTGCGGCTTAAAATTACCCGTGTTCTGTACCGAATCGTCACCGGAAGTGAGAAATTGTGCTTATACGTCAATTTGAAGCAAAAAAAGGAGGAGTGGCCCTTGAAGCCGAAGCTGAGAATCAACCAGGATCTCTACCCAAAGAGGACTTTGATCTGTGTTTGGTTTGATTGAAAAGGTATAGTGCTAAGGAAAATACTCAAAAATAGCAAAAGGAAAGAACTATTCGACTGAACGAATCCGATCGACAATGCCAAACCATACTGCTTCACGACAACGCCTGGACCCATGTTGCACAAGTCATCAGAAGTGCACTCCAAGACCTTGAGTGGGAGAATCTTTAGTACGCACTCTCCGGACTTTGCGCCAACCGACTATCATATTTTCCACTCTATGTCGAATGATATGAGGGAAGTTACCTTTGACGATAAAGTGGACCTCAAAAATTGGCTTAACAACTTCTTTGACACCAGATCGGGCGATTTTTGGCGGAAGGAAATCAACAACTTTGCCCGAGAAGTTGGATGAGGGGTTTAGTTTGTTGAGATAAATATTGTTTTTGATTAAAAAAAACTCTTTGATAAAAACGCTATGCACTTATTGCACAGCCTAATATATATATATATATATATATATATATATATATGTCAAAGAGTGACTTATGCGGCTAACGCTCAGTTGTTCAAACAAAAAGACGCTGCCTACAGAGGTAGAAACTAAATAATGGCATAAAGTAGCCTCTTACCAACCAGCACTCCGAACAAGTGCGTTCGACTAAGCCTACAACTTTTTGACAGTTCTGAAAATGGGAAGAAAGGCATTTGCCTTTTATGCGTCATTTCGGTACTGAACCCACGACTCGTGACATCAATCAATCAACGGCAAGCCATATCTCTTGCACTGTCCTCCGCGATATACGAGTACATATCAGCGTTATTATTGCAACAACTTAGGGAGTTCATTATATAACAACAATACTAATTACTCCCAAGGCAAGATATAAGTTATATATCTATCTATAACGTACATAGTCCGCTCTTGTTTCATACACACGCCCGCAATCTCCCTACAACGCGATCAACTGCTGGTCGTGGGTAGGACACGTCAAGTTTGCACCACTGCTCGCAACGGACCTGGTTTAGCTTGTCAAACTTTTCGAATCAAGTAGTCCGAAGGCTATTTACTGTCCCATGGATCTCAAAACGTTCAACAAATAAAATCCATGTTGTAAAAAATGCAAATAAAATGCTACCTACGCGGCGGCAATTCCGACTTGTCCCGAAAATCAGAAAGGTGATCCTTACACTACATCTGCACGGTTCTGCCTATGCGAGCGGGTGCCTCGTTCCATTGAAGGACCCGAGGTGCCGTTGGTCGATTCAAATTCAAGGAGTTTTTCCGATTTTTACCGTGATTCCGGCCCAAACCATGGTTATGACCCCTCGTTTCCCGCGATCGGCCAACGAATCTTCCGCGTTCCATAGCTTACATGGCGCGTCGTCGGCCCTATCATATTCTAGCAGCTGGGATTACCACCAGGTCTATCACAGGGCGCTACCCTAGAACTCCACCACGATCATCTCCAGTACCTCTAACACCGTTATCACCACCATCCTCCTCACCGCACCGAGTCGCCTTTGTTGCAGCAGTAACGGAATAAAACGAAACGTAGTTGCAAAGAGTAAACCGAAAGTAGTCGCAAAGAATAAAACGAAATTCGTTCCGAAGTACAACGAAGTTCGTTGCAAAGTACAACGCAAGTAGTTGTAAAGTAAAACAAATTTATATGCTCAGTGACCCGACAGTAGTTGCGAAGAGTAAAACGAAACTAATTGTAAAGTACAACGAATGTAATTGCGAATTGAAACGAAATTCGTTGCAAAGTAAAGCGAAAGTATTTGCGAAGTGCAAATACGGTTATAGTTCCAATGTTAGACACAGCTGTCATACAAAAAATTGTTATAGTTCCAAAGTTAGAAATTGTTTAGTATTGCTGCTGCTAGCGATAGTAGTGTAGAGCCCGGTGGTAGACTGCTGGTGGTGCATTCGCGTAGGCCTTGCGACCAGAGAAGACACATGGGGTTCAATCCCCACCGTTGTACATGTTCATTGATTGGGATCTGTCTCGAAAAGCAATGAGAGAGCGGTTCCGTGGACATTTAATGTTGGCTGAGAGACAGCCCTCTGAAAAAGTTACCTTAGTGGCGGTAGTAGTAGTAGTAGTGGTAAGAGACGTCCACAGCCAGCGGGTAGCGCCGAACGAGGAAAAGCATAAAGGAGGATAGCAAGTGAAATCTCCATGTTTCAGTGATGTAAAACGAAAGTGTACCGCTGGAATATGGTTATATGAATAAAACCCTAATATTAAAAAAAAAATAAAAACAAGTAGTCGGTGGCGTGGTGGTGGCTCAAGTCTGCGCCTCGCAGCCGGAGGAGACACCAGATAGGTGCGCGGGTTTGAACCCCACCGTTGCACTGATTTGTGTTTATGGGGCATGTCCGTCTATAAAGCAATGTGAAAAACAGTTCCATGAACGTTTTATCTTGGCTGAGGGATAACAGCCCGAAAACTTTACTTTTAGTAGTAGCAGTAGTAGTGATGACGGTAGCAGTAATTTTCGCCGAGCCCGGTGGCGTGGTGGGTGCATGCGTCTGCGCCTCGCGACCGGAGGAGACACATAGGTGCAGCGCGGGTTCGAGCCCCACCGTTGCACCGATTTGTATTCATGGGGGTCCGTCTATGAAGCAATGCGAAAAGCAGTCCCATGGACGTTAAATCTTGGCTGAGAGTCAGCCCCAAAAGGAGCAGTAATTTTCAAGAGAGGTCTCGCGACCACTTGGCACAACAAGCTGGACGAGTTCGCTCTCTCGCGTGCGTTCGTTTTCCCGCTGGTTCACTCACTCACTCACTGAATACCCCACCCTCTCTCTTCCAAGCCCTTCGTCCCCAACTACCCCCACGTACATCCGCCGGTCCGCCCGTTCACCCGCCGACACGCACGTACTCGTGTCTGCTCGTGGCAACTCATAATCTATAAACGCTTCATGAAACGCTTTGGAAAGCAGATTGCGTCTATGTGTGCGGGTGTGTGTGTGTGTCTGCGTCTCCAGGCCTGCGAATGACGGAATCTTCGCAACAGTTTCCCCCGCAGCGGCGGCATGTTTACGGAACGTTTTGCCACGTTGACAGCCTTATCTGTAGATAGACCCTTAAAGATCTTGCAGGAAAGCCGTTGTTGTTGTCGTTATTGTTCTTGTTGTGCTTTGTTGTTGTCGTTATTGTTGTTGTTGTGCTTTGTTGTTGTCGTTATTGTTGTTGTGCTTTGTTGTTGTCGTTATTGTTGTTGTGCTTTGTTGTTTTTGTTGTTGTTGTTGTTGTTGTTGTTGTTGCTGTCATTGTTTATAATACTGTTGTTGTTATTGTGCGTTGTTGTCGTTGTTGTTGTTGTTGTTGTTGTTGTTGTTGTTGTTGTTGTTGCTGTCATTGTTTATGATACTGTTGTTGTTATTGTGCGTTGTTGTCGTTGTTGTTGTTGTTGTTGCTGTCATTGTTTAAGATGCTGTTGTTGTTGCTGTTGATGACGCTGTAATTGCTGCTGATGGTCTGCTCTAGTTGCTTTTGGTCATGTTGCGGCTGTTGATGTTGCGGCTGTTGTTGTTGTTGTTGCTCCGGCCGTCCAGCCAGGTCTGTGTTGTTGTTGTTGTTCCTATGACGTCGCTGGCTGTCGTCTGACAACGACAACCACAGCAGGCAGAGAGGCAGGCCGAAAGCTTCAGCAGCAGCAGCACTGAAACAGCAAGCGTAACAACAGCATCCGATCATCTCGGTCATCAACGGAGGCAAGTTAAATTGAGTAAAACATAAAATAGATTAATTTTCGGAGTCGCTGCTGCCACCGCTTTAGCGCTGCTGCTGCTGCTGTTTCAAAATTGAACCAGCTCGTTGGCTGGCTGGCTGTCGCCGCGTTTTTAGCCGTCTCATTAGCTCTCACTGTGCAGTGCCGCAGTGCTATTGAAGTGCTCCACGCATAGCGTCCTGCCGGCTGTACGCGGGCATGATGAACAATACGGAGAGAACAAGAAGACGAAGGAAAAGAAAAAGAAGAACAAACTAACTCCCTAATGCAAGCAGAAGGAATAACACACATAATCTACTAATTACTGTATATACACTTATAGGAGTTTACTAATCGAGAGAGAACCTAACCTGCAAACGGCAAGACGGCATTACTTGGACACACTTCTTCGCTAACTGGTAAAATGCGGATGTTTATCATATAAATCATGTTTATCACATAAATAAATGACCTTGCTAAAAAAAAAATATATATATATATATATCTATGAGTATATATGTATGTATAAATAGTAAAAAAAATATAAATATATATATATATATATATATGAAAACAGGAGCGTTCTTATGAATGGGGTGATCCACTTAGCCTGAACTGCTGAACGTTTCCCGAAGTAATGAAACATTTCTAGGCGTCTCATCAACCAATCAAGGACACGCACTGCATGTGTTACGACACCGTGGTGTAGTGACTGCCTGACACGTAATCAAAGCAAAGAGACACATAATCAGAGTTACTGAGCGTACACAGCAATAGCAGTTTAGCAATCGAGGAAACATCCACAGAGCCAGCACTCGTGTACATATATGTACGCGGTACAATCAGTTACCACATCGGAAATACTCAAATACCGACTAAATTGTGCTTTAAATTGCCCCTAAAAAGAACACGAATACCCACAAACTAGTTTTTTTGTTTACAAAGCGAGGTCGATCAGAATTCCAGCATGATTCCTGTTCAAGCACCGCAAAGCATTTCCGCCACCACCAGACCTGCGGCGTCGAGAGTGTACGAGACGTATCCGATATTTTTGTATTTTTAGAGTATTGAGAGAATATTTTTAGGGTGTACGAGATTTATCCGATATTTATTATTTTTACGATGTTTATTATTTTTAAAGTTAGAAAAGTGTATACGTTAGTATACGAGAGCACCAACATGAAGACACGAACAAAAGAGTAATAAGGGGTCAATAGAAACCACCTGTTAGGCGAGACCTCCGGAGTGCAGCAAAAAACAGCGAGGCAGGGAGCACAGAAGGCCACAAAGAAAGCATCCTTGTTATATATATATATATATATATATATAAGCGTGCTTGTCAGACAAACAAGGTCTTAAAATAAATGGCTAGTGGCAGCCGAAGCGGTTCACGTGTGTTAGAAGGCTAAGAAAGTCGGCGTTAGATCTCAACAAGTTAGAGAACAAGCCCAATCCTGAACGCGTTATAACATTATTTGTAGCTTCGTTGCTCGTCTAGTGTGTCTATGGCGTAGGCTTCTCTTTAACCGGCAATTCAATTATGCTCTGTTCTAATCTAGAGCGTTTTACGTGTCAGGCAGTACTGGTACGTTGGTATCGCAACACACAGTAGGTTTCCTTGATTGGTTGATTGAAGACTACAAATCCTTCATTGCTGCGGGATAGTGCAACGGTTTAGGATAAGTGGATCACCCCGTTCTCATCACAAACATTTTTCCCTTGTGTGACCTCTTGCCCACTTCTAGGTCGTTTTTATTTAAGCACGGACGACATGTTGCTTACTTGCTTAAGTTATTATATATATATATATATATTATACACATACATTCACATGTTGACAGTCGGCGAAGAAGTGCGCCTAGTTAATGCCATCTATTAATATCCATGTGCACATACACATTCATTCTTCTTCGCCGAGTGCCAAATTATAAATAATGTGTAGCAAGGGAAAGTTTATAGAATACGGTTAAAGGAAAATAAACTCCTACCGACCCGCCACAGACTAAGTCGTTTTTTTGCTAAACATTTTACCATAATATACAGTTTTCCCGGTTACACAGCCTCAATCTTGCCGCATGTCGTATGTAACATCTCGATTTCAGATAGCCTTTCGCATTAATTTATACGCTTATCTCTAATCTACCACTTAAGACAAGCCTCATGCCTAAAAAACTTTTACCAGTATCGTTCAAGTCTATTGCATTATTCATACCCGAGCCGCTGGTACTCATATTTAAAAGATATATAATAAATATTTGTGTACCTTATATCGTCGAATTTGTTCATAAAAAGGGGTAAAAACAATACTTTGCAAAAAGCGCATTTGATTGAGTGGATCATGTCCTACTTCTTTAAACAATTTAGCCACTTTTGTACTCTACAGTGGATAAAAGCGTTCTTATGTAAACGTCAGTAAACTGTTATTTTAATTTGATGACAAACTCAGAAAACCGCATCCTTGATCATCTCATGTTTCTGGCAGTGGTTGCCTGCATCTCCTTCAATATCCAGAGTACTGTTAGATAGTCCTGAAGAGTAACAGGTGCCTTTCTCTAGATGTCCAACATTTCTGAACCTGCCGATCTGTCAAGTGTGTGGTGCTTAGATCTGATGCGCTTATCTTTGATAATAAAATGAATTGCGCAATTTTGCCAACTCTTAAATTGAAGCGTGACTTGGAAATATACGAAACTGCGAATCATGATTTTAGCGTCCCCATTATTGAACTAAAGAGGGCCTCGTTTTTAATGAGTTCACTAGCATGATCTTCCATTGCTTTATTATTTTTAAAAAAACTCTGCCATATACTGAATATCTAGATATCTATCTAGATATTATATATATAGTCATTCCCAAACCTTTTTATTGGTCTCCTATTGGGTTACCTGGTTTACCTGATCAAACGTGCTACCGAAAACGGTAGCTTTCAACAAAGACATGTCTGAATAAAATGGCAGGCATTATTACCACGTTGTTCTATAAAACCCGAGCAATGACGTCTATGCAAGGCGCCATGTAATTACGAGAATAAACATCAGATAGCTCTATTTGCCGTACATGGCTTTCGCACGAACATCTGTTTTCGAAAGAAGTACCACTCAGTCTCTTCGGTGTGCTTGTGCAAACTTTGCCGGTGACAGTGTGATTTATATCACCTCCAACGATGCGATAGACTAGTTCCGTTAACTCGACTTTTGGAACCATGATGAATATACGTATATGTGAATGCGTGTTCTCCCTCTACGCGTGTAACATGTAACCCAACCATTGGTTAATAAAACTAAAGAACTGAGAAATCATGTCCAATACAGAAAACAGCTGGATGGCGGGCAAGATATGTTCCTGAAGCGCCTGCGACGAAACCACTCCCGTCTGTGTTTTTTCAACCGTTGCCTCATTGCTTAAACGACTGCACGCGTTGTTAACCTGAAAAGTATAACTTACTAAGGCATTTCTTTGACGGTAGGTGCAATAGTCTTGCGAGTTAGCGGTCCGTTATTCCAAGGCCATATCGTGCACAGAACTTACTGCTTCGAATCGCATCAGCCTCTTCGACGCACCATTGTTAGACATCGATGTAAAGCCGTTTGCTCCCACACTGCAAGGCAGCGGCATATATAAATACGACCTATAAGAAAAATCAACGAATGCTGCAGCTGCTCTGGCTTGGCTTCTGGGCCAACTGCTGCCGCGGTTCGATCCACTGTCGCATCCTAGCTGGTACTAATACTAACCATTAGTTGCGATAAAAAGAAAAACACGGGTACGATATGCACTATAACCGCAGCAACAACTATATACACATATATATATATATATATATATATATATATATATATATATATATATATATATATATATATATATATATCTATATATATATACATATATATATATATATATATATATATATATATATTTATATTAAGGCGAGCACTGCCGAGTGTGCAAATGTATTGTAAATTATTCATCACAATATTTTCTCTCTCTCTCTCTCTCTCTCTCTCTCTATATATATATATATATATGCGGCTATGTGATGATGGTTTGCTATTGAATTGATCTAATTTCTCTGAAAAGTGGGCTCTTCAATCAGGTACTGCAGATTGGATATTCAATCCTACGTAGCAAACTGCGGCAATTACTAACACTGCCAGTATGCGCCAAATTACAGAATGACCGGCAACGCAATTAGGCTCAGAATACGCTATACAACGTGAGCATGTTTGGTACAGGAATTTTAATTTCGCTAATGATCGCATGTCCTACCAAAGACCGTGTAGTAGACGTACGTCGATAAAACATGATTTCCATTTTTTTTTCGTGCGCAATTAACCTTGCCGACCAGAAGTATCTAGCAGCGGCAAAGAAAAACTGCGGCGGCCTTTGACGTATCGGATCTCGGCCGCTCTGTGACGTCACACAATGCGTTTAAGGACGTTGCGGCCAAGCGTGACCAGGTACGGTGCCCATGCTGCGCGAACGTATTTACCCTATGATATGACATATTGACTACTTGTAAGGCTTCCGCGATTGCAATACATTCCGATCCACGGCCGCATGCTGAGAAGAGTCGCAACTCACATTGGTCCCAATAGGGTTAGTTGGCTCGGTTTAGACCCTTTCAGGGAAGCACGTCAGAAAAATGCTCATCGATACACTATATTCAAAAAGTTTTGATTGAACTCAACTCAAATTATGTATCGTCTGACGTACTCTCTACTTTTCCTCCAAGAGTCGATGAATTCAGGGTCATTTTCATGTATATATATATATATATATAACCCCACTGACAACGCGATAACTGTTACAATATTTTTAACGCACGAAATATGGCATTATTTGTGAGAAAGCTATATTTTGCGCATGTAGTTATATTCTACATTTAATCATCCACCCGCCAATACACTAGGTCAGCAAATGATAAAATGTTACCTTTGAGTGCCGCGCTACCACCTAGACCGGTGAGGCTCTGAGGATACCATACTTTCTCTTCCCAAGTTAAAGTTTACCGCCCATATCCAGTTCATTATGGATAGCATCGCGTCGTTCGCGCTGTGTAAATGAGGGCCTACTTGCATGACCCATCATTTCAAGTAGTGGTTAGTGGCGAGTGGGTAGTGGGCAAGAGTTACAACTGTTCAACCAGTTGTGGGCTCAATCTTCCATAACTTGAAGGCAGCTTAGCGACTCATGTAATACATGTGCGTTCACACATGGCAGCGACGTAACGTTACGCCAGTAACGCTAAGAAGGCACGGATGTAGCTTGACGATAAATGGCTTCCTGTTATACGCTATATGCTGCATATAGGTGCACGTAGGTGCCGAATCGTATGTCCGCCTTTACGAGCGACTTCCGCATCTACTACGACTGGGCTTGACTGAGGTATGTAGACGCAGATTATCTATAGCAACGCTTTATGGCTATTTCCGTTGCGAATGCCAGAAAGCATACTCGGAACGCGACAGATACCCAACCCTGACGTTTATTTGTCGGACGACCTACATACTTGGCGAATCCTGTTGATGAATGGTGTTACTACACAGGAGCAAAAAGGGCAGGCTGCGTATAGGTGCCGTGGATATCGGCGTCGTCGCCTTAAAAGTTGTTTTTGTTTTGAACTATTAATGTCGTTCGCATCTATTCGTGTGGAAGAAATAGGGACAAAGCATATCATGTAAGATTGAAGGTGTCAAAGATTCTTATCAATCGAAACGAAACACCACAATCTTTTCTACTATGGCATTTCTTAAAGTTAAAGAAGTCCAGCCAACATGCTGATAGTGTAATCTGCAAAGGCTGTATTCTTACCAAGGTTTTTTAAACCAAATCGTTAAAATAATAACCTTTGTAAAATTATCAGCCTAAACGAACCGAGCACAGAACCTTGGGATGTGCCGATGACCAACTGCGACCACGGTGACTCCTCGGCTCTAAACTTACGGCCTGTCACCGGCCAGCGAGGTACTATCGAAACCAGACAACCACTTCCCCGAACAGCTCAGACATCCAAACACCCGGACGAGAAAACCGTAATTTAAGGCGGTTAAATGGCCGAACCACATCAAGAAAAACACACAAGCAGATGTTCTTCACCAAACGTAGCTCCTGCCACAGGCGGGCAAACGCCAACTTCGTAAACCGGCCTCTGCAAAATCAGGCTGAGCGGTCTGGCAGTGTTATCAACAATGACAGAAAGTCGATCGATCAATTAAAATTGTTTCAATCAACAAGTTGATGCGTTACAGCACGACTTTCTCAAACGCCTTGAAGAGATCGCCAATTAGAGATACCTTTGATGTTACAAGTGTTCTATCCCCCTTGTTTTTTGCCTAACGTATGGCTGTGATGTCCTCGTGAAGACGCGAGAACATAACAGACTCCAGTGACGAATTAAGAGTCTTGATAAATGGCCATGACACAGTTACAAGCCAAGTAGACTGAAGCAAGTCGCGGATTTTATCACCCAGATGAAGGGTCGGTACCGTGTTTGAGCACATTATAGCGAAGTGCCGCTTAAGCTATTGTGCAGTCGGCCGCGAGTCGTCCAGCACGAGAAGAGCGTCTACAGCGTGATTTATAAATTGCCGGAGTTATCGACTATTGTTTCGTAGTTTTAGGTGAGCTCACGTTGCATGATGACGCTACCTTTTCAAGGATCCGCCTAGGGCGCCGAAGACCTGACCAGCAAGAATAGAGAAGCTTCTTCCGATAGCGACTGTAGTCCGAAATTCTAACTAGCGCAAACATCCTATCATATTAATCAAATATTTCTTATCAAAGACCGTAACAAGTACACCAGCACGTCCGTGCAGTTGAGGTTTAGTTATAAATAGAGTCCTTCTAATAATAAAACCTTCAAAAACGAAGTGATTTTCGGACGCCTTTGTTTAAAAATGCATTGTTCAGGGCGTCCCACGATAGCGTATTAAATGTGTTTTTAATATCTAACAGCATGGCTGGTTAATGCGACCAATTTGCTCTCGGCGTATTTATCTGTGTTTCATCCATGTTTAGAACCTTGTTGATAGCAGAATGTGTGGAATGTCGGCCTAGAAAACCCTACTGGTTTTCCGACAGCGCCTTCGTGCCTTCTAGTTCGGTTACGAGTCGTCCGTTGATAATGCACTCTGGATAGAGCATATTTATAGGGTGGTATGCCGAGGAATCGTCTTGTAGTTTACAGGGTATGTGGATAAATCGTGCCGTTTTTCAATTTGAAACTTTAAAAGACAATCAAGAGCCACTAGTTATATAACTGGTCGATTTATTAAAATGTTATAATTAAACATATTTACACATTTACATTTCTGTGAAGTTTTGCAGTTATCCGCCAAGTAAACAAATGGGTCACGGTTGCATTTACTGGAAATTTTCAAAAAAATATAAGTTAATGACTGGAAAAAGTGCCCTATTGAAAAAAAAACGTTGAACAAGACTTAAAGCATAAGCCAGAGCTTAATTAATTTTCTAGCACCGTATATATCAAATGACTTTACATAATTGCAGTGAAAATCTAATTTACTTTTCGACTGACTATATATATTAGGGCGAGCACTGCCGGTTGTGCAAACGTATTGTAAATGATTAATAAGTCATCACAATATATATATAAATATATATATATATATTAAGGCGAGCACTGCCGAGTGTGCAAACGTATTGTAAATGATTAATAAATCATTACAGTATTTTCTATATATATATATATATATATATATATATATATATATATATAATTTCTACCTAAACTGCCTACACATTTTTGAGGCGGTGAAATTATGCATTGAAGCTAATTTCCCGATTGCATTTCCGACTTTTCCACCTTGACGGCTTCAAGCACCAATTCGAGTGAGGCAAACCGTCCCTCTCTCAATTTGTTTTCTCATTTTAAGAAATAGGAAGGAATTGCACTGTGCCAAGTCGGGCGAATAAGCTGCGTGCTTCGCCGGCTCAACTCAATTTGCTCATAAAGGCTTCAGTGTTCTCAGCCCTGTGCGCAGGCACTTTGCCGTACCCGCCATGGTAAATGTATCCGTATTAAAAGAACCAGCAGTTTAATTTAAAACAGAAGCCGCTCCTTACAGCATCTGTGTCTGATACATCGTAGCACTTGTCATCCCAGTTACCTATAAAATGATTAGTATATTGTAGCATTCGATTTAAGCTGTATGGGCATATTAAAAGAAAATAGCATCTGAGAATAATAACCTGCGTATCTTTGAAATGTCTTATGAATCGAGACATTGTTCACGGAGTAACTTATGATGCCATCTTTCTGTGAATAAATTAAGTGATGTACATTCCCTTAACTCATTATCGAGAGCGATGGAAGGATACCTAATCCGAGTTTGCAAAGTAATAGTATTTTGAGTAGTGTATGGATAGCATAAATATGAGGTACTTTATTTTGTGGGTATCGTCCCTAATGTAGCTAAAAATGGCCCTTAAATAATTATTTTGTGCAACCTGTATTTTATTTATGAGGGTTTTAAGCTTAAACCTAAACAGTGGCAAACGATATATTGCATAATAGAGAAATAGCGATTTATTTATCTCTATCACATCAGAGGGTACGCCAAAACTACATAGTTGGCCTAATCAAAACGCAATCTGTTCGAGCTTGGTAGTTAAGGTATTTATGTAATTTTGCAATGTCAGTGAGGATCAAGCTACACTTAAGCATTTCAATGCTTTTTGTATAATACTGTTTTCAATGCGGCGAAACTTCGCCATGGACATTGAGTGAAAATCGGAAATAAGTTTAAGTTTGCCGTTTGTATTCGCAACACAACAACAGCAGTCTAATTTTGTACGAAAATTAAGCCAAGAAAAGTTATGCCATCGACAAATGTAATGGCTTGTAATTTACTAGCCTTTAGAAGTGAGTTAATGAATATTTGGAATAGAGTCGGTGAGCGACTGGTCCATTATGGTGTACCGAGGTAAGAGCCAAGCTTGTATTAGACTTACTACGGAAGTCAAGTTGTATTGTGAAACCAAAGGCGTCTCTGATTTTTGATAAATAATTCAAATCATTAAGTCGGAAATAGAACACAACTCATAGATCGACAGATGAATGTCTCATTTCTAATTCCGTGCTCAAATATTGGTGTAAATATTGCATATTTAAATTCTAACAGACATATCGCTTGTGTAAGACGTTCGTTGAATATGGCTGCCAAAATATTTTAAATGTAGAATATTTATTATTTAATGAACTTGTTGAGAATATATGCTTGACAGTCACCCATGTCTGCTTTAAGTTCACTTGAGTTTAGTATAATTGCCTAGGCAATTCCGGGGAATTGACTGGAATCACTTTGGACATATGAGTTCATTTAGTTAATTTAACAATTGTACTCGGTTATATTTTCACCTGTTCGTCGTGTACTGCCCTAGAACCTATTGTTGCATTCTTCTTAAGTATTTCATCCAACTATCTCAGCAGGGCCAGTTATGAAAGTGTTGTTGTGATTAATCGTCGTAGTCTAGTTTCTTTTTGTGCGTTACTGACACAGTGTGCTCACAATGTTCCATCTCGCTCCGAGTAAAGCGATGTTAAACTTCTGAAACACACAATTAATTAATTTTGCTTTCAAGGGCAGATTTACCTATACTTTTAAAAATTCACTTAGCGGCAACTTATTCTAATAAATATTAAACTTTCGCGCTACTCGCAGTAGTCTCCTTCTTGTATTCGAAGTTCCTTTAACTCTAAGCAGCAATATGTTGAAGCTTGCCACCACAAGTGCTGTTTTCTTTGTATTCTGCCTTGCGTACTAGATGACGATCAAACCGAGATTTAATTGAACGTTTAAGTACGGAATCATCTTGTTGGTCGCGCATCGGTATCCTTACAGGTGAAGGTCATGGCCCCTGCACTTTATTATCTCTATTAAAAATACAGTTTCAGTTTTGTTGGCCTCTGCCACGTTGGTTGAGACTAAGCTGGATTTATCTCTAGTTCAGTTTTGCCATGGCCATTATTGTCCTTATTAATTAATCTGGCGTAGACTACTGTGTTTACACCGTCCAGCATATATTCCTATAACACTCCCTCGTCATCCAGATTCTGAGAAATAGACTCTTGTACCCGCTGTGACATTTTTTTCGCCGAGTTGTAGTAGACCTTAAAGTTTGCTGAACAAAATCTGGAAAACCTTGTCTATATAATATAGGGAGAAATATGTATATACAAGTACGATAAAACAACCCAAATTGAAAGACAACTGCGCTGGCTCTTGGATTTTCTCAAGTCTCTATTCAACCATGAGTAACACGACTGTTCGGATCTAGCTGGTCTTCAAATGTCAGATCTTTTATTTTTCTTATATTTGTTTGTCTGCTTCTATAAAATGGTTGCAAGAGAAATAATTTCTTGCAACAGTTGGGAAGTGGATGGTGGCAGCCGCGGCAGCAGCAACAGCAATAACAACAGAAATAGTAGCGAACGGATAGCAGGGTCATGCCCTTTTCAACCTATGCCCTCGGTTTGCCGAGAGTACAGGCAGGTTCGATCGTCAGCTTTTCCTCCGTAGGCGTTGTTGAATGCGCATATGAAATAAACATGGTTTGGATTATCTCGTCTAAAACTCGTCAAACTCGGTGAGAAGGTCATTTTTGTCAATAGAAAAGAGGAGCGGAACGTTTCGTGTAGGAGTGAGACGAACATTTTTTTAAGCTGTGATTTTAGGCAGGCTGTCCGACAAAAGTTTGTAAAATGCACGATTGTGAGAAAGCGCATTGCTTAATTGAGAAACAAGCATACCGGCGCATTTCAGAGAAACTCATCCTCTAAATATGATTGGCCTTAGCTAGAGCAGGAACTCTATATACAAGAATATAATTTCGCGAATTTTTCTTTTTATCACAATAGTTCAGGCAGAATTTAGACAATGTGCAAATTTCTCCGGAATGCGCCGGTATGCTTGGTGTTTCAATTAAGTAACGCGTTCTCTCCCATCGTGCATTTTATAAACTTATAACGGACAGCCTACATAAAATTATAGCTTATATATAGCCTAATATATTACATTATGTATATGTTACACGTATCACAATGAATTGGCTAAACCAAAAATTGTATGCAATTATTTTCCTATTACCTGACATTCGTTTTGGAACGTACACGTGTAGGTTATAATGGCAAGATGTTACGGTTCTGAACGTGAAAGCTTCAACGTAAGACATAGCGTAATATATCGAATTTTTATGACTTTCCCTAATCCTGCTATTCGCCTTCAGCCAGCTTGCGTCATTCAGATTATGCAGATTTTTCAGCCGAACACGCCAGTATGGACGGTTCCTTCGTGTATTGACGCGTTCTCCCCCAAATGTAGATTCGGCACAACGATTCAGAAGAAAAAGGCAGAATACTTTTATAAATTTCATCCTCACTCCTAAACAAGACATTTCCGCCCCCTCCTTCTATTGGGAAACATTTTTTATCGCCGAGTTTTTCGAAACCTTAATTTACGTTTATACGGATATGGAAGACCCTGTATATATATATATATATATATATATATATATATATATATATATATATATATATATATATATATATATATATATATATATATATATATAACGTGTATGTATTTTAATTTAAAAGCACCTAAAGCAGCGCTCTTTGAGGAGAGTTGACTTGACGGATGGACGGCCGATCCAACTAGTTCCTCAAGCAATCCCTCCAGCAAGACGCACCTTCCTAGTCCGAAAATGTGGCCACCATGCACAAAAGGCTAGAAACATGAGACGGTGTCGCCCTCCACGGTGTCGAGGAAATGCCACAATGCAAATCCGAACTTGAGGAGGAACTAGGGTTTAATAAATTTGCGAGCCCCACAATAGTCACTGTTAGCTGCCGGTGACGCATGTGCATCAAATAGTCTCTAGAAGACAGCCCACGCATGCCCTTTCAATGCAATTGCCAGGTTTTCAAGGTTCCAGTTGATAAATTTGTGAGTTCTGGTTGAACTGGGCTACGTTGCTGTGTGGACGGGTAGTCGCGGCCATTGTGGCCGATAGTCAAAAATGTTGCCGGCTGAAATTGGCTCACTCATTGGTGGTTTTGTAGCTTGAGGTGCTACTGACTGATCTGGTTTGCAGCGCGTCCGTTAGCAGCGCGGATAGCTGTTTCAGCAATTTCATCTGCGATGTCCTGGCACCGCCTCCCTGGGTGGGTCCGTTAATTGACATTTGCGTTTAACCATCAAACGACGGCGCGCACACTGCGTCAGCCTCGTGACGTTTCGTTGTGCCGTCCCCTGATCCCTGGTCTCGTATCTTCAAGTCACTCAGAATCGTCTTAACCACCCCTCAGCACTGTTATCTGTATATGTGAGGCCGCACTCTCCGCTAGGTTTTTGGCCCAGCATACTATTACCTTAGAGCCTGCCTTAGGGGCTAGGGCTCAACCGTCTGCTCTCGGCATGATCTGAATCACGCCACGACGTTTGACGTCGCATCAAAATCTCAGTTTCTCGTGGCTAATATTTCGCACCTTGCCGCGGTCTTGTCCAGGAAGTCGCCGCCAAAAACAATGCAATGTTTCTTTGACAGAATTCGTGCAATGTTTCACAACGGGAATCAGATTCATTCGCGTGCAACATCGTAGAAACTCTGGAAACCCGGCTTTCGTTCACATTTCCTTACAGCCGGCCAAATTGCTATTGGAAATCAAAAGCATCCACCTACAATGTATATATATATATAAAGTAAAGAGGCGAAGGTGTCGGAGAAGATTATGTGTTACAATATGTGATTGCATCGATCTTAACGCGGCATATGTGATGCTACAAGAAAATCAAATGACTGAAGAAATGCGCCTTGTATGCGTCTCCAATGAGCGCGAATAGCAACTTGAAGCCTACAAGACCAATATTGCAAGATAGTTATTTGGTATTGCCCGCTCATCTGATTGGTTGCCGCAGAAACCGTGCGACAGTACCAGTGGCTTGGAAAGTTAAGTCGCATACCTAGAGGTATAACTAGCATAAATACATTTTAGAGCCCTTCGAGCTCGCGTTTTCACGCGACATATCAAGAAGCAACGGTGTCCGATTTGTTTGTAGAGCCTTTTTCCACCTATCTGTGGAGAACGTTGGTCCCTCTGTATAGTTCTGTATTACAAAATGAATATTTATTTCTTCTCTAAGCACTAGGTATCGGCCCAAGGCATCTGCACTGATTGATATTCCGTCAGATATGAGGTCCTCCGTAAAGGTTCTCTCTCGACACAGTGCTAACGCTAATGTCGCCGATGCATTCCTAGGTAGTCCAAGTGCACGTTGTATAAAGCAGTTCTTAACTCGGTCAATGATTTTGAGGTCTGTCAGCTTAAGGTGAGGCGCAATCACTTGTAAGCTATATTGAACTATCGATACCTAGTATTTAGAGAAGAAAAAAATATTAATTTTGTAATACAGAACTATACGGAGGGACCAGCGTTCTCCACAGATAGGTGGCAAAAGGCTCTACAAGCAAATCGGACACTGTTGTGTAGAATAACCTGGCATGGTTATCACCATTATATATGTCTGAAAGGAGCGTGTTATGAAATTGACGAATGTGTGTGCAAATTTGTAGAGAATGTAGCATCAACCGCTACCACTTGAAACGATGCGCGTCAATCACTGCAGGAACGTGTGAAATACCTGCTTAATTGTAACAGTGAATTATAAGACATGCAAATCACTTGTAACTACCAATGACATGGTGAATAAACTGAATTGAAAAATATTAATAAGCACCGCATGCTTCTCTAGAGATTTTCGATTCAAAATATGTTTTACGTGCTATATGAATTCAATTCAATGCTTGATGATGTAACGAGAAGACCGAGGCCGCATAATTTCGCAGAGCGAACATGCCTGGAGTCATGCCAGTGCCACCATCTCGCTGACCTCATCTAAGACGTTCCAATTTACCCCTTTTCAGTACGCTCTCCACAGATACGATCGATGCAATAAAGCCCCTCGAAGAGAACCGACGGCTCTACTTGATTGGAAAGCTGTAACGCTTCGAGCCTTTCCTCCCGACTATCCAGCGTACACCCTAGGCTGTGCTGCGTCATCACTTTTTGTCGTGTGCCTTCTGAACTGAAGATATATATATATATATATATCTTCGCAGAATTGCTTCGCACGAATGGTGGCACATTGATAGTGTGCCATATATATATATATATATATATATATATATATATATACTGCTCAAAATGCGGCTACAGTCCGAAGAATCGCAAACTAAAACCCCTATCAGACACTCAGTCGCACCTCATACTTACCCTAATTCACACATGACACTACCGACAGTTCGAAACGTGTGCGGTCCTGACCGCCCGGTTGAAGCCCTACTTGTAATGAAAAGCATCTTTTTGCGCGCCTTTCGATTTAAGGCTGCAGGTTCGACATAGACAATCTGCCTTGGTGGTTAGAGATAAACGGCAATAATAGCCGATGCTTTCAATGTCGCCGGCATGGTAGGGCAGCGAAAATCGCGGAGCAAAGGGAATACACTCAAATCGTTATAGTGCTACTTCCATTTCAACAGATCACACAAAATCAACAAATTCCACACACTAGCAACCTCAAACAAACCAAATCAAAATTGCTTTCTTCTCTATATTCAGAGCAGTGTCTCACAGCATAGTCTTGAGGCTCGAACCCGTTGCTAATTACATTTTCGGTAAAGGTGTTTTCTCACCACAATTGCTAACGTTCTTAACAGAGATGCAGTGCTAACGCGTGGCAAAATGAGGATTATTTTAACATATGTTCATTTAATGTTTATCTATGTATTTTAAATTCCGTATCGTCAAGTAGCCTTTGGTGTCTGGGGGATCACATTGTGAGCGCAACCGCACATGGGCAAATGTCTAACAGACCTCTAAACCCCTTAAGGTGTTGGTCAATGCCGACTTGGAAAAGGTACGTGAACGCTAATGGCTTGCTATATAAAGGTGGATAAACGGAGGCTATTAAATTCAGCGCAGACAGAAGACTGGCTAAGGGCTTTATCTTCAGGGGACCCTGTCGAGTATGTAAAACACTTTCCCTACCTCGGTGTCAAACTGTCCGAACCACTGGGTTGTGTCTTACACGGCATGTCAAGGAAAGAATCCGTAAGCGTCTTATGCTATTTCACGGTATTCAAACACCAATGCGGCTCTCGTTACAAGCAGCTCTACAGTTATTTGATATAAGGATAGGCCGTACACAGCTGGGTATGGGACACAAATGATATGGCGAACCTTGCTGATCTCGATGGATTCAAAGCGGCTTTCCGTGAACACGTCCTAGGCACTCACAGAACAAGCCACAATTAGGTTGTCTATGTTGAAGCTGAACAACTCTCTTCACGTAAACCTGCCGTCTAAGCAGCACATTCAAAATTGGGAGACGAAAATGGACGATGCGTATCTAGCCGTCTTTATGACGCCCGCCCTATGAACAAATGAAGAGATCCTAATATTGATAATCGTCAATATGCTCTTCGATTCGCTGTGCATGGGTTTTACCTTAAGATTTGTGCCCGATCTGGCCACCATGAAGCTAGCGAATCACGTACTTGTTAACGTTGCAGCCTGCGGTGCACGACATATCATTTACTTGAATGCTCCAATCTAGTCGCTGTAAACCGTCTAATATAACAAAATATACCACTCGCTACTTAGTCAATAAGCAAAACAATATGTCAAGTAGTTTTGATGATTTTCATACACCCTAACCTGCGAGATAGCAGACGTTATCAATAAAATTACACTTCAAAAATATGACAAACTTGCCAAGTCTTGGTCAAACCAAGATCTATAAACTCAGGCGATTATATACATATTATTTGGATCAAGAACCAAAGAAACCTGTTGGTTCTGTCCTACGGCCCATCTCAACGACCGTTTGAAGTGTCTAATTCTGGCAGCTGATCGCATGAACTTTAGCGCTTGCTTCAACGTTCAGTTCATGGATTCCAGCTAGCTCTACGCCGAACTGAATGTGAGTTAGCACGCTGAATCTACCTGTTCCGTATTATACTACACGTATACGTTTTTCTGTTTTCTGTATCACGGTATAAGTGCTACGATTTGCTAACATTATCCCTCTATGACACGAGGCTGGAGTTCGCACAAATTATACGCCCTACCCCGGCGCTCTCGGCTGTTACGATCAACTCTCTCAGTACCTTCCGGGCCGTTATGATCCACCCCTCTCAGAACGTTCTCTCGCACCACCCACCTCTACGATTATATGATTTGCCATGAAGTTATCCTATAAGTCTCCTACCCTACAGTCTACAGGGTACCCAGGTATTTAGCCAGTCTGAAAATCGAATGCTCATAGTAAACAAGGATTTGTGAAGTTTGTGGTGGCTGACGCTGCATGACGATTTGTCCCACTTGTTAACCTAGTGCACTCCTAGTTGTACGACAGTCCAGGGCGGTGGTGACGAGGTGCATTCGAGTGCGCTTAGCGACCAGAGGGGACACATAGGTGTACAGGTTCGATCGCCACCGTTGCACATTTCTATTTATGGCGGTCCGTCTTACGAAGCAGTGCAAAAGCAAATCCATGAACAGTTAAAGTTGGCTGAGAGTCAACCCGAAAACGTAATTTAATGGTACGGCGACGCACCGAAAAATTAACGGCATACGTACATTCCCCATACCCTTTGCAGACGTAGGGGACAAGTTCTATTCAGGCTTCAGCCAACAGTCGGCATGCATGTGAGCCCAACAAAGTCTCACGTATTACTTGTTTGCATAATCAGGCTTCTACAAAATTGTTCGTCGACGTCGAACGAATGTTTGCGTAAACCTAATATAACCCCACATGGAAGCGCACGACCGACAGTCAGCTTTCGTTTGGTCAACGTAGTACATTGACTACATACGTTTTTTACCATAACAAAACTATACGGGTCCCGGGATCGTAGGCGTTTGTTTTCAGGCGTCAAGAGAGAATTTGAACTTTAGCTCCTATGGTTTACATTCTTCGGAAAGCCGTCACGCCGCACATAAGGTCGAGCTGTGTGTGCGTGCACTTCTGCTAAGCACCAGCCTAAAAGAGATCGTTTATTACTACTTCTGCTACTACTACAACAAATTTTTTTTGGGCTGACCCTCAGCCAAGATTTAACGTCCACGGGACTGCTTTATAGACGGACCCCCATAAATACAAATCGGTGCAACGGTGGAGCTCGAACCCGCGTACATATGTGTCTCCTCCGGTTGCGAGGCGCAGGCAGAATGCCCTCACCACGCCGCCGAAGTCGACTCTGCTGCTGCTGCTACTACTAAAAAGTAAAGCTTTCGGGCTGACTCTCAGCCAAGATTTACGTTCACGGAACTGTTTTTCACATTGCCCTATAGACGGACCCCCATAAAGACAAATGTGCAACGGTGGGGCTCGAACCCGCGCTGCACATATGTCTTCTCCGGTTGCCCAGACGAATGCCCCACCGGGCTCGGCTTCTCCGGTTGCCCACTACCACGCCACCGGGCTCGGCTCTGCTGCTGCTGCTACTACCACCGCTTCTACTTCTACAAAGTTGCTTTTACATTAACCATTACGTTAGTGACGTTTTCCTAACTGATGGGGGGCGGAAGGGGCTCTTCTCCTCAGCAGCGTCCTGCCTCCGCCCCTCCCTCTCAGAGCAAAGGACGTCAGTCAGCAACGTTCATTGCCACTTGGCTGGTGAACTTGCCGCTGTGTCACGGTTTCTTCGTCTCGCGCGCTCCACAGCACGTCCCAGCATACCTAATTCCAGCGTAATTGCCCTACCTCAATGGTTTGAGCTTTGGCGTCTGACCACAGCTGTCTGTGCCGTTGGTGGTGGTGGTGGCGGTGGTCCTATCCCGAAGTCAGTGTGACTCGTCGTAGGTTTCACACTATTCCTCTCCGACGTATTTCGCTCCTCTTCGCTTTACCGCAGCCTATCTATGCACCTGTCTATCTATCTGTCTGTCTGTCTATTTATCGGCTGATATCCAGCTGTCACAGGCAAAGCGGTGACCTTCAACCAACGCGACCTACGTACAGTGTGCACATCTACAGCGGGCCTACACCGCCGACGCCGATCAGACATTAGACGGTCGGAATCGAATCGTGCCTCGAACAAAAGCTCCCTACATCAGCATCTCCATCAGTATCAGCATGAGTCATCTTCGATCCAGCAGTAACAGCAGCACCGGGCTTTACATGAATTATCGCAACAACAACAACAACAACAACAACAACATTATTGCGTTTACAACAGATACGTGTGGCACTGCCTCAGTCCGGGCTATCTGGAAGTAGCACCTATGTATATATATATATATATATATATAAGGTAGTCATACGTTAGAGGACGTTTTATCTAACTCAAACCGGTTGTCCACACGAAGTAAGAGGCAGCCAGTACTGTGGGGTTCATTAAACCCGCTCGTATGCCTTCATGTCAACCCTGCATTATGTGTCGAATGGCTGATAACTAAAGCGTGCCTTTTTATTCACGTTCTCTCATAACGTAGGACACCGCCCATGGAAGCGTATTTAGCAGAAAAACAATCTTGTACCGCAAGGCCATTCCGATCAAACTACCCAGGCGTTTTGGCGGAAACTGCATGCAAAAAAATTGTATTTGACAAACTCGCTATTTTAAACATGCTGTGTTTGTCGTTGTGTGAGCTGAATAGAAAGTGGCCTAGATGTTTTTTGTTTTATGGTGGTCCTTTTGCATAATCACTTTTTGGTGTTTGAGTTGTGTTTGCAATATTCATACCATACCTAAAATCATCATGTTGTAGAGTTCACACACTGTTTTGTTGATGTTATTTATTATTGGTGGCTTCTAACCCAACCGGCAGGTACGTGATTGCCCCCGTACAAAATTATTCTAACGAGTAACGATCATTCTGGAATATTGAAACTTCATTAAATGTGGAGGTGATTGATTATGTGTTTCGTTGCTCAAGGTCCACGGTCAACTAAGCACACTTGGTTATTCCGCATTGCCCTACTATGACTTCTCTGAACGGCATGGTCGTGGATGGATGGGATTACGGACTTCATCCCTGTTATAAAAGGGTAGCCGAACAGCACAGTTGGTAAAGATCTCAGCAAGGCTAGACGGGTCACGAGACATCATATACCAGACATCACAAATGCACGAACAAGAAGCCATAATGAGACAACAAGCCAACATTAGGGTATTATTAGCCTCGAAGGGCATTATAATAGCCTTATAGGGTATTAGGCTGAGTAATAGTAGTATTAGTAGTGGTAGTAGCAAAAGTAGTAGAAGAAACAGTAGTAACTTTGTGAGTACAGAGAGTCATAACAGGTGGATTTGGAGCGGGTTGACTGCAACTCGGCTGGATGAATGAACATCTGCCTGTCTGTCTGTTAATACATGTAAAAATATGCATTATGAATGTGTCTATATCTCTCTCTCTATCTCAATCTATCTCTCTGGTAAAAGCCATTCCACATTAACAGAAAACGGTTATCCATACTTGTGTAATGGCATTACGCTACTGATGTAGTAATAATAGTTGTCGTCGTAGTAGTAGTAGTAGTATTAGAAGTAGTAGTAGTAGTGGTAGTTAGAAAAAATTGCCATGTCGTTGTCCATGCGTTGTAGTCGACGTCACCCGACGTCGTCGTTGTAATTACGGCAACGTTGTGGGCTATCCCTCTGCGTACGCTTTGGCAGCGAGTACGCCGAGGCAACCGCACCTCCTGCCACGACGAAAAAAAAACGAGCGATGCCATCGGGCGGCTAGCAAGAGCACTCGAAGAGGCAAGGCGAGGCTAGGGGAAGGCCGGAATGAGGCCTCCCCCCTGTAGGTGGAGCCTGCCCACGGCCTCCCCAGAGAATTTGCCGTGATAGCGCTCGACGAACAACGGCGCGTATTCTACCGACCCGCGAACACATTGCACGTCGTACATGTCAAATACCAATTGATGGCCAGCCATCGTCGTTTCAGCCACTACAGCAACAGCAACAACAGTGGCAGCAGCAATAACCGCTAATTCTACTACTACTACTACTACTACTACTACTAATAATAATTCGACTACTGCCACCCCCGCACAGCAAGATCATGGGCAGCATGGTCCTATCTGGTAGCAAGTAGATAGGTAAGCCCGCAAGCAAGCGACTACGCAAGCAACCTTCTGTACGGTGGTCCACTACTCCCTTCCACTACTACTACTACTACTACTACTACTACAATATACATTATACAAGTGAATCTCCATAAGTATACAGCCTATACATATACAGGCTAGATGCAAGACTCACGCAGACATACATTACACTATCACACATGCCCTGTCACACACTCACACAGACACACACTGTCATTCACAAGTATATGTATATGGACTAAGTCAGCTCTACTGTGAGGGCCACTCTAAGCTCCGACCCTCCGTGACAGGTGACCGCCGTGACTGTCGCAGGCGTCTCTAACGAGCTGGGCCTCTAGCAGCAAAAGCTCTGTGGTCGCAGCAGCAGCAGCAGTTGAATATAAACGCGTGCAGGGCTCACTGATAACTTCATCTAACGGGGGGGGGGGGGCGGAGAAGCAGGCCGAGAGACGGACGCCACATGGACTGCCAGGCACACGCAGAGAGACTCACGTATAGGCCACCTCGTGCAAGCTTCATTGGCCAAACTTCAACGCTATAAAACGCGCCATAGCGCCATCGTCGACACAACGAACGGTGGCGTCGAGAGTCACGATGGCCAGTCCAGAATCAGCAGCAGCAACAGCAACAACAGCAGTAGATGCGGAGCTCATGGTCAGCTACCGCTCAGAGCAGCAGCAGCAGCACCAGCGCCAGCTCAGTCAGACGTTCGACCATGTTGATCTGGTTGACACCGGCGGCGTGCGTCGGCCGTGGGCTGCCAGATCTACTCGTCGTACTCTGCTACGCTTTACTGGCCCACGCATGCTGGCAAACGGGTGTTGAAGCGGTACGCGTGACAACGCATCCCGTCGGCGAACTTCGAGTTCTCGAAGGCGACGAGGCGAATTTCGGCTGCACCGCTGAAGACCCTCTCGTGACACGGCTCGAGTGGCGTCTCGTCAATCGAACGAGCGACTTCGACCTCTGGACAGTGTCGTTCGCCGGCCGGGTTCACATACCGCGATCGAAGCACAACTTGAGCGGCGTGTACGAGTGTCGGGCGTTCACAGGCGCCTATCAAATCGGATCGGCGACGCTCGCCGTGACCGTGTTACGACCCCTGAGGATAGAGACGTTTCAGACGTGGATTGGTGCCGGTGCTGATGGAGGTGTTCGTCGTGGGCCAGCTGGAGCTGGAGGTGGTGGTGGAGGCGTTCGCAGTAGGGAAGCAACGGCAGTCATGTTCACGTGTAGGGCAACATCCGACGCACCAATCGTTCGGGCAGCCTGGCTGTGGAGGAATTCGTCGCTCAGCGAGATTAGCAGCGGCAACGGCGCAACAATCTCGACGAGGAACGAGTTCAACCTTCAACGTTTCTCGCTCGTGGTGGCCAATTTCGACGAGCAGCAGTGGCGGGGAAAGTTTTCCTGCTGGATCGAGAATGATTTTGGTCAAGTTGCGACGGCGCACCACAGCGTGCCCGGCGATCCGGCCACGCCTCGCGTCGAGGTCTTCAGGGAGCTCGGTGGGGTGAAGCTGCGACTCACTATGAAGAAGCATTATTGCGCTGAACGCATCGAAATGCGCTACTATCCTTCGGACTCATCATCACCCCCAACAGCGGCGACGGTGGCGGATAGCCAATTAACATCCAGGGGCGCTACCAGGACTCTTCCTGCCGGAATGATCTCGATTTCGTGTCGACCGGCCGGCATTATCAGCAGCATCAAGCAGCTGGTAAGCGGAAACGTCGATATCGTCGTTGCTCCAGGAGACGAGTGGGGTCTCAGACCAGATGCGGTCTATTACGGCGAGGCCGCTGCTATTGACGAGCGCGGAAAGCCCGGACCCCCGGCCAAGTTCGTACTTGAGATTCCGATGACGAACGGATCAACCGCGTCGAAATCGCTTGATGACTCGAGTTGTACTCGAACGGCAACCACGGCAGCAGCAGCCGTCGTTCTGGCACAGCTGGTTTGCTCAGTGTGAGGTTTGCTCTCCGTTGAGTGAGGCCAAACGTGAGTGTCGTGAGTCTCTCGAGGTACGACCAACAATTTCTGAGTCAGTTGTCTGTCAGTCGATACAGTACCTGTCCGTCCACAGTACGGAAATCAACACGGTTATGAGACAGTTGTACACTGTGCGTAAAATAAATAAGGCAACATTTCATTCAAAAGTCACTGTATCGCACTTGGTCTCTCTCTCTCTCCGTAGCGCTGCTGCCTAGCCCTACTTTGTTGTTCCAACGAAAGTTCGTTGTTCATACCCATGGTTATAAAACGTACGTTGCCTAGCATCAACATAAATCATCTATTTTTCGAATTAAATTGCCCAAACGGGTTGTCCGCGTTGTGTTGCTGTGATGCTGTTGTGCTACTGTAGAAGCTGTATAAGGGGGCAGTTATAATGCATTGGGGGGTAGAACTAAAATGACAGGCCCAGTAAAACGCCACGTTGCACATCCTGTAATCGTCTCACATGTTCTTTCCGCCATGATTGAATAGATGGATAGAGGGAGGGAGATTTATTATTTGCTTGGTATATATACCTAAACAGGCATGTGGCCGCTTTATACCGGGGGCACTTAGAGTGGCAGCATAGGTGGACATGTTGAGATATCTAGGGTTTCCCTGGTAGTCTTTGTGACTAGGTCCTGACTCTCAGCAGTGTGGTTTATCATTTATTCTCAATGAATATCGCTCCTTGCCGGTGGACGACATTTATGATTAGCGCACTAGTCCTCTAGACTACGCCGCCACATACCATATCAAAGATAATGTGAAGCCGTCTAAATAGGTCTTGCTCTATATGAAAGTTGCAGTACAGCTTGTATTTCGAGCTGCGAGCAACAACGTTAGACGAGATAACGCATAATAGAACAAATTCTAGAAGATCGCCCGCCTTCTATCAGCTGAAGTCGGATGATTTAATTCGTGCAATGCACTCAATAAGACGGACATTGATTATATATAGGTCGATCTAGCGATCTCGAAAGCTATCAACAGCAAGCATGTGGCTTCTACAAATGGCGCACACCTTATTTTAGATCTTTCACTAAAACAATAAAACAGTAAAAATGTTAATCCCCATATTTCTTGTTCCGTCAGTCGCACGAGTGATAAAGAAGAGGGTGTTCGTGTCTCGTATTGCACCCAACGTCACTGCCACCGATATGTACAATATCATCAAACCTAAACTCAAGTCACCCCTAGCAGTATGGCAACTTCATACTGCTCACAGCTCTTATTCTTCATTTTGCCTGTTCGTCTCTGAGGATGATGAACGGGCTGTTCTTGACCCAAAACTTTGGTCACATGGTACAGTGAGAAAGCCGTACTTTGGACGTATCGCGCCTGAGAAGATTAAATCGAAAGTTGACGGTGATGTTGTTGATGTTCAGTCGTGTCCTACATCAGCTGATATCGAGCCGGCGGGGGAAGATATCGGCGATCAATTAATTGTCTCTACATGAATTGTAGGTCTGCCGCCAAACCAGGTGCCATTGATGCACTAAGAAGCTATTGTTTGCTATATGACGTTGACGTTGTTCTATTATGTGAGACATGGTTTAACGAAAGCATACGTGATGCTGAAATCAGCTTGAGGAACAGATACAGAGTGTTTCGTAAAGATAGAGATTCGCGTGGAGGTGGCATCTGTGTACTCGTCAAAAACTCGATAGGTGTTATAAAAGCTGATTTCAGCTTACCGGGTGAATACGTTTCCCTTGACGTAGTCTCCAAACAAGACAACTTTCGTCTTGTCTGCTGCTATGCATCTCCCTCGGGGGACAGTCTTCATAGGGGAAAACGCATAGATGATATATGTTCCATTATAAACACCTGTTGTCAAACAGACTATACTGTCATATTGATAGGTGACTTCAACCTTCCGAAAATTGACTGGCAATCTCATATTACTCTCAATGACTCTATGGAATCGAAATTTAGAGCCTGCTGTTTGGCAAATGGACTATCCCAGCTAATTCACTCACCGACTCATGTATCTGGATCCATACTTGACCTTCTTCTTACCACTGATTCAGATACAATTGATAATGTTGCCATTATCCCTCCTCCCATAAAATCTGATCATCGCGCCATACGTTTCAATATTGTACTTGCTGTCAGTGACATATTGCCGTCGAATGGTCGGCTCGATTACAAACGAATGGATGCCGCTATCATTGCGAATCATCTTGACGTTGTAAACTGGGCAAATTTTTTCATGGGTTGTCCAGATGTAAATGTAATGTACACCAAATTTGTTGACTATTGCTCTTATTTAATTAACTCGTTTACTCCGCTGGTTCACCAGTGTGATTCCATCAAGGATATGGAGACTTACAAAAATCGTCTTGCTCATAAACTAAAGTCTTGTAGTACCGCATCTTAGTCTCTTGAACGCAAGCTAATGAAAGTGACCAAGAGACTTCGTATTTTACATGAGTCTAGAATGAACATTAGGGACTCTCGCTCACTTTTTCGGTATGCCAATGAACGAATTAAAGGAACTGAATCTCTTCCCCCCATCATTCTTGGCCCTACGGTGGCTTATACTGATTCACATAAAGCTGAGACTCTCGCTGAACATTTTTCTACCCTGTTCTGTGCATCCGGTCCAGGTTTTTCAACGGCAAACAACCCTCGCAACATTTCTTATCGCGATCCCTTGGTTACCTTCTCTGAGTTTGCAATCTATTCACTTCTTACTGGGCTTAAATTGAAGACTAGCCTTACACCTGAAAACATTCCTCCTTTTTTTTACAAACGATTTGCGTTGTTTTTGGCGGAACCACTTAAACTCATATTTGAAAGATCTTATAGTGACGGCGCTGTGCCCGACCTTTTTAGACTCAGTCTTGTCACCCCTATCCACAAGAAAGGCTCGAAAATGAATGCTGAAAACTACCGACCAGTTTCGCAATGCTCAATACCATGCTGCA
This sequence comes from Dermanyssus gallinae, assembly GCA_003439945.1. Classification (NCBI taxonomy): domain Eukaryota; kingdom Metazoa; phylum Arthropoda; class Arachnida; order Mesostigmata; family Dermanyssidae; genus Dermanyssus; species Dermanyssus gallinae. The sequence continues at coordinate 225,721 of QVRM01006816.1, forward strand.
TTTTTGAGAAAATTTTAGTTAACCACTTAAATCAGTTTTTAATCCTAAACCGCTTACTTGACCCTGCCCAACACGGCTTTACTACCCACCGTTCTACATGTACACAGCTTTTAGAAATGACCCAGGACTGGGCTATGTTTATAAATGATCGAAAACCGTTTCACTGTGTTTATTTTGACCAAAAGAGCGCATTTGACAGAGTAGATCACTCTCTTCTGCTTTGCAAATTGGAAGATCTAGGTATCCATGCATGTACAGTGCAATGGGTGAAGGCATTTTTAAGCGACCGTCATTTTCGAGTTAAGGTTGGTGACAAACTTAGTCGACCATATCCTGCAGTATCTGGTGTACCTCAAGGGGGATGTTTATCCCCCCTTCTATACACAATTTTTGTATTGGACATAAATAAGTACCTGCCACCGGCGGTCAAATATCTTGAATATGCTGATGACTTAAAACTTTATTATCCTATTTGCTCTAGTGACTCCCACGCTGTTCTGCAGACTGCCGTCGACGGCATTGCACGATGGTGTTTTGAAAACAACATGATTCTCTCACCCTCTAAATGCATTGTACTGAAAAATGGTGCACTTGACTTTGACTACAAAATTGACAACTGCATTTTACCGACCCTCTCTTATACCCGGGACTTAGGCATATATATTACGCCTGATCTTAACTTTAGCCTTCACATTACCAAGGTTGTGGAGACATCTCTGCGCACAATAAATACTATCTTTCGCTGTTTTATTTTAACGACTCCACATGTGTACATTCGCCTTTACAAATCTCTTGTTCTTCCTAAACTCACATATTGCTCCCCTGTCTGGGAGCCTTATCTGTCCAAATATAGGAAGTTGGTGAATGGCGTCCAAAACATGTTTCTAAGACGCCTGCGAATCAGGTGCCCACACAGCGTGTTAGATGACGTTGTTCCAAGTATCGACACACTTTTCATGCAGTGCAACTTATCTGTTCTACATCAATTACGAAAATGTGACTTGTTAGGACACGTTTTTGATGTACGCTCCAATAACCTAAGGAGTCAACGATCAATCACCTCAAAAGCCGTGGCCCGCGGAGAATTCGTGAACGGACTGTTTGCTTGGCGTATGGCCAAATGGGCCCATGATAATCCAAATAGTGCTCGCCTATTTGGTGATTAATTACGATTGTCTTACAGAAGTATGTATATTGATACCAACCCTTTTATGTGAAATAAAAGTGATGTTATGTTATGTTATGTTTTAGATATCCGTATCATAGAGGAATAAGGATAGATTTGAATATGTTTAGCGCACACATGCCATGTATTTAATACATTATTGGATGTGTTTGTCCGCTGGCCTACGCGTACGAAGCATGTTGCACTTCCTTTAGCGCCTTATGGAGTATTTCAGGCCAATCTAGTGCAGTCTGCCTAGATGCTTACAGCCTGCATATGCACACATAAATAGACACAATATTCAACAACAATCCTCCCTGAAACGAACTCAGTTAGAGTACTGTCTCCGCACGCGTGGCTTGAGATTAGCGTTAGATGCACGCTCGATTATTTCGAGGCGTTGGAGAAGGCGTTGTTCAGCGACACGTCATGACTGGTCGCTATGACAAACTTTACGCTGTATGTACGCGCATCCGCGTTGTGGATGAATGTCAACTATCCCATTCAATAGACTGTATCGGATTTGAAGGAAGTTGTCGTTCCGTAGAATGTCGACAACCCCTATCTGGATCTCCCAGGTTCATCGTCATCTAGCCGCCGGTGCAAAGAGCAGCACGCTTCGCTGTACCAGTGCGGCGGCGTTTTAAAAAGTTTTCTTTAAAAATAGCTCATTTTCTAACAAGCAGCGGCTCTTTATTCACGGTAAGCTCCTGTCTCAGTTAAGCCAAGCTGGTAAAGTGGCAGAGAATAGAGTACAGGATTAGCCAGGGTCGATCTCGACAAGCGCAATATGTGTGAAGGTGTTAGAGCCCTAAACGGCGCTGCCGAGATCCTCTCCAGCAAGGCTCAACAGAAGAACTTGATGAGCCCCCCGTTCCAAGCGGCTTGTGGACAAGTAAATGGCCAGATGATGCATCGCCGCGTCATCGCTGCGAAGTACGGTTTCGCGCATTATCGGAAAGACAGTCCAGATCCAGAAAAATGCGTTTAAGGTGTTGAAATAGTAGGCGCGTACTTGAGGTAGACTCGCGTGTCAGAACAGAGCAATTTAGTTTGTCTTTGTTCGTCCTGACCGTTAGTGTACAACTACCCGAAGAATTGCAAGCGTATCATTGCAGACGGTTGCGAATATGCTGACCTTTCCCGCAGATAGAGTAGCCTGGATTTGCTTAGCAGCAGATTCCTAGGCTTTTCGGCAAATAGCCGTTGAAGTGATCTTTAAGTGTTTACTTTCCGCGTCGATTCCATCACGCAATACCATAGATTACCTGACCTAAATCTTTAAACATTCCAACGGTTCCTCGCAAAATCGGTAATCATTCCATGCAAAGACCAGCTACGGTATCAAATATTGCACAACTGTGCTTTGCAATAATTATTGTACAGCTTTGTTAATTAGTAATTGTATGACTGTTTTTCTTTACGTTCATGCTCTTTTGCTTTCAGAGAGTATTCGTATTTTCCACGCCTTTAACTTACACATATGTACAATTTGTTAGCAATAGCCGTCAAGTGGCAGAGCCAATGTGGTGGTAAATAGACTTTCGGACTAAATTCATTATCCAGCATTTGAGTGGCCTTGTATAAGAAGCCTCTAATCATGCAATCATATTGGGTGCATACTGGATGCAGAGGCCAACCTAATAGAAACGTGCGATAGCGTTTATATCACAGCGTAATCAATATCACGGTTCGATGGTCGTTAGCTGCACCTAGCTAACGAAAAATTTCATCTGTACCGCTGCAGTGAATCCAAGAGCGCATATTTAATGCATACAATTCTCATTGGTGGGACAGCTAGAACCTTCATGTGACCCGCCCGCATGCACGCCAGAATTGCGTGTTCAGCGAGAAGCTTGCATGGTGAACAATTACGCCCTAGGCCCTCATAGACTTCCCAAAAGGTAAATCGAGAAACCAGTGGCACATTTCTAAGCAGGACTAGCAGATTCTTCCAGATGCTAGAAGAAATGTCAGATCATATATTCTGGTGGATGTGGGTCCAGCACGATGCAGCAGCACCACCACACCACAACGCTGCGGTGCAGACCGTCCTAGACTACCTTCGAGGGCTGTTGGATTGGCCTATACTAAATCAAGTGAAAACGTACACGTGGCCACCACGTTCTAGTTGCCTGGCATGCATATGGCTATCTAGTTCTAGCCACCATCATTCACTCGTTCACGATACCGAACAACGACAGGTGCAGGCCCCGTACATCACCGCTAACGTCCCCTTCTGTTAACATCGATGTCTATTGGAATCCGATATTGGGGGCGGTGAAAATGTGTTACGGTGTTTATATCACGAATCAAATCATTTGACAATTTCGAGTCAGGACCATTAAATATACATTTTCCAAAAAGTGTTTGTGTTAACAGCGTTAGAGCAAAAAATGAGAGGTTTTAAGATATATATACAGTCCCTGAAAACAATATAGGGCCATCCACTTTTGCCACATTTCACGCATTTATTATAACCAATTGTATAAGGATCACAGTGATACATGCTCTCAGAGTAACAACGAAGACTTCTATCAACATTTGGGGTCTCGGGTTACTTTGAACCACGAGATTTCCACATTTGGCACAGCTACACCGCGAAAAAAATCTAATGTCACTAGCAAGATGCATGTATTAACGAGTGAATTAAACGGAACAACGACGTTTGGGCTTATTTAACGGCTCGATAGAAACAAAGGCAGACCTTCTACCAGATGCTTTTTCTTTGTTGAAACGATAGGCTTAGGCTGGCGCCTCATGGGTGAAGAAAAGGCTCATCATCAAAATTTCCTGTCAGTTGGGGCGTTGTGCCCAAGTAGTAAATAACTTTGTTAAATTAGGTAAAAAATACGCCGTAAAAAAGGAGTTCCGGGCGTCAACATTTTATTTCGGAACGAAACAAGCTGCAATTCTGAAGAAAGCGTCGAACTCTGCGCCCTCGGCGAGGGCAATTGCGGCGGCGGCCGACGTGCAAACGAAAGTGCGAAATTGTGCAAAGCTTCCTCAGGAAGACAAATTGGCAAAAACACAAGAAAAAACAACGATTGACCGCTGACCGATGAAAGCTCGTCTTGACTTCGCCCACGATAAAATGTCATGGACCACTGAGTGCCCAAGATACGATGTGATGGACCACTGAGTGACACAGAGCGCTCTTTTCGAATGAAAAAAGTTTAACTTTGATGAATCGGATCGATTTTACTATTATTCGCACGATGTCCGCAAGGAAGAACGAATTTTGTCAAAACGTCACTCAGGTGGCGGTTCAGTGGTGATCTGGGCTGCTGTCGGGTATTATACAAAGTCGCGCATGTTAAGCTGATTGGAGGGACAGACTTCGTTTTTACACACGATAACGCCCCGATTCATACCGCCAGGCTGATCGGAAGCTGGTTCGACCAACGTCACATTGAAGCCCTTCGCTAGCCTGCACTCTCACCTGATCTTAATATGATCCAGAATGTGTGGAGCTGGCTCGAACAATAAGTTTACACGGACAAAAACCATTTTCGAGGCTTGGGACGAGCTCTTGCAAAACGTCATCCAAAATTTGTTTAACACTATACCAAACCGCACTTTTGAGGTTATCCGACTTAATGGGAAGTTCACTGAGTACTAAGTATAGTCTAAATGTTGTGAAATTGGCCCAAATGCCGTTAATCTGCTTAATTAATTTGTTAAAACAGGTATCTTGCTAGTGGCCTTATAATTTGTTCGCGGTGTAGCTGTGCCAAATGTGAAAATCTCGTGGCTCAAAGTAATCCGAGATCCCAAATGTCGATAGAAGTCTCCGCTATTACTCTGTGAGCATGTATCACTGTGATCTTTACACGATTGGTTATAATAAATGCGTAAAATGTAACAAAAATGGGTGGCCCTATATTTTTTTCAGGGACTGTATATATATATATATATATATATATATATATATATATATATAAGCATATCTAAGAAGGCCAGTACTATAATGTAACTGCCGGTCTGAACTCATTATTGGCTTCATTGGCATGTAAAGTTATCTTCTTTCATCTCTCTTATTGGGTAATATAATCCTGAATCTTAACAGCTATTACCCACTGTTCGTATTACACGCCTAGCTCTAGTTCTGCTCAAGGCTACAATAGCAAAATCTAGCTAGAATCGCTTTGCCTTGTTTTACTGCATAGCGTGTGATTACTGAAATAAAAAAGTAGACATCTAACAATGGACAAATCAAATTTTGCAATTGTTTCGTGCATTGGAAATGTCGCGATTGATTTGAAATTCTGCACATAAAATATGAGTGTCGGAAACTCTCGCACTCGGCGAAAGGCCGAGCTTGTCTCCCCCTCTGCCAAAAATGTCGGAATCTGCAGCCAATGCAACATCAGCACAAAATGTGTTTTAAAATAATCATGACGACAACAGCAGCAATGGCCACAAGATAAATCGCAATGTTCATTTATTGTTTATTATTCACACGAATTATTTGTGTATTAGTATAGTTATTAATTACGAACACAAATCACAATTGGAGTTAATCCGCCACCACCCTAGCTATAGAGGATGCGACCTAAAGGTAAGCTTTCAAACGCTTATCAGGTGACTGAGCCCAGATTACAATAGTGACTCTTCGAGTGCATCGGCACTATGGGGTAACAACTGCATTTAACAATTCAAGCAATCACAGGAATTGATGCAATAGCACCTGCGCTCTGTGTAAAGGCATTTTGGGAAAGACAGTCAAATAGCGCGCTTGTTTAACCAGCGGGCGGTGAATAAACCGTCGCGACCAACCGAACACACAAACAGGATGTGCTTCCCCACTACAACATAATGGCCGTACAAGCACACTTTTAATTCTAGACATCATGGGTGATCGATACCGATTGACGCACAAGAAGGCGCAACGGACCGTATAGACAACTAGGATAGCGGTGCAAAATTATTACCAATTGATTTTTTTCTCGACTCTAAAGAATCCATACGCAACCCTTTCGATGATTTTGATTAGTCCCGACTATTTTTGTGTTCACTGATGTTAACTAAGAGAAAGGCAACAGTAGGTAACTAGTTGCTCTTGGTTGCTTGATAAAATATAGTACCAAATGCATTCGTCACATACTAAGAGTAGTGAATGCGTGGAATTCGTGCCGTTTACTGCCGGCCCAGGAGATTAATGGCACAATGCCAAACTTTTGTCTCATACTCCGAATCTCAGAGTGTGGTGTTCTTAGTAATGAGCTAAATTTGTAGGTGATCTAACGGGATAATAATAATAATAATAATAATAATAATAATAATAATAATAATAATAATAATAATAATAATAATAATAATAATAATAATAATAATAATAATAATAATAATAATAATGAGTAACTATGACTCTCTTACCGGCCTTGGTCCGCTGGGGCGTGACCACCACGCGATGCGGGGACCTTCACGGGCCCACTTGTAAGTTAGTCAGACGGTACAAACTCCCAAAACCGACACTCCCGTGTTTTAACAACTAACCGGGGGGCAAGGCATACGATAGATTTGGGTGTCAACGAATTTATATTGTCATCCTGTCGTGGCCCATTCGAGGGCTGTTAAGGCTACTGCCAATACGGGGGGCTTGTGCTGCATAGAAGACCCCCGGGCTGGACGGTTAATGCCCCGAGTGACACTCGGTAGTACCGTCCGGGACGCCTGCTGCCTTGGCTTAATAGGCAAAATGAGTGAGAAGTGGCCACACGAACGCAGACCACCGGTCGAGAGGACCTTCTGGTTATTATTATTATTATTATTATTATTATTATTATTATTATTATTATTATTATTATTATTATTATTATTATTATTATTATTATTATTATTATTATTATTATTTATTATTATTATTATTATTATAGAACTATATTAATATATAAAAATAAGGAGCATGGTAAAAATCTTTGAGTTAATCAACCCGGCCACATACCGCCTCAATTATCTTACCTTAAACGAAAAATGTATTTCAATAACATAGACATGTATGCAGTACACTATAGTAATTCATTGACCTCTTAATGTTAATTTTATATTCCACAATATGCGACTTAGCATCTTTCAAACGTAGTAGTTGATCTAATCTCTAAGTTGATCTAGTCAGGGGTAATAAAAAAAAGACCCCTGTTTCCCTGGACGAACAGCAAACCAAGACGGTACTAACTAAGCTGTTCCCGACCCACGCACCTTTCGAAAGGGCAATTTATGAGAACATTCCCGGGCTGGAAGGTGAGGCCGAGTTCCCGTCTGTTGAACCACACGAGGTTCTACGCGCAGCTCACAGGCAAAAGACCGGAAAAGCCCCCGGACCAGACGGGGTTCCCCCTGAGGCAGTGAAACTTCTCTTTACAGAGCACCCTGAGATAGTTGCGGACTCTTTTAATGTGCTACTCAAAAGCGGCACTTTTCCGCTATCCTGGAAGCGTGCTGAAGTCGTCCTCATTCCCAAGGGAAACGGGGGATACCGACCGATATGCCTGCTGAGTGCGCTGGCAAAAGGATACGAGGCCATAATTGAAGAAAGACTGAGGCTCTTCGCAGAGGAACACGGCCTGCTTTCGAACACACAATACGGCTTCCGCAAGAACCGGTCAGTCCTAACTGCAATACAACGCGTTGCAAGTAGGGCGGATTCGTTACGAAGTTCCACTATACATACACGGCAGCTCCTCCTAGTCGCTCTCCTAGACGTTAAGAACGCCTTCAACAGTCTACCATGGAAAACAATTCTGGACACACTGATACGAAAAAAAGTCCCCTCGTATCTGGTAAATGTAATTTCTAGCTACCTTAAAGCACGAACAGTTGTCAACGGCCAGGTCAGCTTCCAAATGACAGCCGGGGTCCCGCAGGGGTCTATACTTGGCCCACTTCTCTGGAATTTGGCTTACGACGACGTCCTCCGTCTGACAGGCCTGCCCAAAGGAGCGGACACAGTAGCCTATGCCGACGACCTGGCGATAGTCGTGCAGGCTAAAACTGCCGACGAACTTGAACTAAATATGAATAAAGCTGTTTACCTAACGTCAGAGGGGATGAGCGCAGCGGGACTCAGACTTGCCCCTGAAAAGAGCGAAGCAATACTCCTCACAGGGAGAAAGAAGATCCGTCCGCTCACTCTACAGCTTGACGGCGAGGATATTAAAATTGTAAAGGAAGTCCGCTATCTCGGGGTCACACTGGATACTGCGATGAATGGCCTCAGCCACATAAAAAAGGCAACGACAAAAGCAGCCAAGGCAGTGTGTGCTATAGCCAAGATTCTGCCGAACATCCATGGCCCCTGGGCCCGCACAAGGGCACTGCTAATGACGGTCGCGGAATCAATTGCATTATTTGGAGCGCCAGTTTGGGTGAGAGCAACTCTCAAGACAAAGAAAGCGAAACAGATTCTACGAAGGACCCAGAGGGTGGCAGCCCTGAGGGTAATCCAGGGGTACCGCACAGTCAGCACAAATGCTGCTCTGGTGCTTGCAGGGTCGATTCCCTGGGATCTTAAGGCACTCGAAAGGAAGCGACTATGGGAATTAGGTTCCCCTACCCAAACGGAAAAAGACAGCGAGAGAAACAACACAATTAAGACATGGCAGGAGGAGTGGGACGCCATCCCCCCCGGGGGTCCTGGAGGATCCCTGCGCGTACTGCTGCCAGACATCAAGGCATGGATAGAGAGGCCTGGGGGAGACCTCACCTATCACCTCACCCAAATCCTCACAGGACACGGAAACTTCAACTCGTATTTGTCCCGAATTGGAAAGGCTTTGTCGCCGATATGCGTATTTTGCCAAGAGGCACATGAGGACACTCCAGGTCACACACTGCTACAGTGCTCGGCCTGGGAGGCTGCGCGGTTAAGGGCAAGCAGACTCGTCCGAGTGAAATGGGCCAGGGAGGGAGACCCACACCACGAGGTCAGCGACCCACCTCGGTCCAGCTTAATAAAGTTCACAGAATACATTGTCTCCAGTGAGCAGGCCTGGAAACTGGGAGCAGCGACGGCAAAAGAAGTCCTCCATGAGAAACATGAAAAGTGCAAAGAAAGACAGGCACAACTGCGGCTTCAACCTGAAAGCATCCATAGAGAAGTGCAGCTCGAAGAAAACGGGCTTGCCGGTGTTAGACAAGTGCTGGATCCTCTGAGCGACCCCAGCCAATTGATCTGAAAGGGCGCTCGCCACTTCTCCTGATAGTCCATAGTACTGTTTTTATGAAGATCTGGGCTATCAGAGAGTGAAGCTTAAGAGGGGAGGTGCGTTTAGTGGGTATGGGCCTCAACGGAGTAACATCTAACCGTTGGGGTCGAGTCCCACACTGCTAGAGATAGAGACTCGTAGCGATAGTGCGTAACTGCATTTAATACCTCCTCCACAAAAAAAAAAGTTGATCTAATCTACCACATTTTTTAAAAATTCTGGTGTTAGAGCAATTGCAGTAAACCACTCCTCTTACTCCACTCGCCTTATATGAAGGTGTATCATTGGGCCAACGTGCGTCTTTAAACCTTACGATATTATACTTTATATTGTAAACTCAAGTCGACAACCGATCGCCGAACCAAAGGTAACGTCCATTGACGTTGGTTTGAGTGTAATTCCCTTGTAATTCCCGCCTATTGGTATCACAGGCACGCGTGGTGGGCCCCTCGTTTGGAACATTGGAGGGTTGCTAGGCCTGAAGAGAACACGAAAAATGGTCTAGTGCGTTTAAGGAATTGGAAACACATATTAAGCACCTACCTTCGTTTACTGGAGTCCGAAGTTTATCCTACAGGAACGCGCACGATTTCCTAGTCAACACACTGACGTTTCCCTAGTATGTGTATCCAATAAGTATCTCAAAAGCGCAACATATTGTACTGTTAACACAGCAAGATGTAGACAGCTACATCTTTAAAATCGTTTCATCTTTTTAGACCTGGCACTCGTTTCATCTTTTCAGATCTTGCCGCACAAAGACACATAGAAAACTACACCGAACTTAAGCGTTGTCCTAGCTGATACAAAGGGCGCCATGTGGGCTACGTTTGAATTAATCTATTCTATAAGTCCATCACTTGGATATGGTTGCATGAGGATCTGGGACCAAGTTCTTCCGTAGCGACGTTTCCCGAAAATGTGAAGAGTGAGTTATAATCGAATCCACCGGCGGATAGCGTCATCTCTGTTAATGGTGGAACACTCGATTCGATTGTCTCACAGACAGTGGTGTGAGAAAATGGCGAGCATAAGCACGTTGGTTCCACAACAGCCGTACTCAGTAACCGAGCTGCATATTGTTATTCTGTACCACTTCCAGCGAGTACTAAGTGCCCAATAGCACTTCTATGAGCTTCGATTGGCCATTGGTTGGCGATTAGCCATACATACTCCCTAAGCCCTGAGGAGTATGTACAGATTGTACAGAAAATAACAACCTGAACATTTTAATCTATACGACGAACGTCGAAAAGGGCGACCAAAAGCAGCAAAGGTCGACGATAGTATGGCTCGTGTCAAGCCGACGAGCCAGCGCAAAAAATCAACCATAACATGTGCATCGCTAGAGGAGACTTCGGCCTTGGATTCCAAGTCCCTCCGTAAACATTTTGCATTATTTGGTGAGTCCAAGGTAGTCGAACTTCAGACTTACCAAATAATCTGCTCGATGGGTACCTCGTGATTTGTGATAGGATGAAGAAGAGACGCTAATTTTTCTGATTCAATAATCTCTAATATAATTCAACGAGAGCCGGCCTAATATTAGTTCTCGAGGCTTGTCACAGGCAACGATACTTGGGCACATGCTTAATACCTTCGACTCAAGTCCTTCCAACGTGATCAGGCGTTGGAGTGCTTCTACCCACAAAAGTGAGGCAGCAACAATAATTTTCGGCTGGCAAAGTGATGATCGCTATCTCCTTCTCCAGGAGTGGTCCAACTGGAAGAGGGTACTGACTTATATCACTGATTGATGAGCGACTGGTGCACTGCAGAATACCTACAAAAAGTGTTCACACTGCGCTCATCAGCAAGAGCTCTGAAGCGTCCCCTAGGCAATTATTCTTTCACCACGACAGCGCGTTAAATCGTCTCATGAAATTACTTAACCAAAAAAAACGTTTTTATATTTAATATATAATAGGCATTTCAAAAACGTTATCACGTATCTATATGCAATAAATAAAGCATGCAACTTGTTGATCGACATAGACGCTCAAATTGCACTAGACGTTGCAGTACAAAATTACATCCGATTCCATCTTTGACCAAAACGACGTTTTCTACTTCACAATTTACAATTAACCTATTATAATATGCAATAATGGTATATATATATGAGGCATTCGTTTAACTTATTGTATTGAGTTGTTTATGTATAATACATTAAAGCATTTTTATATATTATTATTTAGTTAATATATATATATATATATATATATATATATATATATATATATATATATATATGTATATATGTATATATATATATATATATATATATATATATATATATATATGATAATATTAAGAAATGACACGTTGGAATACAACAGTATGTTTTATTCCTTATAATTTCCCTCCGAGCTAATCCTCACTGAGGTGCTCCACAAGCAACAATTAGCTGACAAATAACGGCCTTCTGCTTCAGACGGCTTGTCACCTCGCAGAGTCGTCTCGTCGTTTTCTGCATGTATGTGACTACATATGTACAGCTGGGTCAATGTACCCCCTTAGACCCCACAATATTACAGTACTTGAAGTAAAGTAAAGTATATATATATATATAACATACATGAATAAACATATCATATTTCTGTACACTCGTAACTAGTATTAACGTAAATCACAACGTTGGGAGTGCTAGAAGAGCAAAACAGCGCCGCGATCTGTTGAATAGGATTGCACATCCTGTAGTATTTTCGCTTTTTCATTGTTTCGGTATCCCCGGCCAAATGAACATATCTCAAATAAACCCTATATATATATATATATATATCCATTCCCGGATGCAGACGGACCCTGAACAGAACGTGGTCATGGGAAGCCCAAGGCCGCGGAGCGACAAAAGCTGACCAAGGTCGCTGATCACTCAAAGTTAAGTCGCGGCCTCTTCGAGGACGCGGCCGAGAACGATGGGGCCACGCTGTCGACGACGATTGACGCAGCGCCAAGTGTCGAAAATTCTTCAAGCTGCTCGCCTCCCGCCTGACCTTGTGGTCGGCGTACGCCTCCCGAAGACGTGCTTACAATCGGTCTTGTTGTTTGCCATCGTCGTTGTTGTTTACGGGGTTGCAAAAGACAAGAACAGCACCGTAGACTACAATTAGTTAAAGTTACAATGTATAAGCATTACATATAAGGAGTGACAGCGCCCTTTTTGTAGCATATATTTTTTACGGAATCCGAATTTACATTAGTGCTCCGGTAACTCATCTCCGCTGCACTGGACAGGGACGCCTTCCGTACTATCTTTGGTTTACTTAAGCAAGGTACACCAAAGATACTACGGTGCAGCGACAGCGCTCGCACTGTAACGGCAGGGTTTAAAATATTCAGCTTGCACCAGCTCTTTGTTTTATTTCTTGTTAGTCTTTTTCATGTGCAAAAACGAACATTTGATGAGGCCTAACTATCTCTTCTAATAATAATAATAATAATAATACTAATAATTGAAAAACATCTACTTTCAACAGTAGACGAACCACTTAAGCTACTTACGCTCTAGCCTGAAGATGTACTAGAATTTAAAAAAAAATTAGATGTTTTTATTCTAAACAATTCTCCGTCCCCTATGGGCTTATAACTACCCATATCTACAATGCCTGAAGGTGTACTGACATAGAAATTATAAAACACTTATAGAATATAATACAGCAGTCATCGAGAATCTTATATTAATAATATTAATAATAATAATTATTATTATTATAGAGCCACCTGTTGTTGATGCTGATGACCTGTGGCCGTTTCGCGGTCACAGGTGACGGCGATGACAACTGCAGTGGCGTAGTAAGAACGGGATCAATGATTTGTACAGTGGGCGTTGGAGTTTTTCCACTGGCCGGTGTGATCGTCTTCAGCACAATTCTCTGTCCCGGCCGCAAGAGATGCCGCGGTACGACGAGGTTGTACTTTGCTGGAGCCAATGGGTCCTGCAGGTGGACGACAAAAGAGTGACAACGTTGAAAGCACGTTGTAGCTTTCCTATGTAGCGCGTTTGACGGTAGTTTATCAAGGAACGAGCCGACAAAGTAGGTGCGCTCTATATATTATATTATATATATATATATATATATATATATATATATATATATATATATATATATATATATATATATATACATATATATATATATATATATATATATATATATATATATATATATATATACGGTGTGTTCAAAACGTATCGCGACTTTTGAATTTTCGCGGGTTACGTATATTCGAATTTCGATTTTTTGTGGCGTTATGTTGGTACTCATGTCTCTCACTTATGCCAACAAGCTCGGCCATTTTGAATGTTCACTTAATTGTTGACAGCTGCTTTGCTTGCACGTGTTTTGGATCGTCTTCGATTTTTACCTATTAAAAAAAATGGATCAAAGAACCTGTATCAAATTTTGTGTGAAAAACGAAATTAAGTGCGCGGATGCATTCCGAATGTTGACTGTGGCATACGGAGAAGCTACCTTGGACCGAAGCAACGTTTATCGGTGGTACAAAATGTTCTCAGAAGGCCGAGAATATGTGAACGACGAAGAGCGTGCCGGACGCCCGAGCACTTCAACAACAGACGAAAAAATTAATGAAGTGGAGAAAATGGTATTGGCCAATCGTCGAATCACCGTTAGAGAAGTTGCTGAGGACCTAAACATATCGATTGGCTCGTGCCATTCGATTTTTATCAATGATTTGGGCATGAGACGGGTCGCCGCGAAATTCGTACCAAAATTGCTCAATTGCGACCAAAAACAGCATCGCATGAACATTGCTAATGAGATGTTGGACTCTGTCCGCGACGACCCAAATTTGCTTCAGAGGGTCATAACTGGTGACGAATCGTGGGTTTATGGTTATGACGTGGAAACCAAAGCTCAATCATCTCAATGGAAGCTGCCGCACGAACCAAGACCGAAAAAAGCGCGCCAAGTTCGGTCGAATGTGAAAGTTTTGCTGACAGTTTTCTTCGATTGCAGGGGCGTGGTGCATCATGAGTTCTTGCCACAGGGTAGAACGGTCAATAAGGAATATTACCTGCAAGTTATGCGCAATTTGCGCGAAGCAATCCGCCAGAAACGCCCGGATTTGTGGAAGAACAAAAATTGGCTTTTGCACCACGATAACGCCCCTGCTCACACATCGTTGCTTGTGCGCGAGTTTTTGGCCAAAAACAACACACTAATGATGCCGCAGCCACCGTATTCCCCAGATCTGGCCCCCTGTGACTTTTTCTTGTTCCCTAAACTGAAGAGGCCCATGAAAGGACGACGTTACGCTACGCTTGACGAGATAAAGACGGCATCGAAGGAGGAGCTGAACAAGATTAAAAAAAATGGTTTTTTGAAGTGCTTCGAAGATTGGAAAAACCGTTGGCACAAGTGTATAATATCTCATGGGGATTACTTTGAAGGGGACAAAATAGATATTCATGAATAAATGAATAATTTTTGAAAAAACACAAAAGTCGCGATACGTTTTGAACACCATATGTATATATATATATATATATATATATATATAAGATATCCATCATATAAATGTAAAAATACATATGTCTATATATACACTTACGTTAACGTTTCTTAGAATGGAAACATATGGCGGTCGTGGTCGAGAGGATATAGCTGCGGTAGTGGATACGATCGGAGTACCGGTCACTCCGATCGGAGCGAACGTAGGGACGGTGCGGACCACCTGATCAACGAGCGAGCGCACGACGGCTCCGACGGCACGCTCCAGCGACATGGGCTTTGGGCCAGGTAAAATCTCCTGATTGACATTGACGCAAACGTCATTGCCATCAATGGTAGCCAATGTTAGTGACGCTACTCTAAATTGGCTAGTTTTTTTTAATAACGCCGCTACACAGGAGCTAAAGGCAGCCATCCTGCAGCTGGAGCCAGCCAGCACTGGCTGGCTCTTTTCTCCAATTCGTGACCGTATAGTATTTTCAAATAGAAGCCTAATTCGATTTGCCAAAAAGATAATCGAGACCTTTCGGTGCAGATTTCACTTGTCACACCTGCACACAGAAAAAAGCTAAGGGATAGGAAAAACGGGTCATTTCGATGTGACAAAACGGTAGTCTTAAACTATTCAAACTTCTATTCCTGAGCCAAGTGTGGCCACGAGATGAAACAAAATAAGTACGTAATTGAGATTTCTAGTACACTAAGCATACCTGGTGCTGTACGGCAATCGAAAGCTCGGCTTCATCATTGGTTGGATCGACTGCCAACGCTTCTTGCCGAGCGGCTTCGTCAGACGCCATTGAAACGCACATTCGGTCCGCGTCAATTCTATCAGATGTGGCGCTGTCGCAGTCACCAATACCGCCTGCCTCATCCATGATTTTGGCAAGGTCATCCGGAATCCGGGGACTGCTGGTTAAGATTCTCGCTTTTCTGTAAATTAAAACCAGTGATACAGAAAAGTAAGCACTTGTGTTCACTTTTCACGCCGGACGGACCTCTAATAGAGAATATACAGTTCGCTCGTTTTTTTAAAACAACAGTACGACGGCTAAGTACGTGGCTGCAGAAGAAGCAATTCAGTGAGCTAAAAGATTCGTGCTAGAGTATGCTGTGTAGGGACTCCAGAACTCTTTTTAGGCACTGCAGATGTGCATTTTAGATGATCCTCGTACTTCGATGTCTTGAGGTCCGAAGTTGACGGGGTGTTGCGAACCATCGGTCGAATTGTTCTCGATGACATCAGGTATAAGTCTTAGTTCATAAACGTAAGACATAATCTCTCTGAGGCCGAGAAAGCAAACAGGCTTCTCAAAAATATGAAGTTTATTTGCATGCTCTGCACACTGTAGTGAAACCGTGGATACATTCCGTGTCCAATGGTTTGCCACACGTGCTTCAGCAGTACGGCACCCCCTTATATCAACTCGCTTACTGCACCCATACAACAGGCATTACCAAATCCGCTGCCTTTTAGGTTTTGAATTAAAGCGGAAACTCAAGCAACCGGCGTTAATGACAAAGTGTTCCTACCGGAACTTGTAAAACAAATTTTCCCGATTTGGCGTACGCTGTATATATATATATATATATATATATATATATATATATACATATTCTGATTGATCAAAGTGTAGGCCCTGTTGGAGTTGATTGGACATTCGCTCCCGCGCCACAAGCAAGAGTATTACGCTATCGCATTAACCTTACATTAAAGAGGACATTTTTCTCGCCTGATCTGCATAGCAGAAAAATGGCAGAAAGCCTTCCAATCTTCCATACTAATCCAACGAATGTAACTATTCGATGCACAGTACTTTAAAAGATACGAATCACTTATTATTATAGTTAGTAGTTCGTATTTGTTTTCATCTAATGCCCATAGTACTGTTCCATGGATATCTGAGGCATTAAAGAGGGAGGCTTAAAGGGAGGTAAGTTTAGTGGGTAGGGGTCTTGGCGGACCAGCACCAACCTCTGGGATCGAGTCCACATGGCTCGAGAAGAGGAACAGGCTCCTTTCGTAGCAACCGTGCGTAACTGCATTCACCCTTCTTCACAAAAATAAATGATTGTCATATGCATCGTTTCTCGCTTTGTATTAATTGTACCAATAGTAATTCAACATATATATATATATATATATATATATATATATATAGAATTGGCATATATATATATATATATATATATATATATATATATATATATATATATATATATATACAATTGGCAATACACACTGAATGAGTGCTGATGGCTGAACGAGCGAAGCTGGACTCAGCGATGTCGCCATGACAGGAGATTCTGCCAACGACGGTAGCGGTGGGGAATTTTGTAGAATCAAAGATACATGTTGCTGTTGTTGTGGCTGGTACTGCTGTTGCTGCTGCTGCTGTTGTTGTTGTTGTTGTTGCTGCTGGTCCTCTTGCTGAGATTGAAGCTGGTAAGGCAAATGGTGTTGTTGCATCAAATAGTGCTGTTGCTGCTGTACCGCTTGTTGTTGTTGCTGCTGTAGCATCTGTTGTTGCTCGTGTTGTTGCACAACTTGCTGTTGTTGCTGTAGAATATGTTGTTGCTGGGCTAGCACATGCTCCTGGTGCTGCTGATGCTGTTGTTGTTCTTGTTGTTGCTGCTGCTGCAGTTGTTTCTGATTAGACTGACTATGATTGGCAAGCGTTTCCCTTTGGCGGGTCTGTTGAGCGGTCCCACGTCGGACAAGAGCTATCGAAGAGCTGAGGTCGCCGGAATTTGAAAATGGGTCGAAGACGGTCGTCTTCGGACTTAGCGGTTGCGGACGTCCTTTCTGGATGACGCTGACCACATGAAACGAAAACACAAAAATCAATTAGCCAGAAGAACAGATGTGAGCGAAAAATAGAAGGTCTGTATTTACTAATGAGGGCTAACCTATGTCGTCACGTTGGTGCGATCAAGGAATGCAGAAAGGCAAGTATAGTAATTAATTATTACCAAATTGCATTTATATGGTCCACCTAAATAAACAAAAACAGTTCTGTTTAATAGCGTCAAGCAATGCAGGAACGTTGATTAGAAACGTACAATTACTAGAAGCTAAGAATTACAAAGTGAGTTAATAAGAAACTGCCCAAGTACACATAAGTACACTTTCTGAGCTGACTCCCAGCCAAGATTTAACGTCCATGGGACTGCTTTTTGCACTGCTTCACAGACGGACCCCCATAAATACAAATGCAACGATGGGGCTCAAACCCGCACACCTATGTGTCTCCTCCGGTCGCGAGGCGCAGACGAATGCACCACGCCACCGGGCTCGACACCAAAGTACACATGTGTATATTCTACAATTAAAGAAAGACTCTACATAAATTCGGACATACTTTTGTAGGGTGTGGCTGCTCGGCAATGGCATTTTCAGCGCGAGAATCTCTTGGTAACCTTGCGGCGAACACAGAAAATATAGCTTTGCTGCTTTCTTCAAGGTCCCATCATCCCAACTGGAACCCTGCAAGAACAGCAAACAAAACTTTAATATATTATTGTCTGGTCACGCTAGACTTCCATGGTTTAAAAAGAAAAACGACAACTTGATTTGGTATTATGTCCTACGCACAACTGCTTCCAAACACCTATCTGCGATGTCTTATATATATGTAGACAGTTTTGACAACACTCATTTTTCTCAGACATTCTAGAGATGCATACCCCTCGCCGTTTCTGGCAATGTCCAGTAAGAATGCGAACAATCTGGTCGCCGTTGAAGATCTTGCCGATGTTATCGAGGAACGGCTTCTCCTTTGCACGGTATTCGTCTAGTAGACGCTTTGAAAGATCCAACTTCTTCCGATAGATTTGAAGCATCATCTCAAGCTCTGCCTGTTTTAACTCCTGTTTACAAATTGGCAGATCAAACATTATCTTACATAATTTATTTTAAACTTTGTTTTCAAAGTTCAGTATGGTTTATTCAGGCAACTGCACTGTATGTATATATATATATATTTACTTGGTGCCAACAAAAGTGACCTACAACCGGTGATTGTAGTAGATTAATTTATTGTTCTTGATGTATTAATTATAAGTGAATTATCAGGTGATAAGGTATGACAGTGATCTTGCAGTAGCTGGATACCTCTACCTCAATATGTAGCAAGAAAACAAATGCGAGCTCATCGGCTCATATTCTACGAGGCTAATGAGTCCTTAGATAAGTTATTACAATACTAATTTGAAAAGTTACGTGACAATAAAACGTTTTATGCAAAATCTAATACGGACTATGTCGCTTGGGTTTTACGTACAAGCTCGTCGAGTTTCTGCAACCCCGATCGACATGATTCGCACGAGGTACACTCTATGCGATGATTCTCCAACTTTACCCGAGAATTGGCCGCCACGCTCTGAAATACAGACAAGACAAGAGGCACTCCAGGTAACAGATTAATTATGTGCACAACAGCTCACAATTAGCTGTTGCTATAATTCGGCCGCGTAAGTCGGACAAAAAACCCGACAGCATTTATACGAACAGCTATCGCCTTGATGATTGAGCGCTGCCATAAACATGACCGCTTAAGTCTATAAACGACAAAATCTAACCTGTTCTAAGATACTATATGTGTGTGTGTTATCGTGACCTATAATGAGATTCTAAAGAGTCACTCTCTAGCAAAGCTGGGCATACTAGGTACTAGAAATATCCCTCAATGGTTCTCACGCCATATTCCTGAAAGGATCGTTGTATATGGGATAGGGAATCTGCCTACAAGCAAAGCTGAACCAGATTGGAAGGGCGTGCTTTCGATTCGGTTCCAGACAGCTCTAGGCACGCGTGTCAAACATGACTCCAAACGTTGGCGGGATGTTCTGCGAACTTCATATAATGACTCGTGAGAGTTCGCTCGATAATGTGTAGATTTTTTTGTGTAACCCAAATGTAATTCCAAATAAAGGTACAGATATTTACAAAAATAGACTTTCATCAAGCCATACAGAAATAGTGTATGACCGTGAAAACAGTGTTTGAGCTTAGGTGAACGTATATTAAAGAGTAACTCTACTTTTTTAAATGCTTTTGAAATCAATTATCATGCCAGTTTAAAGCTTATATATGTATATATATATATATATAGATATATAATTTATGGAATAACTTTTGTCGTAACTCACCACAACGTTGCTCAACAGAAGCTTCGAGGACATCTGCAACATAAATTATATATCTGAATTAGGTCGCATGCACAAAAGTCGCTACGTTAATACTATAGTAGTTTCATCATTGATTCAAGTCCGACGTCGGTAACATAGTTGTTGAGTGTTGCGATCGCTTGTTGTATATGAAATCTACTCTCGCAATACATCACGATGTCGTCCGCATACAGAATTATGTTCGCGGATCGATGTCGTTGTTTAATGCGCGAGGGAAAGTAGTTTATAAGGAAAGACTTATATTGGCTCCTTGAGCATATCCCGTGGTCTGCTTGACTCCCTCCCTTTCGGTAACTCCAACATTCATGATTATCGAGTCCTTCTGCAAGATATGTTTTAGGAGGCTTAGTATATTCTACGGTACTCCTTGTAGCGCTAGTTCCGTCAGTACGATCTCTCATAACCCAGATTCAAACGCGGCTTTAAAGTACCGCTTCGGTCGTCTGAGTGTGTTTTCAATATCTTCTATCAGCACCTGGCAAGCCCTCATCGTCGACGTTCGAGCCCGAGATCCGTGCTATTCATACGGGAGAGTATTACGGCACTCAAGGTAGAAGCTTAATACGTACGAGAATGCTAGACAAAAGCTTGTATATGCGGTTCTTTTTCGCGATTCCTCTCCAAGACCTTGGTCGCGGAAGTCACAAGCAAGCGTTAAACAGTCTCGTCCAACATGGTATGAAGGCGAGAGCATCCCTGATATGCTCGTTGTAGATTCCATAGGGTCCACAAGCTTTATTGTTGGGCACCCTCAGAATACTGTTCGTTACCTCCTATATCGTGAAGTTTTCTTGCAGAGTCTCTATGAGTTCTACGTTCTCGGGTAGCCAACACGAGTGCAGACAAGGGACTTCGTTCGGGATTATATTGCTCGAGCTCAGAATCACACGGAAATGAGCTTGGAGTTCATCAGGCTCTACCGGACAGGACGGCCCGACGACTCTAGAGTATCGGAGCCATACATACGGAGATTGTGCGGCTTGTTCGAGAACCTTAACTTCGCGCTTCTCTTCAAACTTCAACTTGGCGTTCTTGAGACAGTATTTGTACTGTTTTTTATCTTTGCTGCAAATGGTGCCTGAAGCGGTTGAAGTTTGACCAGTTTTCGGGCTTGAAGAGAAATGTGTTTCGCTCTCAAGCACTTTCGGGACCAAAAAGGCCTGGAGGGGGTGGTCACTTAGAGATAACACATTCACTTAGCGTCATCGTCAGTAGCCTGTGGTAGGACACGACCTAAGGTTCTCTATATACGGGCAAATGGCACTCACTGCCTTCTGCAGCTTTCCGGGATCTAGTTTTCTCCTACTAGATTGTCGCTGACAGAGAGAGGTGTCTTTGGCGGTCAGGGTTCTTCTTAGAGAGCACTGAACACATCAATAATATCTTCTGGTGTCGAAATCGAAGAACAAACTGTACATGAATAAGCTTCTTACGGACTGAGCAGCTGTTAGATATTTCTGAAAAGCAACAGACTTGCCTCGGTAACATGTGATAAAATACTAATTTACATCTTGCCAAACGTAAGAATTCAACACAAACAGGAACTATTTAAATACTCACTGCATCTTTCCCCTCCGAACAAAAACCAATAGGCCATTTAAAAAAATGCCTACTTTCGGTGCAGTTTAAGGTTATAAAAAGCTACTTTGGCATAAAACGAATTACAATTAATTGAAAAATCTTTTATATCCGACGAAGACTCGAATGAGTACAAGAAACCGCTAAGACTGCCTTTTTGATATATGCATATATTGTTTTTTGGAGGAGGTATTAAATGCAGTTACGCGCTATCGCTACGAGTCTCTATCTCAAGCAGTATGGGACTCGACCCAACGATTGAATGTTACTCTGTTGAGACTCACACCCACTAAACGCGCCTCCCCTTTTAAGCTCCACTCCTCTCTGATAGCCCAGGTCTTCATAGAGCAGTACTATTAGCTATGTATATATGCTTAACAACGTTTATCTTAATCCTTCTTATCTGGTTGACCAGCTTGATCTTAGGTTGACCGACCAGCTTGACAAAATACGCAATGTTTTTGGGGCAAAGTTTTTAACGGCGCAGCTGAGGTCAGTCCGGTGTTATCAGCGCGATGTTCCACTCAGTTACTAGGCAGTCGCCCTTCACGCATGTATTATAAATAAACTCAACCAAAATTGCCTAAGTGCCAATAACCATCGTTCCGTTCAACCTCACTCAGTATCCCTCTCCATTTAGGGCAATACCTGTGAGAGTACTCGTTAGGCATTTCATATTTCTTAAACGAGCGATTTTGAACACAGAATTAAGAACTGGAACCTTGAAATGAAAGCTTAGCCCTACTTGACACTTTTCCCTAACACAAAGACCATAAACAAACAAACAACCGTCCAGGAACAACATGAATACATAAGTTTATTGTACGGGAGCACTAACGCTCATGTGTGCGCCTTCTGCTTGAAACGCCAAGATCGAAATAATATTTAAAAAAATCTAGGCGAGGCGTCCCATGGCACATGATCGTTTAGGTTTTGCTCATTTGCGTAGGTGTATATGCAACAGCGCATAACACTTTATATAAAATCAACATTAGTTAAACGCAAATATGCATAGTCTTTTCTTCAACAAAGCTGGTCGGCCAGCACATAAAGCGTGCCAAAAGTAATTAAAATAAAACCTGTTTGTAAAAGCAGCCAATGATGTTTCACGCGATATATATATATATATATATATATATATATATATATGCATCTTAAGAATCTCAGCTCATAATTATATTACAGCGACCGTTTTCTGATGAATTAATCATAAATTCTCAATTAGAGAATAGCCTATGCAATAGTTCGACGTGTCGGGGTTATCAAAAGGGGGACGCGGCGCTACACAGCACTCACTCTGCAACAGACAAGAAAGACACGCATCTGGTGTTGTAACATTCCTTTACGTTTAGTTTCCTCTCCTCCTGCTGCCGCATCTTATAGGAAATTTATTAGTAATTACATGATCGCGTTATTCTGCTAAGTTGAACAGCATCGAGGTCAATAACGGCTAGATCAGCAACTTAGCCATGTCTCCGTCGCTGTCCCGCGTACAGGAAAAATACAACATATCTAGCACAAGGCACCCTTTCCAACGATCTTCTCTCTACCTCTGTCGCATTATATATATATATATATATATATATATATATATATATATATATGTATGTATATATATATATATATATATGTATGTATATATATATATATATATATATACATATATATGCATATATATATATATATATATATATATATATGTATATATACATATATATATATATATATATATATATATATATATATGTATATATATACATACATACATATACACATTCATACGCATATGTATATGTACATGCACGCATACACATGTATATATATATATGTATATATATATACATACATACATATACACATTCATACGCATATGTATATGTACATGCACGCATACACATGTATATATATATATATATATATATATATATCTGTACACCGCTTTGTCCCATGTTGCTCAATATAGATCACCGAATGTAAGTGAGTGTCGCGTCTGCTGTCGGCTGCTGTATGAACTTACAAAACATCTACAGTTACAATTCACATGCACACCGCCAGTCATTCATGGCTGAAGGCGCCGATGATAGACGATTTGCCCACAAGCACTTTAGCCTTCCCTCCCCCGTCAGTATTTGCGATCCGAATCAGCCCGCCCGAGCTCTTATCCAGTATTCTAAGATCTGTGAATAGTTTTTGCAGAAATGCGCGCACACACATATATATATATATATATATATATATATATGTCCCTTCTGACGCTCCTTATGAGTCGCTAGTTACTCGACATCAATACACATTTTATTTATATAATCTGAAACTCGCATCACATGCACGCACGCATGTATGTATATATCTGATGAAGCCAAACATGAAAGCTCTTTTTCTATTTCTCCATCGCTTTCTCTCTCTCTCCCCCTCCCTCTATATATATATATATACTACTACTACTACTACTACTGCTACTACAAGCTATGTATAGTATATACAAGGACATGACGGCCGAGTGTCAACCTCCAGCTGATCGTGTATCTACAATGACATCACCTCCGAAACAAGACAATCAAGAATTCATCATTACGCAATAAGAACAATAGTAGTAGTAGGAGAAACAACAGCAACAGCAAGAATAGCTATAACAACAATAACATCGAGGGTTATTTGTCGCGAAGTTACAGCTAGCAGTATCGGAGCGCTGAGCGTGTACCGATCGAAGAGAAACGTAGGAGGCCAAGTGGAATGCGGTCTCCAGTGGCTGAAACAGCCGACAAAGTCGCCGCAATTCACGCAAGAGACAAGAGTGTTTGGCCGAGGACGCTACTACAGCGAGTGCAAAAACATCCACAACAACAACAGCAGCAACTGTAACAACGATAAACGGAGACGTCTATTGTGCTGTTTGTCACCGAGGAAAAACGGATTCGACAAATGATTGGCACGTTAGAAGCCGTGTTGCTGAGCTTCAGGTTGTCGTCGTCGTTGCTGTTGTTGTTGTCGTCGTCGTCGTCGTCGTCGTTGTTGTTGTTGTTGTTAGGGTTGTCGCGACTGCCGTCAATGCTGCGTTATTGCCGAACCAATTGACAAATGAGTACGGATGTGCCTGTTTCGTCTCTCAGTATACGTGCTATACTCCCACAAACCCTATTGTCTATCGTCACGCTGTGTTCCTCTATGGCCCGGCCTCTTTCACTTTTTTTTCTCTCTCGCACACACACGCATAACCACGCATTTTCCCTCAGTTATTTCCCGTGTTCTATTGCTTTCTCTCTCTCTCTCTATCTTGCTCGGGCTTTCAGAGTTTCTTCTCTCTCTATACAATCGATTTGCCCTGATTGCCGCCGAGCTTGTCAACGACGGTGTGGATGACGGGCAGGTTGAGTATGTGACCGAGCAGCGGTATCCGTCGGAGAAAGTTGACGACGACCGGAAAGAAGCCCGAGAAGAGCAGCACGAAACCGTAGAGTTCAACGCACATGCCGATCAGGGGCCAGCCTATCAGCACGATGAACACGCCGCCGAGAAAGCAGCCCGTCGCGCGCACCTTGTGCCGCTGGAAGAAGAACGTGAGCGTGCGCTGCACGCCGACGACCAGCGTCAGCCCCGACAAGAACATGATATTGCCCAAAGCCAGCAGGCCCTTGTCGAACAGCAGAACCATGCCGAGCACGATAAACGTCACGCCCAGGCCAGCCAGGCCGACGCCGATCTTCTGCATGTCGCTGATTTCGAACATGGTAATTGTCGGTCGTCGTTTCTGGCGCTGCTGCTGCTGTCGCTAGGCTAGGCTCGTCGCCGACGTCGTCCTTGTCCTTTACTATACAGGACGGAAAATCGCGTTCGTCGTCCTCCAGCCGATTCGAAGGATGGTGATGATGAGGACGACGATGGTCTTGCCTGACCTGACCTGGCCTGGCCGAGCCTTAAGTCGGTAGGCCACGTCGGTGTGTCTGCCGTCCGTTCGTCCGTCCGCTCGACTATTGCCGATATCACCAGCTCAGCCGCTCAATCGCCGCTGCCCCTCGCAGCAAAGCAGGGCTGAAATCTGAAATCGAACATCGACAACAATTAGTCTGTGCGCCTTGGAGAATGACGAAAGATTCGCTTGCCTTGATACACATGACTTTATACATATATATGGATCTATACCTATACAAATTTCTATATATATATATAAGTGGTATACATTTAAATATACCACTTTAGTCGCATACAATGGTCTATCGCCAAGCGGAGAAACTACTGGTTCGCAAAAAACTTGACGAACCTATACCTATACAAATAACCCTATATAACATTCAACGCGCTTTAGTAGCATACGGATGAGCAAGATTACGTGTATAGTATATATGCGAGCGCGGGTAGACAAGTTCCAGTGCTTTGAATTTGAAAAATTCAACCGACACAATCAAGGTCTTCCGGTTTATTTGGCTTAGAAGAGCCATTTATCAGCTGCACACAAGCCAAATTTCGAGGCAACCGGGGGCGGCGTTTATTGTTTGAGTTCAAAGAAGTGAAGAAATCGAGAATCTGCGGAACGGATTTTTAAGGAGCCGAAAATTGAGCGACGAATTTTCACAAAGTTCCGGTAAAACCTAAATCGTATGTCCTAAAGTGGTGGAAATGTCTTTAATTCAAGTAGCATCCCGAAATACTGTGTATACTTCGCGACGTACGTGACGAGACCGGAGATAACCCCCGTTCGAGAAAACCGTCGACGTCAACAAAAAAGAAAAAGTTCGTAATATCGTACTCAACAATCGACGAATTACTATCAGAGAGATAGCCGATGAATTGGAGGTATTTTATGTAACAGTCTCGACCGATATTTTACGCGTTAGAACAATAGCAGCAAAGTCCATTCTAAAATTGTTGAATTTCCAGACAATGAACGCCGGCCAGAAAATGTCTAAATTGAACCTTTAGGCGAGAGCAAATAGCCCTGAATTGTTTCAGAGAGTGATTACAGGAGACGAGTCATGGGTAAATGACGGTTACGACATCGAGACCAAAGCCCAATCCTTCCAGCGGTGCTTCCCAGAAAAGAGTCGATCGGAGAAATTCAAACAGAGCAGATCCAACGCTAAGGTTTTTTTTGACCGTTTTTCGACTACAAGGAATCATCTTTCACGATTTTTCCACCTGGTTCTAAGGTGAATACGGATTACTACCGCGAAATGTTGAAATATTTGGGCAAGAACCTCCGGCGCAAAAGGCCTGAACTCTGGGTAAACAACTCCTGGATTTTCCACCATGACAACGCAATAGCGCACACATCGTTACTAATTTCGGAGTATTTGATAAAAAAAAATCGATTTCTATATTTCCGCAACCCCTAGCGTCGGACCTGGCCCCTTGCGACTCTGTCCTTTTCGCACAAACAAAAAAATGAAAGGACAATTTAAATTTAAATATTTAAAAACAATTTAAAACGATAGAGGAGATAAAGAGAAATTCGCAGGAGCAACGAAAGCCGCGTTTAAAAATGTTTTGACGAGTGGAAAAGAGACGGAACACGTACATTGCAGCGGGAGGGTGTTATGTGTGGAAGGGAACAAAAACACTTAGGAAGATTTAAAAAATATTGTGTCTTTCTATAAATTTGTATCAGAACTTTTTGACCCGGCCTAATATATATATATATATATATATATACATATGTATATTAATGTATACATATATATATATATATATATATATATATATATATACATACATACATACATACATATACACACAACAGGTTGTCGATAAATAACAGATCAATACGACCCAATAGAGGAAATACTTCACTATTGCTGTGCTCGCTTTACGACAATGAATGTCAAATAAAATAAAATTCTACTTAAGATCATTACTGAACGACTATTATTTCGCCTAGCATTGCACGTCGTTCTAACGACGGCAAAGGCATTAAACATTCGAAACGGTCACGTTTGATTGCCAAAACGTCGTTGGCGTAAACCGTCGTACCGTGCCTACAGTACGGCGGGTGGCGATTGGCTAGGACTTGACGAAAGAGCAATTTAGGATTCAACTCGGACTGTCATTGCGACAGACACCTTGACGCGTGTTCGCGTTAAGCCCGGCGCCTCGCGTGGCGCATTATTCGCGTGCGCCTTGCGAACGGAAGAGACACACAGAAACGCTGCACGGATTCGATCCTCGCCGTTGCACACATTTATTTTATGTATGGGGTCCGTCTTACGAAGCAATGCGAAAGCAGTTCCGCCTACGATAAATATTGGCTAAGAGTTGTTTTTCTTAGGCAACAACAAAACGTAGGTTCGTGTTCGCGCAGCTAGACGTACGTTGCTATTATTCCTACCCGAAGTTCGTATACGTTAAAATCCGCTGATTACTGCATTCCATCAAGCTAGTGACAGGTGGCAGACTCATCGTTGCCGCAAACACCTGGCGACGACGGTTATCCGACATCTATTCACTGCACACGAGCAAAAGCAGGATCGATCAGTTCGATGAAAGGAAATATACACAACATATATATATATATATATATTCATACCTACGTATGTACGTCGCTCGTAGGAACACGCCAACGCACACAGACACCCATACACGTCCATACAAACAAACACTCGGCACCAACCACAAACTGTTACTAATAACCGATCACACTCCACTATACTGACCTCCCACTCCTCATCTCATGTTCAGATCGGCCGAACAACGACCAGCCACCCAACAACACAGAGAAGAAACGGCAATGCGTTACTTTCCCGGAATGTGTTCTTTTCGGGTACTGTGTACTTTTCGGAGACTGTTCTTCTCGGAGAAAGTGTTCTTTTCGGAGACTGTGATTTTTGCTCTCGGAGAAAGCGTTCTTTTCCGCCTGCCGGCACGGCACAGCTGACGTTGTATTGTCACGCGCTACATACATACAGACAAACGTGCCAAGCTACGCAGCTCTCACAAGGCGCTCACAAGCAAAGAAAACTTGCTAGCTATGTTATCGAACTGACGAAACAACCCTCCTCACTAGCTAGAAGGAACACAGCCCTCAAGGAACAATCAACCAGGCTCTAGCCACAATTTGCCGCCACCCACCACGGAGCAACAACAGGCGTAGCAGCCGCAGGAGCAGCAGAAGCACATCATCGAGTGAAGGAAGAGCGGCGACATCTCCACGTCACCACGACCACGATCACCAGATGCGGACTCATCTGTGGTGGTCTGTTATGGTCGTTTGGTCTGTCTGTCTATCTGTATCTGTATCTGTTGTAAGTCGGCCACGAGTCACCCAGCCTTGTGTGAGCGTTTTGAAGCGGTTAGAAGCGGTGTTTCTTGCTCAATAACAACAACAACAACAACAACAACAGCAGCGGCAGCAGCAGCACACTTTTGGAACAGGGCCCCGATCATCATCATTACGGTCGTCGGACACAGACGAAATGCTGCTTTTGCTGCCAGCTCTCTAATAACAACTCCAATAATCACTCTACTACGACACTATATCTAGTCACCATTGAGGTTGTTATAGTTTACAACTACTGCCAAGACGCACAAATAGCGTAGAACTCACCTAGGGGCGGCCGACCATTGGTGACTGGTGATGATTGACAAAAGTTCGCATGTCCAGCTGAGTCGGAGCAACTCCGGCGAGCAAATCGAGCAGCAAAAAGCTGAGAGAGGAGACGACACTGGTTGCCGCCCGGACTCTCGACGTCGTCTTCGTCGATGGTGGTGTTGGTGTTGTTGTTTTTGTCGCTATTGTTCTAATTGACGTTGTTATTGTCGTTGTCGTGGTCGTTGTCATAAAACACCGGCTCTGCTGTCGTCGAACGCCAGCAGCCACCGAACACTAGTGGCAGTTTATTGTTATTATTGTTGCCGTTGTTGTTGTTGTTGTTGTGGCTCATGGTCTCCCGTCTCAATACTACTACTACTACACAACAAACTGAGAGATAGACAGCGGAACGAACAACCGCTGCCCCCCCCCCCCGAGAGCAGGACTCAAATCGGCGGAACGCGGATTTTGCGAATCGCGCCACAGAAAGGGTAGCACCAGGGACGTATAATTTTTTACCCATATATATATATATATATATATAGAAAGAGTAAGATAATGGGACAGTTAATCGGATAAAATAGAGAGAGCGAGGAGTTAATGAGATTATTAATAAAGTAACGTATTATAAATGCTTTGATACAATAACACAGTGCAGACACTGCGTTAATGGATATAAATTCCGGAGGTACTTAGTAAAAACGTTACATTTGTTTTGCATATATATATATATACTTTTATAAATGCTACTCAATGAAATCACGACAAATTGCGCACATAAATATATTTACAAAAAAAAAACAGACAAGTATATATATTCTTTTTATTTTTTATATAAATTCGGTAAATGAAGTATTTTTCTGAAGACGTCCTACTTTTTCGAAGCGGTCAAAATTGAAACACCGTTGGACTAAGTGTGCAGAGCTCCAATAAATCTGCGTTGAAAAAAGGAACTAACTTTTGTTGTATTTTTCTTTTCTTGCCATATCTTTCAGTATCAGTCGTTCTTTCTTTCGTATTTAAAAAGCCTGAGCGTTCCGATGGAGACTCACAAAGAAGTAAAAACGGTCCGTACATGCCTCTTCAGTTTACCTTTAGTGCTTGCCAAATTAAAGTCAATTTTTCGTCACTGAGTCAAGAGCCGTCTACTCACGACTTAATCGTTTCCAGTTGTGCTAAAGCGATTATTAAAGTGGAGTGCATTATTAGACTGACCAGTACCAAAATGAAAAAAAAACATAATGTGCGCTAATAAAAATGATATAAGAACGAAAACTTTCTCAACATAACTAATGATCAGAATAATTAATAAATCTTCTTAATTTGCATAATAATTAACAACTCTTCTTAACATTAATAATAGACATGGCAATTATTATAACTATCACACAAAGAATGATACCACATTATTTTCCAAATTTCAATAACCGCATGTGTCCCTCATAGCGTACATAGACGTGTAAGCCAATAATACGCCTTGTTTACAGTGCAAAATAATGTTAACCAATAAGTGCTCAACGTTTACTATCAAAAACAGTTTTCTAGAAAACCCCAAAGCGAAAAAATTAAAACAAATGGTTATATAATGCCACCGATGTTGACACGTCGTTGCGATGGATGGTACAGTCACTTTCATTGCGATGGGTGGTGGCGTAACGGGTATACAGTAATTCACTTTCGTTTTTCAAGCAACAGCTTATCACTTATTAAATCACTCATTATATAAGCGTGATAGACGCGTAAATAAAAATGTCGTTCGAGTAAATGTTAAATCACGAGAGATATATAAGCATATATAATCATCCAACAATCCAAATTGAGGCAGCCGTTAGGTCCTTTCGAGATCAAAAAATCTTAGAACTCTTTACCAGAAAATAAAAGGCCGCTGCTGACATATCACCACTCTCCAGGGGATAATATAAAGTATTATAGAGGCAAATCGGCAAAATTGTATCCGCTCATCAGAAGTTGAAACAGATATGTGTGTTTCAGTCTCAATCAAATTTCTCTTTAGATTACTGCAGATATACTATATAAAAGACTGAGGAGAACCGAGCTTGGAGAGAAACGACGCATAGTGACTAATTTCATTCAGTAATATGAGCCGTTATATAAAGGTTGCCAAAATCAAAAGTGGACCAGGCACGAGAAAAAAAAATATCAAGAATATGTACACATGAATTTTATTTATATAACTTCGCTATGTTAGCACTTTGGAGTGAACATTTGTCTCCACCCGAACGTGTGGTCACGGGTTCTCTAAGCCAGGGTTAGCCCAGTAAACACCTTTATTGCATTCACATTTTATTTAACTCGTAACGGGGTTAACAAACACCTTTATTATAAATTTAACAGAAATGGCCAATATTGGAATGCACAATTAATTTCACATTTCCTTTTCTCAGACTCACTGCTGTACATGTTTTAATCCGATATTGATTGCCGCCCTTCACTAAAACTCTCACACTATTTGCTCACAGCTGTTCGTCCTAGACAGTCAGTATTTGACGAACTCGTGCTAACGAGAAATGTCGGCATTACAATCACCCCCTGCCGCTTAAGATCACACTACTGCGCGCTGTTTCTACAAGTAATACTAGCAGGTATGACGCCTGCATGTTGGGATCGAGCAGAAAGACAGAGTAACACGCAGATCCTGCCTGGCAGCCTAATATGTACCAGTCATAAAGAATAAGTGAAACTAGTCCGTACTGACTAAGTGTACCGAAACCTTTGACCCAAAGCACTATCACCTATGTATGTATAAACAGGGTCATTCAGAGAGTATTGTACTTCTTTCGAGGTTTGATAGAGCTCGGCAAGAAAATCATTTTTCCCTATGGAGGGAGAACGCGGTAACGTCTTGTTTAGGAGAGAGAGTGAAGTTTATAAAAGTAGTTATTCAGCTTTTTTTCTCCTACATAGTTGTGCGAAAATTCTGCACAACGGAAGACACTTTACTATCTTGCGTAGCAAAAAGCGAATACTCAGATTAAGGAAAGTCATGAAAAGTCGATATTTTACGTTAACGCTTTTTCAAGAAAAATCGTAACATTTTTCCATTGCGACCAAAAATGTACGTCCAAAAGACCACTCTCAATAGCAAATTTAATGCCCATCATTTTCGTACCAATGTGATGGTGCTGTGTTACGTAGTTGTCAAGTAACTAAGCGTTTTCGACAGTCATAGTTGTTATGTTTTACGTGCAAGTTTTCACGTTCAGAACCGTAAAAAATTGCCTCCTTCCACTAGGAAAAATTATTCTCTTGCTGAGTTCTACCAAACCTCAAAATATGTACCTAACTTTCTCATATGCCCTATGCAAATATGCATATCTTCGCTTTCGACATGGCTATCGAAAAAGCTTAGCGACTTGACAACTACGTAACGCAGCATCATCACTTTGGTACGACGGTGGGCATTAAATTTGCTATTGCGTGAGAGTGGTCTTTTGGACATACATTTTTGGTCGTAATGGAAAAAAATTACAAAAAAGCGTTAACGTACGACATAACAGCATATCGACTTTTTATGACTTTCCTTAATCTGGGAATTCGCTTTTTGCTACGCAAGCTAGTGAAATGTCTTCCGTTGTGCAGAATTTTCCTCCGAACACGCCGGTGTAATCGGTTCCTTCATGCGTTGACTTCATGGTTCTCCCGTTAACGTAGATTTCGCACAACTATGTAGGAGAAAAAGCTGAATAACTACGTTTATAAACTTCACTCTCTCTCCTAAACAAGACGTTTCCGCGTCCTCCCTCCATAGGGAAAACATTATTTTCTTGCCGAGCTCTATCAAACCTCGAAAGAAGTACAATACTCCCTGAATGACCCTGTATATACATATACAGACATATATAGCCGGGAGGGGCGCTAGAGAGAGAAGACCACTGGAAAAGAACACTGTACGTGCTAATACACAGAAGAACTCTGATAAAATTTGTGGCGACTCCGACGCAAAAGAGATTAGCCGTCTGCGTCAAGCCCTGCACCGCTTTGGCTGATAGGCGCTTGCAGAGCCCCGCGCTCTCGAGCCCAGGACAAATATCTCTACCTAACAGGTAGCTCGACATTGCAACACACAGCACTCACCTGGGGGTGGGGGTGGCTGCCGGTCTCGACCATGATATGATTAGCAGAGGACGCTAACGGACTCTCCACGACATGATAGACCGGCTGACTGTTAATGTTTTTCGGCGAGCCGGTAGCTAGGTCAGCAACTGTGCGAATTGGACTGCTTCTACTGCTGTTGACCGGTCCGGCACCAGAAGTGGGATGCGGTTGTTGTTGTTGCTGCTGATGCTGCTGCTGATAATACATCTGCCAATGCCAGACCAAAAACAAAGAACGTGTGCGAGATTGTTTATACGATTCTATATTATTATTCTACTATGTGCATAAACCAAATATTGGTTAATAAACAATACATTCATTCATTCATATTATTATTCTACAGAATATATATATATATATATATATATATATATATATATATATATGAGCAATCGTCTTTTCTGTAAAAGACCTTAATTGTTGCACCATGTAAAAATGTAAGCTTAGTATTATTAAAACAAAATTATTCAACAAGTGTAGTATTCTTGTAGTAACAATGGTAAGCAAAAAATATAGTTGGGGGCCGCTGCTGACGTTCTGCTGAACTCTGTTTTCAGCGAAACGTGAGTCTATACTAGAAACAACATTCAAGAGATTTGAGAGCAGTTAAACCGCAGGTGCCAACGTGACCTGGACACCTTCCACTAACTTTCTATACTTGGTCAGATGGGGCTCCCAGGCAGGAGAGCAACAAATAAGTTTGGGAAGAACAAGAGATTTTCAACGGCGAATTTACACATGAGCAGTCGACCATCTCTTTTTATTGAGACATCTGTGCTCCCCGTTTTTTTTCGATCATGGTCAATTTTTTGTCCACATCGGCATTCACCTTGTTTAAATTGGAAACCATGAAAACCAATTTAGGAGTGGCCGGTCTGGGTCTCGAACCCAGGCCACCTGAATGCAAGGCAAAAGCTTTTGCCACTAAGCCATCTTGCTCGGTTATTTGAACATGTTATTTTCAGACATGATCAACCAATGCCTTCGTCAGCCGACTGCAGAACAGCAGAAGTGTTCCTTGCACTTGAGTAAACAAGAAAATAAAGTTTTAAGTCATCTGCATGTTCAAGATATTCGACGTCAAGTGGCTGGCACTTCTTTATGTCTACAACAAACATCTTGTATAGAAGGGAGGATAAACCCCCCCCCCACCCCCTTGAGGCACACCAGAAAATACAGGATTTGGCCGAATAAGTGACGGTCGCTCATGCCCTCTGACCCCTTGCACTGTAAGAATGTCTATACCTATTGTGCCAATTTGCGGAGTAGAAAAGAGTAGTCTGCTCTATCGGAGTCTGCGCTAAAATAAACGCAGTAAAACGTTCTTTGAGCATTTATGAAGGCGACTATATAGCTCAATTTTGGGTGTCATCTTCAAAAGCAATTTACATGTAGACCGATGAGAAGTAAAGCCGTACCGGACAAGGCCAAGGGAGTCGTTTAAATTTAAGAAATTATTGAAGTGGTTAAAGAAAACCTTAGCTACATCATGGTATGTAGCGCATTGCGAAACAGCCCGGTAGTTCTTAACGTATTCGTTTTCGAGCCCTCAACGCTTCAATGTCACCAAAATACTTGTACTAGCCGGATAGAGCAACTTGTAACGCAACTGTATTCTCATAGCTCATTCTATGAGTAAGTATTGTAAACAATCTTCTCTATAGTAAGATGCCGTGGTTCCTGATGTAGTATAGTTTGGTTCCTGATGTGAAACTTAGTAATAGGAACGCATTTTTAGAGTTAGGATGCATAATCCGATACTGGTAAATTACTCTAGCCATGTAAGCAATTTATAACTGGCATTTTAATTCAGAGCACACAACATCTCAAGACAATTGATGCTCCGTTATTAAAAAAAAAAAACGTTCCAAAAGAGTTATCATTAAGCTATAGTAAGTACGGTCAGTGCAACAAATGCAGCAAGGTAACATCACAGCGATATGTATATTAAATCAATTTTTATCTTTATTATAGCAATAAATGAGAGAAATGTAAAAAGAGATCAATTTGTTTTGTAGTGGTTCAGTAACTGTCTGACCGCCTAAACAGATCCTCTTGAGGGATAGAACCCGATTCGTGAGCGGCCATCTTGGCACTTTGCACATCTTCTACAGTAACTATCTGCCCAAAACTAACAAAACTCTCCATAATATCACAGGGGGACGTGTGCTTACCTTGACAACGCCTCTTGACGATCACTGGCGACAAAACAACACAATTTCGATGTCACAGTTGTCCGGAAATGACACTAACTTTTCATCGTCAGAGAAACAAACGCAGCGACTCAAAATGGCGCGAACTAATACTCGGAACCGCCGACAGTGAGTCGGACTGCTCCGGTCAATATGCGGATGCATGCGCCAGATTTGCCTCTGGTACGACAGAACGAGGACGGATATAATGAAGAGTTTAATTTGATTCTTTGGTCGGCGAGAGAGCCGATGTGTGTTCTTTTTTAGCCACTTGGCCTAGAACTGTGTAACAATGTTAGCCAACAAATAGGTAGAGGTTTTTGCTGACAATATTAATTCACTTTTGCATAATTGCGATAGCAGGCAAGCTACCCTCATGCACTCTGTGTGTAATCTCAAACGATGGCATATTTGATCAAACTACCGTGTTAAGACTTTTTATAGAGTTAAGGAGACCCTCTGCGCAAATACGCGAAACGAATATGTTGTTAATGACTCAAGCAGTGTTATGAAAGTTAATTACAAAGCCTGTGAGTGGGTGGTGCCACAAAGTTCAAACACGATTCTAAAATCTGATCAGTGAGCACAAGTAATTTTAGATAGTATATCCCATTTTTAATTCTTAAACTTGACAGCATAGTTTATTATTGCTTTGCATTCGGGAGGGGAGGTCGTGGGTTCAAGACCTGGACCGACCGCTCCTAAATTGGTTTTCATGATTCACCACTCCTAAAATGGTTTTCCAATTTAGATTAGGTAAATGCCAAAGTGGATTATAATCGGCCATGATCGAAAAAAAACAGGGAGCACAGATTTCTTAATAAAATGGGATGGTGCATTACCATTTAACCCTCCATTATGTTTAGTAACGTTTTATTAACGGATGTACATTGCATAATGCTTAAGTTCTTAATAAAATAATTAATTTTTTTTAATTGGTACATTAGATCAACTACATAAAACGTAGGACACAAATATACAAAGGGCCTTGTATTAGTAATTATTAGTAATTGTAATTATCATGTGGGAAGACATGATCACGAGTTTCTTTCTAAGCTTAAGTGTTAAGAAAGGCACTAATTGTAGCGGTTTGAGAATGCTTACAGCAGGCAAGTGAGTCTCGTTGATCCAAGGCTTTATCTCTAGAGACACAGAGCTACCTAAAGGTGCTTGCTAATTAGACGTTGGCGAATTATCACAAATTATCCTCTTTTCTTCAAAAGGGTCGATGTAAGTTCCTCTGACGTCTGCGGGGCACATAAATAGTCTTAGCAGCTCTTTAGTTGTCAGAATAATCCGCTCTGTCCTGCTGGAGACGCGCCCCCAGTATAATTCTGCTCTTCTCGCGCAGGCACGCCACCCGCGGGCATACAGCTGATCCTACCTGGTGAGGTTCCTGGCAATTCACCTATTTCGGGGAGTTACGGCGTATTCGGCAACGTGTTCTAGACCGCCGCAATTCTTGCAGAGCTCCTTCGACAGGCAGTTTTCAGCCCGTCCAGAAGCATGGGCGCCGGTGGCCACCGAGAAAAGTTTAGAGTCACTTTTTTCAGAGAAAACCGAACATCGCTGGTTCGCAGGCAAACATGACTTCAATGAATGCTGGGCTGACTTTAGCTATCCTAGCGGTAAACGTGGTGACGGCCGGGCACATTGCTTGCGCGAGGTGGTCACCTCCTTCCGCAAAACAACTTAAGTGAGTCCGTCGGCAACCGCAAGTCCACCTGGTTCGCTGGTTGTCTCTTCGAAACCAGATTACCTGCGACGCTTGGAGCTAGCGGTAACGGCATACTCCATCTCCCATTTAACCATAGGCGATGTAACAACTGCTGCCATAGCGCAAACTGCCATTGCCTTAGTCATGTGGCCTTCCAGACAAGCGGTAGGCTGCCTCTGGCGGTAGGCTGAGAAGTTGTGCTCAGTGAACAGTTAAACAAGAAAACGCAATTCAACATAGAATTGAACACAGCGAACAATGTATTGCCGGCCCGAAACCGAAACATTAAGTTTGTTCGAAACCGAAAGTTATTGTTATGATTGCCTCAGTTTCTAACATTTTTTGTGGAAACTTATCCGGTCCCTTTTAGTTCTTCTTTAGGCTTATATCATGTTTTCAGCCTGTTTCGTGTGACTTTCAACTTTTATAGAGACGCAGGATGATGCAGAAGATATGCTCCAGGATGGTTTAGAAAATGATCTCCGTATTCGTATTAGATGATAATGTCACGTATCGTGTAGGTGTTTTACGGTCGCCAACTTTGCCTGATGAAAATTATGATATGATAAGTAAGCGTCTGTCCGGCATATAGGCTGCCACGGTTTGTCTATTTTCGTTGCAGTCCCTATTTGTGATACTCATGAACACAATGAAGAGTACATTGCTATTTACCGTGGTAGAGCACATACGATTTCTTTATTGATTTGCAAATAGATTGTGTAATTGAGTACAAAATGTCGATGGAATTGGTTCGCACTGTGACTTGTTTTTACCTCAATTAAGAGGTGCGTAAATAGTTATGTTTAGTCAGTTTTATTAAACATCTCCTTTGCCTTAAATTTATCCCAAATGGTTCTTTTGTCTTTATCCGGATGTCGTCACTGAGGAATAATCTACTGTGGATTATGGGTTTCTTCGTATATATATATATATATATATATATATATATATATATATATATATATATATATATATATATATATATCAACAAATCACTCGGCGACTACTAGCGGCCTATTACTATTACTATATTTATATTAATATTCTGCATACGTATGTAGTTATGTATGGTCACTTTCACATACGGCTAGACATCGCAATGGCTTGCCTTGTAAAGTATTCGAAACTCTTCGAAGTGTGTACAACTGTCGCGGCCTTAGACAATAAATCGAGTAATTACTTTAAACATTGTGTTATCAGCACTGATTTAAGACGGAAGCGGACCCTGGCAACGGGTATTTTCGCGCCGATAACGCTAGAAACGCGTTAGTTATCGGCACATACGGAATAACACTTCTTTTTTAACACGCACAATAACAATCATAAAAGCGTATATATGATGTCAATGATGTCTTTGACCTACGTCCGTTATAGGCGACAGCGTGTCATAACTAAAACAGTAATCTAGCCTAACGAATATTACCTACGTAGGCCTAAGCCAGTACGAAAGCTATGCATTTTGCTGCAATACGGCGTATGGTGGTGGTTGTTGTTGTCGTTGTTGTTGCTGCTGCTGCTGCTGCTGCTACTGCTGCAGTTCGAAAGTTTGCTAGATGCAGGCTTACTGGATCTGGTCTTCTTCTGTTTGGCGTGCCACATTGTCAAGCAGTCATCAGCGGCACACAGAGCCGCTGGCACGAGCTTAACTACCATAGTCAAAGACAACGCGCAACAGCCTTATACTGGTCTCCCACCATATCATGAAGCGTAGCTAGCGTGTTTAGGAGAAAATAGATCTTATTCATACACACAATATATATATATATATATATATATATATATATATATATATATATATATATATATATATCTAAACTTCTCATAACGCCAGGTTCTGCTTCCCTGTCCCTGTGTTGCATTTTCTTCTTTTTATGTTTTCTCATATTTCCTCTCTTTCGAGTTCTCGTGAGTTAATCATCATCAATCGATGACTTATGGATCAAGCAACAAATCATCGAGCAGACATAGGACACAAAAGTAAACGCCATCCACACAAAAACTAAACGGCGCCAGCAAAAGCAGGTTCGAGCAATCCTTACCCGCCGACGTGTGGGCTCTGTGTGTTTACACAACACACTTCTAGGCGCGGACGTGACTACTGCTGGACAGAGCTCGCACGCTTTTGCTGTTAATTAAACTGAAATGCTTGTTCAAACGTCTCATTGAGCCAAAAAGCAAACTAACGATAGAATGACGGTAACCCTACATCAAAAAAAGACACAGAAAAACAGAACAAATATCGGTGTGTGTGTGTGTGTGTATATATATATATATATATATATATATGCAGTACTGTTGGATGCAAATGGAATCTAAACGCTCCGTTGGCCTCCTCATACATACGCTCGTGTGCTCATTTTCTCCTTTGACTCGTGATCCGTATGGAACATCATCACTATCACCGGACATCCATCGTACAGTACTGCTATCTACTGGATGTGTAAAACGAACGTAATATTTAAAAATCAACTGTCAATAATAAAGTTCAAACAGACAACAGATATACAAAAGGATAAAATAGGTAAGACGACGAGGCGTGCACCTACACCGCAGTGTCGGCTATAAAATAGTTAACTGGCTCGTAATTATCATTGGGTTTTTCGGTCATAGGTTTCCGTTTTCCCCAACCAGTGGCAGTATCGCCGGGCAGCAGACAGGTTACTCTCACCCCTCCTTCTATTCTCTCTTCCTACGTACGTATATATATATATATATATATATATATATATATATATATATGTATACATATATACTTTTCTCGTTCACAATATATCACCTCAGCTGCTCTGTGGAAATTTCAGTTGCCCTGAATAAGCGTTCCGCCGCGCCGTCTCTAACATCGTCGTGGTACAAGTCACGCATACCGAGGTAAGACACATACGATATACGCTCGGATCCTAAACATCAGTTAGATATATATATATATATATATATAAACCACAAAAGGAGTAATTTTTTACTACTTGTGAGGCCATTCGGCCACTCTCTCCGTTCATCGTCGCTTAGCGTGTCAGGACAGCATCTAAAATAGAGCTAGCGGTGAACATATATCAACAAGCTATATATATATATGCATTAAGGGTTTACACAATTCAGATTTCTTCGGTTCAATTTCATTTAGTAATAGACAAGGTCACACAACGAATCGTCACATGGAAATGC
The DNA here is from genome assembly GCA_003439945.1 of Dermanyssus gallinae. NCBI lineage: Eukaryota > Metazoa > Arthropoda > Arachnida > Mesostigmata > Dermanyssidae > Dermanyssus > Dermanyssus gallinae. The sequence goes on from QVRM01006816.1 coordinate 266,044, forward strand.
TAGAAGCAAGTAGTTAATTATTGTGGCTGTTCTCGGAGGAGCTAGCGCGCATGCGCACTCTATCTATCTATCTATCATCGGGCACAATGTGTGGGTGCGGTGGGGGAAACACGACGACGCGGCGAACGGCCGACGACGGTCCAATAGGGAATAATGTCACAGCTGCCGAATGTCGGAAGCCATTTGCAGTTCACGAGACCAAATTCGAATCGCCACCCGGCGCTGACTCTGGACGATCTTTCGCGGCACGCTTGGCCTCCTGAAAAGGGTCGGTGAGAAAGGCAGAACACAATGACAATCACAGGCGAACATTTTGAAGTTATACATATATATATATATATATATATATATATATATATATATATATATATATATATATATATAACATCGACGATGACAACAGTAGCAATAATAGAAGGTTTTAATCAAGGTATTGGGAAAAGTAAGTAAGACGATAACAATCATTATAATCATCGACATCAACAAGAATACTCAAACAATCATGCAGACTGTTATAAGCAGAGCAACAACCACAATATAGGCATCAAATGAAACAACGGCGACCTTTCCCGTTCGAGCAAAAAACAGTAATATATGTTATGATGTGAAGAGTACAGTAAATATATATATATATATATATATATATATATATATATATATATATATATATATATATATATATATACATATATATATATATATATATACATATATATATATATATATATATATATATATATATATATATATAACAAAAATTCGATGATGACAACAGTAAACACCAGGAACACAACGATTTACCATAAGTCGTTTACGAGCTTCCTCGCGTTGTTTCTCTGCGTTCGCGGAACCATTCCGGGGTTTGAGCGGATTAGGGAGCTTCTTTTTGGCAGGTGAATTTGAAGTCGAAGTCTTTGCCGGCGCACTCTCGCTGGGTATATCTTTCCAGCCATTGGCACGCATCGTTTCAATTTCGGCGAATGCCTCCAACACCTGGCATGAGTCAAAATTATCGAAAAGAATTGATTAAAATCTACCACACATTTTAGCCCATAGACTAAAGATAATGTTGAAATTTGCGCGCCTAGTAAAATGTTGTTCATTATTCGTTTATTATAATAACACGGAGCTAAAATACGCTATTTGAGCAAAGAAAATAAACGTATGAAATTAACTCTCTTTAAAGTATATATATAAATATATATATATATATATATATGAATAAAACAAGGTAGCGAAAACAATCTACCAGTTTCGTTACTTTGCTCAAATAATGATCGTTGCGCATCACCACCAGTGTTATTACCTGATCAATCTGAATGTGAATCATGTCCCAGAATCCTTCGATATCGGCACGAGTGGTAGGAAATTCGCCTTCGACCGGTTCCCGTAGGTTCTTCTCGCACAGCCCGCGAAACTGTGCGCATTTTTTCGCTATTAAAAGATTTCCCTTCCCAATCGCTGCACGCAAACGTCCACGAACCTGCCCAAGCGTCATCATCCATGAAAGATAGCACCAAAAATAAGGACAACAACAACAATGAGATGGTGAAAATATTCTCACATCTCATAGCCTTTGTCCCTACGATAGCATCTAACAAACAGCTGTCCTTTAAATACGTCATCACGTTTTGTAAAACATAACATACAACTTGCCTTCATTCAATTTTAAGATTGTGCCTTGGCACTATTTTTATTTTTGTTTTAGGATTGTATTACCCCCTATTTACCACCGCATTTCTACCTGTGCTCAACAATAGCAAATTTTTTGCAATATATTTTTGCAGATTGTAGAAAAGAACGTACAAACCGGTCACAAGAAGAGAGGGAAATCAGTATGACTGTCTACATGTATGCTATCTGTAGCGGTTGTTCCGAAAAAAAACGGCACCACTCTCATTGCTTGAATACAGGCCGCGTCTTTGTAACCTCTATATGCTTCACCAGAATCACAGTCGTACAAACAGAGCTCGTATATCGGATATTGGCCACACAAAGTTTGCACAAAGCAACTTTATGTGACCATTATCTTATGGTTGTTTAAGTGCAGTATATATATATATATATACCGCACTTAAACAACCATATACATATCTATGTGTATAAGTGCATGCATATAGTATATCGCGTGGTTCTGCGTGGAGCATGCCGCTGAAACACAAGAACTAATGAGAGACTGTAACTCGAGTGCGCGAACCTCTTCCGAATGTGTCTCCTTAAGGTACTCCTCCGTGGCGCATACTCGCTGTCGGATGCGGTCCTCGGCATCGTCTAGCTTGGCCAGAAACTCGGTTCCGGCCATCGTATCTTTGCTGACCATGATGCTGCTGCTAGCTTCTGCGTTTGAAGAACTTCGACCCGGCGGCGTCGATGCCTTGTTGAACCCCCTCCGAGTTGGCGGCCGCTTCTGTGACTCCTGGCTGTTGTTGTTTTTGTTGTTGTCGTTGTCGTCGTCGTTGTCGTTGTCGTTGTTAGTGTCTGCCGTTCGGTTCGTCGAACGTGTCGCCTGCAACGATACGCGTCACTCCTTGAACCCAACCATCAGAGATCTTCAACGTAGTCCCAATCAAAGTCAAAGGGTGTCCTCTGTCCTCCGGCTGCTCACCTGATGTTGTTGATGTTGCGTCTCCCCACCTTGGTGGCCACTGTCCTGTTGTTGCTGTCTCTCGTCGGCGATATCCCCAGCTGTCCACATTATGGTCGGTTCAGGCCGGTGCATACATACGTAGTCGAGGTAGTGTTGTGATGCAGCGCAATGCAGACATTTATTATTATTATTATTATTATTATTATTATTATTATTATTATTATTATTATTATTATTATTATTATTATTATTATTATTATTATTATTATTATTATTATTATATAATCGAATATTAATATTCGAATATCGAATATTAACAAATATTAATATATAATAATATTATATATAATAAATTATTATATAATTCGGCTATCGTGCACTAGCCAACGCGGGCGTCGGCAACATTATTCACCAACGGGAGATGCACAAACGGCGCCTATACGCGCATCTCCTTGAGGACCACGTTGTAATGGCCTTCGGCCTCGAGTCATCTGGCGTTTGGGGCAAGGATGCACTCAAACTGACAAAGGAGCTTGGGAAGAAGCTCTTCGAGGCCACAGCGGAGCCAAGATCGACCGCTTTCCTCCGACAGAGAGTGTCATTAGAATTACAGAGAGGCAACGCCAAGATGATGTTGAGTGGTCACCGACACTCAAGCAATAAGAATAATATAAGCAATATTGTAGATATTATATAAGTAATATATTGATAAGTGTGATACATGTACATATTGATAAAATAAACACTTGTTCCAAAAAAAAAAATTATTATTATTATTATTATTCCCAGAAAAAAATATAAACAAGAAACACTGGTACACCGAGCACAGCAAAGCCAAGTAAGAAACAAGTCTGCCTACGCTGTTAGCCGATTGGCCCTCTCTCTCTCTCGTTATCCGTTCTCGATCGGTAAATATCTTCTTAGTCTAGGATTCTGCTGCCACGTCAAATGAATAGCTTGTCACGTCAAATGTACGCATTCACACCAAACAGCACGATCTATTACAGAAGCTCGAGCGGTACAACTGGCTAACTTTGTTATTGCCAATCGAACAGGTGCCGTCGTACCGTTTCCTGATCCTGATTTCCTAATTCGGAGTGGGTTGCAAAATAACCATTAAAAGGTCCCCATCGATGCCGAGCAAGCCATACTCCGTAAAAGTTACTAGGTCAACTACAGCCGCAGCAGTTCAAAGTTGTACAAAAAGTACGAGTAATATTAGGTATTCATAATTATACACCATATTTTAATGTTGACCGAATAGTGATCTTGTCCATCTTGTCCCTTTCCTGGTGTAACGGAGGCATCAAATTGGAAATCGAGATATGAGCCATTACTGCACGCTCTAGGAACTGCGGCAGTAGTCGCGGGTGCCCGATCCCGATGCAGCACATGTCATTTCGATACTTTCTTAAGATCTGCAGATATGATGTAAAATTATGACTGCATTGTTGCACATGACGCAATATGTTATGCAGAAAGAGAATTATATATGCAGCCATGTCGAGTCTAGAGTCAAGAACGCGTGCGTACCGGAGAACCAGTGTCAGCGTCATGTCTCATGTATACTCTGTTGGTACTTTGAGAGTACTCAAGCAAACCGCCTGAATCATTCGAGTCATTGTTTAAGCCCCTTATCAAGCATTTTCCCTCGTCCTATTTGAAAAAGTGTATCGAGTGCCTGCGTTATGCTTGTGCAGCTATGGGCAAGGCTTCGACACTTACCGAATACCCCCTCGACCGCGGGTTGACCTGAGCTGCTCACTACGGTTGTGGTTTTTGTGATGATCGTATGGGTGATGAGCGATCCGTCGTCGCCAATTCGGGTTTCAGAGTGCTCCTCGGTTCGAGTCTGCCCGCGGTGAGGTGCTGTCGCGTCCACCTCGTCGACACCCACCGTCTCAACGACAACAGTGTGATGACCTTGAGCTGTTCCCGAGCCCGCTAGTGCATGACCTTGAGCATCAGCGTCATGTCCCACTAACGAATCGGAGCTGCCTAAGCTCGTATTGACTAGTTCGACCACTTGCTCAGACTCCACCTGGGAACAGGAGGACGTAGACAACACCGCCCGACATCAAACATTAATAGCACATCTAAAGCACTGTACATATATGCTTAATAATACTGTATGTACATCGTGCTTAATAATAGTTTTGTATGTACATATTACCTTCATACTTACCGAGTTAGACTAACTTGTTAAAAATATCGACGAGTATTCCTGGGTTTCCAATAAAAGCAAATTGGTTCACAGGTCTTTAGGGTGGCGACCCTATACGATACTGGGCCTACCCTGGCTATCGTCTACAAAACGATTGCTAGATATGATAAAGTTTAGCGTCAAGAACGATGTAAACGAACCGGAGAACCATTTGGATGGATGGATTTACTCTATTTTTGGCGAAGGAGAAGATGTTTGTTGTATGTATAGGACAACACGATATACCTAAAAACAACACTATATACGTTTGCAGCATAATGTCGTGTATGTAAAACAGCGGGAGCTAAACAGTTAGCAGCAACCTACAAATGCGAAAAAAACAGCACAATAACGTCTGGGGCCGCGCCTTTACCCTTCAAGACGCTCCAGCGTGCAGACCAGTCTTTAATAGCCAGCCACATTGCTAGAACGCGTAACATAGACGGATGAGTCGGTCACTACCCGAGGCAATAAGGAGCCAAGATAAATCTTTGCATAGAAATGTTATTCTGTATATCCAAATGTATAAACAATGAGCTCACGCGCTCAGTGCTCCTTGGCGCAGTATACAGGCAACCAAATAGAGAATATGCATTTTTAAGAATAAAAACTCAATGTAACTAATTTGTAACATCTGATAGCAAATATGACCGTCACGTAATCGAACGTTAAGCGTTGGCAGGAAAGGAAACTAGTAACTCACTTTACTGTATTGAGGTATTGCTTCGACTCGGCCAGACTTCTCCTCTTCTTCGAGTTGCTTTTGAAGCTGCTCTTCGGCAACCCTTCGCTGTTCCGCCTCGACAGCTTGCTGAGCCTTTCGGCGCTCCTCTGCTTCCTTTAGTCTGTGTGTGCAAATCAAAGCAACAATGAAATCGAACAGAGACGATCGTAATCGACAGCACTAAGTACGACAAAAGGGGAGGTAAGAAACAACGCTAAGAAACAACAACAATAATTACCATAGCCCAGACAACAACCGGGCACTGCACTATAACAACTACATCATGCCCCTCACAATGCTAGTTAGTTATATACACTTAAGCAGGATAACGGGTGCAAGTAATTATCATTTCTATTAGTTGGCGCCTGTATACAGTTATCCAAGATGCCTTAAGATTAGCAGCGTACCAAAGGTCCTATTGGAAGGCGCTTAGAGCTACTAGCGATATATATATATATATATATATATATATATATATATATATAAAATAATACTACGATGAAAATCCAGTAACCTACCTCTGACTGAACAACAGAGCTTTCTGCTTTTCGATCTCCCGCTGCTGTCGATAGTACTCTTCGGACTTTTGTCGCGATGGTATTTCGAAACGGGGAGGCTTCTTAAGTTCTTCGAGTGGTTTGACGCCCTCTTTGACGTCCTTCTTGATCAGCTTCTCGACAAACGCCGTCTTCTCCTTGACGCTTTTCGGAAAGTTCGACGGACGGAGCTCCTCCTTCTCGAGATTAAATTTAGTTCCCAGCTCCAAAAGGCCCGCTCTGTAACTAAGGCGAAACCAACGATGAGTAATCGGTAGCGGTGGTCATATCAGTAATAATGCTAGCCACGAGATTTGTGGGCATTTAAGTGCCACACTTGTCCGCTATAAGCTAGTTTCTCTTCTAATGTTTTTTTTGAGGTTACGATCAATGACTCACTGCCGTTACTATTAGTATTACTCTTAATATGCTGGCGAGCCCACTTCGGCAAGTGTAAAGTCTAAGCACAAGCGATTTTGCAACGCTAGAGTAAAAAAAGCACTTCTTATCTTGGTAGTTGTTTGTGAGTGACTGCACAAACCCCATCCTACCTTGGTGCCTCGTATGGACTCCTCTGAAAAGGCCCAGCGCTCTTCGATCTCTTCTTGAACTCTTCTTTCGTTTTCTCGCCGTATAGAGACTGAATCCGCTGGGCAATTATCGATGATCCATCCGAGTTACCTGCCGGAAAATAAAATAGTGTTTATTACGTACAAAACCTATTGTAGCTCTCTTTTCGTACATGTCTTATAAAAAGACACTGCGTAACTTAGTATATTATGGCCTTGTAATAACCAAAGAACAGATTACTTCTACTTCAGTTATCACCATCCCATGGGGAAGTAGAATTGACCAAAAACAGCCGTATTAAAAAGCACTAAGCGTACCTACTAAATATAAAAAGCACATAAGAAGTCATGTGAATAAGGTTATGTATGTATATATAGCTAATTTTGCACCCAGTATATCATCGGTCGATGCTAACAAAAGAGCACACCGTTTGAACTAGCTACCCACGAGAATTGTCTCACAATGGACAAAAATAGAAGCACAAAGATTTACCCGTGAATATATATATATATATATATATATATATATGTAGATCAATTCATTTATACATACCTCCGTTTTGCTGAGTCGCTGCGACTTCAAACGCATTCTCGATGTGAATCTCGTTTATAGGTGAACATACAGCGCTCTTAAACGACGTAACAGCAAAAAGGACGACAGAGAATTATATATGTATATATATATATATATATAAAATTGTTATTACGCGTGTTAAATGTACGCATGTTAGGTTCCGATAGGACTATAGCTTCCACTCGGTTGACCAAAGTAGTCGGTCAGAGCTTACAGCAAGGTCGTGCTTTTTAGCGTACAATATAAAAGAGTCCGTGCTTTTTGTTATGCTGGCTCAGCATACGGTAAGGGATAATACACACATAGAGAACATGTACATAAACATTTATATATATATATATATATATATATATAAGTGGTTACCGACAGATGAGTTTCAGAGTCGGTTTTTTTAATAAACTCGATATCTTCTCGAAAGTCGCACAAAGAGTGTACAGCAAGTCTAACAACTATATATATATATATATATATATAGAGAGAGAGAGAGAGCAAGTACTAAGTTTTAGAATTGGCGTGATAAAAAATATATATAGGAAGGAAATAACAAGATTACCTCTCTTATTTATTGACAAGAAGAAGGAAGATACCTACAATTGTCCTCCAACGAATGAATATTCAGTTATAGCTTTTCCCTCTCTCCGGGACTCATATGATTAGGTCGTTAAAGTCTGAAACCATTTGTGCCTAACTACTGTCGGAAAAGTCTGTTGGATGACAATGAATAGTAGCAGTTTGTACAAAAGGAATTAATGTTCTCGCATTTTGTTGCTCCTTGGTTATGATTATGACACAATTCACGCAATTATAACAGGTCCAATCCAACGGGTGTTCTAAACGTGCCTAGGGCTACATTCATACGCGTGAACCAGGTCCGCGTATTTACCCAAAAAAAAGCCTGGTCTAGTAGAACTATATCGTCCAATCGGCGTTTGTCATTGTAATGTCATATGTTCATCTCTGTGGCTGTTAGATGTCTAGAGTTCGGGCAGAAAGTAGCGCCCGTGTGAACGTATCGTGGAGTCTGGCCAGTGCTTTGTGTACACAAGAGACAATTTAATTAAGGTCAACTTAGTTTAAAATCTATTATTTTAAACATTACACGGGGGGCACAAGTGGCGCGCGTTCCCCTTAATACTCCCCGGCATACGTGTGTGTGCACGAATTCAAAATAAACAATATTTGCTACGCTGGAAGATAGAAGGCACGCCTAAATGTTCCAAAACGGCAGATCGGAGTAGGTGACGCACTGTTTGTGACGAACGCCAAAACATAGTGCATCTCTTGTTGTTACGAATGGAAAGAGTGAGCTAACAGAACCAGTAACGGAGTAGTAATACATCGTTGTTACTGCACGCATTGCGACGTGTTGATTTGAGCACTCGCAATGCTCCTGTCCTGCACTTCACTAGGTTATGCATTTAGTCAGTTGTTATTCCACCAGTAAGCCGAATGCTGCGGCTTGCTTAGAGCTTATCGCTGGCCTGTGGGTACATACTAACAACCGCCAACTCGTCGTGGCGCAGCCATGTTGGCATAAACAGGCAGGTTAGTCATTCGCGTATTTTGTTTTCGGTTGCTTCATATTTATTTAGACATAACTTTAAGCTTAATTGGCACATATCACAATGAGATCAAATCCAAATGGAGGCATGTGTCCCATTGTCCTACAAATTGAACCCGCCTCGACCAGACTATGCCAGACTTGTCGGCCATCTCCGCCAGTCCGTCTTGTCGACAGAAGTTAATCTTTATCATATACCCCCCCCCCTTCCACCCCTCCCACATCACCACTATGTATATACTTTCCCCTTTTATTCCGTGATTTAAATAAACAGCGACCGTAAAGCGACGCTACGTTTCGGGCGATTTATTCGGCCTGCATCTACGCCTGGTAGCAAACAACCTTAGGATAGAGCGCAAATAAACTCTTTGTCTGTTTATATTTCGGCGGCCCGCATCGCCGCGCAGAACCGCCTCTTTACCTACCTACCTACCTGTAGTAAGTAGTAAGTCGTAAGCGCAATTTAAATAGTCGACAACGAGTGAATCTAGCGTGCGTAAGTTTGTAACGGCCCTATCGACGGTTGCTATATGTATAGTGTCGAACGAAATGGTGGTGATAGTAATTAAAACAAAATGAATTGACTGTCGTCGTCGTCGACATACGTCGCTGAGCAGGAAAAATTCAAAATAAACAATACGGTTGGTACGACCCACCCTCTCGAATGTGGTGAAAACTCTTGAAAGCGCTTTCCTCGTTCGTCAGTCAGCGAAACGAGACGACTGTGCTGAGGGCATACCGCATCGCGAACGCCACACAGTTCCACACAGTTCCACGCATTCCCATTACCACATACACCACACACGTTCGAAGCGCCGGACGTCAAACAGTCACGTCTTCATAATTGTTGCTCTCTCTCTCTTCACGTTTGTTACTGTATCGTATCACGCAATCGCGCAAACTCGTAGAAAGTTGGTGGTGTATGCTTTCTTTCTTTCTTTCTGTGCCAGTTATTTTCGTCTACTTCTACACTAAAAGCGAGTAGAGCAGCAACAGCACACAGGCGCTTCTCTCGCATCTCGAGTTAGGTGTTCAGGATTCATGCGTTCGCTAAAGAGCAGACTACCACAACAGTACCTCACGGCGCTCGTTGACAACACTCAGTCGTCTCCACCAGACGTTTTAGTTAACAAAATGGCTCACTAACCGAAGAAATTTCTATATATATATATATTATGTAGGTGGAACACAAACCATGGCGAGCACTGGCCGAATGTGCAAACGTATTGTAAATGATTAATAAATCGTCACAATATTTTCTATATTATGTAGGTGGAACACAAATCATGGAAGATTAGCTAAGCCAATGTGCCTACCGGGCGTGTATTGTGACTATCACGTGTTCGTTTCGTTAAGGCTAGGCCGAGGCCATTTCAGAAAAAAAAAAAAAAAAAATATATATATATATATATATATATATATATATATATATATATATATATATATATATATATATATATACATATATATATATATATATATATATATATATATACGCAAGCCATCTATACGCGTCTCTCCTCCGTACGGCCTAGGCCAATTCGTTGAGGTTTGTCAGAGGGACCATCGTAATCCAAACCATCACTTGCTGCTCGGAGTGTTGGCTGGTGGGACACCGCTATGTGTTATAATTCGGTCTTAACACTTTTAGTCTCCCTTAGCGCGCTTGCACTGGAGTTTTTTGGGTTTTCTCGAGCATACATAAATGTAAAGGCAGGGCAATGTTTAACCCCCAATCTAAACAATCAAGACAGAAGAAAGATATAAACATATATACGAACGTACGCATATGCAATACGTATATAACGCTGTATACATGCGCTACTATGACTTCTCGCAGCAGCGCCATATTTAGTTTAGGCGTTGCGTGGGATACAATTCAATCGCGATCAGTAGACACAATTACACATACAATCAGCAAATTTCGCGCACAAGCCGCCACAGATACCTCTACATTAACGGTCCGTTCAACAGTCGGCCGCTAGCCAAAAAACAATAAGACCACCTCGTAGTCCATACCATAGCGTTGGTCCGATTATTGATCGGCGCCAATAGTGTCGTGTGCCACAGCGATTACGTGTCACTATCAATATCATTACATAATAACCGAGCATTCTCACGCTGTTGTTGTTTTTTAATTGTTTTTAAGAGACTCATATTAGCGACTGCTGCTGCTGCAACCAACCAACCAACGAGGCGTTTTAATGCCTTGACAAATCTACCCAGCAAACGGGTATAGTGTACGAATTAAGAGATGGGAATGTTAATATATAATGTTTTTTTTTTAATACAAAAGTCTTACTTGTGTTTCTATTTAATATAACGCTCATTATCAATTATTAATTATCAACGAAAAACGCACACGTGCATACGTGTTGGCGTATAAAACTTCGAGAGAGGGGAATCGCCTACAATTGCAATTTATACTATTCCTCCATTCCTATTCAACCATTCATGAGGATTGTGATCAAAACAGTTAATTCAAGTAGAACATATTATTTCTCTTTAAAAACATTTCGATAATATTAAGAACGAGGAAAACAAAAACATGTATGATGACCAACAAAACCAAGACTATCACGGCTATATCATAGGTATTATTTATATGCGTTTCTTGAGCTTTGGTCAGCAATGCGTGCATATATATATATATATATATATATATATATATATATTTCAATTATTAATTTATCTACACGCATTCATGTATATATATATATATATATATATATATATACGTACAAGGCTATGGAAGGCGTCGTTGGTAAGCGCGGTTGCAAAAGGAGCGCCCTCTGGTGGGGGATCCAGCGGCACACGGCTGACGGGGCTAAAGTTGCGACTCTGCCTCGAGTAGTCCGCGTAACCGTAGTTTGTGCAGCTGATGCCAACGTAGGACGGATCGCGCCTGAAACGGAAAGCGTAAAAAATCGAACAAACAAACAACCGTCATTAATAAGACACTCTCGGTAGAAATGCATTGACCCTTCATCCTCACACAGGGTATATACAATTGTCTTACTATATATATGCATATGTATTTAAATATATATATATATATATTTATATATATATGCAGACACGGGCAGTGCGTAAACAGTATATATATATATATATATATATATATATATATACTGTTTACGCACTAACTTTTAGAGCTCATCTTTCCGTGCGACTGGCAGGCTCAGCATCCAGCAGCCAATGACGGAAACAGTTAGAAATTCTAATGCCATGCCAACTACCAACGCAATTACCACTCGATTATCTTCTGGAGGAACGCACGTACACTGCAAGAACCCATGTCGAGGTGGGGCCAATGGCCTCTCTTGTTTCATGAGCACTGCTCTCGTTATCAGCTTATGATTGTTGTACTATTATTATTACTACGAATAGTAGTAAAGTTTTTAGTAGTAGTAGTAGTAAAGAGTAGTAATAGTGGTTGTTGTAGCAGTACTAAAAGTAGTTAGTCATAATAGTTAGTAAAGCACGCTGCTGTTATTGCGTTGTCCTCGTCGCCGGTATCGGCTTGGAATAAGCTAGCGTGCCAACGGTTCATTACGGCGCGAGCGACACTCGCGGCACTCTGCACGTTCACCGTGCCATGGTACTCAGGTGCCATGGCAGACAGGTTACCTAGGTGGTCACCAAGGAGGAGTCACCATAGTCTCCATCATAGCCGTATTTGTCTGTACCTTTACTTTTTTCCCCCCGACCGCCCCTTCCTCCTCCCCCTCCCCGACCCGCGCTCCCGTGTGTTGGGGTAAATGGATGGACGACGCGGCGATCCTCTAGAGATGAGTTTCATCGGTCATTCACCTCTATGAGGTGCTGCCACTCGTGAGGTCGAATCGAGTCGACCCAGCCCGGGCTGGGCTCTTGTTGAGGCCGCTTCATCATGACCGACCGACCGACCTCAGCACGCGGAGGAGGGCCAAGTGCTCCTCCGCTCCGACGCTGTTGTGTTAGCCCCTCGCTCCCGGGCGTTGTTCTATCGTTGGTGTCAGCTCTATGTCTCTGGCTGCATGATGAGTCAGTCAGTCAAAGGTCACGACACACGATTTGCTCTGTATCCGCGAGTGCGAAGGGTGCGGTGCGCGTTATATTTGACGAGGTTAAATTTACGAGACGTTTGCAAAGGGATGCGTTATTCGCTTGCGTGCGTTTGGCACGTCCATGACAACTGACAACAACAGCAGCAACAGTGGCAACAACAACAACAGCAGCGACAATAACAACAACAGCGACAACAACAACAACAACAACAACAACAACAACAACAACGGAGCGCCACGGGGGGAGAGGGCGAGAAACGCATAGCCCCCGGTCTGCTGTGCACGACGCACCCTCAAACAACCATCCGACAGACAGACGTGCACGAAACACTTCCAACGTACGCGCATGCCGTGAACACCAAAATCCTCTCCCCCACCACCCCCGGTTTAAGTTAAACCTCCTCATCTAGCCCTAGTATTGAGGCAAGAAGATCCTCAATATATCTCCCGCCACTTCGACTTTCCACTTGAAACAGATTTGGACGAAAAGAGGTGCCCGTTTTATTTAGCAGTCAATTTACAAAGATGCGCCGAAGACAGTTATGTTAGCGGTAGTTTACGCCACATTACAAACGCAGTTACATACGCAGAAACATGTTGTCGTAGTAGTCAGTGCGTGTAAAAGTCCACAAACCCACATAACGCAAATGCACTGCTGTGAACCGCCTGTGTAAAACGGCCCCTTATATATATATATATATATTTTATTAATAATTTACAATAGGTTTGCACATTCGGCAGTGCTCGCCTTATATATATATATATATATATATATATATATATATATATATATATATATATATATATATATATATATAATCATAAGTATGATTTGTCATCAGATATCTAATCCCTACAACTCGAGGCTGCAGTAACAACTCGACAAAAGAACGAATGACCGAACGAACAAGCAAAATAGCGACAGCAAACGGAGAACTACAGCAACAGGTGAAGATCAATGAAAATATGAACAATAATCACAGTTACACAATAAGAGAGCAACATTGGCAACGGCAACAATACCCATCCAATTGTGGCCAGGAGCAATATTCTTAACTTCATCTTCACAAAAACAACAACAACAACAACCACCATAGAGATGCTATGTCTCTATCATAGCAACAGATGCAGCAGCCGCAATAAGAACAATTTATACTAACAACAAGAACAACAACCACAACAGCTACAATAAAAACAGCGTTCATATCATTAGCAACAACAACAACGGCAGCGACCAAAGCAAGAACAATTTGTAGGAACAATAGAAGCATTGACGGTAACAACAGCAATAATAACAACCACAACAACAACAATAACAACAGCAGCAGCAGCAATAAAAAAAACAGCGTCCATATCGTCAATAACGAACATATCACCAACAACAACAACGACAACAATGGCGGAGACAGTAATGCTACCATCTGACAGTCCAACACTGTCCAACACGGAGACAATACAGGCTGATCCGTTGCAACAATGTGAAACCAGCTGCTGTGTTAAAAGCAGCAGCAGCAGCAGCAACCGCGTGTATCGCAATGACAAGCCAAATGAACCGTCAGGCTTTGTTTGCTGCCTATGTCTGTCGGTGCTGTCGATAATGTTGTTGCTACTGATGCTGTTTGGTTGTTGTTGTTGTTGTTGCTAATGCTTTGTTGTTAATGTTGCTGATGTTAGCGTTGCGTTCACTATAGATGCCGTTAGCGTTACTGTCGCATCCGCTGTCTGTGGTGTGTGCATGTGGGATTGATGGACCGCAATTGCGACACCGGTGGCGGCGATGACAATCCATTTTATTATAAGATTATTATTGTTGTTGTTGTTATTATTATTATTATTATTATTATTATTATTATTATTATTATTATTATTATTATTATGTAGGACCGACATAGCCCGCCGGCAAATTTATTTGTCCATGTTGTCTCTTATCACAATGTGTCACATAACGCACTGAAAACTAACGACTCAAGGCTCTAGGTCCAAGATGGGGCTGGTCCACCTGGCCAAAGTTCCTCAATTTATTATTATGATCAATGATTATTATTATTATTATTATTTTTATTATTATTATTATTATTATTATTATTATTATTATTATTATTATTATTATTATTATTATTATTATTATTATTATTATTATTATTTATTATTTATCATTATTTAGTTAATACAATTGTGAGGTATGAACGTTTAAATCATGTTTATCCTGCTCTGTTCGCTTTCTGTCAGTTCATGGCGCCTATAATGGAAGCCACGTTCCCTCTACACACGGCCAAAGACATCATCTGTCTCAAAAACATGGCCTCGCGTCGATCGCCCGTAACGTCTTCGATTCGTTTTCCGATGTCTTGCAGGAGTTTTGCTGTACCTGTGCTGATGGGGCCGAGTGTCTCTAATGCAATGGGTGCAAAGTGGTAGCTTCTAGATAGTTCTAGATACTTCCTCCGTTTTTCAGAATCCGCACGTTCTGCTACCCATCCCGTCTCGACTGCGCTGTGACGTAAATATGATAACGCAGCTGTGCATGAAACCGTTACATCCCATACAAGGCATTTTCCGTGCGACCACAGCGGGATGGTGACCCCGTCAGGTCGCAACTCACTGCTGCCATTAAGACCTACTGGTTCGGGCGTAGATGGTATCCCTGCTTTTCTAAGAGCTCTTCTCACTATGGCGTTGAGTTCAGCGTGCCTTGTAAGTCTGCCGGGGCTTTTTGGACAGCTTAACGGGTGTAGACCGTCCGAGTCAACCGGTTGGCCGCATGAGAGGCACGTGAAGGGCTGGCAGACGGGGGCGCCTATCCTAAGAGCTGACACCATGCGGAAGGGGTTTGGATCCAGCATGGTGCCAAGCTGACGGGAGGGCAGCGCTTGAAGCCAGCCCCCGCTGATTATTATTATTATTATTATTATTATTATTATTATTATTATTATTATTATTATTATTATTATTATTATTATTATTATTATTATTATTTTTTTTAATTAATATTATTATTATTTATTCAATATTTCAGTGTTTCCCTACAATTGTGGGATCTAAACGTGTACCCGCCTAGGCTCAGCCCCGCTCCTCAATCCATGGAGCCGATGACGCGCTGGTCACCCGTGTTAGCACTTATTTTGATACCTAGGTCTTTGAGGAAGATAGTTGTGTTTTTGCTGATTGGACCCATCGTTTCCATGGCGACGGGTACGAAGTGGTATCTTTTCTCTAGGTCAGAGTATTTGCGCTTTTTTGCGATCTCAGCATGTTCGGCAACCCATCCTGACCGGGTAGCGCTATGCATCAAGTATGACGGAGCCACTGTACATGATACCGTGGCATCCCATACTAATTATTATTATTATTGTTGTTAAAATGATGGTGTCGACGGACAAGAGTAGACCAGCTCGACGAGATAAAAAACCGAACCGCCATCAAATATGCAGATTAGAATTAAACAGGTCCGATCGATACTACAACTTCTGCTACTACTACTACTACTATTATTATTAATGTTCAGCTGCTGTTGTTGTTGTTGTTGTTGTCTACCATGCTTCTACCAAGGCGTCTGTTGTTGTTGATCTTGTTGTTGCTGTGTGGTGCGCAAATGCAATCGCCCCACAATAACCCGCTAACACGATGACAGCGGTTACATATCGCTGTCATCATGCATTGACGTTGTTGTTGTTGTTATTGTTGTTTTTCCTAATGCTGTTGCTGTAATTATTGTTGTTTTTGCTAGTGCTGTTGTTGTTGTTGCTGCTGTTTTGTTATTGTTTTGTCGTCCTCATTAACGCGCGCAGTCGTTACAATCGCTGGCGTAGCTGTTCTGCTCCACCGCCGATGGTGCGTCGAAACGGTTCTCGCTAGCTGGCTACCAGCCGGAAGGACGAGAGCACGGCACGTATCATTAACATCGACACTTGGGAGAGGAGCAGAGAGAGAGAGACAGAGAGAGAGAGAGAGCGAACAAGATCGCTCTCTCTCGAGAGAAATACATCGCAGCCAACAGATACCGGCTACGATGATAGACACATCGTTGCCGGCACGCGAAGAAACAGCGATGGCTGACGAAAAACCAGGACGCCGGAACCGGGGCCCAATGTGGTAGTAAGTGGTTCCACAGGATTTACGGCAGGCGATTCCACTAGGTTCGAGTTGATGGCAGTAATGACGGTGGACCGACCGGGGCCGTCATGACGACTCTCGTATGAACTCACGCGCCTGCTTATCGAGACACGTGAGTTTGCAGGTTGCGCTCTGTGTGTGCTGTCTATGTGCGGGGGGGGGGGGGGGGGGGCAAGGGGGGCTTAGCCAGAGGCTTGACAGACTATCTCACTTATTGGCCCATTAACTCTTTGTCTTCTTCCTCTTCTCCGTATTTCTCCTAACGATTGGCTGACCGACTGACTTACAGCAACGAGACACCGTTTCAACTTCTCCACGTTTACTTTACCCTAACCATCCCCGCATCACTACTGTGATGACTACATTAATGACAACGACGACGAGAACTATAAATATGCTTGGTAAGCATTATCGTTCATAGTTAGCGTTGACGGCGCGTGCCTGGCGTAGTCGAAATAATAATAATAATAATAATAATTATTATTATTATTATTATTATTATTAGTATTATTATTATTATTATTATTATTATTATTACTATTATTATTATCATTTTCAGGAGAACATCATGTGGTAGCGGCGGCAGCAGGAGTAATAGTATACTCCGCCCCACCCCCTATAGTGGCTGCTGAACTCGTGGAAACGTGAAGTCGAATGGACTTCTTAAAAGTGCTAATCTGGTCGTTTTATCTGGTACTGGTATAACAACATATGGTGGCTGTGGCCGCTGCAGCGACAATGATCACAACAACATCAATTTTATATATCAATATCATGAAATCATTAAACAGGAAAATTACAACAGCCTACAACAAAATGCTATGATGCGCGCGCACTGGGATGAGGGAGACCTTAAAAAAAAGAATTAATATAGTTATTAATAACATCGAAACCATAGTCGTGTCGATGTTACTGCCGAAACGACACCGACAACAGCAGCAACCGAAGCTGCTACTACTACAACTACTACTTGAATGTGAGTCATTGGGGAATACTAGCCCAACGACAATTTTTGAGTGAGTATATATATATATATATATATATATATTTATATACATGGCAATGCCGGAAGCAGATCAAACACGTGTCGTCATTCCCCTCAATCGAATTCAATGAAAAGAAATCGTGCTGTACTTGGAGCAAACGTCTGACAATTGCCAAAGGATAGAACTACATGCATAGCCATCAGCACTCCTGACTCTTATTATGACAACAATAATTTGCTCATAGTTATAGGAGTAGGAAGATATATATATATATATATATATATATATATATATGTGTATATATATATATATATATATATATATATATATATGTGTATATATATATATATATATATATATATATATATATATATATATATATATATATATATATATAAGGCGAGCACTGCCGAGTGTGCGAACGTATTGTAAATTATTAATAAATCATTACAATATTTTCTATATATATAGTCTATTCTCTTCAGGTCTAATTGCTGTGCTATGCAAGTGAGACGAAAGGACAAAAAGTGTTGTCATTTTCGGACTTGTTTCCTCAACGGCCACCACAAAAGCGCGTCTATTTAGTTCAGGAACGCTGTCATACATACAACTAATAATAGATCACTAGGCAATCTTTTTGACCTCCAGAAATTGGTTTCCACATTGGTACGCATACAACGCACGCAGAAAGTACGCCAACCTGCACAACATGCAGACATGTCGGCGGTAACACCTCACAACACAGACTCTATTTACTATTCTTAATGGCGTCCAGTTAAGAATCGTTGATTTCGCGAATCTCGGTGCAGTTCAATCGTATACGTGAAAGCATAAATCCGGCGCCAACGCGTAAGCAGGGCTTGGCTGGGATTACATATATATATACTTGCTGTTAGGAGGACATATTTGTGGAGCGGCAGCTGCTGCTGTTGTTGTCGTCATTGTCGTTTCGGCAGTTTCACCATTATTATTATTACTATGAGTATTATAATCTGTATCCATCATAAGCAATCCGTCATGACAGTGCGCGATAGAGGCGGAGTAGTGATGACAACGGGTCGTTCTGATCCGTTACGGTCATTGCATATTGTTGTTTTTTTCTCGTGTAATGTTTCATATACTATATTATTATTATTTTGACGTCTTGTTGTTGCCCTTGTCGTTGCTGCTAAAGTGGTCACATATATATATATATATATATATATATGTTATTAGTTTTCACCTGTCATTTCGAGTTATAATGTTTATGAAGTTATAACTCAGTGTGCTCCTTTGCCTTGTATGTCAGTATCGCCAATAATATGGTATAGGTATTATCTACTGCTTTATCTTCTTCTTTTTCTCCTTTTATTCCCAAACCCTTGTACCACTTTTCATAACGAGAACTTAAGCATGTGAATGTATGCAGTTCCGTAAATAAACCACGTCTGAATTGAATATATATATATATATATATATATATATATATATATATATAATTGTGGCCACTACGTATATATATGCGGCTCTACCAAGAAACAGGTAGAAAACCTTTGGCCAAGTTCGGCGTTGTT
The DNA here is from genome assembly GCA_003439945.1 of Dermanyssus gallinae. Classification (NCBI taxonomy): domain Eukaryota; kingdom Metazoa; phylum Arthropoda; class Arachnida; order Mesostigmata; family Dermanyssidae; genus Dermanyssus; species Dermanyssus gallinae. The sequence continues at coordinate 285,499 of QVRM01006816.1, forward strand.
GGCTCATGTTGGCTGTTCACGTGCACCATCCTCGACCTAATATAAACGACAACGACCACCAGAGCTAGGTAGCTGGCCAAGGGTCGAGTTGTTTCCTTACTGTTGTGTTTGCTTGGTGGTGGTGTTGTTGTTGTCGTTATTGTTGTTGTTGAGCTTTAGGCTTTGGGAGCTCGAAAATTACAACCGCTATTACAAACGGAGACGACAACAGGTAGGAGGAAGGTAAGGAAGCAAACAGAAATGAGTAGTTCTAGTAAACAACTCGAACCGTAGCAACAGCAACAACAACAACAGCGGTAGCAACGGCAACAACAACAACAGCAGCAGCGACAGCAAAATGACCACAACAACAACAGCGAAAGCAACGACAACAATAGCCACTGTCTAGCAAAGAACAGTAAGGCAACAATTTAGCCTGCCTTCGAAACGACGCAAACACTACTACTACTACTACTACTACTACTACTACTAAGAAGCCTGGCTAAACTTCTTGTGGGTTCGCGTGGGTGCTCTTGATGTGGCCTCCTCCTATAGTCTCCTATAGTCGGGCCAATTAATTAGCTCGTCGTTCGAGACGGCCGCCCAGTTGCAGGACGTGCATATTTAGATGCAGGACGACGGCCACATTACGCCTAGAGCATCAGGAATCAACCAGGTAAAAACAGGCCCACGGGCAGCAACAGGCCGCAACGGAGCGACCGACAATTGGAACGATAACAACAAGAACAACAGTAGCAACTACTGGACGCCAGCTCAAAGTGGGCGCCAACTAGGAGGCTGATTGACATCGAGGCAGAGCTTAACAGAGTTCGGGTAAGCGTTAGTTGCAGGCGGCGGGGCAGAAGCCACCGTTGCCCGCTGCCTGACAGTGACGACAACGAAAAAGGGGACCTCTTGGGCATCGTTCCCTGCTTGTTGTTCGAGCGAACCTTGTACTTCTCGTTCAGACTTTTACTACGGCCCTTCTTCTACAAAAAAGGTGGCAGCCAGAGAACGCGCGAAAGAGATGAAGAGGGATAAAGAGAGCAGAAACGCGAGATAGGGCGAGTACTGAGCTGATACGTTTGTTTTGAGCGGATGATTAATTCAAAACTTGGTTTGCGGCGTTGAATCGAAATTTTCCGCCGACAAAACCACCGAGCGACCAACTAAGCAGAGAGACGGACAAACACAGGGAGACGGAGGGGCACACAGACACGCAGCCAGGCGTCAACAACGTTAGCAGGGCTTATAGTGTTGACTCTTGTTTCATATTGCCATAATAGCATCAGCCTTCTATGCGGGTTACTGTGGGTGGCGCTACGTCCCATAACAACTACCAAATCCAAGTCAAATTTTTGGTGAAACTTGTGGCCATATATATATATATATATATATAGGATCACTGACAGAAGTCTGCAAATATATTTATATAATGCACAACTCAAAGAATGATGACGACGACATGGTCGACAACGACGATAAATAGAATTGGCAAAACATTTGACAATAGATTGCCTTGATCCTAGCAGCTCAAACAATGTATAATAATTCAATCCTAAAGCCGCTAACAACTATGATAAATAGAGCCGAGAGATGGGCCGAGCAAAACAGGAATGAAAAAAAGGAAGAGACGGAGAGAGAGAGAGATATACGTCAAGTAGATGGATCGCCTCCCACAGGTACGATTTGCCTTTAGTTTCACTCTCAAGGGGTGGTGGACACTCTCTGTGGTGAACAAAGGTCGATCACTCATTCTACGACGCCACCACAGCAAGGCTCAAGGGAATATATATACAACAGCAGCAGCAGCAGGACAGCCAAAACAACAATAGCACGGGCGATTTAACTAAACAGGCCAACTGGCCGCGTACAAGAAGCTTTCTTGAAGAGAAAGTAAAGGTGCCCTTGAACGCAATGTCGAGCAACCTGCATACGCCGGCAACTGCCCCATGCTATGGATTACGGCTAGAGATTGCCAAGCCAGCCTTAAGAGCATAGTGTAGGCTGTTCAAGCTTTTTTGCTTTTTACGCTGACAACCACATTTTAGACGCTCATAACTTGTCTACGATACGATCATGAGCGTCTAGATGCACCTACTCATCATTGCGTTCTCGTTACTCGACTCTCATATGGATGGGCTTTTTTCAGCAGGACAATGCAACACTACAGGTGCAAAAAGACAACGTAGCGCGCAATCGTTCAGGGCAAATGTAAGGACAAGAAGCAAAGCTTCAGTATTCCAATTCAGTTACTAAATAGACAGCATAGCATCGTAACTGTCGCAAACTGCGAGCTGGTGGCGGAGCGTGAATTATAGGAAGCACAAGCCTACTTTCCTGACGCACAAACGTAGAAAGACAACGTAATCTATTTGAAATGAATCGCAGGGTTTGTGTAGCTTTCACGCGCTGTTCCGTAAAGTGTCCAATCGAACGGAGGACCAGCAGTAACCAATACAACCGCCGTTTCATTTAAATTTTCAAGTCAATTTTCGACCCAATGCCAGCGACAACATTGTACCAATCGAGTAGTGCGAAGACGAATCAACTTATATACTCAGGCCTAAATTCTCACAATATCTAACAGGTAGGCTATTGACTAATTGTAAACCTTGGTCTCTTCATGTTAAACATAAAATAATAGGGAGGTAATGCGCAATACTTCGATTGATTCTTGGCGGCTCGATCGATCGCAAGTTCGATCCCGGGAGTGGGAATCTAAATATTGCGTTTGAAGATGCCATAAATGTGTAAGCAAACGCATTAGAAAAAGAAAAACAAGCAGGGGAATATCACGTAAACCAAACGTCAAACCTATCAAACGGCTTATCTCAGTGAGTGAACTAACTGCCTGGCCGCGCACACCGTGCATAAGTTAGATGTGCAGAAGAGACAGACGGGACAGTTTTATCATTATGGGATGTACTTTGCACACAAATTGTGAGGTTAGAACAGCAGCCGGTCTAGGCAATCCAAAAGGGGCAACTCACTCACTGCACTACACTAGTTGTCGAAGTTGACCACGACACCTTCCAGAAGCTCCATTTAATTTGCACTCCAAATGATGCAGAAGTTTACCGTTCCATGTGGTTATTGTTGTTTTAGTTGCTTTCCGACCGCCTCTCTTATGTTGTTGTCACTGTCGTTGTTGTTGTTTTTGCTGCTGCTGCTACTTCCGTGTTAGTACATGATTACGAACATACTCCGGTCATTTCTGTAGACCCTCGAGAGCAAACTCGAACTAACCAACTTCGATAAGCGTTTCTTATTGCCACCACATGACGGCTATTATTATTATTACTGGATACATACTGCTGCACGCACACTGTTGTTTAAGACAAACCGTGCCTTCGCCACTATGGCACGAATTGAAGTGCTGAATCTTCGGAAGTGCTGAATTGAGGATCTGAACGCATCCCGTGTTAAGAGACAACTAATACTACTATACAGTACAAGCACCAATGCCCCGACACCTATTATATAAAGTGAGTTGCTGGTGTTATCTTCAATCAGCACACCCTGCCAATTAGCCGCATCCATCGGCGGCAGGGCCAGCTGAAGCTTCAAGGTAAAACACCACGAAAATCGACAACAATAACAACAACAACGATAACAACAAATATCACAACGGCAGCAACAATGCTCTCCCCTTAAGTCTTGCTACGCGTGTGTGTGTGATTTTCACGATTTTATTCAGCTCGAACTGACGGAACACAGCATACATACAAGCAGCAACAGCAAGATACATCTCATAACGCCCAGAACTGCCCGAGTACAAGCCATACTATGCTGACCGTCGTTCGTCTCGTTTCAAATCATGACCTTTCTTTTTACAGAATATATATTTCATTCATATATTATTCACCATAGAATATATATATATATATATATATATATATATATATATATATATATATATATATATATATATATATATATATATTATTCATGTCTTATTCACCATAGCATAAGGTCCTTACAATGCTCTGTAAGATCATCGAAACATAATTCTACCTCTTTCAGAACTAGCCAACTATCCTTACGTATGTGGCAGTCTGAGTATACGAGATGCGACTCGTATGCGAAAAATATTATTCAAGTGAGGGTGGTTAGAACGCGAACATTGCCATTAGTTATATATATATATACAATTTTGCAGTTCGTGAGTAACCTCACTCTCATATATATATATATATATATATATATATATATATATATATATATATATAAATAAATAAATACCAATAAACGTGTGAAGACGTTCAGTGCGTTCCCGCCGCCAAAACGGCGGGCTGGTGAAGTGCACCTAGCCGCTGTAGGTGTACTCGTCGTGATATGGTGGTGGTGGTGTATGTAGTGTTGACAAGCAACAATCTCGCATCCGCCATCAAAACGCCTGCCGCATCAGCAGCAGTAGCAGCAGCAGCAGCGGCAACAGCACTGAGATATGGTTGTGTGGCTATCTATTTCATGGTCATCTTCTTGTTGATCTTGTTGATCCTGCTCGTCCTGATCCTCTTCATCTTCATCATCTCTTCTATAGGCTCTATAAGCAAACTTGCCTGGCGGCAGAAAAATGCTAATCCGGCCCAACTACATCTGCTGCTGGCAGAGAGAAATCGTGAATCGAAGGAAGCAGCAGCCACAGTGGCAGTACTAGTAATAGTAGTAGTAGTAGTGGTGGTGGTAATAGAAAAAAAAAGTAATAGTAGTTGTAGTGAAATAATAGTGAAATAATTACTGTAGTAACAAACAGTGGTTGGACGCAGACGCCGACGTCCTCGTAAATGGAGCCCTAGACGAGGCAAGGGCAATTCAATCATATCGGTTTTTGCCACCCCGTGGTGGTCGTGGTGATTGAATGTTGGCTGCTGCTTGCTTATCATCATAAAGACATATCTCTCCTCACTCATCACTCGTCAGGACAGCCAACATCAATAACAACAGCGACAACAACAACAACAGCGACGACAACAACAACAACGATAACAACAACATCAAAACGACAACAACAGCAACTTCAACACGACAACAGCAACATGAAAACAACAATCACAATATCGATAAATAAACAGCTAGTTAAGTAAGCAGACGCTGCGCTACGGTGAGTAATAAGTGGGTGCCGAGGTTAAACACGATCACGTCGTTGTTGTTGATGCTGTTGTCGTCGTCGTCGTTGTCGCCGTTGTTGTTATTGTTGTTGTTGTTGTTGTTGCTGCTGCTTTTGTTGTTGTTATTGTTGTTGTTGTTGTTGTTGCTGCACTCTCTGGCGGTTCTCGCCGCTTGAGAGAGAGAAAGAAAGAGAGCGGTGGAGAGCCTGGTGCCGTCATAGTGTCATAGGTGGTAGCCGCTGGTATATGGATGATGTATTAGGCGTTGTGCGCCTGTTTTTTTTTCGTCTGTATGATTGGCGAGTGTGTTTGCTGGGACCGTTTCGCTGTGCACCACCGCCACCACCACCACCACTACTACCACCTACAAATGACAACAACAAGTTCGTTGTTGTTCGTCATCATCGTCGTTGTCCCCGTAGTCAGTATCGGGATCGTGGGTTAAGTCTGGTCGACGTCGTCAAGACAAAAGAATGTCGTGACCAGACGGATACGACTGAGTGATCAACGACGACACGAAACTTTCGATATACGCTGGCATTTCATTTCTCTCTCTCTCGAGAGAGAGACAAAATGACGCTTGCAGGATCATCACTGTGAGAGGGAGAGAGAGAGAGAGAGAAAGATGACTGCCTGACTGTCTTACTGACAGCTGTTGGTTGGTTGATCTGTCGCTCCGCCTCAGTCTATGTATCTAGGTCTGTCTGTCTGTCTAGCTAGTCACTAACTAAACGCCTGTCTTTCTGCCTATAGGTCGGCATGTCTGCTTAACTAATTAACTATCCAAGTCACTCATCTCTCCGATGAGATCGAGAAGCCAGGACGACAGGAAGAAAGAGGCGGGGAGGAGGGGCGTTGAGGCCGTTTGAGGCCACCATGATAAGCCGTGATGAACTGGTGCAATGTACTTTTCCGCTGAATCATTAAAGCATAACCTACGATGATGAAACATCAAATAAGTTTCCAAATAAGCGGTTTCGATGCTTTAAAAACGTCATCTCACATACACTCAACTTGAGTAATAAATGATTCTTTAAAAAACATCATCAACAACAACAACAAACCGCATAGCGCAACCGAAACATAACTTTTAGCTTTCAAATAGGCTGTTCGTCACTCGGAGTTGAAATAGCGCCACCACATCGATAGATGGCGATTCGGTCGTCAAGAAAGAAGAACCGAGCCTCGTCAAGAAAGAAACAGCAAAATACTTATCTCGCAGGCTGCTAGACAATTATGAATACTTCAACTATCCAACTAACTAACTAACACAAGAACGCAGAGCACTCCGATGTGTACTCCGGTGTGTTACGCGTGAAGATGAGCCTCACCACCCGCAATGAGGGCAATTCATCACGTAGCTAAGACGACGACAAGAGAGACGTCGTAACGAGAAGCATAGTGATAACGTTCGGCTGGTTTCCGATAGCGCCGCCGTCAAACACCGGTTTACGGCACGGTCGTGTGCCATGTACACCGACACAGGTGAGGCCCGCGCCCCTCTGGTTGTAAATAGATGGATAGGCGTGCATGTATGTATGCACGCCGTTAAAGCTCTCTCTCTACACGGTGGACGGTAGGTTCATCAGGTAGATCATGAAACGAAGAAGAAACAGAATACGTGACACAGACACAACTCGCCTCTCTCTCTCTCCGAACTCCTTCGAAAGGCAAGAATGCATGGCAATGCCGAAGCAGCGGGAGATGGGGTAGCGTGCGTGTCGTGAACAAACAGCGAAACATCTTCTTTCGACCCACCCCAGCCAAGAGACACGATGGGGGGTTTGGGCAAAACTCGCCGCTCCGCGATATTAACTGCAATGACAGCAAATGTCCGCCTCCCCACCCCCAACAATAGAGGGGATCTTTTTCGTGTGTTGTGGCTGGAGGCCTCCTACGTGGTGAGTTGACGCCTCGATCGGTGGTAGGCTTACCATATGCAATATACGTTTGTCCAAATGTTTACGTCTTTCTATGGCCGAGCGTCGCTTATCATCCGTCCTAGCCCGTTGGAGAACGCCTATCGCAAATAACACCCAAATTGGTCTCTTATTGTCTCGGCGCCTAAGCGACAGCCAGTGACAGTGGAAGCGACACTTAAGCTAAGCTAGCGCTGATGTTCTCGTCCCGCTCAGTGTAGTCCAACAGCTATGCTATCCCGTCATGTCTGTATAGTTTTATGGATCCTTTTTATCTGTTAAAACGGATGCCCCGCCGGTGGATGCCATCGTTTCCGACTTTTTGCAGCGTGGTTCCTTAGCGTGTTCCCGCTTGCTTTCGCTGGACTACAATTATCCCCAGCTCAACTGGAACCGAAGTCAAGTCAACGAATTGGAATCTGGCGAAAGTTTTACGCGACCGGCGCCGTCACAAATCAAATAAAAAGCGCCATGGTTTTTAGTGCGGTTCCGTTAGCGCACATAGTCAAGATGTCCCAATCCCACTTTCAGTGTTCCCAGAGTCACTTAAGACACTTAATTCTGTACATCATGACATTTTTGTCAACTGCCAACTGCCAATGCAACGCGGGATCGTAGACTTCACTTTCTTCGCGCATAACAAAAAACTAGTCAAAGCAGCATCTATGCTTATGTATATGTTGTCTTACTGTTTAATTGTTAAGGAGCGTACGGTGTATCGTCGTTTCTACAAACCGTTTGAATTGTCCAAACGTTCATACTGCTCAGCCGTATGGCATCAACATTTGTCTAAAGACATAGGTATGATTGTAGGTGTGCAAAGGAGATCCTTAAAAAGACTCCGCAGAAATTGCGATCTCGAATCAAACGATACCACTTTACGGCCTTTAGTGAACACATTCAGGCGTAATGACAAACGGATTCTAGCTCTCTCTAGCTTGTGGGTGCGAACCTTATTGATCACGATTTTCGAAATGCGGTCGAACAATCGCAGAAGCCAACTAATGTATGCGCCCAGATGCATTGCAGGAACGGAACACATCAATATTACGTACGTCTGGCGTGTAGCGAGGGAGGATTCACAAGAGAGCGACTGTGCAGATCCCTCCTACGACCTGTCTTTCCTCACCTTTCGTTTCGTGAATAAAGGAGCTTCTATTCTTCTATTCTATTCAAAATGCCTGACTGGTCGTTTGTTGCAATGTCAGGTAGAAACTTTACGGATAGAAGAGGTCGCGATACAGCTGATACAGCACGCGATCACACGATATATATATATATATATATAATTAAAAAAATATATAAATATATATACTTAAAAAATAATATATACATAATGTGTTATGAACCGTCCATCGGTGCTGTACGCCCGCGTCGTGTTCGTCGCTATGGACCGCGCATTGACGTCGTCAACGCCTTAAAGACATCGCAAGCTGTCGTAAGGCAAGGACAACGGAGAGTCGCTGCTGGCGTCATCAGCAGCAGCAACAGCAGTAGAACACGACAACGACACAACAACAACAACAACAACAAGACAACAAAAATAACAGCAACAACAACAACGCGACCAGCAACAACAGCAGTAACGACCCAAGTCAATGCATGTCACCCTGACCTTGCTGTTCGCTACAACGTATACATCTCATCCATATTAGATCACGCTGCAGCGCATCACGTGCCGTGAAAATAACAGGCTACCTTGACCGCTCACCTTTCTATATATATATATATATATATATATATATATATGTGTCATAATATGTGCCCCACATGCATATTGTAATATACGAAAAATAAACTTATATTATATATATGTATATACGGAGATACATGCGTATGCATGTATACAACGCGGGTGATAAGTTGGCATCGAGCTAACGCAAGGCGCTCTGAGGGGCAGACATCTCTACTTCACTCAGTCTAAGTCAGTAGTCACTTGTATGTGGTTATTTATGCTAAGATAATTAAATTTGGGTTAAAAACACCTCTCTACACTCGGCTGCTATTCTAGATTAAGCATTAATAACACCACCATATTTGTGATGATTTTATTCAAAAATAGCCGTTCCAACTACTTCATCATATCATGTACCATTATCATCCGGTTAGACCACCTAACAGAGTACTGCACTCTATTACTGCTGCAAATGTTTCGTACCACCAACTCGGACTAACAAGGACACGCACATTTTACAGACACTGCACGCATGTATTATGTATGCATTGGTATATGAGGTGCTGGAATGCAAGAATGATGCTATACACAGTATGTGATGGCCACACGTTGTAGTATAGTTCCTAGACAACAGAAGCGTTAGCCAGGACTGGTTAATAGCACGGATGACACGTTGCTCCACTGTTATCGCTGTTTATCGCGTTAAAAGAAGGTGGCGCATACGACGGAACGACACCGCGTGAAAGAATTATATATGCATATATATATATATATATATATATATATATATATATATATATATATATATATATATACGTGCGTATGTGTTTAATTGCAGTGTGCGATATTTCATCCCTTAACTACATTGGTTGGCATTATCTATATTATTTATTATATATATATATATATATATATATATATACAAAGAGAGAGAGAGAAATATAAAGAATGATAAAGATAATGCGAAACAATCACACAAAGATCTGTTGAAAGGCAACTGCGGCAAATCGACGATACGAGATGACAGCCGTCATCGACAGAGACGCCCGTCAACAGCGGCGCCAATCGAGACGACGACAACAACAACAACAACAACAACATCAACAACAAAAACAACAACAATAACAACAGCAACAACAACAACGACAACAACCTCAACAACAACAACGTCAACAGCAACAACAATAAAAACTGCATGCGGTCTCAGCAATATGAGGCCACCCATGGGTGCTTTGGCAGCCGCTCGACAAGACGTTGCTGCTGCTGCTAGGCATACCGAGCGGGATAAACAACATGGCGCTGTCATTGTGCGGGGGGGGGAGGGACTGCAAATCCCTCTTCCCTGCTATCTCTCCCGTTGGCTCCTCGTCTTTCACAAACAAGTAGTAGGCATGAACGATACAGAGAGACGGGCCATATTCGCCCACAGAATCCTCATTGTACCATTTTTCCACATGGACTGACCAACAAAGGGAGAGAGGAAGATAAAGGGAAGGATAGAGGAAGAGGAGAAAGAAAGAGACCCATCGCCAAGGCTGTTCTCGTGCAGTTGTCCTTTAGTGCTTGCTTGCTGTTATTGTTGTTGTTGTGGTTGTTGCTACCGTTTATGCCGTCATTGTTGTCCTAGTCGTAAACGTTTTGCCTGTTGTTAGAGTTGCTGATGTGGCCGAATCGTGCAATTATTCTCGTTCGTCTCGTTCAACGTGTTCGTATATATATGCATACACACTCGTCGCGTATAACGTGTAGTGTACTCGTAGACAATTTATCGTACCAGTTAGTGGTTCCGTGTGAAAGCAAGCACAATCAAGCCATGAAATGCCTCTTTTTTCACCTGGCGAGTAACCGTTTGTATATATATATATATATATATATATATATATATGTATATATATATATATATGTGTACACAAGAAGACGGTTGATCAACCGTCAATTGTATCTACTGGTTGATCGCAGACGCCGCAGAGATCCGGTCAGACCGGTCAGGTGAGGCCGACCGCGACGAATGTAACGACGAATCACCGCACAGGCGAAAATGTCACCGGGCCAAGGCCGAATGTGAGGATGATGACGTTGCTAATGCTCAGCTTCATGACATTTGTCCTTTTAATTGAACGATATGCCGCAACCGTTTTCATCGGATCATACTTTCGTTTGATTTCGGGGTGAAAACGTTTGACGTTCCTCTATGCGTTCCGTTTATAACTTGTTATACGGCACTCGTCGGCGCATCAGACTTGGTATGATGCTCCGCTCTCATTCCATCTCCAGCTCGTTCTTGAGTCTCATAACCACCAAATCTCCACGAATTTAATTCGGTCTCGACCACCGGTCTCTTTAGCGGTAGGACCGGTAGAGTCATCGGCACACATCGGCACACAATATTCACCAAACAATAAATAGATGAAACCATCGCTGACCCGACCAGATGATGCGGAGCTAGTAGCACGGTGCTGGTCATTTTCCAACGCATTTTGCAAATGTTTGCACGCAAGCTAAACTAAGGGCGATAAACAAGCCTCACACCAGCAAAACAGGGGCTGGCAAAACACGTTTATGGCTCGTTGAGGCATCTTAACACACGCTTTTTTCGCGTTTCTGTGCTTTTCGTTTTTATCTGTGCTTCGGGGAGATAATAATTGTCTAGAAAAAAAACACGGGAGCTTGGAATCGCGGTGAGCGACGGTGGCCACGAAGATGAAGAAAAATAGACAACCAGCTTCTATTCTCAGCAGGAGAAGGTGACGACGAAGAAGAAGAGAATCTCTGTCGTTAAAATTGCCGCCATTGTTGTAACCGTATTGTATACGTAGCCGACAGTTTGCTTACTGAAAGCTTCACACTGTCGGTAGAAACACCTCGCGCGTCAGTTGCATTTAAACACGGTTGTGGCTCGTGACAAGCGTGCAGCCCAGAAAAGACGGCCACAAAGCGTGCCTCCAATTTTGAGCTAGTGTGAGCAGCGAACATCGTAAATACCAAACCCTGCTCTAATGGTAATATAATACATACTCGTCTCATATATATATATATATAATACATACTCGTCTCATATATATATATATATATATATATATATATATATATATATATATATCCACAAAATTACAAACAATCTGACTCGTCAGAAAAAAGGCTACTGTTCACGTGAGACTTCTTTTGAGTCTGCTGTCATTCCAACGACATGGAACGTCGACTACCTTGTATCGTTAATATTTCCGAGATCTGTTTCCAGAGTACCAAGATTACAGTTGTGCGGTTTTAGTCTAAACTTGTCATATCGGTTGTTAAAAACAGTAACTCTATTCTAAATGTTTTGTATATATATATATATATATATATCATGATCTAACACAGCCATTCTCATGGCAGGCAGTCTTCTTCTGATAAACACCATACTATTACTATAGATACTACTACTTCTACAACTAGAAGTTAAACTCAAAGCATTCTCTCCACCTCTCCTCCTTTACTACCACCGCTCGAGGCAGCACAAGCAGTAACAGCAACACCACCACCACCACCACCATTCTCGACTGGTAGAATAAGAAGCCGATCCTGGATTCGATAGTATGCTATGACTAGCAGGGGCAGCAGCCGCAGCAGACACAGAAACAGCGGAAAATAGTAACTAACGCTAGTTAGTGGTAGTCGATGTTGTAGTAGCTGAGCGATGCTCGTTGAGAATGGATAGTAAACAGCCATACCGCTGCTGAGAGTCAGCCGATATGCTGCTGTTGTTGTTGCTGCTGCTGCTGCCACGACCACAAGGACCGTCGACGAAACCCTAGATCCATCTCAACATCCGTCCGGCCCGTCGGGGGACGCCGACGAATGGTGTTCTAGAATTAAAAACAAACTCCTTACAAATGTTTTTAGTTCTAGTCCACGTAGTAGTAGTAGAGGTGATAGTAGTGTCGAGCCCGGTGGCGTGGTGGCTTAGGTCTGGGCCTCGCAACCGGAGGAGACACATTGGTGCGCGGGTTCGAGCCCCACCGTTGCGCATTTGTATTTATGGGGGGGGGGTTCGTCTATGAAGCAATGTGAAAAACAGTCCCATGGACGCTAAATCTTAGCTGAGGGTCAGGCCGAAAACGTTACTTTAGTAGTGATAGTAGTAGTAGTAGTAGTTGTAGTATATATTCAGTTAAAAAAATGTAGTGGTAGTAGTAAATTGTAAGGAAGTATGAGGACAATTATAGCTCACGTTTGTGGGCTAGCGAGAAAAGACCAAACGAAATGGCGGACCAAAACATTATCGCAAAACACAAGGTACGAGTCGCTTAGCGATAAGGCACTGCCGGCGCAGCACGACGACCGCTGTCATACTAACGACACGAAAATATAGGACAGCAGCGGATTGGCCCAAGACAGCGAGTGGGCCCAGGACAGCGGGTGAGTCCAGGACAACGGGTGGGTCCAGACTTCAGCGTCTCGGTCCTCGGCTGCTGAAGTTTGAAGCCTTCAGTAACATCACCATTTCATTTGGCGTAGTCGCCGTCATCATTGCAGGGTCATTGCGTTGCCAGTTGGTTGCTTGATCGGTCGCTTGGTTGGTTGGTTGTCTGGGCCAAGCCGCCACTCCCGCCACGAGCGGGTGAGAATATGGGCCAGTTTGAGCGGGGAAAAAGAGGAAGAAGGAAAAACGCTGAGAGTAACAGCGCACGAACCAGTGAGGAAGCGAGCAAAATTGAGATATAGTTGACGAGAGAGAGGGAAAGAGGGAGAGAGAAATAGGGTGAGGGGCGAGAAGGGGAGAAAATGAAGGAGAAGCAAACGTTAGGGAAAAAGAGAAGGGAAAACGCCCACCGAGACATCTAAACTACAGCTTCTCTCCGGTGCCGACTGACCGCTCGACCCTGTTAATGTTGTTGTTGTTCTGGCGGCCGTTATAATGGCCACTGCCGCCCCTACGGCCCCCGTAGTGAACACTCATGCGTTCACTGTGGTGGTGGTGGCCAACAGCGGCAATATAAACGGGCCCTTACAGCAATGACGACGACAAGAAACAACAAAACAACAACACTAACAACAAGAACAACAACAACACCAACAACAACAATAACAACACCGTCATCAACAACAACAACAACGACAACAGTAACAACAACACTAACAACAACAACACCATAAACAACAACAACGACAACAGTAACAAAGATCGCGATGACAGAGTAATAGGATCAGCAGCAGCAGCAGCAGCAGCAACAACAACAACAACAAGAAAATTATTTGGAGCTGCCGGAGACCAATTTCATTCAGCTCGACAACCAAGGCTGCCGACAACGCCGTCCACCACGGCCGGCCACACCTCGAAACACCTCTCTCGTTAAGCAAATCGCGATCGTCCGTCTGCACCGCTGCTCTTGTTCAACTCTCTCTCTTTTCAACAGCCAACAGCTCTGCCGTTGAGCGTGGTCAGTTCTAAGCTTGGTCGCTGCTCTCACTTATCATATGTTGCGGTCAGACTGCAGCACTGCCACGGTATCCTCGTTGATTTGGCATTTGGCAATCGGTAGACAATTGTCGGCGAACTTATTTTCCGTTATCTCTTAATGATTTGTTGGCACATTGACTTTAGTGTGTATATAGAGATGATATTATATATATATATATAGAATATTATATATGATTATAGATATATTATATATATATAGTCTAGATATAGATAGAGAGGATATATAAGGTAATATAGATATATATATATATATATATATAATATATAATATATTATTTATAGATAAATATATATATGAATATATATTTATATATATATATATATATATATATATATATATATATATATATTTATATATATATATATATATATATATATATATATAAATACATCGCGCACAATGCACCTTCAGATATGCATATAGTTTTTTAGCGTACACTAAAAGAAAACCTATTTTAGTAATAGACTACATCACGCTCCCACAAGCTCTATATTACGGTGTTACGTTCACACCGTAGAAGAGACGACAATAGCAGCAATACTACTTTTAATATTGAACTGCACTAAAACATTTAAATACTGTAATGACTATTAATGGGATATTATGTAGTTAGTTTAGCTATAATTAAATTGCACAAAGAACGCGAATATATATATATATATATATATATATATATATATATATTCATAATTCATAATACGCGCTTTATTTACAATAAAGGGAAAATGTACATTGCAAGAAAATCACAACATTCATGCATAGGTTCGGGTTGCTCTCCAAGGAAACAGGGACTTACAATTTCCTTTTTCGCTATGCATTTCGGTTCGTAGCGAACCTTAGATCGCGTATGCGAATGTCTACAGTTGAACATTTGACAACATAATTCTTCATTTTGTATGATCTTTTGTAAGCATTTTTGGTCCAGTTCTTTAAAGACATTAACTATGTCGTCTACATGTCTGTCCTTTCGTGGCACACCGCAACGAAATGCAACTTTATCAACAAATTTCTTTAAAACATTCTGCAATAATTGTCGATCCTTCTCGTTGCTTGGAAACCATGCAGGGGATGCATACGTCAGTACTGGTTTGACATAGATATTAAATAGTTGCATATACAATTCAGCATCTCTTAGAACAAAGGATCTGAGAATCCAATTACACCTTCTCGTCGCTTTCAGTGCCACCTCTCTACTTTGTTCTGAGAATTTTAAATCCGGGGTCATAACAATTCCCAGATCTTTCATAGCGTTCACACTTTCGAGGGGGCAATTATTAATTTTATAAACAAATCTTCGATTTTTTCGGCCAAAATGCATTGTTTTGCATTTCGGAATTGACAGTTTCAGGTCTAAACGTATATATATATATATATATATATATATATATATATATACATATACGTTACAAAAATAAGAACAACAAAATAGCTAAACTATACGTTTTAGTGCGATACGATCCCATCGTTTTAGCAACGGGTCAACGTAGAGACAATTTCTCAGCGTTTCGCGCTTTGTCGCGAAAAAAAAACCACACCGAATAACTAAAATGCGCAGCAGTAGTACATCAGCATCATCTATCTGCCGCCCGCAGCCAATATTGATATGATACATGTAAACATTTGACAGCGAAGCGCCGGGAAAGCAGGATGTATGACCTCATCGACCCTGAACATGTGGAAACCAGTCACTGGCTGTGTATATGTATAGTCGTAGGGACAGAAATCAATCTGCATAGAAAAAAAAACACGAAACAAACTATCGTGTCTACCGAAAACCCGTTCTCGTTTGCCGCATAAACGCTATATGTATGCTATGTCACAAACAAACAGCAGATAAAATACACATATATATATATATATATATATATATATATATATATATATATATATATATATATATATATATATATATATATACCCATAAGCTGTATCTATATACATAAGCAAATATCAGAAAATGGGTGGCTGTGTTTGCTATCGGTTGGCGTTTTGAAGGGCACGATCGAAAGATGTATGAAGTATGATAGTAGTAGAAGCTCCACTCGAACGGCTCAGGCAGCGAATATATTGGCAGCTTGAAGAAGCAGTGACAGCGCTGGTGTGGCATCATGGTGTTATGCGATCTTCTTTTTCAAAATTTGTTGGACACGTTTTGAAGCGATCCAAACACGAGAGATCGGCAACTCGGGTCAGCTTGTATTGTACCTACTGCACTGCTAGGACACCCCTTAATGGAACGACGAACGCATGGCCAACTAAGTGACTCAATACAACACAGTTGACTCGGTCTAAAATCAGTCTTTCAGACGTGACAAGGCAGCTTTGCGCCCCGCCCTCACTAACATGAAATCTGTTGTGCTGTCGTCACATCGGTATTCCTTAGCCACAAAACAGCAACCATAATAACAAAAACAACAACACCAAAAATAATAACAACAACAACGGCAATGACAACCGTAATAATAACAATAACAACACGACTACCATCAGCAATAACAACAACAACAACCACAACAGCAGCTAGCAACGTCAATAATGACAATGTACATGTTCTGTAGAAGCCAGTTGAGCACTAAACACATGCCAAGACTAACAACAAGCGGGAGAGATTGGTACATATGACAACAAGTCATCATAAACGACAAAATCAATTACAATGTTGCCAGTATACAAGAAGACGAATAGCAATATTAAGAAGCACCAGCAGCAGTAACAACAAAATCAGGAAACGGCAGCAGCAGCAGCAACAAAAAGAACAACAAAGACGACAACAACAACAACAACAACGAGAGGCAGCAGCAACAAAAAGAACAACAACAACAACAACGCGAGGCAGCAGCAACAACAAGAACAAAAAAACAACAAGATCACCAATTGCAACAACATCGGGCCAACACCAACAACGTCGA
Source organism: Dermanyssus gallinae (assembly GCA_003439945.1). Lineage (NCBI taxonomy): Eukaryota > Metazoa > Arthropoda > Arachnida > Mesostigmata > Dermanyssidae > Dermanyssus > Dermanyssus gallinae. The sequence continues at coordinate 302,557 of QVRM01006816.1, forward strand.
TCGATGACGACGATATGGCAGCGGTGGCGGCAGCTGATGAGACGCCGCGACCTCGAGCGTAGGGAGAGACTGACCGGGCCCACTTTTCAATGACCTGAGGTCGGAAAGGCGGTAAGCCATAACGAGGCTGGGTACTCGGCATAGCCGTAACTGCTGTACTGTGTCGGTCACAGCAATAGTAGCAATAGTACTCAGTCGTGGTAATGAGAAGAGTGAGAGATCAAGTAATAATAATAATAATAATAATAATAATAATAATAATAATAATAATAATAATAATTTGTTTTATTATCAACACCCAAACTGAATAAATGTGTTTATGTTACATGTAAATGTTTCGAGACACCAATAATCTAGCAGGATTTGTGCACCGCACTTTAATAATACAAATAATAATAATAATAAGATTAGGCGGGTACACGTTTAGATCCCACAATTGTAGGGAAACACCGAAATATTGAATAAATAATAATAATAATAATAATAATAATAATAATAATAATAATAATAATAATAATTTGTTTTATTATTAACACCCAAACTGAATAAATGTGTTTATGTTACATGAAAATGTTTCGAGACACCAACAATCTAGCAGGATTTGTGCACCGCACTTTAATAATAATAATAATAAAAGTAGAGACAACTATACTCATAGAAATAATTGCAGGAACAACAATATCAATAAAGACAATTGCAGCAGCAGCAACAACAACAACAACAACAGTAACTACTACTAATACAACAGCAAATACAACAACGACCACAACAACAAGAACAGCAATAGTAACGATAACAACACCCTGAACAATAATTGCAGAGGCAACATAAATAAATACAACTGTAGCAGCAGCAGCAGTAACAACAGTAACACGAAAAACAACAGCAACAAAAAGAAGAAGAACAACATCGGGAATATCAACCTCACTAGCACACCTATTACATGCTATTGTGCATGCTAAAGTTGATTGACTGACCAAGACAAACATACCGTTACTGGTACGTCAAAGCCGCTCTGACGCACAATGTTTCGCGCTCCACTTTGCCTACCCTGTCCACTGAAAGCTCGGAAACTAGCCTAAGTGCTCGTAACTAGACTCGTTCGTGCTAGTTAAAGATCTATTTCATGCTCTTTGACATTCATCGAGAGACGAAATGAGAAGAACACAAAGCGAGAATAACAGTAACCATGCTCAGGCAGGCCTTCAGGCCTACAGCTAAGTTCATGTATGACACTGTTTGAACTCAATGTCTACCCGATATTAGTTCATTCTGTGCAGACATAGGCAACTGCCTTTATGCATGGACATTTTTTCTGAACAAATGTTATTCTCAACAAATCTGAACAAACACACATAATATATATATACATTCTTATGTCGAATTAGTTGTGTTCAATACCACAATATTAAATAAATTTGCCGTCAGTTGGGATGGCTCCAGTTTAAAAAAAAAAAAGAAGTCGTGCTAATGAAAGTCGTAATAGTAACGGTACTGGTAGCGGCAATGATATGGATGGTAGTGCTAGGCATGTTTTTCTCTTTCGTTATGAAAGGTTTCGGGATGATGCATATGTGTTATCGGCAGTAACTAGTGTGGGACTCACAGTAGACCCACTAACCTACCCCGGATTCCGGTTCTTCCCGTCTCCTCACGCCACCCCACCTCCTCAGCCAGGACAGGAATTGGCATAGCACTACTAGTGTTAAGCATTCGTTTGGCTTTCGACGACCGATTTATCGCCAAGAAGATACCGGGTAGACCGGCGGCCGACCCGGTCGCCTGCTGATTGATACAGGGCTGAACGAATCGACCGAAACCGAGGTAGCAGGACCAGCTAACCAGGATACGACCATTTAACCGCCCCAGCAGTGGTGGCGACGGCGGCCAAAGCAAAACCCAGACGCGCGTGCGACAACACGGAGAGAGAAAGAGATATCGAAACGCGGTCGCTTGCTATTCGTGAACCATTTACACGTTCGCCTATCTATTGATGGATGCCCGTCAACATGCACGTCTGTCTGGCACGCATTCTTTGATTTTCTTCTCTTTTGCGTCGTCTGCTTCCTTAACTTGATCCTGCTCTTATTCTTTTTCTTCTTCCTCTTCTTCGTTTTGTTCCTCGTCTTTTTATTTTGCATGGCAAACATTGTAGTCGGGGCGGCAAAACTGCATAGATCTAGGAGTAACCACGAACTGAATGAAGATGGCAAAAATAGATCTAGAATGTCAGCACCATGTCGCGCAATGCAGACACCCACCTGAATACGACGATATGTGTGACCGTATTCGGTGGTTCGATTTGCAATATGATTATCGTACTTCGTCGTTTTCGCCCGTCCGACCCCCAACCGCCCCATCCCCCCGCCGCTAACGAAGATTGCCATAAAATCCCACATTACAAACAGAGGCGGGGACGTTAGCAACCGCCCGTCGGAAAATCCATTTTTTATCTTTAGATATGCAATTATGACTCTGCTAAAAGTAGTTGAGTAAAAATGGTAACAACATTTCGTTTACATACTCACAACTACACTTTATTTCTACACGTAATAATTTTCCGTTTTCAGAAAATTATACATTAAACGTTATATATATATATATGTATATATATATATATAATTATACATTAAACATTATATATATATATATATATATATATATATATATACATACATTTATATATAGAGACGAAGGCGACCACTGCCGAGTGCGCAAACGTATTGTAATTGAATTATAAATCATCACAATAATTTCTATAAATTATGTTTAATGTGCACCCACACGTTCTCAGGAGACGATTGTCGCTCCACTTATGTACTTCAGACGGTTATTTAGAACATACATATATATCTCGCTTCTATCCTACTCGCAAGTCACGAGCTAGATAGGACATACGTTACATTGCCACACCTAAACGTGAGTGTTCGGTTTCCGCTGCACGAACTGAAATGTTGCTCGTGGTCCAGGTGGCATTACTGTTTTTCCGGGACGTCGGCCATATTCGCTCAATGCTGGACCAACGGCATCAGCAGCAAAGTATATATATATATATATATATTTGGCTATACAATATTCTTGACATAATCAGAAAATACAACAGACCCAAACGGTCATAAACAGACCAGTAACAATACTCGCAAGGGCGATTACAGACAATTGTAATTTTTTACATACTTATAAATACTAGGATGACGGTTGCAGCAAACACGTCCATATGACACAAAAGGTGCTTAGTGAAAGAATGGGGTCGACAACCCTAACTCGACAAGAAGACTGCTGAAGTAGAATCGACTGCAATGGCAAGTGAGCGCTAATTAGGTTGCTTTTTACAATTTATGCTCACGGTTAATGACGCCGTGGTCCCGTCACATGCCGCAACGGAAATGAATTCAAAAACAGCCAAAGTTTAAAACTCAAACCATTCGTCATACTGGATAAAGCATATTGGCTTTGGGCGTTTTATTCACGCACGTCTTCTCCAAGATGAATAACTACATATGCTTAATGAAAGAGTCGCGAATACACCTCGATGTATACAAACGGTCAAGCTTGAAAACAGTGTTTCATCTTTGGAAATCTAATTGGCTCGTCCCGGAGGGTTGACAACTTGACCCAGATGTCGGACTCGGCGGAATCCTTGGTTTAGAATATGCGACAATTTGCGACAAAGGCCGCTCTGCAACGGCAAAACTGTACATTGGGTCTCTGATGTTATCATCATCACAATTATTTCACTCATGTTGAGTAATGTATATAACATTGGCACTTATAACTTTGTCAGATGTTCTCGGCATGTTATTCGCGAGAGGCAGTGCAGACAAAAGGGAAGCGCGTGATGCAATCCAACGGCATAACTGTGGCGACGCGAAAGGCGGAAGCGGTTGCCAATATTCCATATATATATATATATATATATATATATATATATATATATATATATATACGTATCTAGAACCATATGTTTACATTTCGAGCGTTGATACATATTCCATAGGGAGACAGTCTGCTCAAGACGCAGCTACTCTGTGACCTGACTGACCTAGCAGCAGCAGCAGCAGCTCAGGTTGCGTCAATTTCGAGTTAGAAGCCAAGCGATAGAAGCAAACGCATTGCAACGCTTGCGGTGGTTGTAAAGAGGCACCTCCCTGTCCGATCGGCAGCAACGGCCTCGACGGCCTCGGCAGCACTCTCCTGCTGGACGGAGGGGAGCAATCCTGATCATACTTCCACCACCACCACCACGACCGCACAGGCTCGCAGACGCCGGCACGGAAAGAGGTCGAGAATAGGGTCAATTTGACCAGCAGCCAAGCTCAGCCGGGAACTCTGGTAGAGTAGAGCGGTTGATGTTGCGGTGGATCGCTCAACTCAATGGGCCAGCGCAGACCTGGCCGCCGCAGATCTACAACCGCAACCATGGACGGCGACGAAGACCACAACGAGAACAACAGCAACACCAAAAACAACAGCAGCAGCAACAACAACAGCGACAACAACAACAACAACAACAACAACAACAGCGACAACAACAACAACAGCAACAACAACAACCGCAGCAAACGCAGACCTATCAGAGAGTACAAATGATACGACGGGTGGACTCAGAGGAACGATATTAGCTGCAACGTTTGTTTTGTTTTACTGTCTGCCGTTCCCGTTCACGGAACCTGAGCTGCTAACGGTCTAATGGGGGAGACGACCAACAACAATTGGGTTGCGACAGCAACAACAAAAACAGCAGCAACAACAACATTAACAGCAACAATGCTTCACGAAAAGACTACCCGTTTGTTGCCATTGCTGCCCCACTCCCATACACAAGGCCGTATACATTTGTATCAATGAACACACATAACAAGAGACATATGCTATCTATATGGCTAGACAACGACGACATTTCTCAACCCGTCTCAACTCTTCTCTCTGTCACTGTCGCCTGCCGTCGGTAGTCTGGTTCTTGACGGGACCAGACGTCGGCTGGAGGTTTTTGACGCTGCAGCGAGGCCAGTTTATCTGATCGACCCGCGGTTATTCATGGCTAGGAAAATGGTCGGAGGGAGGAGTCAATCAGTGCATGAACAGCCTGCTCGGCTCGCTTGTGTTTGACCAACTTTTGATGAAGTCGCGACAACAGTGACAGTAACATCAGCAACAACAACAAATCAATCCACGACAGCAACAACAACAGCGCCAATTACGACAGCAACAACAACAACAGTTCCAACCACTACAGCAACAACAACAGCGCCAACCACGACAGCAACAACAACCACATCAACAACAGCTACCACGGCAACAACAGCGCCAACCACGACAGCAACAACAACCACATCAACAACAGCTACCACGACAACAACAGCTTTAACATCATAGCCTTGAGGAAAAGTAACAGTGCTGTTCGGTGCAAATCACACCGAGCGAAGATCGAGGAAACGCAGCTAGAAGAAGAAGAAACGATATGCACAAACTGCTGTGATCTCGTGGGGCTCTCGTAGGGAACATCTCGCTGTCACCGTGGTGCCTGCTGCTGCTGTTGCCGTTGCTACAAAAAAAGAAATAGCTATTTCATTTAGATTAGACGCCGACGTTGCAACCATAGTGGCGGTGACGCCAAAACGCCAAACGCGGCAGCAGCGGCGTCGGCTGCTGCGTCGCGGCTGTCCACTGTTTGATGTCCGATGTCGCGCCGCCACCGGCTTCCATACTGCTTATCGAAACGTTCACAGAGAGCGACCGGGCCGCCCCTCTACGCCACGGTCTCACCGACCAGCTTCTTCGGCGTCACCGGCGGCATTACCCATCCAAGATCCAAGCGGGGTTGGACATCGGTGGTGTTAGACGTAGCAGCAGCGTTATTCAAAAGCGCCGATGTTTTAAGCTCTTTCATCGCCCTGCCTGTCTTCTGCTGCTGTTGCTTGGCCGGCTTATTTCGTGGCATGTCAATTCAGTATGATAATGATGATGAAGAAGACAACCAAAAATGAAAAATTGAAATGCTTAATACGGAAAGCAAGACTGAAAGACTGAACCAAGGCCTGCCACCTGCCTTATGAAGGCAGCTTCAACAGGCCAGCCCCTGATACAACAGGGCAGGCAACAACATGCAAGATCATCCACAACGATGCGCAGTGGAGCGTCAATCAACAATGGTGAAAACCGATTACTCGGATTTCGTTTTTCCATGCGCGTGAGCCTCCTCAACAGAATAGTGTAGCACGGTCGCACTGTGCGCTGCTGAAGTCGAAGTCTTGAATTCGTCGTTGCTCCCGCTTGCCCCTCTGACCTCGTTCACGCCGGCGGCACACCTTCTTGCCACCACCACCACCACCACTTCGCCACGCATGTGTTTGTGCCACCAGCACATGTGAGAAGAGAAACATAGCACGTAGACCAGAGACAAACCTCGAAACGTTTCGTATCCAGTAAGCGGTACAGTATATATATATATATATATTTAAGTTAATAGTATTTATAATAACTTAATAATTTTTTTTCAGTTCAGCCCCATGAATGGAACGCGCTCTGCAGTGTTGCCATCATTGTACTATATATATATATATATATATACCGAGCAAGATGGCTTAGCGGCAAAGCCTTTGCCTTGCATTCGGGAGGACTGTGTTCGAGACCCAGACCGGCCACTCTTAAATTAGTTTGCATGGTTTCCAATTTAGACAAGGTAAATGCCGGAGTGGATTAAAAGTTAGCCATGACATGAAAAAACCGTACCCGGGCATTAGCTTTACGGAAAATAAAAAAAATTAAACAAATATATATATATATATATATATATATATATGTATATATGTATGCGCCTCTACAGGGATTTGTTAGCCCGTTTTAGTCATGCGCATTGAAGTGCCTCCATCATTGACAGGAGCTAGTCGTTACTGATGGTCGGTCTGTCTGTCCGTCCGTCCGTCCGTCCGGTTCAGTCCGACGGTTACTGAGGATTGCTTGGTTGGTTTTTGCGTCTGCCATTACGTCTGCTGCCACTGTGCTGCCGAACTGCTTAGTGCGCGTCGCGCCAGTTTCAACAGTTTTCCATCCACCTGGCCAACCACCCAACCGGCCAACCACCTAACTAACCAGCCAGCCATCATCAACCCACAACGACACGACGGCCGTGACGCAAACTGCGTCCGACTGGGGCCGGCCGCAACACAGGGCACACTGGTTCGCCTTGATTGCGCGCTAGCCCGTTCGTTGTAGCAGCTGTAGGGCTGGCGGGTGCCATTCAGGGGGTTCAACGGGGGTTCAGTTGCAACACCATTCATCGGCGAATGCATCTGCTAACAGCTATTGTTACGTTTCGGCGACGAGAACCTCCCTCTCTCTCTCTCCGCCAAACATAGACATTTGAAGTTCATGTGCACGTCTACGCGCCTGACATATACATGCTTATGTAGACAAATATTATATATATATATATATATATATATATATATATATATATGATTAGAGGGATTATATATATATTTATATATGATTAGAGGCATTACAGCACCATCCAAGAATGTAGAATATTCTTCCAAAAGCTAAATTAGTAGCGGCCCCAGTATAATAGTGATTAAACTAGATTTGAATAGCGTCTGAAAAATGTGTAAACTTACGATTGTATGTATGTAGTATTAAATGAGCAAAATCGCCTCAAACATAGTGGACAATGGCAGACGACGACAATGAAGATGATAGCAGCAGCAACAACAACAACAAGAACAACAACAACGATCAATGAAGCTCAATATTTAAGGGATTCATTTACTCAGATACTAGTAGCCTACTAGATACACAAACGTAAACAACGACAACATCACCAATCAATAGAGCTCAATCTATGGAGCTTTGGTTAATCTGATCAGGTACCAGTAGCAGCCTACAAGATGCACGCACGTACAGATTTACAGATACCAATCGACGTTGTTGTTGTTATTGTTGTTGTCGTTGCTGTTAGACGGGGCCACGGCAAGATTCGTTCAGTTCTGCCACTGCGCTGTTAGAGAGCACGATTGCAGGGGAAGGCGATGCTGTGCAACTCATACGTGCAAAAGTTCCACAACACAGAACAGCGCTTACAGCCGTTTGCCGAAAATGAAACCGAGAGAACGATGCACTCGTAATCATACTCTACAATCCATCAATCACTCATCATCAATCACCATTATATCCATCAACATCAAGCACTGGAATGCTTGCGCTCTCATCGCTCTCACGGCCGCATAGCGTGTTGCACTTCTAATAAATAATCCACACTCTCTTATGGAGAGTTCGTCGTTCATCGAGCTTGCACGCTTGCTTCTAACACACGGTCTGCGCCCGACGACGATGACGCTCAGCAAGATATGGCTCGCTGCAAGCTGGGTACTTCGTCGTGGTACTTTAGCTAATATTGACAGTACGACTACTACTACTAATACCGCCAGTGCCACGGGCACTTCTGGTACTTCTTACTCGGACTACTGCTGCTGCTGCTGCTGTGGGTTGCTGTTACTACTCCGTAAACGTTTTGTTTGCTGGTTTTGGTGCACACGGGTGCGCAAAGGGAAAGACAACGAATTTCAACGACATACCGTTAGAGAAAATACCGGAGAGAGCATGTGAGAAAAAGAGAGGGAGCGAGAGAGATTATGGCGCTCTCATTAGCGTGCAATGCACGTCGTAACACTGTCTTATCTTCTGGCTGACCACTGATCACAGTGGACGCACTGGGTGCCACCACCAATATGATCGGCCGGCCAGCTGCAACCATTCGCCTCTGGTGATGGTGAGGGGTTTTTTTTTCGACGTTTCGAGCCCGCTGCTCTTGCTACGCTCATCGCAAGCGACAAGCGTACATAACACGTGCATACACAAGCGTTCATACATACATACATACGTACAAACATACATATAGGCGTGCATATGTGTATATATGTCTGTGCACTCGTAGCGTTGACAACTGACCTGCGTATACACAGGCCGACGAATAAATCGTTGCTAGATAAATTGCTAGAAAGACAGCCAGACCAACAGAGCGACGTTTGTTTGTTTGTACGTCTGTCCGTTCGTCCGTTGGTTCAGTTATTCGCTCGGTCGTCCGGAGAACAGCGTAAATAAATGAGTAAATAAATATAAAATAAAGAAATAAATACGGAGATAACGGGACTCGTTGTCGCTCGTACAGTAATGAATTAATCGTTATTATAGCCATCGTACGGCAACAGTGAGTGGGATAAGCCGGATCGTTCACCGGTTGTCTTGCACGTTCTATCACGCGTCTTGGCGCCCTCGTGCCCTGGAGCGCTGTCAAAATCATCGACGGAGACGACAACAACAACAACAACAACGACGACGATGACCGTATACGCTGGGTGGGTGGGTGGTTGTGTGTGTGGGTGTGGAGGAAGTGTACGCTTAACTCAATGATGTATGTATATAAATATATGCACGTATATACGAAAAATGAAATAGTATATTTAAAATGTATATATAAAGGGGAATATAGAATAGAGAGAGATAGTAGATAGAGAGAAATATATAAGAGATAGAGAGAGAGGAGAGATAGAAGAGGATAGAGATAATAGATAGAGTAAAGATATATAATAATATATATATATATATATATAAATATATAATATATATCTATAATATAAAAATATATATATATATGATCTATCTGATATAGAGATATATATATTAGATCGATACTTATATCTAAATCTATATATAATATATAATATATATACGTGCACTGCAATGAGCGAAGCGTACCTGTCGCCGTCAGTCTCCGAAGACGAAGTCGCCATAGTTGCGGTGTGATGATGATGATGATGCGTGGGGGGCTCGTTCGACCTCACCAATCCCGAAAGCATGTCGGTACCGGTGTGTTTTTGCCTGCTGCTGCTTCTGTTTGCTGTTGTTAATGCTGTCCGACAGCAGCACACACAGCGGCTTGCTTCTTGCCGTCTTGCTGTTAATGCGTCTTGCGTTCGTCGTTGCAGCCTCGCCCGTTTCCGTCGGCTTTTTCAGCACGTTTTGGCACCAGTATATTTGTGTGTGCTTGCTATTGCCGCTGCTGTTGATGCTAGTTTCTAGCCTAGCCAAGTAGAGGTAGACGCGCAGCGAGAACGCTTGTTGTTGCTGTGGTTGTTGCTGTGGTTATTGTTGTTGTTGCTGTGGTTGTTGTTGTGGTTGTCGTTGGTATTGTTGAAATGGCACTTCAGCACGAGTACTGCTGTACAGCAGTACCAGTAAATCAACGACGAGGCGACCGAAGCACCGCACAAGCAGTGCTGAACGGGGCCACCGCAGCTACCGGGCCGGGTGGGTGACTACGTGCTGGCTGGCTGGGCCTCAGACAGACCGACCGAACGACCCGCCGACTGCAAATCCCCCCGCCCTCACACTAAATCATCAGAAGGAGGGTCAGCTGAATCGTCACTGAACCCCCTATACCGTTCCTGTATCGTTTTGCAGTCTTTCTTTCTGTCCCCCCTCTCTCTCTCTCTCTCTCTCTCTCTGTCTTTATTTTGCTTCTCGCACCCTTCTCGCTGTCCGCGCCCTCCGTGCTGTTCTCTGATGCTATTTTGCCGCTGTTGTATCACCCGTCCGCCTTTTATGGACTTATCTCGTTTACTTCTTCCCGCTATGTGGATTTTCTTCCTTACCAAAATACCAAACGATACGTGAGAGACGCTTCGTTAAGACAGACGAGACACACTCTGTGGCTGGTCAACACAACAGTCGTTCGATCAAGTCGTCGCAGCGAGCAGCAACACTTTGAGCAGTGACACTTTACGCTGTTGCAGTAGAAAAAGTTATTGTCGACGTTGCCGTTAATCTTGTTGTCGTTGTTGCTGATGTTATTATCGCAGTTATTGTTGTTGTTGTTATTATTGTTATTGTTGCTGTTGATGTTGTTGTTGTCCCGATAGCGGATTCGGCAGCAGCAGCAACAACAACGAATTCGCCTTCGTCTTCGTCAGCATGTGAGCTAAAGCTCTACGCCGGGGTTTTGGCGACAACGATCAGAGGAGCAGCAAACCAGCATTCGACAACGCCCACATGGCGACCAAAATATGCTGTTGTTGTTATTGTTGTTGTGGCTGTTGTTTGTATGGTCGGCGAGAATGTTACAATTGCTGTTGTTGCTGCTGCTGCTGATGTTATGATCGGCGAGGATATTGTTGTTGTTGTTGTTGTTGTTGTTGGTGGTATGCTTGGCAAGGATGTTGCTGTTGGTGGTATGGTCGGGCAAGGATGTTGCTGCTGTTGTTGTTGTTGTTGTTGCTGCTGCTGTTATGGTCGGCGAGGCTGCTGCTGCTGCTGATGTTGTTGCTGTTTTCGAGGGTTTGTTGTTATTGTCGTTCTCCTGTCGTGGTCGGTCGGAAAGCGTGTCGCACAGCCATGCCCATACGTCTCACTCATGCGTTTGGCGGCCGGTCGATCGCTTGTTTCACCAGTGTGCACGTGCGTTGTTGTACTACTTTACTAGTTGATTTCATACAGCATTTACTATTAATTGATCGTTAACTTCGGGCGCGTAAGCTTAGCTTCAGCATAAGACATTCAGCACAATGTCTCACTCTTGGTCATGCTGCTGAGAAAGCAGAGAGATGACGTAGAGACAGAGAGAGAGAGAGAAGAGCGCGCGCGGAGAGATGTGGGACAGCTGTGGCGGCTCATCTACGGCGATTTTAACGGTGGTGAAAAAATCGAGTCCAACTAGATTGGCGATTGCTGATTGCCCTGTTGCCAGTGACGAAGCGGATACAACTGTTGTTTGATAACCGGCGCTAGTTATCGTGGTAAATGAACCCACGAACCTATCTATCGACCAATACGAAAAAGAAGAAGAGGAATAACAACAAGCGACTACAGAAACAACAACAACAATAACCGCAGTTACAGCAACAGGAGTAAGACTTCACTGGTTTACACAAGCATGGATGGACGAGGCAACACGCATGTAAAGACAACACATTCACAACATTGATGTTGTAGCAATAACGACGTCGGCGTGGGCAACAGACTTATTATTGTTTTTGTCGTTGTTGCTGTTGTTGTTGTTGTTGCTGTTGGTATCGTAGTGGTTGTCGTTGTTGTTGTTGCTGCTGTTGGTGCTGGTGGTGAACACACGACACACTTTTCCTGTTTTCCGAATCATCAATTGGTGTAGAACTAGAACGGAATCAATTGGTATAGTGGTCAGTGCTGCAGTGGTGATAACAAATCGTCGGAGTTGCACTTCACCACTCGCGCGTTTTTATATCAGACGGTAGCATTCAGACCAACCAACGAACCACTATAACGACGGCGATGATGACGACAACAACAATGACAACAATTACGACCGCTTCGAATAGATCCTTACGACTGGAACGCACAAACACAGATAGGTTCCTTCACGTCTTTTTGAGAGGTAATGAGGATGATGATGGTGGTGGTGGTGGTGATATTAATGGTCCACTGTAGTTGCCAACACACACACCGAACGTGTGACGAGATAGTTGTGCGTGCGTATTTTATGTATGCACGTATAGTATTTCTCACGTATAAGAACGCAAGGGCGCGCGATCTTGGAGCACCTCTTCGAGTAAGTTCGCACCTTCGCTAGCGGCAGTGCCAGCGACGTAAAAACGAGGACACAAAACACAATGATGAAGAAGAAGAAGAAAAACTAGACAAAATGTGGCAAGGATTGCCGGCTGCGGCGGCGGCTGCAGCCCTTGAACAGCTGCAGCAAGAAGGCGGGCGGCCGGGCGGCCGGACAGTGGCACAAGGTCGGTAGCAAGACTGCAACAAGGGCGTCGTCAACCAAGCCGAAGCGACGACGACGACGACGTCCTCGCCTGCAGGGGCAGCGGTGAAAAGTTGACAAGGTATGGCAGCCGAGACAACCGCCCTTGGTTGTGTCTGAAGGAACTGAAGGAACTGATGCTGTTGTTGCTGCTGCTGCTACTGCTGATGCTGATAATGACGATGAGTGCAACACGGCACCCTCGCCGCTGGAGTGCTACTTTAAAGTCTTAAAAAAAGCGAAGGAGTTGGTCAGAGAAGATAGGCAGGCATAGGCGGAGTAGTAATAGTAGTTGCTGCTTTGTTGTATTATTGCTATTGTTGCTGTTGTTGCTGTTGTTGTTGGTGGTGTTGCTCTTCGTCTTGTTTGAGTACCGTACCCCGACCGGGCAAAACTTGGTGCTCTGGCCCTGTCACTGGCAATTGCAAAAACTCGGTATTTTGCCTCCGCAACAACAACAACAACAACACGCATTAAGCAACAAGAAAGACGATAACGTGCGTTAGGCAACAACGACAACACGTCCCGCAGCCGGTTGACCAATTAATTGATCGTTAACGTCGGGATGTTAAGCAGCAGTGTCACCACCACCACCACCAACAACAACAACAACAACAACCACGACAGGACCAACGAACCAGGACTTTCGAACAAGTCTCATGTGTTTTCTAGCGATAGCCTATACAGCTATGTAGCAATGATCGTCGCAGCTGGCCGCCGGGCGCCGCCAAAACGGACCGGACAGACGGGTGTGTTGTAGCAACAACTCTGGACAACCTCTTAGCGTCGATTCTCTCTGCTGTTGTGAATCGCACTCAATGTAGCAACTGGCGCGCCGCTACCTCCAGCGTTGCTTCGTTGGAGCGTCGTCCCGTTGAAGCAGTGAACACTTCGCGCTGAGCGCAAAAGGTAGCTCTCGAAGATCTCGAAGCACATCGAGTTTACACAGCCATCAAGTTTACACCTACCAACAGTATCCGTTCAGAAGCGCCAGTCCATCATAGTAGTCGTGTAGAAGAAGGTACAAGGATCAGTATGTTCGGTGTGTGTGTGTGTGACTGCTGACCTTGCATTTGCTCATCCGGGTAACAATCATACTACTACTACTACTAACTATTATTATTGTTATTTATATTATTAACATTAATCATCATCTTCATCACGGTGGTGATGATGATGATGATCGACACTTCGGCGGGCACTCAGCACCTCGTCGGTCTTCAGTCACCACCGGTGGCAAAGACGCCAACGCACCAACAGTAGCTCTGCACACGCAGTAGTGAAACGGCAGGAGGCGGCAATGAAGCTTTTTGCTGTTGCTGGAGCTGCTTCTCGATTCGATTGGGGTGTTGGCCGGCCCTCTCTCGGCTGCTCGGCTGCAGGCAACGAATGTGCGGCTAGCAGCAGCAGCAAGTTGTGTATTATTGTTGTTGTTGTTGTTGTTGTTGACATCCCCCACCCAGCTCCTGCTCCTGCTCCTACTACGAACTGCGGCGAGTAGCCAATGCTCTGCCTACCGGCGTCAACATTATGCTACTACTGCTCTTCATGATGACAATAACCATCATCACCATCATCATGATCAGCAGCAGCATGATCCCAACCATCATCATCAACAGTAGCCGAGGCGATACGCCGCCATCGGGTGGTCTTTAGTGGGCTAGGCACCGGGCGGTTGAACGTTCCGCGAGCGTTTTTATTGTTGCTGCTGCTGCTACTGCTGCTGCTGCTGCCGCTGCGGACATTGTCTTTGCTTGCATCGCCTGCCTTCGCCTGCGATTCTTTCGTCCGCCTTCTCACCGCGTCTACCTTATTCTGTGACGTCGCGAATACACTCACCTACGATACTCACCTACTATACTCACCCAAACAAGGATCACCAAATTATTTACGGTCTCTCCCAACCAACCCAGCCTAACCCCGCATGAACTTAGACCGATATCGCTTGAACTAGTCAAATGCTCTTGATGTTGCTTGCTAGCTTATGCCTATCGCATCTCGAGCCATAGATTCGAGGTGCGTCGAGTTTTGTTTTGCTATGCTTATGTTGGTATAGGTTAGGTCGAGCCCGGTGTCGTAGTGGATTAAATCTCCGCCTCGCAACCGGAGGAAACACATAGGTGCGCAGGTTCGAGCCCCACCGTTGCACATTTGTATTTATGGGGGTCCGTCTATGAAGCAATATGAAAAACAGTTCCGTAGACGTTAAACCTTGGCTGAGGGTCAGCCTGAAAACATTACTAGGTAGAGCCCGGTGGTGGCGTGATGCATTATTCGCGTGCATCGTGCGACTGCAGGAGACACATAGGTTCAGCACGGGTTCAATCCCTGTCGTTGCACATTTGTATTTATGGGGTTCGTCTAACGATGCAATGCAAAAGCGATCCCGTGGACGTTAAATGTTGCTTGAGAGTCAGCCCGAAAAAGTCGTAGTAATAGTATGTAGGTATTTAGATAATTCCGAATCTGGGGCTGTGCGGAGAGATCCGGGTTCGCGAGTCTCGCACTAGTCGCGAAAATGAAGTACATTCGCGAAATTTTGCATATAGGAAAAAGTAGGTATTTCGAAGCAATTCAGCGCGTTGGCATGTGGGGAGGAATATGGATTTAGTGGGTTTGTGGTTTCCATATTAATCGATGCTTATAAGTGCCGGCGATTCATCTGCACCAAGCATTCCAAAAGCATCCCATTTAAAAACAATACCCACTTAATTGATTATGTAATAAAGGCAGACAAGCACTTGAGGTATATGATATGTTCAGATAGCTTTCCCACCGTTTTGCGCGAAAAATATTGTTTACCGATCATCACGAGACACACACACACACACACTGTAAACAATGTTTGCTTCCGGTAGGTGGTTTCTATGGTTTCCAACCAATGACAAATGCCATTGGGATGATTCACAAGGACGGGGAATCCGCAGCGCTCAACTGGTGTCGGTCGACAAACTCGGACTTCAAGCAAAAATAATGGTCATGATACGTTGCCCTTAAACATGGAAACTCCAGACCGTTTACGGCCAGCAGACCATTTGTGCTATCATGTGTTCTTCGGTGAGTCACGTCTCCTAAACTGGTTAAGTAGCATGCCTGAGTCGACACTCGCAAGAAAGTCCAAGTTGGTCATGAGATCATATTTTCAGCAAAGATACAAAACTACCTAAGATGTATGCTTTAAGCCATGGAGACGCTAAACCTTCGCCGATCATCTTTAAGTCGTAGAAAATAAACTGGCTGACTTTTGAATCAGCCGCTTTTTTGAATGGAACATTTCGGTAGTGCACAATGCACATGCATCGCTGACGGCTGTCAGCAACTAGTGTAGGACTCACAGTCCCACAAAATCCGCATTCCTACACCCTCAGTCTCGGAAAATCCAATCAGTTCCAAGGAAACCGTCTGCGAACTAAGGCAGTCGCGAATATACCTTAATTGGGCTTGCATCTACCAGCTTGAATAGAGGATCACAGACAAAACTACAAATTGTTTGGCAGAATTACAATGGCTCATTTGTGATTGATACGCCTACCCTGCGCCGAGCCAAGCTGGGCTGGTCACTCAGTTAAAGTCAAACAAGGCATCGGCTTTAGAGATGGCTTCCAACGAGCATCTCAGTGAGCTTACATCTCTGACATGTTGCTGCTGATGGAATGGTGGCCACGAAGCCACCTGAGAACTTCTGCCCACATAGATTGCATCGCATGGGCTTGCTGAATAGAATATCACGGAGCATAACACAAAAGCAGACGGATGCTCTAAGTGTTTTCACTCGTCGCAACCGTAGCGTACGTACACGCGTCCCATAGCTTTTTTCGGGCAGAACCTCAGCCAGCATTTAACGTGACTGCTTTCGCTTCACTTCGTAAGACGAACCTCATAAATACAAATGTGCACCGGTGGTGCTCGAACCCGCGCACCTATGTGCCTCCTCCGGCCGCGAGGCGCACGCTTCCTATAACTACTGTCCCATAACAACTAATATGTTGACCGTCTGTATCAAATAACGCAACTAAATTTCTCCGACACGACACGAGAGCGAGCAAGGTGTTTGAAAATCAAACAGCGCCAGCAGCAGAAGGACATTTGTGGCACAAAAATAGTGATGACCTTATCGTATCTATCATGGATAACATTTTCGTTTGTTTCGTGGAAGTAGTAGAAGCGGCAACTACCTGTGCCATTGGCAGAACATTGCCAGCTATATTCTTGCAGGTGCGGACTCCATCACGGCAAAAATGCATGCTGAAAATAATAAGATCGGATATACGCTTCGACATTCAATGGAAGCGTCCTTACGAAAAGCGTTTTTAAAATTCTGGCGGAAAAAATAAGAACCCGGAACACTCGTTATCCAGGCCATCGCGTGCGTATAGTGTCGTGGGGTAAAATCACTCTGGACCCAGCCCGAAACAACAAAGTCAACTTGCCTTTTTTAATAGAATTACAGAAATATAAAATAAACTTCAGCCCTCCTTCCTCTGACTATGAATACAGATAACAACGTGCGTGCGCTCACTGAGACCTGGGCCACAGAACCAACCAGGTTCGTTTCGGACAGAATGTCTTGCGCAACAGACTGAAGGCCCAACAGAAGAATACGGTGGCGTTGCTAATAACGTTGCTAACTGACGATAAGATTGGCGGGATAGAAATATGATACGTAGAGGGCAATGCTCGTTGTACTTGTAACTAAAAGTTGTATTTGCAGGAAGTTCCATAAACATAGTGGCAATATATTCTAGCCCCTCGGATGATATTCCTGATCTGAAGAAAGAGCACGTGAGCGTCCCGCAGTACGTGAGTCAGCACATAAGCGTCTCGCAGTATGTCAGTGGTCTTTACAGCCGAGAAACCCATCGGCGTAGCTCTGCAGGCAACGTCTACAAGAGGTATACGTTCGCCACAAACGCCAGACATAACAGCATCCATTACAAAAGTCTGCGAATCAACACTCAGGCCTTCGGTACACGACGACACATTTAAGTTGCAGTGTCGCTCATAGTGCATAATCGGGCAGCAGGCCGAAGGCGGCAATCGCTGAACACTACGATTGACTCAACCCGCTCACTTGATATCTCGCAAGAGATTTTTCTTGGCCCTAACTTCCGGAGTGTCAAGGTCAATGCAAAACAAATGATGATAGCGTGTAAGCGTACGCCCGACGACTGAGCAAACTACGAAAAAGCCGTTGGTATATCCAAGAATGCCGGATTCTGAAACTTAACATTATTGCTTCAAACGTATATCCTAGCAAAAAGTCGACCGGATAGTCGTCATTATCAAAAGGCGGTGCGGGAAGCTAGACTGGAGCAAGAGATAAAAGCTCAATACAAACTTCTCAGAAAGTCCCAGTTTCATACACACACGTAGTTACGCTCCTATACGGGCCCAACAGCCTGTCTAATGCCATCTGAAAAGCTACTGAATAGCTTTTCAGATCAGTCATTTTCGTCACAATTTCGCCAGCTCCTCTTCGCCAGTGTCCATTTGTACACCGATGTATGTTTCCATTTGATGCGAATGTGCAACTGGCGCCCGCCAGGAGCTGGCTCTTCCCATTGGTATCTCAGAGGTATTGGATGCGATAATGAAGGCGCGTCGGAAAAGACAGCAGGTCCAGACCTCGTCCGGAACGAGCATCTGCGACAGGCGGCTCTCTTCAACAACCGATTATGAAGACGACCTACTTACCTGAAGGATGGAAAGTCAGCCTTTTACGTGTGATACCGAAAGCAAAAGGGCACACCTTGACACCTTCATCAACAAGGTGGCATAGTAAAAAAAGTCATTTGCAAAGTTCTACCATATGCATTGATAGCGCGTCGGTTGAAAGATTTCGTAGAAAGTATGGAGTGTTTGCTAAAGCAACAACACGGTTTCGGGCGAATGAGATCGACGATGACGGTTTGCGCTGTTTTTCTCAACAGCCTTAGAGTGGCCCTCCAAGGTAAACGCATTCAATCCAGCGCCACAAGCAATAATTTTTGACAAACTAGAGTTATGTAATGTTTCAACGTTAATACTAAAATTAGTACAAGCTGTGCTACGAGAGGGGTCTGAACTTATCGACAACGGGGTAACTAAACACACCCTATCTTTTCAGACTACAGAGCTCGCACAAGGCGATAACCCCAGCCAGCTTTTATTTTTAATATCAGTAAGCGATATGCCAGACGAAAATCAAAGGTGTCACTAGCCAGTGAGTACACTTATGCAGGCCGATTAAATATACCCGGAGTCGGTTCCACCTGTAGCATCACTGCAAACGTTTGTTGATCCTAGCTCTTTAGTAATACATGCATCACAAGCTAGAGCAATGAAATTTTGCCGCGGAGGTAGGCTCGCCGAAAAAGATGCATTTTGCTTGAGTTAGCACACATTGAGTTTGATCAGCAGTTGCTTACGGGATACAGGTCATATAGCCCTACTTATCCTACAGCTATTGAGCTTGATAGTGCTCGACAGAATGAAAGCCGGTTTTCTAAAAAGAGTGCTAGTTGCCCACGGCAGTAGCCGCAACTGTTGGCCTAAATACCACTCTTTGTGGAAAACCTTAGAAATATTTATGTCTTACCGAGAACGGAAGCCTTCGACAATCATGCCTACTGAATTGGAATGTAAGTTTGCGGATGTAAGTTGGCAGACTAGAGCGATTGCCACTAACTACTGGAGTATGATTTATGCTTCAAAAATACGTACTTTGCAACTGAGTTCGCAATACCATGTCAGAATTATTATCACACATGTTGTGTAGAAAAAGTACAGTTAAAACATATGCATATGTATACATACACACATTTGGACTTATAAAATAATAGATATGTAAAAGCTATGAAGCTATGACGCGAGCTTGGTTGCCTAGAATAGCTAAAGACGGGACTAGGGTGCAGGAGGCAGCATGGTATCTACCGCAATGTAGTTTACAACGTTGACACACACAAGAGTCCGAGGGATCATGGAACCCGGATGTCGCGCACAGCACGTGGTGGAAACCATGCACGGCAAACCTAGTCACCACGTGGCGGTTAGATCGGCTCGGCCCTTTCCATGCCTGGTTTTGCATTGCTCCTGTGCTAAATAAATCCGCATCAATTTCAGCAAACTTGCACTCCCACGTTTTGAGGACGTTGACGTAGTTGGAAGATGAGGGCAAGTCGAAACGTCGTCTTAGCTCCTGAACGAATAGGGGAGTGTTCGTGAGGAGATAGAGACAAGTCGGTTGCGGGCTGAACGATGGAGGCCCTGGCTTGAGGTACGCTGCCTTCAGATTATTTAGATGCTCAAGACTGGCTGGAGTGAGATCGTTCCAGATTATTTCGATACCGTAGGCGGCCATGGGAGCAATATTTAGATCAAACAGTCTCTGTGCCGTTGGAATGGACAACAGCTGCGGCTTTCTAATTGTGCTCATTGCTACCAACGCCTTTCTGCATCTTTCCTTGATATGCTGCAGGAAGCATTGGCCGTTTGACGTTAAATGCAGTCAAAGTTCAAAGTCAAAGTTCGCAAGACGTGGATTTTATATGAAGTAATAAACACGAAGTGACTCTTACATGGTAACGACCGAGTGCGAATGCAAGCTAGGTGGAGAATCGTGTGATCTGAATCACCTCCGATGGTGTACAAGGGCGATAGTGCTGACAAAAGTGATTTAGTACGGGTGTAATACAAACGTGTACCCAAGCTGCCCTCTCTTTTCTGATTCCTTCGCAGGTTTTTGCCCGGATAAGGAGATTAATTTGTCGTGCTCGAATATACCAGAAGTGTATTTGTTCTGTACAGGTTCTCGGTTCTGTATAGGTTCAGCGTATAGGTTTTGTGCTTGGTCACTCAACACTATCGCAAATATTTGTTCTAAAAATGCAGCGCTTTTGAACAAAGCCGGAAAAAAAATCTACAAAATAGATAAAAACATAGTGAGACGCACTGGACCCTAGAACATCTGGAAGTCTCCTCTGGCCCTCTGAAGTAAGTTGCTTAAG
The DNA here is from genome assembly GCA_003439945.1 of Dermanyssus gallinae. NCBI lineage: Eukaryota > Metazoa > Arthropoda > Arachnida > Mesostigmata > Dermanyssidae > Dermanyssus > Dermanyssus gallinae. The sequence goes on from QVRM01006816.1 coordinate 323,323, forward strand.
ATGCTCTGAGGGTTTGGCAAGTAAGCCATTATTGGTTCTCTTGTCGCAGTAACCGGCGCGTGCCTTCTGAGACACACTTATCGATCACCGAGAGCTTCGTTCGCCCATATGAGGGCTAACGGCATACTAACTAGAGCATGGCATCGGTGGTGCTTAGGATACTACTTCAGTACGGCAAGAGTTGGTTCGACCTTTCTGTACGAGTGCTCGTGTCAGTCTCGTTTAGAGTCGTAAAAAATCCCTCAAATCAAGAACGGATGCTTTTTATAGCAGACTCGCCGATTAAAACTTTCGGAACTGTCTAAAGCATTTATATTGAGCGTTTACTACTCTAAAGGGCAAATGGAACATTTGTCGAATTTGGCAAATATACCGTACGGTTTATATTATTTCTATTACTATGGTCACAAAAGCTCTGGATATATCAACAAGGTCACGATGTTGGACATTTTCTAAAAGTCGTCGGATCAAAAGCATCAATCTGCCTCAAACATATACTCGAAGTGCGCTTGATATGATCGCGAGACGCTATAGATCAACTCCGTAGCATTAGTTGGCCGTCAGTGCTACCCATGTCAGTTTCTAGGCTATGTCATACATATGATACACTACGCAAAACTACAACATAGGCATATATTATTACGGCACATGTTTACCACGTTTATGAGATGCTTTTGGTATTGAGATTCTCCTTTTAATGTATCTAAGAGTTTCCTACGTGGCAAATGCGGTCTGTCCGGTTGGCAATACACCCGCGGTATGGCAAGCGTTAAGTATAATATATCTCGAACAAGGGACAACGTCGCCAACGGCGTTGAGTGTGTCGAGTATACTCACCTGTTATTGTTCCTTCTTTCTGCAGCAAATTCAAGACAAAAAACCCGTATGCGTAAATTAGGGATATGATGTGCAGAAAATCGGATGTTTTGTTTATACCATTAACTGAGCGTGACTAAATGCGCGCTCGTGAACATGCAACCCATGGAGCAGAACGGCTGACTAGGGTCCCCATTTTCAAGATTGGGAAGGCGTCAGCACATCCATGCGTCTTATGCACGTCAGGCCAACATGGCGACCTCAACGACACAGTGGCTCAATGAAGCGCTCTAGCAACGTGTCGCCAGCCATCGGAGTTTGCGCGTGCCGGTCGCCACACCGCCGACGTTATTGCTGGAGTATGCTCGACGTTATGAGGGAGACCCCCACTGCCTGGTACCGGGGAGTAGCTTACCTGAACGCCCTCACGAGGGAGAAGACATGACCAGGACAAAGTCGAAGAGCTCGATTTGGAGTGGCCGAGGGAGGGTTTACTAACAGATGATATGCAACCAGGCCTTCCGCAGGGTCTCGACGCACCCCCGGTTCCTAGAACAAGCCTACCTGGAGATCCACCAGCAGGTCGAAATAGGAAATTCCCTCCTCAGGGCCTCAAAATGGTACCACACAATTCCAAACCTTGAGGAGGAGCGGAGGAAGACGGGTTTTAGTGGATAGGAGTCTCACACTAGGAGCTGATGTTTGCCAGTTCTGCTTGTACATAATACATTTCCAGCATCCCCAATTGCTTACTGCAGGTGTCCAATGCTTGCAGGAAAATAATTGTTAGCATCTTGGAAGGAGTCACCTAAGGATAAAGAGTTTTAGATGCGAGGGGTGAGCCTTAAGCAGGATAGAGCCGTCTGAAATATATATAAAGTAACGAGAGAGAAAGGTAAAGAAGATACATATTTTTACTAAGACAATGAAATACAACCATAGCAAAAGCCTTATCAAACGATCACTAATAATATATACCTCGACTACATTCCTGTACACTCTGACAAAATATTATCTACTGGCTTATTATTGTTTTTACTATTATTATATTTAAAACATAGGTATCTGATTTAGGTAACACGGTGCAAAGAAAAAAAAATTATATGTATTGGATGTTCCAGTGCTGAGCACACAGGCTTTTAGCCTTACGAACTATACGGCTATAATGTTGCAATGCGCATAATTTATTGTAAATAAAACGTACTAAAAATGATCTACAAAACTTGAGCGATGATAGATAGTATGAAAGAGGTGGGGTATCTACAATCCTCATGATGAAATATATGTATGAGATGTCAAGCGAAGTGGAATAAGTGCCATGCCGCAACATGTTCTGCTCTATTGTTAAGTTGGCAAGATAAAATCGTATTTCATTGTTTTAAATATCTTGTTACTTTTGTAAGATAGCAGTGTCCGTTAAGCAGCGCGGGCATAGACAGCGTCGGTTAGCGGCAATGCCGAAGCAAGCTAAATACATGGCGCCAATTAGAAGATGCCGCCACCCTACTAGCGAAGACGCGGGAAGTCACTAAATGCGCGGGCACTCTGCGAGTATATAAGGAGGCATGAGAATAAATGAGTTAGTAGTCGTTGGTGCGAGCCAGGCAGAAGACGTGTGTTGGTTGAGCGAGAGAATGGCGAACTCGTAACGGTCGCCGCCAGCCAGTCGCGGGGGTGGTGGACACTACAACTTTGCCCTGGTGGTAATAAAGCGTTCATATGATTGGTCTCAACAGATGGGTCGTACGTTTTGGCGTACAGGGTCAGGTAAATAGCGCTGCTAAATATTTGCCCATCCGTTACCTTCCTTCCTGTATTCCGAGTTTTGGGGAATATTTTTCGCCAACCCCTTCTGACCATGTTCACCTGCTCTGCCAGATAGACCTGTTTAGTATCGCAAGAGCGAATCCTGGTTGATGAGTTGATACTGGTTCCGTCCAGGCCGGCGGTTTTGCTACGGTCTTGCTCGACATTGCACGCAAAGCCATGTTAATTTCTAGGAGTATAGGTTTGATTCATATACCACATTTTGGGATTCCAAAAGCCTGGTGCGTAAACGTATTTTCTTGCACAAACCTCAACAAAAGGCAAGGGAAAATCACTGGAATGCCACTAAACCATGTTACGAAGTGCCTGACAGAAAAGGGGGCAGTTGACAACAAATGTGTACTGGTTTCCGAACGGCGGACAAGTGAAACGGACCCCCGCGAAGACAATTGTGTAATTGAGTGTCTTAACGTAGTGACTGGTCGCACAAATGACGTGCAAATTACGTACAGGTACGTAGGATGTGTTCGTAGAATGCACTGCACCTCGCTGTGCAGACGGGCAACTATTCAATTTGCAAACGTGCGTTTCTGCAGGTTCGAACTTTTTCGAAAACACTAGACGAGAGTCGCGTTTCTCCGTTTTAACACATGTCAACGCGGTAAGAGTGACGTTCGGGGGAGCTATACAAATGATTGTGAAGTGAAAAGAAGATGTCGCCAGGTGGGCGACGCGGAAGCTAGTATACCATGCGGCATCAAAGTTCTTAGGCAACAGTCTACACGAAGGAAAGAAGATGTAAAACTCTAGATGTGATATTTGTTTAGAATCATTGTGTAAGGTTTAGAACTAATTGCCGCAATGCACGATAAAGCCTGAAAAGGTGGAACATTGTTTTTCAGCAACGTAACAACAGGCCCTACTGAGCCCGAATTCAGTCGACGATTCGGTGCTTATGGCGCATTTCAATCACAGCCCGTTTCGGGATCAATAAAAATCTGAAAAATTTACAAAACGAAACCCGAAATATTTGGTGAGAGTTTTCGCCATCTCATTTTCTAATCAAATTTTGTTTAGACTTTTACGTTTCACTACTGCGAATGGTTGTAGGAGTGCGCGTCTCTTGTATCACAAAAATGCTTCTTCTATAATGATATAACGGCCGTTGTCAAGTATCGCCATCATTTTCTATTCACATTTTTCTAGAAAACTACTTTGTTGATCTGATAACGATCACACCAAATATAACAATATTTTTTCCACCTCACCGCGATCTCCATATATGTGGCTTTTCTCCGTGGAGTCATGTAAGCCATTCAAGGCTTGTCGAAGTGGGGGGGGGGGGGTTCTAGGTACAACCGAATCTACACACTGCAAGTGTTGGCTGATTCATGAAACTGCTCAAAATATTTTAAGCCATAATTTCGTCTTTACCTTTCTTCAGTAAGTTTACCGCACTTAAACTGCATTTATTTGGAGTCAGCTCAACCTAGTTTGACAATCAAGTAGGAAGAAATAATTCTGCCTAATTCGCTGCGTCCCGTGATAAATATTCAACTAAAACAAGCATTAACTAGGAACACCGAGCGTACGAGTCTCGCTCTGACTGCATGAGTGACGTGTATTTTTAAGTATCCTTCGTCAATGATCGAAGTTGTGTAAGATGTCTATGCGACCTTAAGCTTGTAGCGCCCGTAACGGTGCCCATATAACCGGTCAGGGTGACACAGCGGAAGACATGAATGCAGCGAGAAAAGATCTAGTATCCCGTAAGGGAGGGTAAAGTAGTATCGAAATAGTTTGTGAGCTGCCCATGAACGCAAATCTGCTTGTTGTAGCCGCCATCATTGGAGGTGTAACCTTGTTTCAGCAGCGGAAAGCTATGCAGCAGATCAGCAGCAAATCGTGTTCATTCAAACATGAAGCCTCGGCTCGCCTGTATCAGTTAGCTTGGAAGCTTTGAAAAGCTCTAAAAGTGGTACGTCCTGCAAATGGTTAGGGGCAACGTATATAAGACGATTCAGGATTGTCTAGCTGACAACTGCTGTTCAAAGAAAGAAGAGTCAGTCCTTTAGGAATACAGTCGTATCAACCGTATCGCCGATGAAGTCTACGAAAATGCATCTTTCACAGTTTTGAAATTCGGAATCTGATTTGTTGATAGAGAATTTGTTCGAAAATCTGATTTGTTGATAGCCAAGCTAGTGCTAAATATCCTAAATATTCTTTGTAGAAACTCAGATGCGGTGACGTACCAGAAGGGCACGACGTGATTCAAAAGCCGTGGGTGTCTACACAACGGCCTTATAAAGGCCGATGTATGCGCGGCACCCTACTGCCTTCGCGGCAAGTCGTTTGGTCAAACCGAGGATAGTTGCCGAAGCTCCGTGTCTCAAGTGCCAATTTCCGGAAGAACAACACCAGTGGAAGATATGCACGCTAACTCGTAACTATTCGTTTACTGTTAGCTCTAACAACGGCACGAGGCGGCGGCAGCAATTTCTCTGCATATAAAGCAGAATCGATCTATTCGATTGTGGGAAAAGAGATAAAATGAGCTAATCGCACACGAGCGCAGCGTCAACCCAGCGGCTACGGCGGTCGAGAACATTCCAGCCAAGCTCGTATCTGAGAAGATACGAGCTTGGCTTAACAGAACAGACCTAACCTAACATAACGAGGCTGAGGACGTCAATACTAACGACGTGGACGATGACGAGAACGTCAACAATGACGAGCAGACAAGGTATTAGATCAGGGTAGACGGGAGGTACAGCCAAGAAGCTAGCGGGTGGAAGGGAGGGGGTTGAGAAACAAACATGCCATGTAAAACTTATGGGCTCAGTTGATTCGCCAATCGAAGCAACTGTACATGCACATCGACATAGACGCAACGCTAGGTGAAACAGATTACTTTGCTGCACGCAAATGCATGAGACGTTCGCACACTTGGTAGGTTGCCGGCTCCTCTTCGTTTAGCTTCCCAGTCGCCGAGTCTGCACACAACTGTAATTTGCGTCTCCTTAGTCACGAGAGACTAAAATTCGAAGATGTAACGTGATACAGTCTGCCTGGATACACACGCGAGTCAATGCAGAACGAACGCTACAAATGGGTGGTGGTGGTGTCTCGATAGAGCGTAGTTCCGGAATAGTTTACCCATCTTGGAAGGTAAGTTTTAATAATAGTTTAAATAACTCTAATAACAAGATGTACAATGCGTGCATGTCTGTATTTCGACTATGGGTGATAAGATATTTTGTGATTGTATGTCTCTAGCGATTCGGCGGATAGTGTGTAAGATTTTATTATTAATGGGCCTCTGTGATTTGTGCATTCAGTTCAGATGAAACTCTCTGAGGTTCAAATGCTACCCTTTTCATTTATGCACATTTTAAAAAGCTTCCCCACTAAAGACAATCCTCCTCCTATGCATACATTCGCAGGCAAATGGTGGCTGGCTTTCCCTCTGACTTAGAGAACATGTGATGCCCTATCTTTAATGTATTTTTCTACAATACATGTTCGGGAGTTTAGATACAGATTGTGTCGGTGTAAACTAGAAGATACAAGTATTGAAATACGCAAATATTGTTGTTTAATCTTAAATTTTAAAGTTGACTAAAAAGAACAAAGGGAGAGTGCGAGAGCGATCATGCTTTATTTTTTGTCACTTGGGAACCTATAGATACGTGGGATCACTAACTCAAGTAACAGAGTTTCTTTAGCAATAATTATTAGTACTACTTTTCGTTTTCGTTATTTTCGCTTTTTTTGACCCGGCTATGCTTGTACTAAGATCGAAATCGATGAGAACCACCTGCAATGCCCTTATCGAAACGCTACTTAATAAGGTGCTAAAGGCGGTTATCATCTTTGTAGCGGTTCCGCTTGCATACGTATTTAACTATGCATATATGTCTAATCGTCTAAAGTTATTTCCTGATTCGCTTAAACTGCACATATCACTCCTCTCTATAAGGAAAAAGGGAGATCGCTGCGATCCGAATAGCAACCGACCAATAACTGCGTCAAGACCCGGCTTGTTGGACATGTCGAAACCTTTGATTTATTTGTTGATATACGGTTTGTACTTATAAATGCCCCCTCTACACAACTTGCCATATTTTCGAGTTTTACGAGGTGCAGATAGTGGTGGAGCAGTGATCGGGCGTCTGATTTCTAGATGTCTCTAAGACATTCGATTCATTCAGCTATCCAGAAGTTCTTAGTAAAACGTGCGTTCACCTTGGTATAGAGACGAGGTATGAGGTTTGCAGAGTTTCACCAAAATATAGTATTACTACTTAAGATAGAGGTGACATTAAAAAATTTCATTTATTATTTAATGTTATGGTTACAGGGAAATGTGACAAAGGTTGTGGAGGTGACATTCTAGCAGACAAGGTTTCTATTGAAATATAGCTACCGCAAGAGTCTGCACTCGATCTATACTACTCTCTCTATCTTTCTAAATATATATATATATATATATATATATATATATATATATATATATATATATATATATATATATATATATATATATATATATATATAAGTTATTTTCTTTTTCTGGGCAATACGAGGTCGGCCGCCGACATCAGACAAACGCTCGAAACAAACGGGCCATCTAGAACCACAGAAGAGCTACAAGTTCTACGTTGCTGTATGCCGGAGCCGAAACTTCGTAGAGAATGGGATCCCAAGCGGCGAATCAGAGGCGTCTGTCAGGGATACCATGCCGTTAATCAAGAGATGGAACGAACGTCTTGGAGGAGGGCTGACGTATTACATGACGTAGTTTCTGGCAGGACGCGGCAATTTTCAGACGTATCTGCATAGGATACAAAAGGCACCTTCGGCGTTCTGCCTCTACTGCAGGGCGACAGTCGATGACGACGCCTTGCACACTCTGGTCGTCTGTGAGGCACTGCAGGTGATTAGAGATAGGCTGGCAGACGTAGGGGTGAGGAAGGCACTACGAGAGGGCATGCAAGATTTCACAAGTTACATTTGCGGTTTGGGCGAAAACTGGGAAAGGGGAGATCAGTGGCGGAAGGGATACCGAGAGAGAAGGTTCATCTCGAACCAGAGCGGCCTCGGCGACTCTCCGGACAGCAGGAATATGCAGGACACTGCGTATAGAAGACCGCGTTAATGGACAACGCGTGTCTAACGAGCTGAAGAACCCGGAAGTGACCGCGGCCGTCAAATCAATACAATACCCGACCAAGCTGCTTTGGCACTCGAATCGTTGCACTTGCAGTTGAATGTAGCAAAAAAAACGTAGTACTCTTCAGATCAGAACGATGTAGTATTGATGCTAATTGCCTTAATATAAGACTTAATAATGAAACCCTCGAATCAATCCCCACTGTGACGATGTTAGGAATCTTCTTCTTCAAGGGTACATGAAATGTGCACTACTGGCAGAGCGATCAACAACAAAACTGAGTTTCTTTGTCGTTTTGTCTTTTTCGACTGTGATCTCTGGCATTCCGCAGCCCGTTGTACTAAACGCGTATCATGCGTTTATGGAATCAATACTGGCCCACTATATAGCAGACGGGAAGCGGATTTGTATGTCATTTGCGTAGCGTGCAATGTCCACAAGTGGTTTTCTGAAAACTTTCTTCGAAAAAATGCCGTCTAAAAATGTTAAACTAGTATTTTTATCCGACACACACCAGACTCATTTTCTTTACTGACCGGAGGCGCGATTTAATTCCCCCAACAGACAAAAAAAAATCACTAGGACGTGGCGCACAAACAGGAATAGGGGTCGCATCATACAACTATATTATGGTCTTATCTTAAACGCCCTATAAACCGATCCGCGGCGTGCCGGAAATTAGAAGGAGGGCAAGCCTCCCCTCTGATGAACGCCAACGGGTGGCGAATGCTAGAAGAGCTGCCGTCTATACCCAAATCCTTAAACAACTGGAGGCCGCAAACAAAAAGCTGACAAGTAAGATTCACGGTCTAGAGAAGAAACCACGAGAACGCTCTCGTCCCGGTCGATTATGTGATTGCGTAAATAGGGTTCGGGATTGATCTCGAAGCTGCTCTAGGCACTCGCGACGTATATAGTCAGCCCGAAATAGAGAGGCAACAGACTAGCAAGTCGCACAGAGATAAAGTTATCGTCAATGATGAAAGAAGAAACCCAAGCCACGTACCCTTTTTGTTGGTAAAAATGAAATTACTCCAGGGGAGAGCAGGACCAGCCTGCCCACGGTAAGCACCGTGTAAGTGGTTTTTAGCTTTTTAAGGGCAAACGCCAATATCAACCCACTCACCGTTAAATCGCTGAAAAATAAGAATGGTGTAGCGGGTCGGACTTTCTACGTTCAAGTTATCGACATAGATTATGATAATCTATTCGATAGAGATATATGGGCGGATGGAACTCGTGTGACAGAGTACATCGGTTGGCCAAATCTAAACGTTGTTCAGGATTCGTACCCAACCTCCGCATGACTCGCCAGCAACCATTTCAAGAATGTCGAACGCTCCAACCGTACTATTCCCCAGCAAATACAAGTTCACAATAAGCTTAAGTGCGTGTTGATAAACTCTCGATCCCTCGCAAAGGTAGATGCTCTCGACTCTCTACACAATTATCTGCTTGACAAGAAAATTCATGTCTGCAAGGTAACAGAGACGTGGCTATTTGAAACAGACCTCAACAATGCTGGGTTAAGTCGAGGAGGTACGTACGAAGTATTTCGAAGGGATCGAGGATCCAGAGAAGGCGGTGTATTTATTCTCGTCCGCCGCGGTTTGCCCTGTTCCGAAGTGGACCTATCCAATTACACGTCGGAGACTGTTGCGGCCGATCTCCATATGTACTGCACTAAAACTCGTCTCATTGCTACATATAACTCTTCAACAGGTGAATCAACCACTCAAGTCGAAAGGATGTCAATTCTAACCGAAGAATTGACAAATTTGGTGAACGTGGACTGCACTGCCGTAATAAGCGGCGACATGAACTTACGCTCTATTAAATGGAATACATACGAAAGACCCGGCGGAACGGACGATACCGTCTCAATGGAGGACCTGGTGCTATATTTCTGCGCTACAGAAGGATTCGGGCAGTTCGTTGACAAACCAACGAGGCTTGGCTCTATACTGGACGTTGTTTTGTGCAATGACGATGCAGTCAGTAAAGTTGTAGTATCCCCGGGCCCAGTCGAATCCGATCATCAAATGGTGTTGTTTGTTATTCTGGCTTTGCGCCCGGTTAACATGCATTTCTCACACAGGTTCGACAACAAAAACGGAAACTACGAGCTGATGCAGTTAAACTTGGATTAGGCGAATCGATGTATCTTCTTCCAGAGCTGCACGCCAGTGAATGATATGTATCTCAAATGGCTTGAGTGTATGTACTTTCTAATAGAGTTATGTATTCCCAAAAAGAAGACTGGAAAAGGATTAATAAATGTTCATCTACGTAGACTTCACAGTGGTCTCGAAGCAGTTTCTGAGCCATCAAAAATAGACTGGATTCAAAAAGAAATAGACGGAGCTTCCCGGCGCCAACGAGTACTAAGCGAAGTGCAATCATTCGCAGCAAAGACCCGTCGACGGTGTCAAGCTACTTGAGGTCGAGAAAGATGACCAACGACTCACTTTCGTCCATCAAACGTAAGAATGGAACGTTTGCAACGGATGACATCGAGAAGGCAGAGATTCTACGGGAATTCTTATGTCACACTTATCCGACTGACAAAGAGTTACAGCAGCGCATGCTACAGCCGGCTCCGCATATACCAGAAGGAACAGCGTCCCCTCACATCGTTGAACGATGTGACTGTTTTCTCTACAAATTTGCGGAAATACTTGCGAAGGCTGGCAAACACAATGAGCACGACCCCTGACGAAATTCCGGCGATCGTATTCAAGAAACTAGATTTTAAAGTACGCGAGCCTCTAAGCCGTATTATTCGTCGATCATTGGAAGATGGTACAGTGCCGGGACTGTTTAGCAACGCTGTAATCCACCCCGTACATAAGAAAAGCATTAAGGCCGATGCTGCGGATAGGCATGCCATCTCGCTAACGGTAATAGCCAGCAGACTTATCAAAAGCGTCATTGCGACAGCCATATATACAAACGCTTACGAATAAGGTCTAATATCGGAAGCCCCGTTTGCCTATCGCAAAGGTTTAAGCATGACGCTGCAGCTCCTGGAAAACCAAATTAATTGGGCAAAATGTGCAACGATTCGGCTTGCTTCGACGTTGTCTATTTCGATTTCAAGTCAGCGTTCGAAACAGTCACGCACTCTAAACTACTTCAAACTCTACCCCACTTGAATTGGAATTGGAGAACGCATACTAAACTGGCTCACTGCGTTTCTCCGATACAGAACTTTCCGGGTGCGGGTTAATGAAGAGTATTCTACGGTGGGTCGAGTGTCATCCGGCTGTCCGCAAGGAACCGTCCTCGAACCATTGAAGCATATTCTATACACCGAATCACTTAAATATATAATTCCACGAGGAGTTAAAGTTGGATCTTCCGATCATTTGCTGTATGCTCTTCTGAGCTGTATGTCCAACTGTATACTACATACGTACTGCCACTACTGACATATGCAGCACCGGCGTGGTTTCCAGGTATAGTTAAGGACAAAGCGTGCCTGGAACGAGTGGAACGGAAATTGACGAAGCAAGCTGCATTTCACTGCCGTGTTGACCGGTACCATGTCGACTTCCCCACACAATTGACGTGATTAAGAAGCTTGATTAAAGGATGCTGCTCCAGCTGAAACAGAACCCGCGTCTATTCCACAAGATGTTCGTTGAAAAGCTAACGATAACGCGTAAGGCTAGCAACATGGTTCCTGTGTTCATCGCACGCAAGCGCTACATCAGCGGCTTATACCCATGGAGAATCTCTAGGTATATTCATGAGTGTTAGGGGCCGCCAACACCCTGCACTACATGCAGATTATAAGTACATATTGATTACATGACATACATCCATATATGCAAATGTATATTTTTCTTTCTACCTTAAATAAAGCGTTTCAATCAATCTAATAAACACATGGGCCAGTGGTATAGAGGTAATCATACAGTCCTCTCTTGCGACGTTTGTCAGCACAGGAGCACGGACACCTCTCGCTGAGACAATACGTGATGAGAAAAGGTATTCCCACGGGCTCGGTTCTAGGACTCCTTCTGTGAAACCTGGGACTTGATCACATCTGGGAAGACACTAAGCTGCTGGCGTACGCAGATGATCTCGCTGTTATCGTTTCCCCCATTCACCCCAATAACCGGAACATGGGTTAAGAATAGATGAGAAACCATCCAGTTTTAAGTAAGGGGCCATGCTGTCACAAGCAGGATGCGGGATGACGGACGCACTGTTACGTGAGCCCTCATGGCGCTCTGGTTGCCAAAAGATTCCGAGCAGTGGAAGGACGAGAACTTTATCGAAAAGACAATTGAACGAGCCAGTGAGCTCTTAGAGAATACAGGAAAACTGCGCATAGCTGGGAGAATCCCATGTTACATACTAGCCAAGGTAAGGCAAGGGACGTTAAAAAAACTCCTTGAATGCATGGCTCAAAATCGCAACGTTAACGCAGCGGTGACATCCGATATACACAGGAAAGGAAAACTTGCCAAGCGAGAAAGAAGTGCCAGAAGAGCACCAAGCGGCACATCCATACTCGTCCAGAGATAGACAGTGTGTCGTATGCAGATACACTCAAGCGATTATGTAGCAATACTGACCCCGCACAATACAACGTGGAGGTCACTGGGTTGCAATAGCTTCTTACATTGATGCATCAAAACTGAAAGATGATGCCAATGCATACACTGATCTTTCTGCTCTGAGAAAGTTTATAGTAGGAGATCTCTTCGAAGGACCAAAACGAGAAGATGTTAACCAAGCAATAGGCAGGCCAGAGGAAATGGTGGCTTCTTGGTTGCAGAAGAAACATATAAAGGAGCCAACGGTCGCTGGTCGGCTCTGGCCCAAATGTATTCATTCATCCGACCTCGCAAAGCTGATTAAGGTTGGACGAATACGACTGTCTGATCTCAGAGCGGATCAGCGTGCAAGCATGCCAGAACTGCTAGAGGGTTGGGCACTAAGCTTGATTTTGCACCTTCGAAGCGGGCACAGTTAAACGCTTTCATGAGTGCGGCACCCTGGGTCACGTCGCACAAGGCTGCGAGGAGTCCTTCTCATGCTATTGGGGCAAGGAATGCAAGTAGTGTCCGCGCAAATCGGTCTTTCTTCTCACCTGGACCTACCACCCATCTTTGAGCCCGCAGAAGGCGAGGCCCCGGACACCATCTGCACATACGCCTTCTGTGGATGAGGAGGCTCGGTTCTCTCACAAATAAACCGCAAGGCAGGAGAGTCTCTGACTGTTGATCAGCAGTTATCCAAGTCTCAGAGCTCGAATGACGCGATGTAAGTTTACTCAACTTAACTATAACAGGAGCCGCAAAGCTCATTCAATGTTCGAAGAACTAGTGCCTAAGAGAAGCGCTGCACTCTCTGTGTTCAGCGAATCTAACGCCAAACTGACGAACATGAACTGATAGTCCTGAGTCGTGGTCCTCCGACGAGCACTTGCCTTGTGCGTAACCTTCCACGGTGTTTCTGAGCTACGGGCTGTGGAGAAGGATCGCCTTATACATAGAAAGTCGTAGACAGCGTTGGCCGTTTCTACACATGTTACGGCAGTCCCAACGGTATGCCAGGCGACCCAGAATGCCTGTTCGAGGAGATGACACTGTCAGCCATTAGTAGTATGTTCGGGAGACTTCAACGCAGCCTCGACAACACTGGGAGCAATCAACATTACACAAGAGCCAGAGTGGTTCTTGAGTGATTAGCTATGCATGATCTTGTCGTTCTTACTAAACGAAATCACTCTACACTCCACCGATGATGAATTGAGTCGTACATCAACCTGATGATTTGTGAAAGAAACCAAGTTCTCAATTTTTTTTGGGGATTCGACCGTATTACTTTACGGAGAAACTCTTAGCGATCAGTACTGTATATCATTGGACGTGAGCGCAGTAACGCCATTAGCGGCCTCTCCTACCCCAGTTTAGCAACCCCGGCTAAAACCACCTGATAACGGAAAGCTGTCACTTACGTGTCTGTTCTTGTACAAGCACTTGTGCTAATTCAGCTCATTTAGTAATATCATGGAAGATATATTGTATTCCATGATTTCTTTAATATTATTGCCATAAAGCGTATTTAGAGCTAGCGTGGTTAGAAACCTTTAGTTACTCTCCGTACGATCTTAGCAAAGATCGTGTGATGTTCCGCAGTCGAGAAGTTCGTAGAAGCAATTTCGAGAGACGCCGATTCCTTAATACCAGACCAAGGTGACTAGTGATCTTGCTAGATATAGATATAAAATAAAAAAAAAGATATAAAAAATTGCGCATGGCGACCACCTAGCATAAATAAAGCTCACTATAACTAAGAGAAATAACACACACAATGAAAAGTGATTAACAGTAGTTTTAAAAATAGAAGTCTATCAAAAATACATTGGTTAGTTAGACATATCGTTAAGAAAAACAAAGAAAACAAATGAGAAAATATCTGCGAATATGTTGAACATGGCAAGCCTAGAGAAAGATAAAACGTAATTATAAGAAATAAAAATACACCATCCGATCTCTTAAATTTAGTAGTTAGTAAAGCATATAAAAAACAGGTCACTAATCGCAAAACACCAAACATAGGAGATGGAACGCATTCGACCACGGTTGAAGAGGTAGGAAAAAGCCTAACCACTCTAAGGTGAGGCAAAGCAAAGTCACACTAAAGGGGCGCCAATAAGTAGTAGAAAACTGGGTTCTTACAAGGAAAAAATGATTGTGGATGACTCTGTAATGAAAAACGACGCTCCAAGGAAGAAGGAAACCATGAGCCTGCCCTACCTGAAAGCCATCGGGTAGTAGTGCACGACCAAGACGCTAAAATGTCCATACCATGCCATGGAAAATCGAAGTTCCACTTGTTTTGCTAATCACAATAAACATTATTTAAAAATACATTTCATAAAACCGTTTGCAAATTGGCAGCCATCGCCTTTTTAAAGTTTATAACCTGGCTTATGGAAACCTTTTAAAATAATGTAAAGGGGTTTCGTAAGATTTCGTCAATTCTGTTTTACTTGTTGAACTTGTGTGTAAAGTGCTATCTAAACGCACCTATGGGGCTTAAGGAGCTTCACTGTATATATATATATATATATATATACACATGTATAAAAAATGTTACGATGATTTATTAATCATTTACAATACATTTGCACATACGGCAGTGCTTGCCTTTCATATGTATATATATATATATATATATATATATATATGCATACATATATAGCTTTCTTTGAGAAAATCAGATAATAGACTGATAGTCAAGCGTAACGCAGAAATATCTATAGTACCAAAACAAGCATACGGCAGTGGCATACCCGTATATTTTCAGACTGCAGTAGACTCTGTATAGGAGGACTCTAGTTGTCTCCCAAACTAGGCTGCCCTCAATAGGTGTTAATTAATCAAAGCGTGCCTGGTCTTCATCCGCTAAGAAGCTAATTAGGGGGACGGGGCCGTGTGCATAAGGCATTACTTGAGAGGCAAGGCCAACTTTGCTAGAATAGATCGATAGTAACCGAAAAGCGCGACTCACGATAGCCTTACACGATGCGGTACGATATACTAGACAAAAGTGTGACTAACTTCCGCGGATGTTGTAGTTTTGTTGATCAAAAACACTACTTTTACTCCGAAGTGTTTGTTATCTGTTTGTTACAACACTTTACTAACGCACTTCTCTAGACCTTCGCCAGCAACTGCGAAAATTATCGTAAGATTGAAAAAAAGTCTAACTTTGAGGGGACACGAGCTTATTATAATGCTTAGTTATATGCTGTTCATGTTGTTCGGGTTTTCTACATAGGAGCCTCTAGGCAAGACAAAAGTACGAAAAAAATAACCTATGAAAGTATATATATATATATATATATATATATATATATATACAACTAGGGCTTAATACCGCATAAATACTGTGGCGAAAGTTAGCATCGTTTCTGTTCGATTACCAACATCGACTTAAAGACAACACGACAGTAACTACAGACCCAAATAGAAGCCACCTATATTCACGAACGAATGAGCGAATCGTTCGGGGGCTTCCTTTACTGGTTTCATGCGTGTTCGGCTCATTGCCTGTCAGTGCGATTTCGACGTACTAAGTCCACGCGCGGATAGGTGTTACTAGTAATAATGATTATAATAATAATAATGAAGGTTCGCGTTCATCGGTAGATCGCGCTTTATTCTGCCACATAAACAGAACAAGGCCTGTTAGAGTACTCTGTTCTCTGGTTCTGCGGCAAGACCTTGTGTGTTGTCGGATATTGCCACGTGGTTGTTTCCGTGTGTTAATGAAAAATCGTGCCGGTAACCATCGATAGCGCTCGCACAGAGAAAGGCAGATTATCAGGGCTATCAGCCCTGATGTTGACCCGCTTTGCGTCGTCGTGTTGTCCGTTTTTAGAAGAATTCAGGCCTTTCTCACGGGCCGTTTTCTAGTGTAACGGTCCGCTATCAGGGGCCAATATTGATATCGGCCTAGTTTTAATGACGGGCTTGTGCGGGACGCTGCAAGACGTGCGCCTTATCGACACGTCCTTTAGGTTGACAGAGAAATAGAGTTTTTAGGTTTTACGTAGGTTTAGAGACTCGACTTTAACGCGCGTGGCCAGTATCGCTGCGATTGCAACCCAACGTATATACCAAGGAAAGTATGCCTGCACAGGGCGTTAACAAGTCATAGTCGGAACCATTCGTTGCTAGTGTAGACAAATTTTGTTTTCGTCGACTAATGACAGATGTACCGTACACTTGAATTTACCGATCGATGTATTATTACGGGAAGCAATATCCACCAGTCATATGAATGTTGGTTCTAAGCAGAGTAGTACTAGAAGTACCCTGGGACTTGCTGATTAGAAAAAACGCAGACTTTTTGTCAGGACCAGATGCTTACTCAGCTGACGGCTAGGGAGAATATTCTCAAATAATGGGGACACGGGCTGAAAGACGCAATGGGGCTCGGATGCTGGACAAGGAAGCTTATGCCGGATTTCAGGCTTTTTCAGCCCCCCCTCAGAGAGAGAAATAGAGAGAGAGAGAGAGAGAGAGAGGAAGAGGACGGAGAGGTTACCTACCGCCTTATGCTGGCCCATAGTTTGAGAAATAGAAGGACATAGGTGGAATTTAGGAACTAGGCGTCGTTTCAAGGCTGTGCCAGCAAAGTGAGTTAAATTGCAGAATCCGTTGAAAAATCTAATGGCCAGTGCTTCGTACGTTTCGGCAGTCAGGAGAAGCAACGGAGGTCGTCCTGGGGTTCTACTTAGTAACCGCTGTGCTACCACCTACGGGGCTAAGAATCTTGTGTTTTTGCATGGGCGGAGCGACAAGCCCACGCCGCTGGTCCTACACCGTCCTGACGTCGTCATCGAACTAAAAGTGCGCCAAGACAATTCACGCAAATCTTCAAATATGTTTAAATAAATGTTAATAAAAGACGATTAGTAGCGAAGGCATGCGTGTGGGTATTGACAGGCGGATTACATTTGGCGTTGCTATTTGAGAGGCGTGCGGCCTAACTTGATGATGATGATGATGATAATAATAATAATAATAATAATAATAATAATAATAATAATAATAATAATAATAATCCAAGAGGTTTAGTATACGCTGGCGAAGCAAGACTTGATGGGACACATGGGAAATCCTCAGCTTGGGATGAAACGGTTTTCTGCGGCTTTATTCTTACATCGCAGTTCAGTTGCGCCGGGGTGGTTACCAAAGTACAAGTATTCCTTAAAGAATTAAGTAAGCGGATTTAGTAGGTCACGAACAATCGAAGAGAGGGTCAAATCTTGAGGCAAACGTTGTTTTTGGCTGTTTGCCAAATAAGGTTTTAACATTTTGAAAGAGTACCTTTTTCCTGGTGAAACAGCGACATTAGATATTGTGAATTAAACCTTTGCTTGGATGGCGCGCTGCATCCCAGAAACGATGACCACGGTTACCTTGTACATACGTATTTTTAATAAAAGTGTATTATATTGCACTTATAATAATTATCGTACAGGTTTAGGCTCTAATCAGAGACCGTAGATTGTCAAGTTGAAGTAAGTCGACGTTGCATCATTTGTTACTTTCCACCCGCTGTTACCGCTATTTCGGGCAGCTGGCATTATGATAGCCAACCCGACCAACCACTAATCAGGATGTGGTTGTCAGAGATCGGACAGTCCTCATTGTTACCTACCAATTACTCGGGGTTGGACGTGTGGCAAAAGTCGGTTTTGTGTTATCTTCTTACAGGCGTACTTTCCGTCATGTTTTACGCTTTCTCTGCCTTTTGCGGTGCTCTTACTTCTAGCGGAAGCTTATCACATGAAGCTCGCAGAATGGCATAGAATATTTGAATGTAGAGGATAAAACAGGAATTGATGAGCACATGTTTTTAAAGCAAGATACGTGAGTCTTCGATAAGTAAGATTACGTATTTTTTCTCACCCAGAGATTAAAAAAATGCAACACTAAAAAGACATTCGGTTATAAAGACTCGATAGACTTTCACCGATTCACATTCGAGACACTGGGCGCGCCTGAACTTATAACCAAGCTAATTTGAAATATATGCAAGGACCTTGTTATGGCCACCAGGGATCCGCGTGCTAAATAGTTTTAGACGGATTTAAACGTTTTAAAGTTTTAAACGTTTAACAAGGTGTTTGTCTGAGGGCCACCAAAAGAGAGTCCCGCCAAAAGCTTCTCAGACGTCATCCTGAATCGAATATAACTGAACAACGTTGTTTGTCAATACTCGTGGTCCGTACCGCAGGCCAGTTGGAGGACCTTTAATTCTGATGACTTTTTGATAAGGTGTCCCACAATGCATGTGCACACGTGATGCATGTGCTTCACGTGTTTCCAAAACCTCTCAAAATAAAAGCTCATATACCTTGCAAGAAGGCTTTCACAAGTCTCTCGAAGTTAAAAAAAACACGTTTCACTTGCGGCGCGTTTCAGAGGGCAGTAATAGTGTAGTATTCATACCCGCTTACAGCTGACGAGTGTACTGTTAGATATATTCTTAGTCGTGCATGCCTAGAAAACACACATGCGTACTGAACTTTTTTTTTAAATACCATATAAATAGTCCTTTAATTAGATTTCCATATGCGATGATTAGTGACTGCATTCGAAGGCACAAGGACTGCCGTCGCGGTCTCATTAAGCGTCTCGTCTATAGAGGAGCCAGCCATGTGCTACGGTATTTGTGTTCTGACGGAGAGGGCCACCGGGCCACCCTTTCCGCGACGGGAACCCTCACTCAGCCGGGAGCTCCAACATTCGCCTCGAGCATGCTTTCGGCTGTGCTCAGTTTGAGCCTATCCGGCCTGGCGCCTAAAAGTGAGCCTCAGCGAGGCACCTGAGCGCCGCACATCGACCTCAGCGTCATTTCTGGATCGACCATAGACACTGGTTGAACATGGTTGCATGGTTGTGGTCTTGGGTGAAACGTGCAAAAAGTGTTCTGTGCGATTCGAACGAGAGTACTCTCAGGAACGTGAACGGCCCAATCGATTCAGGTTGAGCTAGTCGCTTTTGTTTTTAAAAAAAAACAAAAGCACCACGCGTGTTTGCTCTTACAGATGCTATTATAATAGTATTGCCAAGTAAGTTTTAAACATATTTTAAGCCAAATTCTCGGCGTAGTTTGCGGGCACAATCCATTAAGCTCTACCGGCAGCCTCAAACATACGTATAAGGCTGTATTAGCGATACAAATGTTGCAACAAGCCTCTCTTGCCGACAAAAAGTAATGCGAACGTTGCGTAAATGCGAAGCTCAGTATTCTCAGCTGTAATCAATCGCACGGCACAAAAGAAGGATATACATATTTATGAAGGCGACATTTGTCAGTAGAGCAACCAACCCAGGGGGTCGAGGCGATATTTGACTTTTGGCCAACCAAGCAGCCGTGCGCCTGCCAAGCGTCTGCTGACGGTCGCCCACTTCTACACGCTGTTGTTGTCGTCGTCGCCGCCGCCGTCAAAAGCTCTTCAAACGTGTGTGACGCGCGCACGCGTTCGATGAGGTGGTTGCGTCACTTCAATTTCGTCGATCGAAGACTTCACTCACTCACAACGACGACAGGCCACGACGACGCGTGGAGATGACGTCGGCCGATTTGCTGCTGCTGCTGATGGAGCGCATGGAGGGGTCGACATCCATGTCGTCACCATTACCGAACTTGGCTGGCCGTGGTGATGGCGATCAGCCGCCACGAAACGACGTGATAGCGTTGTCATCGTCGTCGTCGTTGTCGTCGTCGCTACCGTCCTACCCCGAGGAGTCCACCGTTGGTCACGACGTTGTCGTCAGCGTACAGACGACGCTTGCGACCGAATCGCTGGCTGCGGCCAGCGACTCGGCCGACCAGATCTACCGCTACTCGTGGGAGGTGAACGTCGTTCTGCTGGTCGGCTATGCGTCGATGTTCGTGATCGGGCTCGTCGGCAATCTGTGTGTGATTGTCGTCGTCCTCAGGACGCCTCGAATGCGAGGCTCGGTGACAAATCGACTCATTGTCAACCTCGCCTGTGTCGACATCGTTGTGCTGCTCGTGTGCGTACCGTCGAATCTGCTCTCCAATCTCATACATCGTAAGTCACCCAGCCACCTTAGGCATCTGAGGCGTCTCTGCTTAGTAATTACTTTATGTATATATATATATATATATATATATATATAGTGTTCCAGAATTCGCCCAGCAAACTTTGAGGTCTAGTACAGCTCGGCGATAAATGATTTGTTTCCAATGGAACGAGGGGCGGAAATATTTTTTTAGGGAATGAGGGAAGCAACTTTGCATAAAAGCCAAACTATAAAAATAACAATTTTTTTTTTTTTTTAGAATTATCTTCAATACAACACTTGTTCTGTTTTGAGCTAAAGTAGAATACAATTCAGCCGATGTATTTTTTAACACTTTCAACTTTCAAACACGTCGTTTTTCTGACGAGCTTCAACACTCCCGTTACATTTGTGTAAATTGCCTTTTAACACAGCTTTACGTTGGTCAATATTTCAACGATGCAGTTCACGAGCTTTCACTAATTCGAACTTCCTGTGTCTAACAGACATGGTAGCAGTTTTAGCATTTTGTTGAATTGAATACCAAAATAAATAGTTTTGGGCAGCTTTTTTTTTGCACACAAGCATATACTAGCATTCAGTGTCACAATGTCCACAGAAGCTACATACACAGTAATCTGTGCTGAAACAGTTTGACTTCATACATATGTGGTGAAGGTATCATGTCACGTGACTCTGCCAATCAGGGAAGGATTTTTTAATGGGGTTGTTTTGGTATTCCTGCAGAAAGCTGGACTTTCAGCGTAAATTTCGGCTTTCTATTTTTGCTAAATGCGCGTTAGTCACAAAGCGCCACAGGGCTACATAGATGTCAGATCTTTAATCAGCTTTCGCTCTGTAGTATCATTTCGGCTGCAGGTGTGACCGAGGCATCTTTTGGTCAAGACACCATTTGTTTAAAATAACGTGATTTTATGTTGCTTTTCATACCATTTAATATAACAATCGGCAGTATTCTTCCACGTAATACATTCAAAGCCCTTTGTATATATGTTACGCAGATACGTTGCATTCTTTGGTCTTGTTCGTAAGTCTGTTTTTCTCCCCTATTGTATTTTTTTAAATTTCCCCCTTCATTTTTTTGAGCGAGCACGTGTCGTGATTTTGACGCGTTGCTCCTGCTCCAAAACAAGACTTGTGTTTTTTTCGCGTTTTTATTTGTCTTCGCGGCTAAACGATAGGCTAAGCATCAAATTGCTTTCTCTCCCTCTCTTTACCAATATGCGAATCGAATTGTTCTCTATAATATATCGTTAACTTCATTAGAAGTGTCCGAAATATGTGAGGCTTATTCTAGAAGAGTCACTCAGTGACCAACCTAGGCGCTCGGCTTTGGCTGGAGCTACGCCCTGACTGCGAAGTAGTTCAAATTCAGCTTTACAGTGCCAGCGAAACGCTGGTGGGACTACAGAGATATCGTAAGCACATAATGATGTTATTGGTAAAACAAAATCACGTCAACCACACTGCATCCACCTTAGCTAAAATATGCTGGGCTCGTACATGTATTATTAATGCTCAGTCTTAGCTCAATAACATTTGTTCTAAATGCAACTTGCCTGCTACCTTCCCGTACTAGATCGCAAATAAAATCGCCTCCAATTTTTTATTTCTCCAGTTATTTATAAGGCTGTTCAAGTACATATCATCATCGTTTTCTGCGCAGCGAGCCAGACGTCACGCAAAAGCATTATTAACACACTTTTTTTTGTGATCCTGTAAGATCCTGTAACATCGTAAGAAAAAGGTTGCACAGTTGAGTCACCGCTGTCGCTGTTTCAACAATCTATATGTTGACGGAACTTAGGTTAGTCGGATCCAACGCTATATTCAGGTCTTTGTACGCATTCACTTCATTGGTAATGCTTCCGTACGGCTAGTACCTAGCGTCATGAGGAATAGCCTTTAAAATTGCGCATTTCGGAACAGAGATCTCCATCCGGTTAGCTTTGCACCAGCCGGAGATAACATTGACTGCTTTCCGGAGCTCTGTGCGGTCATGGTCACTGTCTACTTTGGTGTAAATCTTAAAATTATCAGCACACATTTTGTAAGTAGAATTCGCGGCGTTGACAGCACCACCTATGTAACTGACGAAAACCGCATACATTATTGACCCTATGCAGGAGGCTTGAGAAACACCTGATATACATCGCCCGCTGCTGGATAAAGAATCATGAAAGGTCGTCCTGAAAAATCTATCTGACAAGCATGCCTTGTACCGCTTAAGTACACGAGGACCAATTCAAAGTGAAGTCATTGCTGTTCTTTAAAAGCTCATGGTCGACCCTATCGAAGGCGCGCAAAAGGCGAAACTACACTACATGAGGGGGGAACTTTTCTACTACGCGCGCGGACCCAGTTCGGCGATACTTTGAGAAGTTGAGTTACGGTGGAGCGCCTTTTGGTGAAACAATCCTGATTAAGATCCAGCTGGCCATTCGCATATAGAAATCTTGTGATGTTATTAACGACCATTTTCTCCATGACTAAACACGGAGCGACGCATTGTGCCACAGGTTGATATCTTTTTCTTCCTTATTCATTTTCTTTTTGATCGCTGTTACAATAGATTCCTTGAAGAAGGTCGGCACCCTCACCATCCTTAAAAATACGATCAAGGATCATTGAAAACGGTTTCGCCAGTTGAACAAACAAGACCACTCGAAGTCGATCAGGAGTCACGCCGGCGCTCAATTGGCAAGCCAGATTACTCCGCCTTTCAGGGCTGCAGATAAACGTCAAAAGAACGCGTCAGTTTGATATAATGGTGGTCGGCATAAGGCTCTTAATACTTCAACAAAATATGTCATTAAATTTACCAACTTTATGAATTGAGTCATATTCAAAACACAGTGACCAGTCAGTTAACGCCAGGTAGGCAGCAATGACTTCAAAGTCAATTTTCCCTAATTAAGTCACTCTCCCTCTCTCGCTTTCTTCTCTGGAGACGTCATTGGCGAATCGCCAGTTTAATTCGTAATTGAATTGGCTGTTATTACATCTGGTATTACGAGGTCAGTACGAGAATGTTTTGTTCTCTTGTGGTAATAGAAACTAACAGCGAGAATCCATTTGCGATGTAGAATGAGGTCCGCAGATATTCCTTCGACGTTGTAGAGAGGGATTGTAAAAAGAGGCCAATTTATTTGAGGCTGGTTTATATCGTTAGCAATAATCATTAGAGAGTCAACATGCACCAGTTCTTCCAACGCGTTAGAAGGCTATTCCATTTAAGGCTGTACTAATTCGGCAGATTCACCAGCCGGCGAAACGTACGCACTTAATTTTATTTCTGCGTTCCGCACAGGATGTCGACAACAACAGATTTTGATGTAATATTTTCTGGCACTTCATAGCATTTGGGATCGGGAGTAGCGATAATGTAGGCCCTGTTCCCTGCGCATCCGATGCGATCTCTGTGGTAGACATTGTACCGGCTCACAGATAGTTCCGCTGATGAGAAAGAGATACGGTGAATCAAGTTATATCGATGTAAATCGTTGTGGAAATTGGTCAATTTCTTTGGTTCGCCCAAAATTCGATCAACATTCGCATTGATGTTCCATGTCACGCTATGGCAGGAATTGTTTTAACCACGGCAACGTAGGCTGTTTTGGTTGCACTTTTCGAATCTTGTACGCCATATAACATCATCCGCCTTCAGGTGAGCGAGCACTCGTGCCGCACTGGTGTTTCGCTTCAAATTAGATATACATTGGCGGCTCTGTAGTAACCCGGCAGCTCCAGGGGCTGTTGTCACCTCTGCTGCAGCTGCAGCACTTAGAGTTGCACCCAGTCACTTTTGCACTCGCCAGTAAATGATATTCGTAAAGATGAGCGTTGATATTGGAGATATATAGCAAAAAGATATTAGACGCTGTGCGTGAACTGCCGTGGTATTACGGCAATGTGTTGTACGACTTCTGTCCTGACTAGGTTTGCCTGCAACGGGTTGTAACGAGATGTAGACAGTTTCTCAAACTTGTCGGCGAGACATTGCACCTGGCGATCAAGTCTGGCGTTGGACCTACTTGGTGCTGCACGCATGTCTTTCCGAAGTGCGCGCACCTGTGGCGTCGATTCTGGCCTCTTTTTCTTCTTCTTCTTCATCATCATGCTCTTCCATCTTCCTCTCTTCGTTCGATAAGTCAGCTGTAGGCTTGCAGCTGTTGCGTTGAAACCCGTGAATGCCGCAGCTAAGTTGATGACCTTTTTCTAAATTAATTGAGTGCATCACCACTCTTTGTGGAGGAGCTCAGAGCAACTTATGCTTTACCGAGAACGGAGACCTTTGAGAATCATCTTGCCGAATGGGATTATAAATTTGCGGATGTTAATTGGCGTTTTTATGAGACTAGAGCGATGACTACAAATTACAGGAAGAGCCCATGTTGTATCGCAATATCGCTGATGAAAGTTATTTAGGAGAGCTGTAGCACATATGCGCATAAACCAATTATTGGTTAATAAACAATACATTCATATTTACAGTGCCACATTGAGTGCATGGGGCATGAACACGAAGATTACAGTTTGTGCACTGAAGATAGTCCCTGGATACGGCTTGTCGGTGACAGTTTGGGCACGTTTTCGGCTCGTGTGACGGTTTTTTGGCAGCATAACCATCCGGAGAGTCACCGTTTTGTTTTCTCCACATATCGGCCCACAACTCGCTGTTGTTTCACTCAGCGCTTTAGCAATACGCAAATACCGTAAATAGCAATACGCAAAAAAATATAATAATAAAAAAATAAATTGTAGACTTACCGCTTCGTGCACCTGCCAGCGGGTTGCGTGCCGGCAGTGGAAACAATCAGAGTCAGGCTTAGGTCACCTATTACAGGACCACTTCAGCAATTTTTGTTGGAGTGGCAGAAAAAAGTAACTGAGGTCTCGGCAGGGGTTATATGTGTACCTCGCCAGGGAGCTTTGGTATGGATTGGCATGCACTAGTCGGCACGTGTACACAAGGTACATTGGGCATGGCTATCATCACTTGGTATGTTCGACCCAGGGATTTTAATAAGATGGCGATCAATTCCGTTGCCGGTTCTGCTCGCAGATGTACGCTAAATACCACGCAGCAAGCTGCCACACGCATCGGCGGTTTTTGCACTTTTTCGCGGGCTGGGACGGTCGTTAAACTGTTAAAACTGTAAATAATGACGACTGTATTGTAATTGTGTACTATCTTGAAATGTATGGTTATTGCGAAATAAACAATGTGCATAATATGTTTTTGTGGACTTATTGCACGATTTTAGCAGGCTATATATATATATATATATATATATATATATTTATAAATATATGTATATATATATATATATATATACATATATATATACATATATTTATAAATATATATATATATATATATATATATAGTCTGCTAAAATCGTGCAATAAGTCCACAAAAACATATTATGCACATTGTTTATTTCGCAATAACCATACATTTCAAGCTATATATATATATATATATATATATATATATATAAATAAGTATATATATAGGTCTCGACCCGCATAACGTTCAGGTTGTCGTGCTAGAAGCTCCGCGTACAATGAAGCTACACATACATAGGTTTGTCGCTGTGTCACCGTTACTGTTCCGGCCGTTCGACATCCGACATCGAATAAACTTTGGGCAACGCGTTCGGCCACTTTGTGACTACTGTCGCCCTTTGACGCCTTGTGACAGGTGGAGGGGCGAACGGGCAATATTATAGGAATACGTACTGTTTGTACGATGCTGATGCCATAACTGCATCGGGCAACTGACAATTGGGCCGCTTCCAGTCGCCTACTCAGGTCTATGGACTAGGGACGTCGTAGGGAAGGCCCAAGCGTTTCCGTTTTTGACGGGCCTCGGCAGAGCCTTCTTCGTACTGTGGAGGAGATCGGCATAGCCCTGCCGAATCCGGTAGCCGTAACGTTCGCACTTGAGAACCTATAAACCTATCACATCTTCCTGCCTTCCGTGCCCGAGGCTCTGGCCAACGGAAGTTTTCGCTTCAGCTGCGGCGAGCGAAAGGCGACGCAATTGACCTGCGATCCATATTACCGTTCGGCATGACGAAATCGACCCAGAGCAATAGATCAGATCAAGAGATCAGCGGACCCCCAGAGTACAAGAATTGCCGAAACAGTGCTCAGCAGTGAGCAGTGATGGTGGTGACAAGCACTGAACACTGCTAATTTTACACTCGTAACTGGCTGATGATTGGTGTATTTGCATAACTATTGACGCTAGTACTCGGCGGTCGATTGTGCCAATTGGCACTAAGAAACTAAGAAAGAGTACGTATATGGCTATATACAGGGTGTACCGTGAAGATGCTTCCATAGACTCCATAGAGGCCAAACGAACTTCTTGCGGTGCTAAGGTGGCTGTTTAAAGTTGTTTGGAGACAGAGTACCCCTGTTACTTGCATCGCACTCAGTTTTTACCAGTTACAGTTAACTGTAGGACCTATAGTCCTCTAAACGTTCGTTCTGTCGTTAAGCACAGCAACATAAAGATAGGACATTAGAAACGATGCGTTTTGACCCCGTAGTTTTGAGCTTTATAGTGTCTTTGTCATGGCTTTGGCTTGTATGCGGTATACATCTAAGGAGTAGCTAACTTGCACATGCTGAGCGGTTGTTGTGCAATGTCTACTGAAATAATTTTTTTCTCCTACTCTGCCGGCGGTACTAAAAAGGGTAGTACATCGATTCCGCCCCAGAAGCTAAAATAAAGGTTTAGGCAAACTGGCTGGACATTATGGGCTCGACATTGGTGTCAACTTTGTTGTAAGTGATTGGGGATTTGCACTTACCAAGAGGCAAAGACTAAACAACGTAAATACGGCGGCCAGTTTGGGAGCAGGAAACGTGTTTAGCATGGAGAGCCGCGACTATGTGCGTAAGCTTCAACATACTTACAAACAGTGTTTGGTAATAACAAAAAATACATACGGGATTGCGGATAAGAACTATTTTGCATGTTGCTGTAGGAATAACACGGCAAGCCTGCAAGAAATGACCCCGTTAAAATCAATTACCTTGGGCAGCAAATGTGTTTCATAATATACAGGGTGAATGATCGACTCGTATAAGGCATAATGAGATACGTTCAATAAAATATGAGGTATATAGATAGAAAGCTACGTGGCGACTTGCTGAATATAGCTTGCTTTTAGGTCATGTGGGCTATTTTGGTCTGGACGCAAAGAAACTAGAGGACAACGGTGTATATATATATATATATATATATATATATATATATATATATATATATATATATATATATATATATTCAGCATGTTCAGCATTTGCTCCCGCTAATCTGATTTGCTTATTGTGTTCAAGTATGATCATTGCAACATAGCTACAAGAGTACAAACTAAGGAGTGTCGATTGAGATTTGAATCAACTTTTAAAGTGCACCAGGTTGTGCTGCCGGGACTTCAACGCCACTGAGCCTCGCAGCTGATCACGCTCGATCTACAATGTCATTGGAAACGATGCTTGTTTAAGTTTTGCACTGTTTTATGCGGCCCTATTAGCGCAAAGGACCAGATGGACAAGCTGTTGAGATGAATGACGACGAGTTCACTCGTGTGTGAAAGTTATAAGACGGGATCACATGATAAAGATCTTATATTTTTCACCTAGTACATCACGTCATGGCATATAGTCACCACCTGGTTCCACCTGGTTCGTTCGTATTTCGTCTGCCACCGGATTGTAGCAGAAGTATCCTGAGCTGAGCATTTCCTTAGTTTTGTCTTGGTGTCGTGAATTTGATTCCTTCCTTCTTCAGAAGCCCGCTAAACCTCTGGTACCCGGACGGCGGTCTGTTAGGAGGATGTCTTCGCACAGTTGCCGAGGACATATTATTTATTATTACAGCACTTTGTGGCCTCGTCACACTTACGTTACGTGTTTATGTGTTCAATATTTAAATAATCTTGAATACATGGAATATGCTGTATATACACACCCGGAAATTATCACCGACCTAACACCAAAATAGTTGGCGCTGACGGGCATGTTTCATGATAGTATTTGATGAAAATTAAGCAGCAAATGTACAATGACAAGGGCTATGGAAGTCAGTCCGATAGAAATTAAAGTAAAAAATAAAACGCCTTTATTTACCGAATAGACGGTAGAAGGAGGCTGGAATACAAAGAAGCCCACGAAGCCGCCTTCAGGTGCGATTTTCTGGAAACAGGCCAGGCAAACATATTAGTGATTATTTTAAGTCTTGCAATACGTGCTGATAAACGTATTATTTGAAGTATACAACTGCTCATTGTTACATCGAGGAAGCGGTTTAAGCTGCGATAGTACCCGCGCGTCGTTGTTCCTCAATAACATTGACAGCAACGAATGACGGCTATACATATTTAGGTCCTTGATGATAAAACAACGGAATAGCATGATCACAAGCACAGATATGAATTGGAATATGTATGTAGATGTAACATTTTTATTTCTAAAATGTACAGAAAACTTAAAATCCGTTGACATGATTACATTAAGTATTAGGCAACATTTGCGGTAAGCAATATTGCCCCATTGAGCTGATAGTCCAGGTTGAAAAGGCCACGTTTGAAAACGAGACATATCTGAACTGACAGCTTCATCCTGTTATCACTGCAACAACGGCCAAGCTGCTGTCAACAGCCGAATGTAGCGCAGTATGAGCTCTGAGAGAGAGAGAGAGTCGAAGGGAGTCTACATTTTAGGTCGGCAGCATACAAAAGATTATTAACACTCGACGGAATGTAAGATTTTATGTCCGAAACTAATATTGCGTACAGATAAATCTCGCTAGAAGTATTCCTGTTCCTGGCAGAGAGGCTGTCAAGATATTTAGAGTTGTGCAGACAGCAGCGCACCTTTGCTGAAAAATGAAATTCTCAATAGAACGTGGCCGGGGTCAATGGAAAAATGGTCGGCTTTGGATTCAGTGCGTCGTCGACTGCATGTTCTTTTCATTTACGACCCTGTTTCTCGCTCCTTAAAGAATGTCTATTTTCCTTTAAGGCAACCTGTTGAATAACGACAACTCGTTGCTCATTTTTGGAATGTAAAACAGGAGCACTTTTCCTACTGCTCAGAGTCTTGTGAGATGATTGTTTTAAACGTTGCATTATAGCAGCGGCCCTCTAAAGCCGTCGCAAATAGCTACGAACATTTTCGTGCCTACGAGCCTATTTAGGGAGCCAACGAGGGCAATGGAGAATATCATAAGCGGAAAGCTGCTGAGAATGGGTGTGTGCTGTTGTTCTTTGCATATAATGCCCCGTCTACAGTAGAACATGCTATAGCACCAGACACATAATTTTAAATAGCGGTAAGAAACGACTTTTCTCGAGGCGAGTTCTGTTGTTATTTCGCGTATGTTCTGGCGGGTCGCGTGAGACATCACAGTTTAAGCTCGACATGACTAGTCGGCCAGCTTGTTCCCGGATCATTGCCTTGATGGAAGAAAGTTTACCCTGTTCAACGCAGCAATGTTATGAAGGAAGGCAATGCTATCGGCCCATAGACAGAAGTTGGCTGCGTAAGCGGGATGATAGTGTAGCCCTTCGGATGTGTTACTTAGCGCCACCACGGACTGCGCCACACACACAGACTGTGCGCATGCTGAGAAAGCAATCAATGAATCAAATACTTCTGGAAGTTTTCCGAACAGACTTTTAGTTGAACTCGAGGCAGCTTTAATTAAACATGGCTTGATATTTTGACTGTTGTTGTAAATATCTTTCTAGCGGAGACATGACCTTCCGACAGGACCCTTTCCGCTGATCGTGCAGTGTTCCCATATCGTGTTTATTTCTACATCAGCTGTGAAGCGCCCATAGCCACGTTGGTTACGCCCGAACTGCCCACTTGCAGTTACTGTCCCTTGCCGCTGTTCTTTACTGTTACATGCATACAAAGCAACATAGTAACGACACTTTTAACAGTATTACGATGCTGTTGGTCACAATCGGCAAAGTTTTAGCGAAACCAAAGGGGGGCAGGCCGATTCTACTAGTATTTGACATTCATAAATAAATAAAATCTAATCAAAATTATTTTACTGTTACTCGCACTACTATACGTACAACTAGAAGAGACATATAGGCGTATGCATAGGTATACGAGTTTACTACTACAGAAAGCATTTCTGTACTGAGCGAGAGAGAGCGCGCCCGGGCACGCACGTGTAAACAAAGGCCCGTCAGGCGCCTAACTATTAATTACAAGACATGCTGTCTAATGAACCTTGACAGATCTGCCGCCTAACTTTAAAAAGAGGCGCGCGCCCACCTTAAGAAGCAAATCCTAAAATGGGGAACGTTGTGATGATGATGAACGCGAGCGATCTTCACGTCCTTCGTTCAGCCCTCTCAGGAAATTCGTTGCCCTCCGGCCGTCATTACAACCAACTTTGTGAGCTGCTGCTTTTCTTATTAGCGAGAACAACAGCGAACAGATAATTCTAGTCTAACAACATCTAGTGATGAGAACTCAACGTCACGGGACAGACGACGCCATCTTTCCCGATCTAAGGAAGCGAGTACATATATATATATATATATATATATATATATATATATATATATATATATATATATATATATATATATATATATATATATATATATATAAAATATTGTAAACGATTAATAATCGCTGTGCCATCATCAAATGGCTTCCCAAGGCAAGAAACGCAGGGACCTCGAAAATTATTCTCAGTTCGCCCCAAAGAAGTCTTCCCGCGAACCGAGGAAATGCCCTAACTGCTATTGACGTTCGTCTAACGTTCTACTAACGAACTGCATACAGTGTAGCACCTGTCAGCAATACAGCAATACATGTCAGCAAGCGCGTGCATGCTCGCTGCACTCAAGTAACTACGGATAATGTTAACGAAACCGCTGCATTTGCCGGTCTACAGTGCATTGAGTGCAATCCGCCCGACCATGACTCCAGCAGCGATGTTGATAATCATAGGCCGACGCTGCTGACGATGCAGATTCTCTCACTGGCAAACTGTCGACAGGTGAGATCTTACGTGCTCTGCCCAAAGGCATGCGTGCACTTTGCAGGTCGAATGCAGGGCTCGAACGTCAAGTGTTTGATCTGACAGAGCAAGTGGAGAAGTTGTCTGCTTCTCGTGACAACGTGCACATGCGTGTACGACGCGCATGTCGCTCTCCCACGGTCTGCCTCTTGCTCCGCCTCTTCGCAACGTACGGCGCCCAGGGCGTCCTTTAGTGGAGCGACAAACAACGTAAGCGCCGCAATTGGCGCACATAATCACCCAAGACGTGGCTCATATTGGGGCGGGGCTAGCGGTAAAAGAGGCAACCGATGCTTTCTTCGGGTTGGCGATTCGTCTTCGCCCTCGTCGTCCCAGTTACAACGAAAACGATTAGAGAGAGATCAGCCGACGCAATCAACCGTTTCTCAGATGCCCGTTGCTCGTCCTCAAATGAAACACAAAGATGTTCTTGTATCTAATCTAGAGAAGACAGTAACGGCAACCCGTATGAATAAACATCTAAAACCGAATCATCTTCTATCAGTCCTCTCAACAGACGCAAAGTACAACCTCAATTTGCCACTCATGCGTCATTCATAATAACTGTGTTACAGATTGACTACCCCAAACACTTGTGTGATGCGGCGTGGACTCACGGTACAACAGTAGTGGACTCTAGAGATCGAAGGGGGAAACTTGAGATAGTTGCTGAGTTCACCAGTGCGCCCTGACTGGCGCCTTCTCAGCCCCACGTTATCTCGGATCTCGACCGTACAAATTCCCAAGCTACGTATCTAACCTAAAAAAAAGCCTATCACGTACCTACTTTTTTACGCCGCTTCGCTTACAAAAAGGGGAGCATGCGATTCTCTAAATTTGTATACCGCGCTCTACCACGCGTACATCATCTCTATTACTGAGACGTGGGCCACCAATCATTTAAAATTAAAAACATTTTTCAAGTAGGTTGTTTTTAATTCTAGACTATCCTCCGTCCCCTACGGGCTTGGCACTTAACTTGAGGTATATCTTCAATGGTCCGAGGGCCGGACATGTTAAGATATCTAGGGTTTCCCCAACAGTCCTTGTGGCAGCATGGCCGCTGACTCTCAGTGGTATGGTTTATCATCTATTCTCAATGAGCATCGCTCAAAGCAAATTCGGGATCGAACCGGCGACACCCCAGTAGATGACAACCATGACTAGCGCACTGTCGCCGGCCGAACTGTTTCTTGGTGGTCGCTACTCGCTCTTTTGAAAAGATCGAGTTGGACGAATCGGGGGTGGCGTCTGCATACTTGTGAATCTTGAGCCAACCTGCTGTGAGGTGCATGCCTCAGTCAGCTGCCGAGGTCATTGCTGTGGACGTTCTATGTGACTCAACATCGCGTCAACGGGTTATCTGTGCATATTTTTCCCCAACTGGGTCGGCATTTAATCTTAAGCAGCGCATGACATTACTCTGTGAAGCTGTGGAAGAAATTATCCAGATGGATTACCCCGTTATTCTGCCGGGGGATATGAATTTCCCGTCTGTTGACTGGAAACCGCTGACTCTAACTGGACCACCCGATAGCAAGGTGCCTTTGTTTATGACGTTCTGCATTGCATCTGGACTTACTCAACGTGTCACCTGCCCAACTCGTCCAAGAACTGGCAATGTTTTAGATCTTATCTTCACTGACAAAGAGGATATGGTGGCTAGCATCGATACTTGCCCTTCGCCGGTTAAGTCTGATCACATGGCTGTCTATTCTGAACTAGTCTCAGGCAAGCCATCCACGCCCCTGCAACCAAGGGCTAACTATACGAAGGCCAATAACGACGCAGTTTGTGCGAATCTGATGTCTATCGATTGGCGCAAAATCCTCTCCATGTGCTCTTTCGCCAACGATAAATATGAAACCTTCGTGAATATCTCTTTGGACCTTCTTGATCGTATCTCGTCGCAATCGTCGCAGCATTGTCCCCTATCGACGAATATATCGCTCGACCCTGCGCTCGTCTAAGCCGTGATTTGTCTGGACTGCCTGAAGAACCCCGCTTAGGGCTGTCCTCTTTTACCGGCATCATCTCTTTTACGCCGCATAGAAGAAGGTTAGATGGATCCCAATGACGCTAAGCGTTTCTTCTGCTACGCCAAAAGCGTTTATATCTTCGATGAAATTTATAACTACCTTGATGCCCATGAACTCCTGAACCCTCATCAGCAGGGGTTTAGAAAGAGGCGCTCCACTGGAACTCAATTTCGCGGGTAACACGGCCATCCTCATACACACGGTCTACTTTGATTTCTCGCAAGCATTCGACAAGGTAAATCTTAAGATTATTTTATCCAAAATGGCGGCGCTTGGGATTGGCCCTCGAATCCTGGCTTGATGTCACTCATATCAAAAAGATCACACCTTCGCCTTAAAAGTCATTGACTCGGTCTTGGAGCGCTGTCCATGCTCCTCCATTGTTTCTCAAGGCTCCTGCTTAGGCCCACTTATGTATATGATCAGGACTCGCTCAGGACTTGGGTGTATGTTTGCGCAACCTAAACATAACATACAAAATGTATGCAGATGATCTAACAATATATACCCAGATCAGAGAAAACGAGGATCGTCTAAATATTCGAGCAGCTATTAATACTATTGCCGTCTGATGTGAGCTAAATTATATGGTGATCTCAGTTCCAAAGTGCGCGGTCTTGAAAACAGCTCCCGACAACTTCACGTATCAGCTAAACGATTTCCCTATACCTGGGGTACCATCCTACAAGCACCTAGGAGTTACGTTCGATAGGCATATGAAGTTTCGAGCACACATTGCCGATTCAGCAAAAGCTGCCTCCCAACTGAGCAATCTTATCAACTGAGAGTATTCTCATCACAAGATGCCTCTAAATACCTGCGTCTTTAAGAAGCCCTCGTAGTGCTAAAATAGTCATACTGTGCTCACGTGTGAACACCTTTCTACGACAAAGATATACGTTTGCTGCAGCGTATTCAGAACAGGTTTTTAATAATAGTCTCAAGAAGGTGCAACTTGACGCGTGACAGAGTCGTAATCTCAAGTGTCGCGGAGTACCAGCGTCGTGTTGACTGCCGCGTTCTTAAAGGTCTCATTCGCAATGATCAGATTAATACGTACTACCATAAACGATCAAACAGCCTACGGAGTTACGGTTTCATTCAACCGCCTGAGGCTGTCAGTGTCGCAATCGTTAACCACTCATTTGTTTGGCGAACATCTCGCTTAGCCAGCGAATACGAGAAATTAATTTCCCTTGTTTGACCCCATTTTAAATAAAGGAGATGTTTGTGCTGTGTTGTATTGTATATATTATTACACATGTAGAGAGAGAAGAGAAAAGCTAATTTATTCTTATGTTTTTATTTTAATACATATACGTGCAATGCACAATATAGTTGCTCTAAGGGCATGATGTTTGAGTAGAACGTATGTATCATTGAACATGATTCGACAGTTAGATAGTAGAGATAATAAGATGAAATTGCAATAACAGAAATGCGTAATACATACGCTAAAAAGTGGTATCCTCATGATCACCGAGACTTTTGTCAAATGATTAACGGTAAATCAATAACGTATAAATATGTGAGCTCCAAGTCTTCAAAAAGAAAAGAAAATGTTCATAGCGCACTACCCTTACTAGTATTCTGAAGGTGCGTCTATCTACTTGATGCAAATTTCGTCTAGCTGGCGCTTTGGATGTCTCTCTGTTTGTCAAGGGACAACAACTACAACGATAACAGCAGCAGCAGCAACAACAACAACAACAAGACCAGCAGCTGAAACAGCAACAACATCAACAGCAGCAGCTGAAACAGCAACAACAACAACAACAACAGCATTGATTTATCTTAGAATTGACTAGTTCAATTGAGCGAGCTTGATATGAATAGAGACAAACTGCGTGTGTTTGAACAGGTCCACCTATACCGATCAACTAATTCAGCCAGCTCCAGGCAGTCGGTTGTGGTCCAGTGGCCTAGTATACGTCTGATTCCGGACTGATTCTGTTTGACGGCGGTAGACGTCACAGGTGATTGCGTAGAGGGGAGTGGAGCAGAGCGAAGCGAAACAAAACAAAGCAAAGCAAAGCGTTGGTCTCGATACCGTAGTAGCATGTAATTACTTAATGATAAGGTCTATGGTCACCGCTCTAGCTGCACTGCGGTACCGTCCAGAATTAAAGCCATCTCCACCGTTGGCCTGACCGCGCCGCCATGGCTCGGCTGGCGGAAAATTGGCCTATCTTCTTGAGCTTGAAGCTCCGGTTGCGCTGGTGTTCGTTGGCAGTCGCATATGTCTCCCTCGTTTGGCACAGGAACACGACATCGACACCGATGTCGAAGATGACAATACCATCAACAACATATAACGTGTCGGCACGGGTGAACGGGCACCTTCAGTTAGACAGTTTCT
The DNA here is from genome assembly GCA_003439945.1 of Dermanyssus gallinae. NCBI lineage: Eukaryota > Metazoa > Arthropoda > Arachnida > Mesostigmata > Dermanyssidae > Dermanyssus > Dermanyssus gallinae. The sequence goes on from QVRM01006816.1 coordinate 359,147, forward strand.
CCGGGGCGTGAGCACCAAGTAAGGAAACACACAACGAGATGGAGAAAGAGACGGTAGGAATGCATGCTTGCGTACGTACGGTTGGCTGCGAGATGCCTGCGTAACGACGTGACAGCAGCCACTGCACTGGCTGGCGTTAGAAATGATCTCGTAACTCTGCCATCTGTGCCCCACACCCTCCGCCGTTGTGTGCTGGACTAGAAACATCAGAGCAACAGCCCAGTGGCTAGAGCGTGAAGGACTGCGAGGAGAATAATTCTTTCCGGCTTAAATTTAGGTCGGCAATAGTTAGCTCCTAGTAAGAGCAAGAAAAATGCCACGCATCAAAGTATCCCACGCGGCTCTAGGCGTGAGGAAGCGTTTAGGCAGCTGTGATAAGTTCGCAAGTAGAACCAGAAAACCCTACGCGAATGACGCAAGCCCATGATAGCAAACGCGATCAACATTCTTTGATTACAAACAGAAGTCAGGGCTGCCGTAAAACGGCGACAGAGGGCAAAATTGCTTTCTTATCAACACGATGGTGATGTAAACTCTCAAGCGAGTTGGCGACTTAGGAGATGCGTGTCCAGCGCTGCAGCAGTTTCGCGAAACTGTAGGGTGTGTCTAAGCAGTAAGTGGAGAACGGAATACAGGAACGTTCACGCTCCTGCTAGAAAATAGAACGCCTATCAGTGTTGTCGGATTCTTTACTGGCTCATTGCATTATCTGTGGTAACGTATACATGCCTAGTAAAGCATTATGATATGCTCTTCCATATGCTACTCGACCATATGAATGAATCAAGAAAATTGTCTTGAAATTTACTTTGTACACACATATATATATATATATTTTTTTTTTTTTTATATATATATATATATATATATATATATATATATTTAATAAAAATAACTGGTAAAAGACATGACGCACACCAGGCGTCGCCGTTAAAACCACGATAGTATGGGACTTACCAACCCACTGAAATCCAGTCGTCCTCTTTTCTTTGCCCCTTGTCGGGCGTAGCCGCAATACTGTCTTTCCCCGATCTGCTCGACTCCGTGCGGCGGTTTTTTTGGCCTCGTACACAAATTCTGCAAATCTACTTACCATAAACCAGGATTCAAGATCCTTGAGGAGTGCCTATACAAGGACTTGGTATGTTAGGGAGCTTCCCAGGCAAAGTTGACGTGTCGTTCCGATACAGTAGCTAGCTGCTTCCCATAGCTGGTTTCATTTGCTTACAGTATCTGCGCGTAGGCGACAAAATAAACTCCTGGAGAATGTGGGAGTCTAAGTACTGCATCGTGGGTTATATTCCACAGGATTAGTCCCAGTATGGACTCTTGTCGTGTACTCTTTTATTGGTATATACTCCGTCTTTCAGGTACGACGCTCGGATACGTCGTTCGTAGATTCTGGGTTCTTAAAGTCTGCCTATTACAGACCCTAGTTCATTTATATATATATATATATATATATATATATATTTATGAAAACAATCGTTTGCGCTGAATAAAGGCATTAACCATGGAACCTAATTGATAACACAGATTTAGAGATTCCAGATCTGCTATTTACTAATAACTTAGACCTGGTTTGCAATAATCACAAGGACGAACCTTCTATGACCACGCAGATTGAAAAACTCTAAATTTAACATTTAACCTAATCAAAAAGATACTATGTTTTTCTTTGGAAGATAGTGTGGGGAAAACGCGCGCGCGCGCTCTCTCTCTCTCTCTCTCTCTATATATATTTATATATATATATATACATATAAATCTCTATCTCTCTCTCTCTCTCTCTCTCTATATATATATATATATATATATATATATATATATATGATATGCACTGCACCGCTGAAGCTGTCGGCACTATTTTCCATGACCAGTAGACGCTCTGTTGTGTTTTGCCTACGAACGCACACTCGGCGCAAGGATGAGTACTCTACAATAGTAGTTGCCATCACTTGCATCGCGTGCATTGCGTGCATTACTAGTACGACAGTGGTGCGGTATTTTTACCGCAGTGTTGTTCCGTGACACTGGCTAGAGGTCGAGCAAGAAAGCAGCCGGAAGTTACAAGTGGGTGACGCTGCTATCAGCATGTCGCGACGCCGCCCATGAAAGATGATAGTAAAGGAGCCTCTAAAAGGCGTACCTACGTCCAACACGATAGTTGTACGTATGGAACTGAAAGAACCAACTAGAAAAGAACCAATATTGATGCACCGAGCTGAGCGATTCTGAGTTGAATCAGTGAACGAAGTTGCTGTACGACAACATTGCCGTCGTGCGAGGTCCTGATGGTGGTGTTCTTCATAATTCACCGTCAGGCTTCCCATACACACACACACCCATATACGTTTGGCAGACAGCAGATTTTTCTGTTCGGCTCAGCCTTTCTCCTCAGCGAAGTCGCAAATTGCGCAGAGGGGATTACGACGTAGTGATGCCACCACGGTCTCGCTGAATCGTTGCTCGATCACAGCGGGCTCGCAACGTTGCCACAACGGGATAGCTGGTGGAGCACAGTGAAAACGAAAAAAGACGCAGATACGCGAAGATTAAGGCAGCTACCTTTTAGTACTAACTGCAGTGAAAGTGTTGAGCCCTACAGGTAGAGCGACGACTTTTCCTTAGTTGGTTGACGGAGGGGAGGCGACCAGAACACCAGCGGTCATGATTAACACTTCAGGCAGGTAACAATTGTCGCTCACAATGCAGAAATGCGGCTTGTCCGCTTCTATAGAATAATCAAGACTTAAAACAAAATGACCAACGCCTAAGAGATGGTGTGCTTTCCAATACTCAATAATTTTCCTTATCAATGCACCGCCTGTTAATAATACCGCTAAATACCTCATTGGTCATCTGTGGTTGGAAATGGTTGACATTTTGAGAACGGCGGCAATCGGTTCAATATATGAGCGGGAAAATAATCGCAACTTAAATGTTAACTGTTGTAAACGACTGCTAACGTAAACGGATCTTTCGCGTACGAGTTCCTACGGCTTTTTTCAAGTACTTTCAGGCCACCCTAATTTATAGACGCCCCGCAGTTTCCTAGATAGATCGACGTATACAGAAAATAACTATTGTCCTAAACAATGAGCATGGATCGCTTAATTTAGGACAATTTATCGACGGTGGATAATAAATATAGGTAGATAATACATATTACGTGCGTACTTAAAAGTATGCGACAAAATTAAAACCAGTTTTCTAAAAAGAATGCTAGTAGTTTACCGCAACACTGACTATCTGTTGGCCTCGACACCACTCTTTGTGGAGGACCTCGGAACGACTCATGCTTTACCGAGAACGGAGGCCTTCAAGAATAATCTTGCTGAATGGAAATATGACTTCGCGGATGTTGATTGGCGTTTTTAGGATACTGGAGTGATAACCACTAACTACTACAGGGGTCCATGTTGTGAAAATAGGTACTTTTTTTCGCGGGGTGCAATACATCGATATCATATATATATATATATATATATATATGGTCTACAAAAATAATTCTTTTCGGATTAGCGCTTGCGCGGCTTTCACAGCGCCCGCCCCGACGCCTAGGCATAGATCATTGGCTCACTCTTTGTTGTTTTCATGTGAAAAAGAGCGGGGAATCTGTTGGTCTCAACCATTTTGAAATCTGTGTAGCCGTTTGTTCGTAAAAGTACTGCAAAATGAAGGTAGAAAAATGCCAAATACGGGCAATTCTACTCCATGAGTTTAAAAATGGACTGAGTGCAACGCAAGCTCACAAAAAGTTGTTAAAGTTTTTTGGAGATGCCTGTTGTACAGACAGAATGTGCCAACAGTGGTTTGAGAAGTTCTGAAAAGGAAATTTTAACCTCGAAGATAAGCCTAGATCAGGAAGGCCAAGTGTTGTCAGTGAGGAGGTTTTTCGAATGAAAATCCAGGAAAATCCCACTATAACCACTGTGGAACTTGCCGAGGAGCTTCATATTACCCAACAAGCTGTTAGCACAGCTTTTAAACGCCTCGGAATAACTTCCAGGCTGTGCAAATGGGTACCTCACGAGCTCAGCGACTTCAACAAGATGACGCGCATGCGCAATTGCACTTCTTTGCTCAGCAGGCATCAAAAATTATATTTTTTCAATCGTTTTGTGACCTGCGATGAAAAATGGGTCTTCTACGACTCTCCTGTCAGGAAAAGGTTCTGGTCAAGTGAACCTGGCACCTCCGTCACCCAGCCCAAAAATGACATACACGCAAACAAGGTTTTATTGTGTATTTGGTGGAATATGGACGGAATAGTGCACTATGAACTTTTACCGCGTAACCAGACGATAAATACGGCCGTGTACTGTCAACAACTCGAAAAGATTTACGAAAAATTAAAGCAGTCGTACCCTGCACTAATTTCAAGGAAGGGTGTCCTGTTCCACCAAGACAACGCAAGGCCCCACGTGAGTGGGGAGACCCTTTCGAAAATTTCCCAGCTAAAATGGGAACCTTTGGAACATCCACCGTATTCCCCCGACTTAGCAGCATCTGATTACCACCTATTCAGATCGATGCAAAATGTTTTAAGTGGTAAAAAATTCACTTCTATCAAACACGTGCGTTCTGGACTGGAAGAATATTTTGCCACTAAAAACCCAGACTTTTACAGAAAAGGAATCGAAAACCTTGTAAATCGTTGGACAGAGGTTGTATCTTCCGGCGGAGAATATATAAATCAATAACTAAGACCTTTCGTGTCTCCTATATATGTGTTTTCTTTATAGCGCCAAAACCGAAAAGATTTTTTATGCCCTAATATATACAAAATTTGTTTCATGAAATGTCGACCGAGTGCAAATGCAAGCTATGTGAATAATCGTGTGATCTGTATGACTCCTAACAGTGATGTAGAAAAGCTGTGATACAATTGTATAAAAACAAAATACTGGTTAGCAAAAATGTGCTATTTTAAAGTACGTTTCATGAGACTTACTGATAATGCGAATGTAGTTTTTACGTCGTTGTTTACTGATTATATGTCATCTTATCGCTCAGATCAGTTGTTTAAACTGTCCGTTCTGACAACAAATCACGTACAAGAAACCACGGCTGTGCGAAGACTGGCTGTGGGAGTGACGCCATTTCGTAGTCTATTAGACGTCGCGTTGTTATCGAACAACAAGTTCGGCCGGTCTTCAGTAACAGACTTAAGTAACAGTGTACAGGCCAATAAATGAACAGTAGAACACTTAGAGAAAACGCAGCTATCATCACTACTGTGTGTCTATTGACCACTGGCGAAGTATTCGATTCGGCTGCTGGCCCTTACTTCTTGGCCCTTGGTCAGGTTCCCAGGTTAGAGCAGGTCAGCCAACCGGCTAATCCAGGCCGAAAGCGGAAATACGTTGTCCTCGACCTCTACGTTTCGACGCGTAAGCGGGGCCCTGCTGTAATCACGCGTGCCCGGCGCGGCTACCTACCGTGGTTCTGGTACGCCTTCCTAGCTAGCAGATGTCCTCATCTGATCGTCGGTCGGACGGCCGAAAGTTGCAGGCGCAAACCGCTGATGGCATGTCTCGAATTTGAATGCAGTTGAACGTTTGCGCAAGTCATGAATGAGAATCTCAACGAGGGAGATCGTCGACGCTGCACTTGTGCCTGCTCAAACGCGAAGCTTTGTTGTCGCCTCCTGCCAGACAAATGCTCTCCAAATCGAGTTGAGCCACCCGGCCAAACCTGTGACAATTTGTCGCGCGCAGCTTGGCTGCGGCACACCTGAACGGTCTGACATTTCGTCCGATCCGCCTTCGTCGAGACACACGCATGTGTATATATATGCATATATATATACGTGAGAACCCAATGGCTGCAGCGTTATGCGCCTCGTAATATACTATAAAAGGGTGATATGTGTTCACACACCTATCAAACAAATAAATGAAATGAATCAATAATGTATTCACTCATATCTATAAACATTCACACATTTTTCTAAGGGCAGGGAATTTCTCATGAGCACCTAAGAATTTCTGGCCGGGCAGCAAGCGACTCTAGGAATAGATGAATAACCTAACGTAATTACTAAGCCCACTCTCTTTTTGAAGGGTGAGGACTTTTGCGCTTACGCCTGAGGCTTGCTTTCGCAAAGCATCCAGGAAGGGTATTACGAACAAAATTTAATGCCCTTTGTTATCTTGACAAGAGAGCGGTATTTAACCAGTTCTCGCACCTAATATTTGTCGTCTAGGCTCTTTCTAGGTCCGTGATTTCATTTTGAAGGTTACCGTGGTTAGAATTTAGCTGACTGCCCTTTTTTTGAAAAAAGTGGCTTCTGCAATCGTTTCTAGGGCGCCGGTAGACTTGTCTTTAGCTCCTCGTCTTTTGTTATTTTCAAAGTAATGCTAAAGCAATAACGAGCCTGAAAGATGGGGAAGAATACGAATTTAGTTGGTTTGTGAGTCCTACACTAGTCACGCTAGTTTTTTTGCAACGGGAAGTAACTGTAAAATGCGGTTTGTACACACGGACACAACTGCAGGAAACTCGTCTGCAAGTGGGCCGGTAGTTTGACTTCAACCCACTAAAAACCAGTCGTCTCGCCATTCTCCCACCGACCGGTACCTGCATGTGCAAATACGTCAAACAATCGGAGTAGGTGCGAGTCGAACCTTGGCTAACTTATTCGCTGATTGCCTGAGGGGTGCGAGAGGGAGTACCGAAAGGCCATGACTGTGACGTACGCAGATGATATTGTGGCCACTTATCACGACCTGGGTGGCATCAGGCGCTTCTCTGACAGAGGTGTTCTTTGCCCTAAAAGTGGCAGAAATATACGAAGATCAAGGCTATGAAAGGCTAGAAGAGGGGGTCGATTGGCTGCCAATGACGTTATACGCTGCGAGGGCTAAGTCTAGGAATTTGTCAACTCTTTCCGGTATCTGGGGGCTTCGACCCCATTATAGTGGGACGACCTTTACTGCGCACATTGTTGAGACAGTTCGCACAGTTCTAGCCTCTCCCAAAAGAGCTGGGCGAAGTCCTGCAACTGTCCAACCCGACGACAGTAGCACTCTTTCGCCTAAAAATTGTTCCAAGGCTAAAGTATGTTCTTGGTTGAATATGGAGAAAGTGTTGCACAATGTACACAAAGCAAGTGCTTTACTTGGTAATGCGGGTAAGGAGCCGCTTTGTGTAACTAATGTCAGGCTGTGCACAGGGTGTTAAGGTAATTCGATTAAGATTAAAGACGCCGCGTACAGTGCCATTCGAAAGCTCTGTTTCGAGATAGGAAAATAAAATCGAACAAGTTCGAAGAAAGGTTGGACTCCAAAAGGTTTTCAGTGCCTCTCACCTCTGGTCTGTTGCAAGGATCACCAGACACATAGTTCATGGCTATCATCATCTTATCTGCTCAATTGCGAACTTCCACGAAGACTCTACAGGGTGCTTCCGTCGACTCATTTGTTTACGAAGTATAATGCATCTGCCTGCCTGGCTCATACAAAGAGATCGCTTCACTGCCTTTTTCGAATGACGTGCCGAAGGCAGCTGACAACAGTATAAGTATCAATGTTATATGCACACTCAATATAAGTGAAATTAATCTGAAGATGATGATTGCTTGATGCAATTGCATACTTAGTATTTTGAATTCAGGGGGCACAACATGCAAAACGAATATATATATATATATATATATATATATATCTTATATATATATTCGTTTTATTATCTCAGCCAGCTTCGGATAAAACTCAACTAAGCATGTATTCTATAACATATTCTAGAAGAGTACGCTGCGATTCAAAACGGCAATGTAAACTCAATCCACAGGTATGTTCGCAAAAGGATCGCAGTTCGAGATTATATAACGCTAATTATGCGTTCCGACTGTTCACTTGCTTCCGACGACTACAAAAAAGCAGATTAAGAACAAAATACATTTGCATAAATCTACTCATAGGTGATACTCTACGTCTATTCATTATTAAATTTAATGTGTTTGCGAAATTCTGGTGTTACGCATGCTATAGGTTACGTCGACTTAGCGGTCGTGAGTGATGTTGACATCACATCAGAAAACCTATTAAAGAGTTTAGGGGGCTTGACGACAATTTGCAGATCGTCTAAGTAGAAACCGCGCACTCCAACGTTTGGAGATGCAGTTTGACTAGGCAGAACATGCCCACGCATCAAGCTGTTGTAATGTCAGATATTCGTTTTTCAATCCGCTTTTTTAAAACTATAACACACAGTAAACTACTCGAGGTGCTGCCTAACTTCGGAATGCCTCGGAAAACCTCGGACCAAAATAGTTGCAAGGATAGATGACTTCCTAGGTAAGCGGTACTTTTCCAAGTACGTGTTCAGGAGACTCTGCCCGAGAAGGCTAGAATCACTTCCGGTTGCCCTTAAGGAAACATTTTTAGGCCAATTATGTTTATTCTCTACATCGATTTGCTAAAGTATAGTTTACCTGAAAGCGTGCAATACAAGAAAAATGCGGATGATGTTAAAGTATGCGGATTCATCTGAAGACTGCAGAAAATTGCAGGATCCGTTAAATTACTTTTAAAAGTGATCTGTCTCGCTTGATCTGAAACTGTCGATGGCAAAGTGCGTAGTACATTACCGAAATGCTACATCGGTGACCTCTCTCTTGCCTCAAAGCAACTGATCAGAGACCTTAGTGTAATGACATTTTTAGTACAGAAGTACAGAACACGTAACAGACATCGTTTGATAGACAATACAGAAAGCAAAAATTAGATCACACGTTCTGAGTAACGAGAAAAATTCTTCTAAAGTTTGTAACGACAAAACGAACTCTAAACCATATGTTTCGATAGCGAATAACCCGTTGACTCCATGGAAACTTATTATTTACACACGGTTGTCGGTTGGGCCCGATATGGCCCAAACGACAAATATGGGAATAATCTCAAGAGCGCTAATATTATTATTATTATTATTATTATTATGAAACTAGCAGTTGTGCGCGCTGTAGCACGTTGCGTAATCTTAAACACACACACACACACACAAAAAACATCATTTGTAGGTGGAGATTAGCATGTGAGGAAAAGGTGACGACAGTACGTGCACGAAACGACGTTGAAACGCAATGAGAACAACTGACACGATCGGAGACAGGCTTTCCTTCATCAGCCAGAGCCAAAAGACGGTTCGTAATGAAGGTACAGGCACTCTAAGTACGGTAAAGCCACTATTAACCGTAGTAGTAGCAACAGCAGTAATAGTCACATTGCAGTGAGCTGAAATTGCAAAGGGTACTTCATGTTCGTATCAGTCGTGCAGGTTATTATCATCGTAGCACGCGAGGCGTGGCCAACCTTCTGTCAGGACACAGGGTTTCTGGACGGGTTTAAAAATAGACTTTAGCTTCCGATAGCCGAATAGTCGACCAAGATTAATCTAAGATTTAGTTGACAAAGATTAGGTTCTCTTTTGTGAAGTTTGTCTTTTTGCCTCACCCCTCCCCCTCCACACGCACCCCCCCCCCCGCCCGCACATTTTCCTCCCCCGTCGCTCTAATTAGTTTGCACCTCGGATAGCAGCTGCTGCGCTAATTAAGTCCTGCTAAACAAAAAGAGGCGGCTTCTCTTCTTTCTTTCTCTATGTTCCTCTCGGTTTTTGAGCAAAATGATAATGCGCTGAGCGGACAGGTTTTCCTTCACCACCGCGGTATAGAGAATGAGGAAATTGAGCGAAAGAACAGCAAGAGACAAAAAGCAAAGAAAGCGAATTGCGAGTGCATACATGTACAGATAGACAGAACGTCATTGGACGGATGGCTGGACGCACGTGCATTAATCATAGGGACAATTATTGCCCCTGGTGGAGATAACTGGTAAAATCAGCTGCGTTGTCGGTCGCATCGTACCAACATTGCTGTCTAGGGGCAGCTGCTGCCGTGTAAAACAGGAAGGCGAGAGCAACAGAAACGACATAAGTAGCCAGTCATAGTGCACACAAGTCGGCTGACCACGAACGAGATTTTCTGCACTCCCATAATTGCGGTAATAAAAAAGTGCAACAATAATGTTTGCAGTAATGTGAAATCTCACAACAAGAATTTCATAATTAGGCAAAGTATATGTTCGTCTTCGTTCTCTGTTGCTGCAAAAACGCATTGAAACCAACCCATACCATACTATTTGGTTAGAAAAAAGACAGGCGATCCACACCACCAATACTGCATTGTTGTAAGCCTAAGTTTAAAAACCATTGCCGCCTCCAGCTTGAAGTGTAGAACTCTTGGGCAATTTGCAGGAAGTGGACGCAAATACCACCGTCAACCATTTCAAGATAAACGTTGCCTCAATCATGACGTATTGCCTTCGGACACATGCATTTTATTTAACGTTGCGAATTCTGAAGAAAATCCATAAGGCCAAAGGCGCATATATCAAGGGTGTCCTAGACTAGCGCAAATCGCTTCAATAACGTTGACGCCCCAACCATGCAGCAGTTGAAGATTTGGTGAAAACTTGAAGTAGAAACACACTTTACAGAGCAATTTTAAAAGAAAACCAAAATCATGCGAGAAAAACGCAACATGCATTTTGTTGTTTTTAATTTATTGTATGACTTACGTTTCAATTTAAAGGGTAGCACGGATACAATCATTACATATGTTAAAAGCGTTGTTTTTTTTTATTAGATACGACCGTATGCGTGTATGAACTGTACACACACATATATATATGTGTGTGTGCGGAGCATTTATTTTTTGCCACACACATATATATATATATATATATACATATGGGCTTTGGTCTCGATATTTTAACCATTCCTTGTCTCCAGCGCCACTCTTTGAAATTCGCTACTATTGGGAGGTTCAATTTGGACATTTCTCTTTGGACGAAATGAGAATTTAACAATTTGGGACGAACTTCGTTGCCAGTCTTCTGACGCATAAAATATCGGTCAAGACTGTTACAACTGATCCATTCTTCCTATAGATGGCAAATTTGAATAATTTCGTCCAATTTCTGTAGTAGATTACCTATCTAGAATATTTAAAAATTGTTAAGTTCAGATTTAAAAGGCAAATAAGTTCGTGTGATTTATATTAAAAAATCTGTTTGACTTTTGTAAGGCACGCTTGACGGAGTTTGTCCTTGCTCATCTCTATCGTAGGAGGTCGTAAATTCTTTCCAAAATAACCAACTTTGCCTCCTTTTCTTTTTGCATGTTTCTGCCGCTTTTAACTGCCTAAGTCATTTGTTTATTTAACACATACTTAAAATTCTTGGTTGTGATTGCACCGTTGTGGCTTGGTTTAGGTCATACCTAGCCAAGAAGCCGCAGGTAGTTAAAGGTCGTTAAAGATCACCTCCTTCATTTTGTTTAAATTCTAAGTAATAAAAATAGGTTGATTTAAATCGCGTTTGGAAAGAGTACACATTGGGATGCCGCAAGGGACCGTTTATGTTTAGAATTTTGTTCAACTTCATTATAGAAGAGGTCACATTAGGGGGGTCGTGTAGGCCCATCGCCCATGCTGAGTGACACTCTTTTCTACTGTCAAATGTTTGGGCTTAACTTCACATGATTCGTTTAGATGGCATGGCCAGTGTTATTACGCCTAAATTATATGCGGTTATTGCATCTATTCGTGGAGGAGATGCAATAACCGCATGGTTAGGAGTGCTTGTTGAGGGCCTTCTTATGGTGTGCAAAATGCTTTAAGTGCCAATTTTCCGTTATGGTATTTTTATTTAGGAAATTTAGAATAACGGTTTAACTCATAGAGCAGAGGTCATTTAGAATGATGCTTTCAGAGCAGTTTTCAACTTGCGCCGTAGCGATTCGGTCCGTAAGTGTTTTTCGTGACTTTAAGCATTTGCCGCTAAGGGATATATACAGGTTAATGTAGCCTTCGTTGCGTTTTGTGATGTATAAAGGAGTTGGTCTGGATGATGCTGCTGCTTTTTCTGTAAGAGCTGCTGCTAGGCGTACAACCCGACGTGCAAGGAATTTGTGCGGCGGATAGCTCTAAAGAAGTCCACCCGTCATGCTCCCCCGTCGCGCACCGCTTGCCGACTATCTGGAGAGCATTTCCCAAGGAAATTTGCGTTCTCACCTCAGTCAGATTATTTAGACGTGAGGTGAAAAAATGGGTAACGAGTGCAATCTCTAGTCAAAACTAGTTACCTGGGTCAATGGGTTGTCATGCGTATGAATGAAGGATTTCTTACGACTTCAATTGTCAGTTTCGCATGAAGTGAGACATGTTGCAGTACGAAGTAGATCATGTTGGTGCTTTTACACATTTTACATGCTGTTTACGCTAAACTTAACGCGCACTGTGAAATTGCGGCTCCGTGAATTAACCTCAAATTTGAAATGGAAAAAAGTTAATTTGAAGTATATATGTCCGATTGCTTAGCTATCTCCCTGATAGTGATTCGGCAATTGTTGAGTACGATATTACAAACTTTTTCACTGTTCTTCTGTCAATAACGTAAAAGGCCTTCCCGATGGGAGGTCATTTTCTTCCTCTTCACATTCGTCGCAAGCCAATGGTACCACTCATAAAAAGTGTTTTAAAACATTGCTTGATCACCATAAGCAGTTTTAACATTTCCACCACTTAAGAACATATGCATTGGTTTTTAACACAAAACTAGGTACAGATTTATTGCTCCCCCAGTTTCGGCTTCTTGAATCGCCGAATCTCGTTTTCATTATTTCATTGAACCAAATTCAAACAATGCACGAGACTTAGCCTGTGTGTGGCTGACGTCTGACACTTCTAAACAAATTACACCGGATGTTCTTGGTAGTTTTGGCTTAATTTTTAAAATTTAAGATAGTTCACATTGATACGCTTATTAGTATAGAGGCACCTGACATATATATATATATATATATATATTATGCGTTCGACGTCCGTGCCACAGGCTTTAAGGCCCATTGCGAGCGTCGAGACATGTTTTGTATTGAATATATGGTAAATGAATATGTATGTTATATTTAAAAAAAAAGTAAATATATATATATACCAGTGAGGTGGCATTACTGTCTCTGCTACAAAGGATAAAGACCGGAGCTGGGAACGGTTACGCTGACAGTTACTTCGGACACGGGAACGTTGCTTGAGGCAATGCTATGCCATCATCGGGTGGCGATAGAAAAGCAGCTTGAGAGCTACCCGAGGAAGATGAGATGCCTACACTGCACCACCGGAGAGTGTTTCGAAACAATGCTTGATCACCATAAGCAGTTTTAACATTTGCTTTAACCACTTTAGAATATTTGGTGTTTTAACACAGAACTAGATGCAGATCCGTTGCGCCTCCATTTTCGGCTCCCTCAAAATCACCGATCTCGTTTTCGTTATTCCATTAAACCAAACTTAAACGATGCGGGAAATTTTGCTTGTGTGTAGCTGAATGCTGGCACTTCTAAGCAAATCAAAGCGGACGACCGTAGTGGTTTCGATTTAACCTTCAAAATGTAATGTACTTTGCATTGATACGCTTATTGGTATACACGCACCAGATATATATATATATATATATATATATATATATATATATATATATATATGTATACTAAAATAGTTTGATTTTATTTAACTTATAACGGGGTGTAAACAATTGTCCCCCAGCGAACGTGTATAAATATATATATATATATATATATATATATATATATATGTGTCAGTGAGGTGGCATTACTGTCTTCGCTACAGAGGAAAAGACCGGAGCTGGAAACGGTTACGCTGACAGTTACTTCAGCAAAGGGAACGTTGCTTGAGGCTATGTTATGCCATCACCGAGTGGCGAAATAAAAGCAGTTTGAGAGCTACCCGAGGAAGAGGAGACGTCCACTGCACCACCGACTTGCATCCTCTATATAGCCACGGGCCAGCCTAATTTGATGAGCCTCGTCTGCTTCGTCAGAGCCACGAGTCTTCATCGCAGCTTTCACGGTAGTAGTCCGTCGGCCGGGGTCACCGGCCTTTAGATCTCTTCGACAAGATCTCTTCTGCTCTACTCTTTCCTTGCGAGTCGTCTCAGGCTATTCTTGCCCATGCTATATCAGCTACATTTGCGGTACCAACGACAACGATTTTTCACACGTGAATTCGAAAGTACTGTTTTCCTTTCGAGCGATTATTTATATGTTGTCATCGGCTCCACGTTCTCTCACGGATCACTCAGCATCCCCTCACACATATCCCCGCGGCAAACGACAGCAAAAAAGAGATAATTGAAGGGATGTTTATTTGCCAACTAAATGCTGACGACCATACCTGCTCGTTTTGTCTACAAGTTTTTCTCGGATTCGGATTTACGGCCGATAGCATCCCAGTCCGACTGTGTCGGCCGGCTGGATGGCCGCTTTCCCGAGCTGCCGGATAAAGCATTGACTATAATAAGCGCCACGCTGGCTGTCACTGAGGTGAAGAGTATGATTGATTTCTGCGTTTCCATGCATGCCTGGTGACACTAAGCCACTCGTCGCATGCTCATATGTAGACACCTGGCTCTCGATGAGTTAGTTTTTGGAGGCTCACCTTGAGTACGTGGACGTGCCGAATGGGTCCACCCGGTGTTACCAATGTGACGCGTAACGTGTACATGACGCCAAAATGACGAACATTGGAGGGTGCTTGCTTTCGGACGTTTTCTGGCTTGTCCGGACAAGTCGAAACGGAAAAGTTTATATTTGCGAGCTGCTGGCCGAAGCTGGTTTGCTGATTGGCGAGAAGGTCACCACGCTCTCAGGTACTCGGCGAATCAAAGTCGTGTGTGAACGTGGCCTTGCTCCGGCTGAGCTGGAAACGGCGCGTTCCCGGCGCGTTTTCGTTCAAGCGAGAAGAACGTGGAGGTGTTTTTTCTACGCTCGCAGTATGCCATCGAGGGCCACATGAGGTATGACGCAAAGCTTCGGCGAGCTGAAAACGTGGTATCCTTGTTGATCGGCTAAATTGAGCATACGTAACGCGTCCAGAATCCACAGCCGTTCACATAATATGATATGGAAAGACGAGCTTCATAAAGTTACAGATTTTCATGAGTTTGCTTAGGTAGTTCAAGCACAGGCGCAATATATTGCATAGAAATTCGCCATAAAGACCTAGCACGCTAGTCAGGCGCAAAATATATGGGTAAATTTTACGCCTATATACGAAAGACCTTCACAATTACTTTCTGCGTTTCTAGTTGATCTACGAAAGGAAAAGTTCTAAAGGCCGTTCGGTTAACGCTCTCATCGTCTGCGCTGACTACTCGGTATACACTTCAAATAACGCCACACACACACATACAATGCAAATGTACTGCGACCAGTAATCGTTTCTTCAATATTTAATCGGGATAATCCCGATCGATAATCGGGATGAAAAAGCATGATTGGCCATGGATTTTGGGAATCCGGACGGGACCAGAACCGCGGCAATTAATTTCAGTGCTCGACTTCAATGTTGATTCATTTCGAAGGTGATCGATACCTGCTGTGGAGGCTTGGATCGCTTTCGAAAGTCTTTTGTCTCATAATGGATATCAGCACGAGTGCCCAAAAGGCGTAGCAGTATTGGCAAGCCCGAAAAAACGATCATTGCACACATCTAAACTGTGTTTGCGTGCGTGCTGGGGTCAAACTCGCCTTCGCTGAACATTGCAAAGCAGTAGGTCGTTATAGGTAATTTATTGGACGCAGCAAGCAGCATATATTCCGGCGGACACGATATTTTTTATCGGCAACTTTACAAGAAAAAACGAAATCTGGCTTGCATTTCTGCACCATAGGACGATTTGACGTCAAGGCACACAATTGGATCCTAATCTAATCCTGATTGCAGTCGACTATTGACGTTAAATCGCTGGATGACTCTGCAGCAAAAATGACGCCACATCATTATGAGAAACACCGCTTTTAGGCTTTTTTCCAATTATGTGTACAATTGTCTCCGTTTCTACAAACCGTAGGATAGCTGGCACTGTGGGCCTTTGTCCTCTGACAGAGCACACGTGCCAGACAATTGCAGTCGGCCTGTAGCAGCAACATGTGATCCCCAGACTAAGCCTTTCGTTTTGCTCCAAAGGCTGCCAATAGATGTTCAGCGAGGCAACGCCGTACGCTGACATACTGGAAACGATGGGATCGCGACAATTAATTCGGTTCTTTTTAAATAATTCGTTTCAAATCAAAAGCAACTACTGTGTTGCATGTTGTGCGTAGCGTGCCGTATTTGTATTGTCGAGTGAGAAACAACTATGACGATTAAATTTGTGCCAAATGGTTGATTTACATGGTATAACTGTACGAGGTTTAACTGTATTTGCCGAAAGATCAATTCGTTATTTGTTCACGCCGTACCAGAGAACCAGAGCGGCGTCGTTGTCACCAGGTTATCTCCACAAGATATTGCATCTCAGTTGACGCTGACCGAAACACTGCCTATACGTACGCCACATCCGCCGCCGCCTCCAACCGTAATCCGTAACAGCAGCAGCGAACCTCACCGGTAAGGTCAAGGAATTAGGGTTTTTGGACACAACAAAGCGACAAGTTCCCTTTCTTTCCCTCGAACTCGCCTTCAATATCCCCTCACTTCGATCTATTTTGTGCGCTCGCGCTCTCTACCCGCGTGTTGCCGCGCTTTCCCCTCGTACCATGATTTGCATAGTTCTGTATCTGTCTATCTATAATATATACATATGTCGGTAGCTGCCCGATACATATTTATAGCTATAATTTGTTTTTCCCTACATGTGAGTAGGCCCTCGGACGGGCGGCCGTACTAGAAGGCGGGAAAATGCGGGAAGGCGGGAAAATACGGGAAGGTGGGAAGGAAATGTTTATACGCTTGGCAGCCGCACGCATTCGTCTACCGCGTAGTCGACGCGTGCCATTCCGCCAGCCGTGGTCGGAGAAGGACGTTCCTCTTGTTTTTTTGGTTGCTCTCTGCCCCCCCAATTTCTTATGTAACCTCTCGCTGGCTCCCCGCTTCGCGATTCTTCGCTCGGCTTTGTAAACGACCAACGGGACGGCGCGGCATGGCGCAACTCAACACACATCAACGTGACAAGTTCAGTATGCGTGCGTGACTTTGAAGGCATTCAACTTCTGTCGCATGACTTGGCGTTGAGTTGGGAGCGCTGAGGGCTCCTCGAAAACAACCTTGACAGAGAAAAGTCTTCTCACCTGCTTTCCTTTCTGGTTGCTCTCTTTCTGTCTCTCACTCTATCTCTCTTTCTTTCTCTCTCTAACTTGCATTCTTGTTCCCTATTATTGTACCGACCCTTCACCTTGCAGAGCATTGTCTTGCGCATCTCCGTATTGCCACCTTTTCTCCGTTAGTGCACCACCTACCTCCATTACATTAGTCTCGTCCACGCACAGCAAAGATAATTACGGCATGGCTGATTTATGTGAAAAAAGATACTCATTGACATTGCGGACATGGCACAGAACGGATCGTCACATGATCTTCGTCTTTGTTGCTACACGGTAACATCTAATGAAATTCTGTACCTGTATCTTTTGTTTGCCGTTTTTTTGTTATTGGATCTTAGTTTGACTATCTGATATAGCTACAGCCCTAGTGCACCGAGGCAATGGCCAACTAAGCTTTTGACTGAATCCAGACATGCAAGTGCGACTATGCCATACGGTGCCTGTCTACGGAATCGCCACTTAATCGTCAAGGTGGGCGATACTTTCTCAGCATCAGATCGCGGTACCTCTGGATTGTCTTAAAAAAAACGTTTTCGGCCCTCTGCTGTGGTCCCTTTTCGTTTTGGACGTTACATTTGTCACATACCAGATGGAGCGTGTTATAAATTGTGTGCGGATGACTTAAAGGTTTATGCACATCTTAAAAGTGATCACGACTTGAGCTACTACAGTATAGCACAGATCATGTATCCCGTTTGGCCGTTTTGTTGAAAACAGAACGAAATTTTTCGTTTTAAAATGTGTAGCTCTTAATGGTTGGCCGCCTAAACCACGCGTATCTCTCAGCGGCAAGTTTATACTCGAGGCTCATTCTGTAAGAGACCGTGATATACTCGTATCGAACACGTTGAATTGATTTAGATATTTCTTTATTAGAATTAATAGAATTTTTATTAGTGGAGCAACATTTTGTTTCTTCATATTTACTTAGATCTAATTTAAAGAGCACATTACGCAGTAGCGCAGTCTATTATTTAAAACTGTTTGCTTAGGATATTCATTGTGAAAAACGTCAGTCACTGTGTCAAACTGTATAATGCGCTTATAACACCAAGGCTATTGTATTTTTCTACTGTATGGGGCTCCTAGGCAATCATATAATATTGATTATTAGGGAAAAGGAGTTTGCCGTCGCTGCGATACATAGCCAAATGCAACGACTTTACTAAATGTTCCTGTTGTACTTGACAAGCTGACCATCGTGCTGAAAAGTGCATTTTTGTCGCTGGCGAACGGAAACATTTTTAACATTGTAGATAACCACCCGAGGGGAGGACCCTCAGTTTGCTCAAACGGCATGACTCCAACAAATGTTGCAAATCATATGTTTTCTTGGTGAGTAGTTCGACAGGAATGACTAATCGTTTTCTAGAAATAAAGTGATATTGAATTGAATAGTCCTACTGTGCACGTTTCGGCCGGCTACCGACTTTTTCGGTGGATTGAGACTTGCCCTGTTTAAGTCAGTCACGTGCCCACTACGTCTATCTCTCTGGAGCCCATCTGTGTTTGACAGCGCAAAAATGCCGATTATTTTCGGCAACAAGACAGTAATGACAATTCAGTGCAATAACACCTTGGATTGGAAAATAAACACAACTAACATGCTTCCCGGTATTTAAATCCGGCTCAGGTCTGCCGGCCAAGAAATGCGCTTTTGAGGTGACTGCAGATCATCACCACTACGTTCTGCAATATGTAGAAGCACCGCCCGCATAGTTACGTGTAACGTGCACCTCTTTCAAGTGTACTTTACTCAACAATAATGACGGTGAGGATGAATGAAGTGTATAACCTGAACATCTGCCAGCGTTACGCCGATGATCAAAGGTTGCTGTGTTCCAAGATACTATGATTGCTAATATACGATATTTTGGATAAAAACCAAACAATAATACGCTTATATAAAAACGTCATACACGGCACGCTTTAATTAGCCGAGGTCTCAAGGCACTCTTTATGCGTGAGGTATTCTAGGATAATCGTTGCGCAAGACACTAGATAACTGATCCATGGCCATATAGTGAACTATCAGCACGTCCGCTATGTATTCGAACAGAGATATGTTTACTTACGGTCAGCTAACTTGGCAGAAGGAGGGAGGTAACAGCACTTAGTTGCGATGGGGTCGGCTGGTCGGTCGCTCGTAGTTTGTTATATTGGCCCGCGTATTTCCGTTCTTATCTCAGAGAACGCTGCGGGCACGTTGCCGTGTTTTGGGTGTTTCGGAGCCATCCGAGTCGTTTGCAAATGGCCGCATGGCGGGCACAATGCCTGCTGGCTCTTGGGTGGGTGAACTGTGTGTATTCTCGGGGTGCGATTAGAAATCCATGGCCCACCGGGTAGAGGGCAAAACAGAATATGCAAGAGATGAAGAGGCTTATGAAGTACTTTTGCTTGCAAAACGAAGCAAGTCGGGCCGGCCATCCCGGGCGGGATGCCATCAAATACAGCGGTCATCCATTCGTAGTACCTACGGCTACTGCAATGGTGCTCATATACGAGATAAGCAGAAAGAGTAGCAATGGGTAGCAACAATTGTGTGACAAGTCCCGCGTTTGATTAAGTTTTATAGTAGTCAACGTCAGAGGACAAAAGGATGGAGGCATGATAATAAAACTAATGGCGAGTGCGATTAGAAGAACAACAACAATAACATCAACAACAACAACAACAACAACAACAACAACAACAACAACAACAACAAAAACAACAACAACAACAACAACAACAACAACAACAACAACAACAACAACAACAACAACATCAACAACAACAACAAGTCCCTGTGAATTAAGTAATTTTAGTCAGTCCTGAGTCCGTGAGTTGAATGAACGTGTCGATTACCGCGTCATAAAATCACTGGTTAACGACGAGAATCTTCGTATATTTTTCACGTCAGCGCGAATAATCTTAGCAGCAGTGGATCCATCCACACCCCTAAAACTGTTCGAGCTTGTTATCAGTTTGTACGATACTTAGTTTAATAATAACCCTCTTGAATAAAAATGCATTGTATTGTAAAATAGGAGGTTGTTTACAAATAGGTGTGTTTACATTGAATCACCTCGTGACCTTACTTTTGGCGTTTAAAGCCTTGTTATTCTGTGAAAGGGCTAAACATAAGTAAAAACGATCGACATTTAACAAACTTGGAATCACGGTTTAGCTCCGTAATTGAGTTGACAACATTAACCGTTTGCGTACACGTACAAATTGCACTGCTTTCTTACTTCGGCCAAGCATAATTATGGGCTGTTGGTAATCCGCGATTACACGTCGCTTCTCTACCAGAACGGGCAGGAGGCATACCTGAGTCCAAAAATGCGAGCGCCTCGCGCCATCAAACCTAATTAATACACTCAGCAAGGACGCACCTACAACAAAAACATGGCTTTGCATGGATGTACAAAGTTATAAATATAAATCGAAATGGTCGCCTCTGAATTCAACGGCCTTTTCTCGACAATTAAGCAGCAGTCTCTCTACTCTCGTTTTTTAGATGCCTTTACTTTCCGGTGGGGATTCTGAACTCGTTACTCGACGCTGTGCACTTCCCTCGAGTTCTTCGTGGCTAGGAAAGTTTCTGAGCCATCGGAATAAATAATGGCCGAAACGCGCACGCTTCATTGCACGTAATGGGTGTTCATTGGGTCAAAACTATTCTACTTTGCACTCAATAAGTTACTTCTTTTAAGTAAGTTTTTAAACTCACTGAAGTTGTTGGCAGTAAAAATAATGCGGTGGCCAGCTGGTTCGTTTGAAGTAAATAACGTGTCTAATATCTGGCCAATGAAGCAATATAATTTCGTTTGCGTTTAGGTCCCTGTTTATTTGGCCTGAGTTGACCTTAGAGAATATTTGCAACCTTCGACCATAGTTCTTTGTTAGCAAAACCAACCAATAACTAGATCGCTAAGTTCACGCGAATGTTATTTTCTGCTTTCATTGTTATTCTATTCGTCCGAATGCACGAAGTAACTGCAAATATGAAGCGTGATTCAAGTAATTGCCTGAATTACACTAGAAATCGTTTGAGCGAAAATAAAAGGCGTGGGTCCTGCACTTATGGGATGGCAATAATGTTGTTCACTAGCTTTGCATATATTCAATATATTTATAATAGTATATATATATGCATGTATATGTATATATATATATATATATATGCATGTATATGTATATATATATATATATATGCATGTATATGTATATATATATATATATATATATATATATGTATATATATATATATATATATATATATATATATATATATATATATATATATATATATATATATATATATATATATATGCACATTTCTAATTGCCAAAGGAATACAGGGAAAGTAATTCGAATCTGCTTTCTCGTTTGAGAAATGAGTTTCGTTGTCCGCTGCGAGCTAAATCGAGCTCTATGGGAGGCGTTGTTCCGTTGTCCAAATTACAGTGATGACTCGTTCGGGTGTCGTTACGCAACCATACAGCGGCACAAAGCTTCGTCGTAGATGGTGCTGCTCAGCAGTGCAGCGGCGCCTGCAGAAGACCAACCAGATTTTGTCGATGGCCAGGTCGGGCTAGGGGGGCTTACTTCGGCCGCTCGTCGGCTGTTCCGTCCGCTCTGGGCGGCTGGCCTCTCCGATAGCCGCCGAGGAGGAAACAGGCGGTCCATCTGTCCTAATTACTTGAATGCGATCCGGCGAGGTAGCCGTGGAATGTCGAAAGCGGCTGCTCTGTGCGTGCCGAACCTTTGTTCAGCGTCTCCCCCCGAACGGGTCCATTTGTTCGAGTTGACCTTTCTCGTTGTCGTTGTCGTCGTCGTCGTCGTCATAGGTTCGGCATTGGTGGTACCATTCGGCATGGCAGGTCGTCACCAACTGCACGACTTCCGAGCAGACAAGCACGCGTGAGAGATGAGATCATAGTAGTTCGATGGTATGGTTGGCAGTCAATGCGCCACGAGGCAAGCACGCCGGCCGCGAGGCAGTTAATGGCTGCGAAAGCTCTTTACCTCTATATTTATCGGCAAGCCATTTCTGGTCAAGCGCTGGATCTGCAGACCGGCTTTCTACTGCTCACTCACGTTCTCGTTTTGTCTTCCGATCGCCTCAAATTCGAGAGCCAGCTAACTGAACTTCGCTGAGCCTGCATAAAAGAGACGGCCGAGGAGGACGCTTTATTTGTATTCCCGTCTATTATATATATATATATATATATTTATAGAAAATATTGTGATGATTTATTAATCATTTACAATACGTTTGCACACTCGGCAGTGCTCGCCTTAATAAAAATGGTGGTAAAAAGGTGTCACGTGAAGTTAAGAGTCAGTTGTCCGTGTCCTTGCTTGATGGTAACCCCCGCTCTTATGGACCCGGTGCGAGCGGTATATCCTCAAGGTTCCTTGCAAAGTTAAAACGGTGAGATCCATAAGATTCCTCTTCGTGACGCCGAGCCCCAAGAGCGTCCTCGCAGATTCGGAGTCCCATACACCACTCATAGAGATAGTGATGGATCCGAATCTGCGAGGTTTTTGCGGGTCGGGGAGCGCCGCTCTTAGGAACTCGACGTCATATTTGGCGATCTTGTCTTGCCGTGCTTTTGCCAGGTCCCGATTCGGGCCGCAAACCTCGGCATCTAAAACCCAGACCTCGGTATGTGTTGTTATTACGAGGTCGGGCTTTAGACCCGGTGCGCCCGGTCGACGGAATACTCGCTCACGAACCACCTCATGACCCCTTTCGCGGAGAAGACGCGCCACGCGATCACAGACGTCGTCATGGGTCTTTATGGTTTGTTTGTGTGTTGTATCGCACATCTGAGCGACATGAGCCAACGTCTCAGGCGCATGACACCCGTGCCTACAACGTTTGTTGTAGCACGGGCGTCCCCTGGCCAATCTGGCACGCGTTGGTAGTGCGTTGATCCTGAGCTTTAGTAAGTTTAAATACTCCTTACCAGATAAGTAGGGCATACCCTTAATCCAGTAATGTACAAAGGGCGTTTCGTGTGCTTTTTTAAAATGTGCCCCATCGAACGTGTTGTGTAGTTGTTGAGACCAGTAGTCGGTCTCTTGTGTAGCGGTCTCAATGGAGGTTCCCAAGCGCTCGCAAAGAAGTCTTGTTTTCGCAAGATCTTTTTTGCGATATATATATATATATATATATATATATAGTTCTTACTCTACTTCAAGAGCTTTCTTGGTAACATAATCGTGTGCTACATTAGCTCAGTATAGCCGAACCTATCTAGTTTTGGTTTTACCGCAAGTCGTATCAGGGCACGTATATACATTTTCGGTCAACCGCGGCCATTGGTCTCAACGGGGACAGTTGGCAAGCCCTCTCTCAGAACTACTACAACTCTACTCAGAAAAGTATGTTGAGCATACGCGACTACAAGGGACAATCTTACACTCGCTAAGTATAGCGACGAAGCTGGTCTCCAACAGAAGAATGCAGGCGAAACAGCAGAGGATCGACGTCTTAGAAGACGCGTAATGCTGCAACAGAGCAGACAGGCGACCTTGTGTTTGCTTACCATGTATTATAGCAGCCTACTACAGCCTTGTGAGAAAGTACTTCAGCCAGGCAATGAGGATGTGGTGCCTACGAGACCAGTTGCTAGAGTCTGTCTCTGTAAAAGAAAGAACCGCAAGGCGCAAAGAAGAAAACACTAAGCACGGTCGACAGTTCGACGCTTTGTCTAAGGTAGTCCATCTGATGCTGTTTGGTTATTTCTGGCGCCGCCCTCATTATTGTTGTTTTGTGCTGCTATTATTGTTGTTGGTTTGTACCCGTAATTTGTTGTCGTTGATATTTCCTTGTCGTCGTCGTCGCCATTGTTGTTGTTGTTGCAACTGGCGTCGTCATTGCTATTTTCACAACGATGTGTATTTTCTCGCCATTAACTGGATATGTTTGCTGTTACCATTGTTTCTTTTTCATTACACGCTGCTGCTGCTGCTGCTTGCTGCTGGTGGGTGATGTTTTTGTTTATCTGCAACACCGCATGTCAGCAATATTTTCGTTCCTGCTGTTGTTGTTATTGTTGTTGTTGTCGTTTTCCAAACAGCGACCAAAATAGTCACACGAAAAAATATGCGGGGTTCTGTTTTTTGATGTTGTTTGTTTTTACATTCCTCTATTGATGGATTCCGATACAATGAAAACATACCGCTTTCCAGGCGACTAAAACATTCATGACACGAACTCTACCCGCTTTTATGCGTATCGCGCGAATCTTCCTGTTCTTCGATCGCTGGGTAGCGCTATTTTTATGGGCTGCTGATCGTAGCTGCGCGAGCTTATTAGTTTGCCTCATTGTCTAGTAAAGCTAAGAGCTACAATACTATCAACATCTCAAACTCTCAATTGACAACATCTCAAAAATCAGAAACGCACGTTTCTCAAAATTCTCAAGCTCACATTCGCGCATATGTCTGCACAGGCACATCCATCCATTCACAGACGCACATGAAGATCCACACCACACACAGACAACACTGCTCGATCAGCGCGTTTTGCGCCTCAACAAACAACACCATTGGGTGTACTGACACAAACACTCACACAGACCCATAAACACAGGAAGTGTCCTTCTGCGTGTGTATGACTGTGTGTGGGCGTATGTTTTCCATAATCAATAGTGTTTGTGTGCGACGTTGTATGTAGCCGTCGATTGCGGTCAATCAGAGGTGAATGCGTGCTTGGTCAAATCGAGTGGACGGCCGCGATTAAGTTGTAGGAAGTCGGCGCAATTTAGCAACAGTGGCATCCGTAGCATCGATAGCGCTGTATGTTTGTGTGCAGATTCACTGCGCCAAGATTGCGAAATAGAGAGACCTTGCCCGTCCCGCAAGACTATTTGGTAAGCAGCAATAACCGCGGCGGCGGTGGCGGCGGCGATGTTAGAGGTAACCGAGTACCAACTAGAAACTTTCACTGTCTCCAACCGGAAGAAGGGCGACGATGAAGTCGAAAAGAGAACAAGAGAACTGTCTCGAGGAAGAGGAAAAGGAAGAACTGCAAAAGAAAACCAGATGATGATGATGATGATGATGTTGTTGGCTATTAGTGCGGAAATCCGGAAGGAAGCTATTGGGCGTCGTGGTTTCCTCCCTATCGTTGGCCGAACGAGATCGACTTACCGTCTCGAAATGTCGCTCGCCCAGTTTCCCGCTTTGCAGCTCCCGCGGTTTCGAGTGTGGGCGGAACGGGAACCCCGTCTGTTCTGGACTCGTTACAGCCACTACGACAGTGAGGTACGGCAGAAATAATGTGAGATAACAACAACAGCTACAACAACATCGTCAACAACAACAACATCGTCAATAACAAAACCGTCAATAACAACAACAACGGTGATTGCATTGTAGCACTAGTAGCAAATAGTACGCGATCTTTGCCGCCCAGCTTCCCTAATGATGCGTGTCTACGCAGCCAAGGGGCGATGGTCCTCCGTCAACTCGAGCTCGGTACTCGAACGAACAGGCAATGTATAATACGATACAAATTGGCATACGTCCCTCTGATTCTGTGCAAACATTGTATACATACGTATACGAGCGAAAACGTGGACATAAAGGTGGTTGTGGCGGTAATGGAATGATGAGCGACAAACGACAATTGTTCAGACAGAACTCGCTGTGCTTAACAACTGTCACTGCTGCGGCTGTTGCGATACGATATGTTATAATGCTTGCAACAATAACATCAGCGACAATAGCAACAACAGCTGCAACAACAAAAACACACGGCAGTGATAGCGACAGCAAAATCAATAAAGCGCACAATAACAAAAACAACTGACATCAAACAACTTCGATCGCGTTCTTCGTACCCGTAACATGCGGGCGGCTGTTTACGGCTTTACTTCAATTCCTTAGCGTCGCTGGCGAGATTGCAACTCATAATCATGGTTTTCCTGCTTTGTCGTCGTCGTGGTTGTTGTTGTTGTCGTAGTTGTTGTTACTGTCGGGGTCTGCGTTGTTGTTTTTGTTGTTGCTGCCGGACTTGTTGTTGTTGTTGTTGTTGCTGTTGTTGGGGTATGGCAAGTCATTCATTATCATCCATCAATCGTGGTACGCTACACTATTCTACACGATACAGTACACTGCACTGTTGTTTCTTTCTCTGTTCCTGTCCCCCCGCCCCCTGGAGAGTCGTCAACCCAAAGAAGAAAGAGGAAGATGAAGACAAGACGAACAGAAGAAAAGCCGAGAAACGGGGCAAAGAGAGAGAGAGAGAAAAAGCCGAAACAAAGCCGAAGGAGAACCTCTCCTATAAGAAGGATAAATTTTGGCGCAAAAGCAGGCCTGGCTGGTTTCGCCGTTGCCCAACGATGCCCAACGACCGCCTGCGTATAATGGCGTCACCCGCAACAGACGGCCCGCCGCTATTCCTGCTATTCTCTCGTGCTTTCTTTCTTTTTCTTCTTGCTCTTTCGTCAGCCGGCGCCGCGTCCACCGCCAACGCTCAGTCATTGTCATGCGCAGAGACGGGATAGCAAGTATAATTTTCCACCACCTCGCCGCCCGCATCGCCGCCCGGCGTTTGCGGCTAAAACCTACCTGGGCGTTCAAGTCTTCAGGCTAAGCGCTTACTCCACTTACTCCACAACAAAACAACAAACGCTCGACGACGAAACAATGCACGGACGGCTCGTCGCCGTGCGCTGACATTGTCAAGGGCCAGAATAAGTCAGTCACCTCCTCGGTGGGTCGCCTCGGTAAGCCAGCAAAGCAACCGCACAGCCCCACCTCTGCCGCCGCAAGGAACGCCGGCCTGAATCCTGCCAA
Organism: Dermanyssus gallinae; assembly: GCA_003439945.1. Lineage (NCBI taxonomy): Eukaryota > Metazoa > Arthropoda > Arachnida > Mesostigmata > Dermanyssidae > Dermanyssus > Dermanyssus gallinae. The sequence goes on from QVRM01006816.1 coordinate 386,132, forward strand.
TAATTGTAACAGCTGCTGCTGCTTCTGCTGCTGCTGCTACTGCTAATACAACAACAGCAACAACACATACAGCGTTCTCTTCTGGAAACGGTAATTGCTAGTGGTATGCGGTAGTTACGTGTTTCGCTCTCTCTCTCTCTCTCTCTCTCTATTTTTCCCTATCTCCCGGCTCAGTGTCTTTCTCTTAGTTTATCTCTCGTCCTCTCTCCCGCTTGCGGTTTGTCCTTTCTGCTCCTCTCTATACTACGAAGTCGGCCTAGCAACGGTTGTCGTGTTTCTGTGCTTCTGCTTGCGACGACGCGAGGGAGCAGCAACTACCTCGACGTCCGAACTGTGGCACAGTTCAGAGGACGCTGCTGTTCAGAGGACGCCGCTGTTCAGAGGACGCCGCTGTTTAGAGACTTTGAATGGAGGTTGTGAATGAAAGCCGCAGCCACAACCCGCACTGTACTGCTGCTGCTGCTGATGTACGGGCAAAAATGTTGCGATCGGTTGAAATTCGCGGAGTTTGACCCCGACCGGGTCAAGGAGAGCACCCAATGCCGGTGCCGATCACTAAAATGGGAGTTTGTAATATTCTCGAGAGAAGGAGAGAGAGGAGCAAATTTGTTTGCATGAGTTATATCCTCTCCATTGGTATACATGTACCCAAAATAGCAGAGTCATTTGAGAAGGTTATTTCGACTTTTGGAAGTCTTTGACATTTGCTCAAGTGGTGTATATATATATATATATATATATATATATATATATTTATATGTATAGATACACTTGTTTTTGTATGCTCTGCTTAATTGAGCTTTCTTAGCCGTTTACCATCAACCGTATGTTGTCATTAGATATGCCGTCATGCGGCACGTTGGACTCCTGCCACGTCGAATTAAAGGATACTTTTGATCTCGAACCCAGCTCGTGTCGTATGTTGATTAGGAGCTGTGCACTGTTCGAAGAAAGTGTCGAACTGACCTTACCGTTGACTGACGTTCAATAAAGTCAAAAGTGTTTGCTTAACGGCGATCGTGGCGTAGAGGGGATCACGTAGCTGGCAGCCTACAGGCAGCCTTCACGGTCGACCCCATTGGTCCGCCAGTCCACTTTTCCACAAAGAGAAAGGAGATACGACATCTAAAAGCCCACTAGAACAAAGACTGGATGTTGCCTGTGTTGTTAACCGACCAGGCAGGATGCACTCGCTTGCTGCAAATGAAGGGTGGCTGTCCGCCGAACCTTTAAAGTGACTTGCCATTTGAGAGAGGTCGGCAGCGGCAGCCGTAGCTTTGAGCGTATGCAAAGCGCTTACGCAAAGCGTCCAGAAAATGCAGGCCGCCTCAAGCCATATTCTACTGGAAAGCTGAGTGACGTAAAACAAATAGGCTCCATCTGTAGGTTGCGATGACATGGCATCGCCTTAACTGACTGGGCAGACTATGAGCGCAATTCACCAGCGCGTCTCTATTGCATTACAGAATGATTTCACGTCGTAAGGATACTACTTTTACTTATGCTAAGTTAGTTAGAGATAAATGAGGAAGTAAAGCTGTGAAGAATTTCGTTGATTATGCTGTGCGGACATCACACAGCTGGTTTTTAATCTTGCCGTACCTGAAAAAAATTAAGCTCCGTACCGTTTACCGCTACCTTGTAGATGACTTTTTTCTCGTATAGTTTCTCCATTGTTATTATTATTATTATTATTATTATTATTATTATTATTATTAATATTATTATTATTATTATTATTATTATTATTATTATTATTATTATTATTATTATTATTATTATTATTATTATTAGTTTTTTTTTTATTATTATTATTAGTTTTTTTTTTATTATTACAGGGTGTATTCGAAAGATTTCGGAAGCGATATAAGGAATTGTAGAGCTTGTTGAAGCAAGCATTTGTTCCAATGAAACATATCCTTTGGGAAGTCTTGTTTCAGAGTGAGAGTGATATTACTACAATTTGTGACACTGGTGTTTTTGCACGACATAAAAGCTCAAAATGTGCAATGGCGACTCACTAGTCTTCCCATGCAGAAACTAAAAGAGAAAACTAGAGAATATTCCCCTTCTTCCGAAGAACATATAACGCCAGTCAGAATATGGTCACTTAGAAGAGAATTCGCAAAAAATGAAGTTCCTTACTAGGTTCCACGTCAAATACCTCATAATCATCACATTACGACCACTCGCAGCGCTTAAAACTAACACATTCAGGCAAACGCAATTTCATGACGATCATTTTTGTATCACAACTTATGGCAATGCGAGCTGTGGTTGCGGAGTAATTAAGATTTTTTGACGGGATGTCCAAATTAAGTGCATGTAAATTTACTGTGTAGCGACGTTCACTTCCGCCGACATGTCGCGCGACAGCCGCAGCGCGTCGCCGCACAGTCATTTTACATGCACTTAGGAACATTAGGGCTGCAGTAGCAGGAGTAAAAACGCCCAACGTTCTCTACATCAATTCAGGTAAAATTGCGGCCGCTGCCTTGTCTGGAAATAGGAAAGTCGCTGTGACTTCCAGTACGATGCACGTCGTCTTGTCGGTGTTCGAGAGTCGGTCCGGAGTATGGCTTACCACCCGCCGGACATTGGGTTTGCTGAGCAGCACCAGCGGGTCGGCTTCTATTATAAACATCAACTGGAAAACTTTATAAAGTGACATCCTGTGTGGCGTTACTTGCGTGTTGGATGCTTTTGAGGCCGTAAAGCCCAAAGTGGGTAATGCTTGTAATCTCTTGCGACTTGTCTGGGTAACCAGGGTAAACACCTCTACGTCCGCAGCGTCAGTGGGGCGGCCCTCAGAAGTGGCTGGCGCGGGGGTAGAATCTACGGCTGTCTTCGTAGCGCGGGGCTCAGGCGTTGGCCGGGTGTTAGGCCGAGTAGCACGGCGGAGCTCTTCTAGTTGCTCTCTGTACTTCGGGAGGCCGGCGACGTTGGCCGCGTGTCCCTCTTCGCCGCAGTTATAGCAGATTGCTCTCGCCTTGCATTGCCTGGAGAGGCGGCCAAGTGCCCCGCACCTGTGGCAGCGCTTGCCTGTGCCTACCGCGTTTGTGCCCAAATGTGCAGAGTGCCCCACTCATTGGCAACGCTGGTACGTCGGCACGATGATACACTCTGAGATTGGGCACGAGGACGACCCCAGGAGAATGCGTTGAAGGTTCAAAACCCTGGCGGCATCGGGGAGGGCCACTTGGACTAGGACGTCTGCCGGCCGGTGGCCTTCTTTTGTGGAGAGTCAATGACCAGCGGCCCCTCGATAGGCAGTGCCCTGCGGGCAGCCTCGATGTTTTGTGAGGTTGTGCCCTGCATGGCGTCCCTGATCAAGAGCCGCCTTAGAAATAAACGGTTTACGCTGGCGTCCATCTCCCCGGCTGATTTCAGGGTCTGGAGAAAGAAACTGGCTCCTTTCGCAGCCGCCTCTCTCACCGCCAACCGCAGGGGTCTGCTGGGCGTTGTGAGTTTTTTTAAACGCGACACGATGGTGCTCACTCTCTGCCTCTCACGGCTCTTTACCATTATGTTTATGTGTTTTCTGCTGGCCGCGTGGTTAATGAGCTTTTGTGCAATGACAGCTACCTTGTCGGGATAGTTGTCTGAGACCGCTTCTTCTTGTCCTGTTGTTCTCCTTTTTACGTTCTTTGTGCTCCGATTCGGGGCTACTCTTGTCCGTTTTTTTCGGGAGAGCATGGAAGTGCCTTCATAAAAGCTTAAAATAATTCAGGGAACGAAAAAGGAGAAATACATTTGAACGAAAAATATGTTAACTATATAGGTAAATTAAGATAAAGTAATAATATATATATATATATATATATATATATATATATATATATACGCGAATGCTGAGGATTGAACTCGGACTGGTCTCGCTTAGGCCGGTACTGTTCGGGAAAGCCTTGATATCTCGGTGCATTGACAATATGTCTCACGGCGATTCCAAGCTTGAAGGGGACGGACGATAACTACCTTCTAAAATATTTTTAGACCGGTACTATTATGTACAGTGTCGATAATTTTTATTATTTATTATTACATCACCTTTCGGTATTGTTGATTATGACAGTGTCGATAATAAACACTCAACGTGTGAGCGCCCGTCTGCACATATATACAGGGTTAGTTATATGCACAGTGGACTACATACAAATACACAGTGGGCTATGCGCATATATACATCCAGGAAGCCCGGGCAGACCGTACTAGATCTGGCGGCTAGAACCTCTGGTCGGTCATAAGGCAATGTTCGAATTTTGAACACTTTTCGAATGTTTGAGTTTGATGGGGCTTTTAAGAGTTATTTTTTTAAAGAAAATTGAGTTTATCACAGTAGCTTTGCAGTGACCACTAATCGCGTCAGGCTCCCTACCGCTAAGGCCTTCGAGTACAATTGGTCAGCCTACCACAGGCCTCAGATTTCTACACTCTTCGACCAAGTTGCACCGAGCGAAGCCAAACGCGACTGCACCTGACGACTCAGAGAGGTAGACTTAACTGTTAGGGAAACCCTATATATCTCAACATGTCCGGCTTTCGGTGCATTGAAGATATACCTCACGGTGAGAGTCAATCCCGTAGGGGGCGGAGGATGGTCTAGATTTAAAAACAACCTCCTTAAAAATGTTTTTAATTCCAGAGGTAGGGTTAGGCAAGAGTTATTTGCAGCCTGTCCACCAGCTCACACTGTGGGCTTGACGGTTTCAAACCTGGTGCAGAGGCATCTGCACACAGCTATCGCTTACGGCGGCTTTTCTGTGGAGTTCACTATCAAAACGTCGCATCTATTATATCAACTACCCTGTGTATGTGTATGTATACATGTATGCATGACTGCTTCCGGGCTGTGCAATTGTTCCGGTTAGGGTAGCTGTTTGCTTATTGATGGGGCGCTGACACGCCTGGTTGCGGCCCATGCTCTGGTGGTGGTGGTGGTGGTGATGTTGTTGTCGTCGTCGCCGTCGTTGTTGCTGTTGTTGAAATCGCCGTCAGCTCTGTTGCTGGAACATTGGCAGGTGCCCCCAACATGGCAAGCAGCAACTGTCCATCCAGCTTAGAAACGCGAAAACCTAGAGTTATTATCGAAAGCGGTAGTATCCCCCCGTGCAGACGAATGCTTGAAACAGGAGAAGGAATAATGTCTCAGTCTTCCGTGTTCCGGAAATTGCACATTGCCCACTGGTTGATGACGATTGTAGTCGTTGTAGTGCCAGTAAGGTTGGGGAAGGTAGTTCAGCCAGATGACTTCCTGGTCCGTAGTCGGCGACTAATATAAGCCATAGTTGCGGTTGTCGATTTTCCTCCTATATATATATATATATATATATATGTACGTGTACTCTAAATACTTACATGTACACGTATGTATGTATATATATATATTTATAGCGTCGTAAGAAAAAGGGACTTCCCCAATGTTGGCAGGCTAAAATGCCTTTGAATAAAGCGATATATATATATATATATATATAAGTATATATATATATATATATATATATATATATATATATAAGTATATATATATATATATATATATATATATATATATATATATATATAAGTATATATATATATAAGTATATATATATCAATGCTGTACGTATATGGGCATACGCCAACACGTGCCTGTATACATCCATATATTGAGCTATAAAATTGGAAAAAGGTGAATTTTCTTCGTTCAATTTCTGCCAAGACAATTGCGCACTCTGGTGGGCTGCTGGATAGCGCAGAGAGGCAGGTTTATGGGTTGTACCCATTAGTCCAATTTAAAATGCATCTATGTCTAACATAAATAGACATGCTAGATAAATGATAACGGATCGAGGGATCAACCAAATTGTGTACCTGTCGTGTCTCACGGGCAAGACCGACTAGTTTTCAAAGGCGTCCAGTTTTAATAAAGAGGCGAGCTGAATATAGATCGCATTCCTGATCTCGTATTTCGCATATCGCAGTCATTCGAAACAATACCTCTTTTGTTCTAGGTGCCATTCATCGATCGTGTGATGTGTTCGTTCATCATGCGTTCGTTTAGGGCTGCATACCAACTTTATTCTATCTATTACCTGATTGGTCTAAAGCCAGGTTTAGTGGTAACCACTCATTTATTTTGCACAAACTAGGACAGTCATGCGTAGGCTAGCACTGTTCATTAATTAAATAGCAGCAAATGTTAATTTATAGAAATACAAGTAGAGCTGCCGCCCACCAGATCTTCTGGTGTAAGACATAACCTGAGACATCGTGGCAAGTTCTAAAATCATTTGACATGTTTGTGCGAAATATTTGCAGCGGCCTTTACGACCTAGTGACACATTTGGCGGCAATTCCACGTAAGGGATTTCAGCGAGCTTCAATTGAGGTGTAGAATATTGTGTTGGACGCACACTCCGTGGTTGTCATTTTGCGTGCGATACCGAACTTTATCAAAGGGTAGGTGGCGGCCCGAGCGAGTCCTGTTTGGCAAATTTTAGCGGGTAGCCCTGTTTTAGAGCCCTGTAAAAGCTTCCAAAGAAAGGTATTCGTTGTATGTTCCTAGCGAGCCACCTCCCCTAGTGTTGTGCGTATGTACGAGATAGCCTGAAGTTACGGAGTCCGTCAAGAATCCGATGTATGTAGAGAAATAAGGCGCAGTTAGGATATCTATGAGCCGTACGCCAAAATGGTACTAGCAGGTTAACCAATTGGTTTAGTATCAAGCTTAACTACACAACGTTGCGTTTTACAGAAGCATACTCACTCAAAGGAGGTTATAGTGAGCTAGGACCCTTCTCTAAGAGGAGGAGATTTGGAGATAGTTATACACACGACGGACTTCAATACTCAACTAAATTGCGTCATCTAAAGTCAAGTGACACGATCGACGTGCTCGACGCATTTAAGTCACTTAAGAAGCCACCATGATCTATGACTAGCACTAACACACTCTCGCTGCATCGATATCTACGAGGTGTTTTTACCGGGCCCCGTCACTCAAATAAAAAAGCGTTCTCTTCCGTGAACAAGGTGCTCTTTTTATTGCTTCTTAAATGTTAACGCTGTTGTTGTTTTTGCTTGCTTTATTTGATTTGTGTTTGTGTGTGTCGTGTTTTGCTATTATGTTGTTGCAGCATGGCTCCTGGGCCTATGGGCGTGCAAGGTGACGTCGTACATGCAGGCGGTGACCGTGTCGGCCTCCATCCACACTCTCGTCGCAATCTCAGTCGACCGGTGAGCTGAAGTAAACAATGTGACATGGCATGGTAATCATAGTAGCCATTTTAGTTATAGTAGGTAGAAATAGTAGCTACAACGTGAAATAGCCCCAGACGCAACACCTGTTTGCATATGGAGAAAATCAGGCAAGGTTTTAGGGGATGGTCAAGCACATACGCACAAACAGGCTCAAAAACACATTGATGTCATTGCCCTATCTTGCCGCTCTTACCGGTAGCGGAATCATTGCTGCGGTGCTGAATTAGCTGCCATTGGCTGCTCCTGCTGCTACTGATGCCGATACGGCTACAACTGTTACCACTGTAGCCATTACCACTAATTGTGTTCATAATGGCAAGATAATTTACTCTCTAAATTATCGCAATGATTATTATAATTATTAACATCATCATCATCATTGTTAACATGATTATGATCATTATCATCATTATTTAACAATCATCGCCTAACCAACAACTAGTCACCCACTGAGATGATGACCACTATGTAATGCGAATCCTGATGAAGAGAACTGTTATTGAAGTAGTAGTAGTATTAGTAGTAATAGTAGTTTTATATATTTGTTTTATTTATTATAACTTTAGCCCAAATCTGCAAATCCTGCAAAGTAGGGTCGCATCGAAATGCATCGTAATTATGCTATATAATGATACTATGCTGGACACAAAAACATTCGCAACTACTCATAGGATCGACTGGTAAGTCATCTATTTCGGCTTTCGATACATGTATATTTTAGTGTCGTCACGCGTTTGTGTCGAACAGTGGTTAAGGCTCGGTCAGAGCCAGAGGCAGACGCATGCTAATTGGATGGATGATGGTTGTAGTATGCTGTAGCACGCCGAGTTCAAGTCGAGTTAATACTCTTTTTTTTTTTTTTTTTTTTTTTTCTGGGAGGTTTTGGGAATGCATGATGCACATGCGCCACTAGCAGCCTGCGTACTACTAGTGTGAGACTCGCAAACCCACTAAACCCGGATTCCTCCCCACCCCCCAGGCTCGGTATTACTTTGGCATTACATCGAAGCCGTGGGGAGGCGTCTCTGCCGTTCTCCTTCAATCAGCTATATCCCTGACTATCATCCCGCATGTCTACCTGCGGTTGGATAGGGGGATGCCATTTTGTAATCCGTCCTGTGAGGGTGCGTCGATTGTTGATACTCTACCAACGACAAGTAGAGCCCAAATCTTGGCTAACAGCCGAAACAGGTCGTGGCATGCCTCAACCTACCCTGTGCCGTTACGGTCGTTTTTGCTGTTGCTTCAGTAATCACGATTTTTTCTTTTCGATTGCTACGCGTTGCTAAGTGCGCTACAAGAGAGCAACCAAGTCAGCGCGAAAGAAATCGTCATGTTGAAATGAAACCAAACTACTATACAGTGGTTACTCGCACATTCAACGATACACAAACGGGATCCGCCCCTACGGTACTGAAAGAGCATAACAACTGTTGCCAATACCTTAGGGTGTCCTTCCTCTTCTGAGAGATTGTAGGCGGGAGGCAGAGTGGACAACAACCTGCGCGCCCAAAATTCATAAAAGATCCATTCTCTGGATCGTCAATCTACTTAAATTAAAATTAGCTTCGAACATGGGTATATAGGGATATTGCAGTTGCCTCACTATTTAAGCTGCGACCCGGTACTCTGAGCCAAACTTCTCAAATAGTCGTAAATAAAAACTATATTTCGACTTAGATGACATGATACTCCAAATTACTTTACTTCTTCAATTCATTCGTGAGTAATTGTACCTTCACAAATGTTTACTTTCTTCAATAAAACCAGCAACTATTGTTCGGTACTACAAGTAACAAGTTAATTACGCGGCCACAAGACTAAAACCCAATCCTATCAACAACCGCTCTATATTGTTATGCTGTTTTATTTCAGTGTTTGGAAAATATGTGTCCTAATTCAACCTCGCCCGTTTTTAGCAGGGGTAATAGTTTACACTTTTCAAGTTGTGTTTTATTACTTCAGCGCACAGGTGGTGTTCTTTAAAATGTTTACGGCACTATCGCCTATTACTGCATGGTTTGTAGCGTTCCTTTATTTATTAAGTCATATATTAATCGTGAAGACAGTACAGGAAGGTGATAAAGCCGTACAAAACACTTTTGTCCAACGGATCTGTAAGTATAGGTCAGCATACACAACTCCACAACCAGGGATTTCAATAAAAAATTATGGGTGAATATACTACAATAGCCGGTTGTAATTTTGCAATTATAATGTTGTAAATTATTTAGGCTTGGCAAATCGAGCTCTGTTGGTATTTGCAATTCGGTATGTTGTCTGAGCAATGTATCTGAAATAGTAAAAGCAATTGCTAATATGCCGCCGAAAATCGGCTGGACTACTCTCTTTTTTAAATATAACTTACATGTTTATTTAACATATATTCGGTTCAAAACATGTATTGACGCTCGCGATGGGCCTTAAGGCCCTTAGCACGAAATGTGGTAGACTCTCTGGATTGAAAAAGTATTTTCAATAGACAATAAAGTTGGCATCTTGTTTTGCTGCTCTGTAATGACATTTCAATATTTGCAGATAGAGAAACTAGCAGTCCCTGTATTTTTCCGAAAGGAGCTGAACATACAATAGATGCTTCGTATTGTCGGAACAAGACACAAACGTTTCAAGAATATACAAATATACCTAAGAACCAGAATAACCTTAGGAGAGTGTGGTCGGCATTAGCGGCGTATGCATCAATTCTTAACTGCATACGTCTGGCAGGAAGATATGGAGACTCGATTCATTAAATTATCTAGCATTGTAATTCAGCATGTGCTACAATGTTTCTAGTAAAAACAGCTTGTGCATATTGCTATATGCCTTCAAAACTAAGGGTTTTCAAAAGAGTTGGTCTTACAATCATACGTTACTTTCCCTCCAGATGTTGCTCTATACCCGCTTATATACCCGCTCTATACCCGCTTATATATATATATATATATATATAGGTGTTTTGGCCTGGCCTAAACGAAACAGACATGTGATAGTCACTATACACGCCCGCTAGGCACATTGGTCTAACTAACCTTTTGTGACATGTATAACATAAACGTTATGTATTGTACGAAAATCAAATCTCAAATAGCTCAACATATCCGCTTGTGCTGCCCCTCTAAGCACTCCCAATATAAAATGGTGACATTTGTATTCAAGAACACATGCCACACGAATAATACATCTATCTACCAATGAATATATATATATATATATATATATATATATCGCAATATGATTGTTATTAATAATCTTTGAACTGTCAGAGTAATCAATTGCGAGTTGTAATGATTACTATAATTATATATATATATATATATATATATATATATATATATATATATATATATATATATATATATATATATATATATATTAGATGTATATATATACATCTAATTAGTATAAATATATATCACTACGCATTGTGACTAGCAAATTACTATGCTAGAATTGTCGCCAGTGCCATCGCTTAGTTGGTCCTGCCTATAGTAGTAGGTACAGCAACATTGTTACGGAAAAAGCGATTGTGCAGAACCGATTCGCTGGGCTTGGTCTTTCCGATACTTGATAGCTCCTCCAGTAGTGGATAGCTTTGAGCAATGAACCCCTGGTAACACAGGTGGGTTACATACATTACTAACGACGGGGATAGCGGTGTCATCCATTCTCTCATGATATACGACAGCTGAATGAGAATTCCGCTAGGATGATCTAATATATATATATATTTTTTTTTATTCAGCTATTTACCTGCATTGCTCGTTAGAGTTTTGATGTTTAGATCCTGTGTGACTCAGGTAATACGAACCAATATCGCGTATACCCTGTGGGATCTAAAAAGTCATGCCTTTTTAAAATGAGGTCCACTCAGTCCAAGTTATGTCATAATTGATGAAAGCAAGACCAAAGTAAAGCTTTTATCGCAAAATACTTTTTAGTAGCACGAATTAAAGCCGTTCTTTCTAGCGGTGTTTGGCTAAAACTTCGGTTTCTCTCTCTAGTATACAAGGAGGTACAACCTGAAAACCTGAGTAAAATGTTGTGCGCTTACTTGTATGCCACTTTTCTAACAGCAACACGCTTGAATTGTATGAACGAGCGATTGATGAAGTAATTATTTGAAAAGTACGCGAACAACATATAATAAACTAGAAAAAAAATGTATTACGAACGACGCGGACAAGAGGGATTACTGTTTCGGGCTATTTACTTCTCGCGTATCATACATGCGAGACCTGACTATTAAGAACGAGACGTGGAACCGCGAAGTCTAGTTGTTTGAGTTGGTAAAACATAGCTCTGACAAGCAGACTACACGAATTAGAATGCTGAAGCGAACGAAAGTTCAAAGAAACCTAATAAATACCACAAACACATAAATTTGCATTAAATTACATCTGGGCTCTAAGCTAGGAAACTATATTAAAAGTGACTATTATTTTTTAAATCGTTTGCATGCTCGTCAGTATACACAGAGTAGTTGTTAGAGTAGATCACAATCGGCCTGTACCAAGAAGGAGAATGCAATAACAGAAATGTCTCAATAATGTTGCAGTGCAACACTATGCTATATATATATATATATATATATATATATGCGGGCCGTGTCAGCCAAGCTAACTAACGGGAACGTGTCAGGGGTAGCCCAACTTCTTCTACCTGATAACCTTATGGTCGACGAATTGGCGGCTGCAGCGTAGTTATGGGAAAAATGCCCTCCCCGTGCAACCGGACTTAGGCGGGCCATGTCCTCCCCTTCGCAATTGTTACTTGTCGTACTAAGACTTCTTATTGGCTGCAAATGCATGGCTGCACACCCTCCCGAGCCCTCAGTTCGGTGCCTTAATAAATGACGACTTAACACGAATATTGGTTGTGTTGAGGTTGGGGGCAAAGCTAGTCTCCCCTCACTGCAGTGACCCCGCTCGAGATCGAGCTTCTGGATTGACTAGGTCATCATGGACTCTCCTGTTCCCAGAGTTTGAACAGACTTGCACGCCTTGAACCACAAATTTACCAGAGCGTTACGGTGGCAGACTATCCGTGTGTTTTGAAACCTTCCGGTTTAGTCAGAGGCACTGTAAAGACCTGATGTCATGACTGACCCCTTTCAAGCGAGGCCAAATGCTGTTGTGGAATGCGGTACTGACCAATTTTTTAGCACCTCAATGGTCGGTACGGACGTAGCTCGCCCTAAACAGGCTATAGCGAAAGCAGCTAAAAGCAGAAAATATTCAAGGCTCAATTAATCCAACTCGTTCTCACTCCTTGCGTTTGAGACATTGCGTTGGGGCCTGGACTGCTTACGAAAAAACGAAACCTGCATTGGTGGTCCATCCCATGTCTGGACCTAAAGTCTTGAGTTTACACATTACCTAGATATCATTTGCTAATGTATGATGAATATATACGAACAATCTAACGAAGTATTTTTTTAATTATTGTTCTAGTAATTTTCCACGTTGCTTCTTCTTGTTAGGTATATAGCCCACAGTAGATTGCACGTTGTGTATACGTGTTATATGATGTAAACATTATTAAAGGTTAACGACGTTACCAACATTGTATGAAGTTAAATTAATCCTAAACTTGCGGGCTTCCCTTTTGGTTAAACACTAAGAGAAATCTCTTTCCTTCTAGAAGTAATTCTTTTAGATGATTACTTTGTTTTTTTAGCAAAAGTGGTCTCGCTGACTCGCCAAATGAGCGACAATTTGCAAAAACTGAAAAGTTAGGTATGTCAGTCTCTGTTAACTCTTTATAACATCTCAATACTTTCCCTTTCTTTCTCTCTCTCTCAATATAAGTGTTTTTCACACAAAGTTCCTCTGGAACCAGCTGTTTCCCTCTTCTGCGCAATGTTTGAATGTGTCACGCGTCTTATTCCTATCACTTTATTTTTTCGTATCCTTTTCAACTGTCGAACAATTGACTCGGTATATAAATGGAGACAATTGGCGTCACAGAATATTTATTTGCCACGTTCTTATGAAACGTGAACGTTCTTATAAAAAATACAAAAACAATGCATGGCCAAAGCATACTGCGGAGCTTTCGTGTCTGGTGGATGAAACGACCCGACAGCTGAGATAGAATCTCACCATAATCTGATCCGAAGTCGAGCCTCTAGATGGCCTAGGGCAAGTCTCGCTTCGTCTAATGACAACGTATGTCCAGCGAGGCACAGAGGCAGGACCTGCACCTGGACGATACACAAGTAGGACGATAAGGAAAGAGCGACTATAAGGTCAGTACGACCAGAACAGTGAGAACCTCGATTAGAATGACAAAGTTGAACACCATGCCGGTTTCCTCGCAAAGATAGCCAGAGCAAGAACAGACCCAGAAAAGAAAGAAAAAGATATAGAGGTATTCATTATTATAACGGGCTCATTTATTCTTACACGGTCGGGGGGCATCAACTACGTCGGCTCGCGGTAGATGCTGGTGAGTGGGGTGCGTAGACACCGCTCCGGGGACTCCGACTATGCGGACTGGGGTGAGGTCGGAACGCAGGTCGGTTTCCCTTTTCCACTGCAATTTTTTTTATATCTGCAACCCTTTTTCGGCCGAACAATGCGAAGTCGGACTCAGCTATTCCGCGGGAGAATGTCAGGGTTCGGGGAGGTTGGGAAAACGAAAAATACCTGGTTGAGAGGCCACCGTTACCTGACTCCACCGAACCGAGTCGAACCAAGCCGCCCATAGCTAATAGAGATGAACGAGATTGTAAGGCGATGACTGACAAGCTGACTATTCTGGGGGTTCGGTGCGGTGTGCGATGTCAGCTTGAACACTGCGTTATGCTTTGCCGCTGCGGTGGAGTGAAGGAAGAGGTGATGTGACGATCGAAAACACAAGGCAAATAACGTTGCTGCTGCATCATTCGCCATCAGTCTGCCCCATGTACGTAACCTCGAGGGAGTGGAAGTATATGTGCTAAAAGAAAACAAAGTAGCATGATATTTACAAGTAGCAAGATAAAGCGAAGCTCATACACTAGCGACGGCACGTAGCCAGTACGTACCGAAGGCTTTACGAATGCTGCCCTGAATACTCTGTCTAATGTTCAATCTGAGTCAAGCTTATACAGGTTTATATACGTAGAACGTATACGAAGTAGTAGTTGTACTGTATGAGGATACTTCTACTACATGCACTACAAGGGTTGTTTTGTAACTGTTCTTTATTGTGTTAATGCTGTAAACGGTACCAGTAATTAGTACAGTGGTTCGATGGTCTAAACCATGCATACATAGCATTACAAACTGGTAATCTGGGTGGCGTGTGGCTAATGAAAGTATCAATCTGTTAAGTAGGCAATTGGAAAACCAACTAATTCTATGAAACGTCGTTTGCTAATTGCATGGGAATTTTTAAGATGTCTTCAAATACTAGAGAAGTACAGTAAGAAAAACGGCGTGTCACGTTTACATATCTAATTGTAGAGCTTTTCTGCCATGTTCCTCTTGGAGCACATATTTTTATTATAATTCGGCACAGTGTTGCTGTTTTGCTTTTTACCTCTGATATAAAATAGAGATATTATTATTTGATTAGTCTGACATCCGTGGCTGTGAATGTAATTACGCAGTGGTGAATGATGTAACAGCTGGCCAAGTTGAGACCGCGAATAATTTTAACGCCTCGTTTCTAAGACGCGTCCTCTGGCCAGGTCCGGCTCTCATCAATTGACAATCTTCCAATACTTAGCTAGCACTCAACCTTTTATAAAAGACACGGTTTCTCGGCTCTGCCTTTTGCGCAACTTCTGTCCTCAAACAGTTCCGAGAAAGGTGCTAGTAAAAGATGTGAAAGATTCGTGCCAAGTTCTACAGGGCGCTTGCAATGCTATCGTCTTTCTGGAAACAACCGCACATGCATGTGCACATCAGATACGCAGTGCATGGATCTCAAAACTAGTCCTGCCAAACAAGCGGAATTTACAGGCTAAGCGATAACTGTTTTAGTAATACCTTCCAAGCAGCGTGCGCGATGTACCACTTAAGCATTTTTGCGTAAATTGGTTAATTCGTTTATGTACAGTTATGTCGAAGATGAAAACGTAAATGTTGTCTCACAGAAACGCAGATGATGTATATACATATATACTCTCTAAGGTATATAGGTAGGCGCGTGGTTGTAAGAGGTAAGTTCTTGGCATCTTTCCATTTTTTGTCATGTTGAAATATACTTTGCAGGATTGCAGGGTATTTTCACCACGCACATATGCTTAGGATTGCGCTAGGATTACCATATTTATATAATGTGAAGCTAAATTGGTACCACGGTAACAAGGGCAAGTGATGTCTGAGTGCACTTATGCACAATGTGCATACGCTCACACCGCGCGACTCCGCCAACACGTTTTCAATCGTAACTTTCCGACACCGAAAAAGCGATACACACATTTCCTCAGTTAGGGCTGACAAAGTGTATGTATAGATTTTGTATTTTTGTAGAAAATGGTATGGAAAACCAAGTGGGCTTTTGCATATCTGCCCACCAAACGAAGAGCACCTTAAACAACAACCTATTCAGGAGGGTGAAGAAGTAGCGACATTCTTTGATTGTGCAAGACGCATGATCTCTTTTTGCGGGAGGATTTGCGCGATTTGATGTTAGTCTCTAACCCAGTCCGACCTCGGGTCACAGCTGTGGGTAATCAACTTACTAACTATCTGACTAACTGACTTTTGACGGCATCGATAGTGTTGAAACCAACTCCGAACGAGGCAGAGCCACGAACGACCAGAAAGAAAGGCATATATAAAGTTCCTGATGAGGTGTCGTTGCCCAACCAACCTGCGTACCAAGCCCCCCCGCTTCAACCATCACAACCCCCGACGTCATTGTGGCGCCCCAAGCAGGCGCACAGCTTCGCTAACACGTTTTCAATCCAAGACTTTCCGACATAGAAGCGACGCACACATTTCTCCATATAGGGCTGATGACAAGTGTTATGCTTCAATCGAAGCACAAAAAAACACTGAAGCGAACTGTTTTTACGCGCCTGAGATACGTTTAATAGCTTGAGTGCCTTTGGGGCGGAGCAATCGATCATTCACATTGATTGCACTACTAACAATTATTTAATAGACCACCACACACACACACACACACCGACACTTTAACAAGTTTCTGATTCACTAAAATTCTAAAATGCCAATTTCGTGGATGTAATGAGCAACCGGCAAAGCACGTGCATGTGCATTTGTGTTCTATCATTCACGCTCTTCAAGTAGATCTAATTAATGGGCGTATCGTCGCTTAGTATCACGATGATGCTGAACACATTATTATTATTATTATTATTATTATTAAAATCATCTTTATTGTCACATAAAAGGGTGTGTGGTATTATCATGGTCATATATGTAATATTTTCAATATACACACTTCTGAAAAACGTAACTAATCGTTAAATAGGCGAGTGCTATTTAAATTTGCCCATTTGGTTATCCGCCGAGCAAACAATCCGTTCACGAACTCACAGCGGGCAACGGCTTTTGGAGTGATTGATAGCTGATTTCTTAGGTTATTGGAGCGAATATTCAAAAAGTGTCCTAGCAATTCACATTTGCGCACTTGACGTAGAACAGATATGTTGCCTTACATGAAAAGTGAGTCAATTCTAGGAAAAACATCACCTAACACGCCTTGATCGATAAGCCGCCTGATCCGCGGGCGTCTCAGGGACCTGTCATGGACGCTTTCCACCAACTTTCTGTATTTTGACAGATAAGGCTTCCAGACAGGCGAGCACTATGTAAGTTTGGGAAGAACAAAATATTTATAAAGGCAAATGTACACATGAAGAGTCGCTAAATGAGATAGTGGAAGATGGTATTTATGATGCGCAGTGATGCCTCCGCAACCTTGGTAGCGTGAAGGCTAAAATTAAGATTAGGCGTTATATATATATATATATATATATATATATATATATATATATATATATATGCCTAGGCTCAGGTAGAAGAGAGAGCCGGTAAAATGCAGTCGCTAATTTTATAGTTAAAGTTAAATGCACCATGTGTATTACGCATTTGGAGGGTAAGAGACTCATGTTATTTGCAGAACACCAATGAGCAATGCCATCGACGGCTGACTGCAAAATAGCATGAGAGTCACTAGAGCAAATAGGATAATAAGGTTTTAAGTCATCTGCATATTTAAGATATTTGACATGAGGTTGCAGGTGCTTATTTATGTCCAAAACAAAAAATCGTGTATAGAAGGGGAATGAACATCCCCCTTGGTGCACACCAGATACTGCAGGATATGGTCGACTAAGTCTGTCACCAACCTTTACTTGAAAGTGACGGTCGCTTAAAAATGCCTTCACCCATTGCACTGTACATGTGTAGATACCTAGATGTTCCAATTTGTGGAGTAGAAGAGAGTGATCTACTCTGTCGAATGCGCTATTTAATCAAAATAAACGCAGTGAAACGTTCTTCAAGCATTTAAAAACATAGCCCAGCACTGGGTCATCTCCAAACGCTGTGTACATGTAGATCGATGGGTGGGGAAGCCATGTTGGGCAGGGTCAAGTAAGCGGTTTAAATTTAAGAACTTAGTCAGGTGGGTTAACTAAAACTTTCTCAAAAATTTCTGCATGGTATTGAGCATTGCGAATCTGGCCGATAGTTTTCAGCATTCGTTTTTGAGTCGTTCTTGTTGACATTTATAATTGGACAGCCCATAAAAAAGTAAGTCCAGTTAACACCGTCAAGATGACTCGCAGTGAGAGCGGCCCCCTTGTTTGTAATCGAGCCGATCATTCGGCGCTATCTCATTAAAAGTAAGTACAATATTTTAACGTATGGCCTAACATTCAAGTAGATACAATTAATTGATGGCCGATATCTTCCCTTGCAAATCGGCAATACGACGAAGCACATTGGCCTGCGACCCAGAGGGAGGCTTTTGCTTGCAACTCGGACACACGACCAATTGCGGCACTCCAGCAGAATTTGGGAAACATTTCACACGACCCGCCAAATCCTTCCAATCCGGGCCGTTTCATTACAAAACACACAAGCCACGAAATCCATGATGCATCAAAAATGGTAGACTGATACGATGACAGTGGAGAATAAACACAGCACAGGCACGAAAACCAGTCCCAGAACCAGAGGTCAGCGCGAACTGTCTTTTAACTTGACAGAAGTGATAAGCAAGTGAAGCAGATCACGGTTGTACAACAGAAACACCCCGACGCGCCGTTATATACGCAAAAAACTAGCAAAAGGTCGGATCCAGAATAAACACGTCTGTTCACAGTGCAGTGAACAGCTGATAATGATGATCTTCAAAAAAATATATAGTAGCTTTAATATGCGCTGCACGGGTCTAGCACACGCGGGTGGATAACAGCTTCGAGAGATATGCTGATGTAAGGGTTGTCTCAAAAGTAAATATGGACCTAGCATTTTAACAGCCTTTCTAACATTTATTAAGGCAAGGACAGCAAAATGTTCTATTTTTTGGCTAATTGAGTAACAAATTATATTAAAAAAACGAGTGGGTTTTTGCATCCCTGCCCATCGAGCGGAAAACGCGGTGCGCAGCTTAGCCTACATATTGAGGTGGCGATGAGGCAAGAATCTCTGCATGCGCAAGACATACATCGGTTCCTACCTACGTGTCTCTTCTTGAGAAATACGGGAAGATTTGTGCGATTTGGCATTACGCTTAAACCCGATACGTAGTAAGCTTACGCCTGCTAACCCTGGGTTAGAGAACCCGTAATCACACGTTCGCACGGAGACAATTGTCCACTCCAAAGTGCTAACATAACGAACTTATATAAATAATAAAAACATCCAAGATTTGCTCCCTCAGCTTACGCCTTATGCGTCTAGCCGTCCGGTGGCGGTGCCAATGACATTAAAGCCAACCGCAAACGTAGTACAGCCACGACCACTAGGGAAAAGACTTATGAAGTTCCTAAGTTTCTGGGGAGGTGTTGTCGGTTGTTATTCCGACTGCATCGAGTCCGCTATAACTACCAACGTCATTGTGGCGCCGAATAGTGGGTAATAGTCATTTAATGAGCAGCAGTGTGTTATTGAATGTACAAACGTTGGTGGGGAGAATCTATGCCTGCTAGTAGATTGCGTCCGACCAAAACGAATGGTCAGCACGAATTGGGTTTGCAGCATGACCCGTGTCCAGGCTGACGGCAGAGGTCAGCCAGAGGTTAATCCATCCGCCCTTGGTCGGGCTGCGTTTCGAAGGCTAAGCGGTTATAGATGACATTATTCGGGCGCAAATGCCTGAGCTCGTCTACTCTATGAGGGTGGATATATGCGTCGAGCACTTGACTAGAAGGCCGCGCATCAACTCAAGGCTTTCTTATCTTTACCCACCCCGTTCTTGTTCGTCTGCCCTAGAGATAAAGCCAGCCGTATTCATCAAACCTGTAACGATTTACGGGGGTCGAGCGTGAGCTCAAAGCGGAGGCATCTGGAGAAGGAGTGGCAGAAGTTATTAATTTCTGTGCCTGTAATATGTACTTTACACATTTTCGTGCTGACCGGTGAGGAGCGTATGTCGGACAACCTCAATAACATTGACAGAGACGGCAACGTCTACGCAATTCGGACAGTCGGAATCAGATATTCTTCTAAAACGGCTATACTGACTTAGAAAGAAGGGCTAGGGCTAGAAACAGAATCGGAAACGAGTGCAGAAACAACAAAAAAATAACAACACTAACACAACTATTCCAGCGTGCATAATTGCATTCGTAAGATTTTAGTTTTTTTGCTACTTACACAATGTTTATTCATCAATTCATATTACAATCTTGTGTAAGTGAGCGTGTTAAATTTTAGTCTAGAACAAGCCTGGTCTGCACTGTTCGGCAAGTGATCCCAAAATTGAGATCTATCTTCATATATAAACATTTACAGAGCCCCCTGTTATCTGCTGGCCGAACCTTTTTAGCGAGTAGAAATGAATAACTCTCTCTCCAAATGTTTTGATCCCTTTGAAAATCTTAGCAGTTTTAAAGCAGAAAACAATTTACTTCTGGCAACATACAGCGCGGCTTCTTGAGGAGAAACGTTTTCCACAAAGCCATTTATCAGAGTCAAGAGAAGAGCGGGTCTGAGAACGAAAATGAAAAATTAGGATAGAGAGAAAGAGAGGGGGGGAGAGAACAGGGGAGACAGAAAGAGGGGAAACATTTCCGAAGCAGAGCGTTGAAACTTGGACAATAGTGAGAGGAGAATTGCTAGCACTGAGGCGGAGTTTTCTTTACCTTGGGCCGTTTCTGATGCCTGCGATGTCCAACAAATCAATACTTGCAGCAAGCATAAGCAAAAGTAGATCAAACAATACAATAAACGTAGTTCCTGATCTAAGCAGTCTTGCAAAATATTTGCAGATTGGGCTTCATATTACTGTAAATAAGTACGGCATGGAAAGATATGCCCAAATTACAACACACATGTGATGTGCATGCTGATGCTAGATCGACCTCCGGAGTTTAACTAGGTTAGTAACATTAGCACAGTTAGTGCTGAGTTTGTTAAATCTGCTGCTGCACCTGCTGCTACAGCAACTGCTAAAGTCGCTTTGTTCGCTCGTCCCAAGGTAGTGCCCCAACTCCAATTTGGCTTACATTAATTTGATGTTTCTTAGTTCATACATTCGTCCCTAGTTAACTAATCGTCGACATTGCAAGCATACTTTTGTCTAGCCTAATTGCGTTGAAACGATTGTAAACGATTACGCTGCCGTATCCGCGCCTATGTTGGGTTGGAATGGAGAGTACGATGGATAAATGGGAGCAAACATGAGAGAGAAAGTCCTTCGAAAGGCTGCAGTCGGCTGGTTACGACGTTCGCCATGCGCCGCCTATGGCGTATTTGGCTTGTGTTAGGATGCACCCACCTACCATAGGTTCGCTGTTTCGTCCAGACATGAGAATGGGCTGTTGCCGAAGAACAACACGCTTTTGCTTTCTCGCTCTACGTATATACATATATATATATATATATATACACTCTGGTTCGCTCTCTCTCTCTCTCTGTCACAGACACACAGTCTGTCTTTTCGCCAGCCATTTCGTCCGATCTATGCTCCTCTCTTTCACTATGCAGGTCCAAGGCTCTGTTGGGCCAGCGTCCTCGATGGCGTGACCAACGTGGCACCGGCCGCAGCAGCTAAAGCAGCTGTTAGCTGCAGTTAGCGCCGCTGTCATTTAAAGTTTAGTTGTGTCGTAGTAGTTTGCAGACAGGGCCT
This sequence comes from Dermanyssus gallinae, assembly GCA_003439945.1. Classification (NCBI taxonomy): domain Eukaryota; kingdom Metazoa; phylum Arthropoda; class Arachnida; order Mesostigmata; family Dermanyssidae; genus Dermanyssus; species Dermanyssus gallinae. The sequence goes on from QVRM01006816.1 coordinate 407,633, forward strand.
GCGTGTGGCACGTTTTCGGGCTGGCTGCCAGAAGCCGCTTGACGCAGTGGTGGTATGCGTAAGATGAGCTGCCCAACCCGCCAAGCCGTGCGGATGGGCAGACTCGAGCAAGCGCCCTTAACCAGGCGTTAAGAGCGCTAAGAGCAGAAGGGTGTGGACAGAATGAACTCTCCTTCTCTGCCCTAATGACAATTGCATTTTGCAAGCCATTCGATAAAAAAACCCTTGCGTTCGTTGGGTAGAGTTGTGGTCGTCATGATCACCATCATCAACATCATTATCGACGTCAGCATTGTCATCATTATGGACGTCATCATTGTCATTATTATTATCGATGACCTCATTATCACCACTATTTAAATCAAATGCGTCTTTATTTTATCAAAGGGGGACATAATTTTCAAACAATTACATTTTACAAACTTAGATTCATACAACAGTCAGTTTACTTGTGTGCCGACCTTTGCGCTGTTAGCGTTTCATGCCCTGGCCGTCCGCCACGAAAAAAAAACATGTTATTTCCACCATCTGTCTTGGCAGTTTGTTTTGACGAGATAGTGTTACCGCTTCTAAGATTGATTAAACGAATACTTAAATATCAAAGTCTGTACATGGCTTCCACCTAAAGATCTGTATTCGAGAGAAGTTCCATGAAATTTTCTCGTTATGCTTATGCAAACTCTGCGGGAGACAGTGTGACTTCAACAATGGGATAGAGCAGTTTCGTTGACTCGACTTTTAGAACCGTGATGAATATATGTATATGTGAATGTGTGCTTTCTCTGCACGCGCAATATTGTAAACCACAACCATCGTTTAATAAAGCTATTATGTAATATTAAATATCAAAGTCATCATCATTATTATCAACAGCGACGTCTCCGTGGGGTTAGATCGGCGGTCACTGGCTCGGGTCGGGGTGAAGTCCTGAATCCTAACCCCACGACCCGATGTGGAAAAAGGGCCAGCCAGTTTGAATAATCGCTCGGATCGACGTTCGACGACACAAGCGAAGAGTGCAATGTGGAAGCGCGTGCGTTTGTTGTGACAAATCGCCGTCGTTTTCGCACCTCCGGCTTCACTGCTCACTGACCACTCTCGGCTATTGTTCTCTCTCTCTCCCTCTCCCCCTCTCTTTCGGTTGTCAGCGTTCCAGAGCATTGATAAGACGTCTCTCGAAACGACCAATCTACTAAGTGAGTGAGTTTGACTGGCAGACAGGCGCGCAGACTGTCTGGCCTGGCTAACTAACTTTTTCCTTCTTTCTAGGGGGTGGAAAATGGTATTGACGCACACCCGCCGATATAATGGCGGGTAGTGTGGGACTGACTGAACGCAGAGGCAAAGACTACATGACTTACTCTATTCCGAGCGCACTACCCACTAAAAACCACGCCACCCCCTCCAAAATGGCTAACCATCTTGCCAACCAGATGGCGGGCCAACCGGCTATTATTATTATTATTATTATTATTATTATTATTATTATTATTATTATTATTATTTTAAACAATATTACAGTTTTGAGGTCTGAACGTATTATCGCGATTTTTGTAAAGAATGATTCTACTTCATGGCGCCTAAAATAAATGTCGCGTTTCTTCTGCAAACGGCCAAGGACAACGCTTTTCTCACGAATTGACTCTCTTTTCCGCCGCTTGTAACCGCCTGAATTCGCTTACCTAATTATTTGAGGAATACTTCGGTTTCCTTGCTGATTGGTTTTAGTGTCTCCAAGACAATAGGCATAAAATATATCTTGTTTCCAGTCCAGCGTATTTCTTCCATTCTCTGGCGTCTACGTGCTGCTCAACTGAGCTGTCATGTTAGTTAAGTCTGGATGACCCCAGGCCACATCTCCAATTGCACAGCGCAGCCTAAGGATGCATGCTTATCGGTCATGCATGTAATTACATAATGATTATCACCACTTTCTAAAATGGTTTCTTTTCGACTGTCGATTGACAACACTTGCGCGGTTCGTTTTGAAAGCGTGTGTGTGTATCTGTGCTGATAACGTTGATTTCCTCCACTTAAGCCTAGGACATGCCGGTGCGCAGCCTGACGCCCGATCTGGGAAAGCTGGCCAGCATCAGCAGTGGTATGCCGAGCGATTTTGGGCGTGCCAAAGCTATTTAGAAATCGTTATCCGAAAACAATTTTGAGCTAGAAGCGCGAGCACAGGAGAGAGAGGGGGGAGGGGCGATGCGATAGCTGGGCAGAAGGCGACAGCGAGAGACAGAGAATACTTACCCAAAATGATGAAATTGAGCAAACCACCAAATAGAAGGACGACGTTTCGAGTTGGCTCTGACACTGACCACCGGGGGGGGGGGGGGGGGGGGAAGGAGGGAACGGAAAAATAAAACGACAAAGAAACGAAGAATGAACGGAGGGAGGATGTATGTATGGATAGATCAATGAATGAATGAATGCCGAACCCCCAAAATGTCGCCAACTTCACTGCTAATGGCAGGCCATTGGCCAGATAGCCGGCAGTTACTATCGATCGGCGGTTAAGAACTGTCGCTTGCCCCACTGCTCGCACAGTGTACTGTTGCTGCTGCTGCTGCTACTTCTTCTTCTGTCGGCGCCGCTGATGGTGGGGCTGCGTGGGTAAATTCGCGCGTTTCGCAATGCTTTTTGTTCTAGTTCCTTCGCTCTCTGGCGAAGCGAGAGCTCTTCCCTACTCCCCCGCTAGTTGCTGGTTGCTGATATCGGCACGAAGCACTACTAAACTATGGCAGCCGGACCACATGGCGAGTTTCTGCGAAACAAACGCGTCGGCTATGAAAGTGTCTATTTGGGTTGCGCAACCAGCCAGAACACGTGGCTAGAGTGCACTCGCCATGGCGCGACGACGACTGGTCTACCGAACACTCTCTGGCTGGAGCTCTCTCATTTTGTCTCTCCGTTTGTGCGTCACGTCGAGCGCCCACAACAACGACGACGACTTTGACAATAGGAGACGATTGGGCTTGTTAAACGTTTGCTCTCTTAACCGCATGCTGAGAGATCGGAAATCGGTTGAGAGGGGGATCGGGGGATTGGAGAAAGGGGGCGGGGTATAACGGACGCGTGAACCAACTGCCAGCGTTCGTCCAGTAAAAGGCTAGTCTGTTTAGAGAACTGCGTCAGGTTGCGGCGGCCCGTTGGCTAGCGTCGTTCCAACAAACCATAAATATATGTACATAAATATATATATATATATATATATATATATATATATATATATATATATATATGTATATATATATATATATATATATATATATATATGTCCATAAATATATATATATATATATATATATATATATACATCTATACGAAGCTTACTAGAATACAATAGAAAACGACTTTACTTCCACAAAAAGGGTTGTTTTTTGTACATAAACCGATTGATGAAGTAAGTAAATTAAATATGTTTAACAGAAAAACCTTTGTTGGAAACCTTTCTAGAGTTTGCACATTGATATGAGCCAAGCAAAACTATTGTGTAAGTAATATAAATGTAAGTATAAACCAAAAAATGTTCAGTGCGTGCAACTGCCTTCTGTTACCCCGCACACTAAGTTCTAAGAGAGTTTGGTCTACTGCCAAAGAAGTTTAGTGCTAGATTAGTAGTCGTTGCAACCGAAAAAATCGCACGTTCTGAGTTGACAGAGTAATGTCTTCGCGCTTTAAGGAGCCTCTTCAACGGAGCCTTGTTGTGAAATGCGACTGTATGCTTTTGCGTAAGTTTATATGTCACTTCAATTATGGATTCCATACTGGAGAGCAGTACAGTAGAAACTACAATTGATATATATATATATATATATACTTATGCAACTTTGATTACATGTCATCCAAAGACTCTTAAGTAAAAAAGAAAGAAGACTTATCAATTATGCCAAGGTATGCAGACATTTGTTCCAAGTCTATGTTTGTAGTCAAGCTTTTCCGCACAGATTTACTTTTTACAAGAATCAGCTACAACCAAGAAGCCAACAGCTTCATCATCATATACAGCAGAACCACGTACTACAGAAACGTTTTCAATTACGTCAGAATCAGTAATGAGTGCAAGGTCACGTATTCATCCAAAATCGTGTATTGGCATCCTTACAAGTTGAAATAGGCTATTAAAATTGTAGATAATAAAATATTAAAAATTTTGAAACAACAATTTACAAATAGAGATTCTTTGATATTAGAATCCGACGAGCCGGCAGTTGAACCGGCTCTCAACGTTAGGCAGATTGTAGTCACCGACGAGTATCGTAGTACAGCAATAAGAAATTGCATTACACCCATCGCGAAGAAGGTCAGTACGAGCAGCAGATATTCCTGAATTTGTGTCTGAAAATAGCGGCAAACAAAACGAACGTTTTGTTTGTGTTGTCAGAGTATTAGTTGCAATGTGTTCGCTGGCGAGATCAAATCGAACTTTAATTGCACAAACACTTTTTTGACTGGGACAGAGACGCCGTCACGAATATTATAGTTATATATAGTTATATATATAGTTCCGCATCACGAATCCAGCATCCTTATCGAGCAATATTTCGCATAACAATGTGTTATTACCAAGGAAGGTTTTGTCGAACGTGCGAGCCGACTACAACATGTGTCGAGTAGAACTTTTTCATTATCTTCGTTCACAAACAGGCGACAGAACGACAAATGTGAGTCGTGTTGGCTGCGTAAACGCCAGCAAGACAGCGGCCACACAATCTTGGCTTGACTACATTGCAGATTTCAGAGGCGGCAGCGTAACTAGGCGCTATATGAGAGATAAAAACGCGCTTTCCGATTACTTTTGCACCAGAGGGAAGAACGATTTGACGCAGCTGATCCGATAAGAACTGGACGACTGAATGTCTGCTCTGCTAAGACCGCTTCTCTGCCGCTCAATCGAACGGTTCATTCCTTGTTTCATGTGTTTTTTCTGTTCTGTTAGGCAAAAAGTGTTACAGTTTATGATGGCGAAGAATCCGATCATGCGACTGCGGTATATGACTCATCATCAACAACAACAACAACTGTGGCGAACAAGAGTTGACTGGATGAGCTATTAGTCTGTTCACTAAATGTACATCAAACCAGGTTATCGCGGAATAGAAGACATGGCTTTTCTGAAGTAGACGCTGAATTAGAACAGTGGCATCACTGCCAGCGGGGGCTTTCAGCCCGCAGCTCGTCCACACTACTAGCATAAATAGATAGCACAGCAGTGTCGAGCCCGGTTGCGTCGGGGTGCACAATCGCCTGCGCCTCGCGACCGGAGGAGGAGACACATAGCAGGTGCAGCGCGGGTTTGAGCCCCACCCATGTTGCACCGATTTGTATTTGTGGGGGTAGTCCGTCTACGAAGCAATCCCGCAGTAAAAACAGTGTTGTGGACGTTAAATCTTGGCTGGGGGTCAGCCTGAAAAGTATTGTTTTAGATAGCACAGCAGCCGAGTCGGGAGCTAGAGAAAAGCGGAAGGAAAAACCGACCTGCAGCCAATTGAGCAGCAGCAGGAAGGTGCTGTGTTGTGTCACCGCCGACGACATTGCAGACAGAGCAGCAGCTGATTAAGTTTTTCGTGTGCCTAGGCAAATAGCTACAGAAAACTCTACGTCACGTTTAAACACGTGTGTGCGAACACGAATAAACACGATGGTAAACTACTGCGAAAAACTGTCAAAAACTGCAGAGCACAGCAATTCTTGACCGACACATTGGTCAAGAATTTCCTGTGTCAAGAATCATCGCCCGCCACAACGCTGCTTTCGTTGAAATACTATCAATTATGTTTATTTCACTCAAATTGAGTATAATATACAGTTCAAAAATGTTTCTTCATAATGCCTTATTATCTTCACGGTTCCGGCGTGAGAAGTAGTGCAACGATTTTTGGTCCAGCGCTGTGCATTCCACTACTGCATGGTACTTGAACGCTGATTTCGTTGTGAGTGCTAAACGCTGAACAACTATACTGCAAGCCTACCGCTTTTGTTCTGTTAAAGTTGGAACTCAATTGAACATTGTTTTACAGATACACTTTGGGGCACATTTTTTTTACAAATTTAATTACATTTATTTTAAATCGAGGAGTTTAATAATTGAGCTACTAATACTTATTGGTTTTTGTATACTATCCGCGAAAGCGTTACACGACAAAGTTTAACGCTTTCGCAGATAACGACAAAGGCTCCCATGCCTTCGTTAAGGAACACTCGGGGGTTTTATTGCAATGAAGGCGAGAACGCTGCGCTAAAAATAGGCCATCGTAATTATGGTTCGCTCGGCTGTGTTCTAGTGCAAAACGTGCAATTCTTCACGCGATCTAGCTCTCTACTAACCAGAAGATAGCGATTTATACGGGAACTCCTGAGAACAAAACTGTATTGACTTGTTCTAACTAACTAACTATATATATATATATATATATATATATATATATATATATATATATATATATATATATATATATATATATATACATATATATATATATATATATATATATATATATAGCGCGTTATTCAAAGCTAACGTTTAATACAGTTATGTTCCATGAACATTTGTTGTGACTCAGCATGGGAATAGTTAGTATATGCAACGCCTAATATCAATAACTAACCAAACTTTATGAGTACATTTCGTTACGATCAGGTTATGTACAACGTCAAACATTTTATCAATAAATCTGACATTTTACGGTTTGCTTTCACATTTGTAGCCAACTTTTCTCTCAAACGCACCTTCGGATTTCTTTAGTTTGTCTTTTCCCCTGAAGACATGGGGCCTGCATGTGGTAATATTATTATGATATTTTACAGTTCTGTATATGCATTGGAAACGATCTTGTTATTAATTTACTTACTTTAGCAAGTGGGGCCTGACATCTGTAGCATAGTTGAAACCTGCCAGACTAGCTACGCCCGGTTATTAATTGACATTTTTGTCCACTGATAACCTGGCCGCTTATCATGCAGCTGTATCGTCTGCTCGCGACCAAAGTGAATTACTGCGCAGTTTTCAAATGAAAGTCTGAAATCGAGCGCCGCTGCCCTTTTTGCGAACTTGACTAGAGCATTTTGTATGATTACTTGATCTTCGTTTTATTCGACTCGTCTGTCTATCTATATTAATGTCGTTTGCGTATATCTTAACCGTAACCGACTGCGGCAAGGCGTACACATTGTACCTTGTGTAGAATATTAGTGGGCCCAACACAGTTCCCTGATGGCATCTTGATGTTGCCTTGCCGACGTCTGATTATTGAGTGTCGACTGTACCCTAACGCTGCTATTTATTCATACACATTTATTCACCATAATATTAATAGCAGTGAATACTTACCGCGTAATATATCGCACACCTTACAGCATATGCTTACCTGGTGTTGAACCCTCCGAAATCAAAGCTGCTATTTACTTACAAGAAAATCTGTATTCAACATATCAGACGGCCATCACCACCATACTGAGAAAGTCGTAATATTAGTGATTTGGTTGGTGACTTGAAGTCAAAGTATAATCAAAACAGTCGTATTTATTGCTTTTAGGTTGTCAATCAGATCATACATTAATATATTCTATATATACATTGATTAATTACAGAATATACTTTAAATAATGTTACTTTTAGGCATTATCGTTGAAACGATTATCATAAAAGCGGTGTGGTACCCTTGTTCTACTGCATGGTGTGTAGCTAATGTGCCACATAGCAATTAATCCATATCTTTTTGGCCGCACAGCCTTAGCGTACTTTCTGCTTTTGTATCCGTCCGCAGTACACTGTCTGGGGAATTTATTCGAGGAGACCTGTCTCAAGTTTGACTTTTATAGGCTGCTCCGCTGTGTCTTTGCATTTTGATTCCCTGCTGCATGTTTTACTCTAGTAGAGAATTGTAAAATAACCCGAATTGATTCAGTCAAGCAACAATCTAAGAAAATCTAAATCCCCCTTATCTAAGTTTAATTCCGACGCCACCGTCGCCTACGAGAAGATTCTATATTTAGCCATACTTTGTAGTTCCCGATGGATATTGACGACTGTAAAAGGCTGCTTGAAGGATGCGTCGTTGTTCGCATAGAACAAGCCCTAAATGGCCTGCCTTGGACTTATTGATGTCACAGTTATCATCATTTATTGCGTTGGTTGTTGCTAACAGATGCAGAGATAGCAATTACTACACTTGCTATAGAGTATACTTTTCTGAATTCATAGTACTCTATCATGACTGTAGTCTCGGTATAAATGTAGGTGATACCGTTAGATCGTTTTTGTTCGGTACTATGGTGAGCAGCTCGAATGTCTGTTAGCGATCAATCGCTGACTATTGAAACAATTAAATTGCCAGGCAACGATTACGAACCGAAACAAGGACTCAAGTCTGGACTGAGTTGGTTAGACGCTGCCCTAACCGCGTGCTGCCAGCACGTAGGCAATGCTCCAATCTTCAGTCTCTGTCTCTCCGATCCGCGTTTCTAAATGAAATCGTCTTATGAGTCAAAAGCTAACCAATATGGGCGTGTGCAACTTCTTGTAGGTAAGAACGCATAAAATCGACGGTGAGAGTCGTGCAGAAGGGGACTGATTGACCAACCGGCTCTACGCCATCGATTACAAAACTTATACAACACTACGAAAAACAACAGTGATTAAACTTCTTTCAATATCTCTCTTGCCCACGCAGCGAGCTGTAAGACGCATTGGTGGTCTTTGCACTTTTTGCTTGGTGGAACGCTCGCTGACGCGTTAAAAATTGTACATAATGACATTGACAGTGATAATTATATGTATATGTAATACATCTTTTGTTACTGTAATGACGATGATGATGATAATAATGATTATTGTATATGAAAGAATGCATGTTTTTTTTATTTCATAACGCACCATTGGTGCAGTGCTGTCCATAGCTGGCTGAAATATGGCTGGCGGCTGAATTTGCTGGAAATGATGACGTGCCGTCGTGGGCGACAGGCGATCATATCCCAGACAACACTGTCATTCTGTTGTTGTTGTTGTTTTCGTTTGTCGTTGTTGTTGTTGTTGTTGTTGTTGTTCTTTTCGTTTTTTTTGTTGTTGTTGTTGTCGGCGGTGGTGCCGTTGTTGTTTCTACTATTGCTGTTGGTGTTGTATTACTGTAAATGATCGACCCAGTTCCTATTCCTGCATATGCATCCGGCATGCCCATATAGGAGCGGGGCCCATAACGAGCTATGGTGGCAGCTGCACTTGCAACATCGTGGCTTGGCGTATAGGATGTGTATAGGATGATGGCCTTGATAGCGTACTGCCTGTCGTTTGGCCGCTGGATCAAAAGTGCATCAGCATCAGCAACAGCAGCAGCAGTAGAAACCAACGTGGGTCAACATCGTTACAGAAAACAGCAGATGTCGCAACAGACGCTCACTATCGCTATTATATCTGCTACTAGACCGTCCTCTTACTACAACACGGCCTACTACTACACGGTTACTCCGAGTACTACGGCGCGTACGCTGTGTGTGGATGGAATGCGGGCCGGTTAGACAAGCGAGTGGACCGAAGGAAGTGAGTCCGGCTATTTCTTCGTTCTCCAAAGCTTAACGGATGCTCGGATACCGGTACGGGCCGAGTCGGGCCGAGTCGGGCCGGGCCAAGCCAATTCGTTTCTTTGTCGAGGGGAGCGGCCGCAGCTCCCACCACTTCCCTCCCGTTTAGAGCGACTCGTATAGCAAGCGAATAGAAACGAAGCTGTTCTTGCAGCTGGTGCCGCTGGCGCTGTAAACCCGTGTGTCTATATCGATGAAAGAGAGGTTCTTCTGTATCATGTCTGTCGCCCTGGTAGGGCAGTCTACATTCACGACACACACACACACAAACAAACGAAAAGGAAAACGAGAAATAAGGAGGAGGAAAGCAAGATGAAGGAAAAGAAACAGGGCTACTTTAGGTGGTCTGTTTTTTAAACACCAATGTTTATTTGTCATTAATTTATATGGGGACAATACATGGGTTCGCAACGATTGCAATCTTGTATACAATTGGCTATTATGCATTTGGAGTTCAGCAAGTCTGTTCATTTTGCGCTATCTTGGTATACAAATTGAAACTTAAATAATAATAATAATAATAATAATCGTCAGTTTGTTTGAAATTAATTTGTTTCATGTTGCTTGCATTGTCTATTTCAATTCTGATTCGACTTATGGAGTGGAGAACAAAAATAAAACATTACTGTTAATTTGGGCATACTGATACATGTCTTTGCTATTTAAATAATACCTGCCAGACTTTCCAAAGTTTCCAAAAGAAGCAGTTTTTATCTTCTGAAGGACTATCTACGTGCTTAAAGATTTTTCTATAATGCAAATTCGTTGCTAACCTGCTTTCTTACTGCTGGAATATCTGCGAACTCTATATTTATTTTGCCAGGTCTTCTCGTAGAAGTTGGATCTGAAAGATACCTTTCAGCCTTGGTGAATGTGTTTACTTTTGAATAATTTTAGTTAGCTTGACAGGTAAATATGACGCAGCAATTGGACGCCAGGTAACCGAAACAATAAGCTTGTTTCCCTCAACCGTATTAGGCCAACTGTTATCTTTATAGAGGCCTTATGTAGACGCAAACTAGACGCTCGGGATCACTTAAGTGCCCCAAAAAAACATACCACACCATAGCGGATAGGTGATTCTGCTAACGGATGGCATACACTCAATCTCAATGTTTTCGTTGCCATTTATTCTATTCTTGCTAGCGCTTTTCACAAGTGTTGCCAGTGGCAACACTTGTGGCAAGCGCTTGGCCTGCACAGCGTCTAGAGGTGAAACCCAGTTAAGTTGACTATCAAATTGTACGCCCAAATAAGTGAATCATTTCACCTTTTCAATTCTGTTTCCGCTACAGAATGAAGCCTTGGCCATTGGCTGTTAGTTACTGGTACCGCGCTCTTCATAGAGGATCTGCAACGCCAGCTCCGGCTGCCCGAAACACAGGCCTACAGGGATTTCATCTGTCAGTGGGCGGAGAGAATGGCAGACGTGGACCCCGACTTCTTTAGTACGGGTGCAATGACAAACAATGCGTGGATGAGACTACATCGCACTAACCGCAGTGTGGTATTACGCTATGCAGTGCACGGCTTCCACCATGTTCTCTGTAAAACTCAAGGGTATCATGGGCCGGCAGAGGAATGTATCTGTAACAGGTGTGGGAGAACTTGTGGAAAGATATAATGCGCGGGAGTGCCCCACAGTTAAATCACTGGCCAGGCTGTTCCTCTCTTCTTAAGAAGAACCGCATTATACTTATTTTTTTTAAATACTTTTAGGACCATTCTCATGCATTTTCATTTATTCCTACTCTGGTGAGGCATGATTTCTAATCAACGATGAAATATGACTAAACACCCTTTAGTGCTACTTCTGCATATAGCTACAACGCTGCTGGTTTGGCAACTACGAAAAGATATCTAGATTTGAGGACGAAGAGATAGTTTTAATAGGCAGCAACAAATTCTGTCCATTTCCAAGCGCTGTCGGTGATGAGCACGGCTGTAGGCTTTTTTGACTAGCGAACCGCGTAGCATCGATAGCAATAGGCTGGCCAAACCCGTATAACTGTCAACTGCTCGCCAGGACATTCGTTCCCCTCCCTGAAAGATATAGCAAAATAAAGCCTTGGATTTCTACTCAGTGAGCTGGCTATGCTGGCCAGCTGCAAGCGTGGCTTTCTGTTCAATACATCGTTTTTTGGTTGAGTATGTATATACAAAATAATAATGTGGTCTACCCACGTCTCAACATGGCGAACAACCCCCACCCCCCCGACGACCCAAATTCCAAGAGCAAGATGCACTGTATCTAGACAAAGAAATATCGAAATAGTTTGTTTCAGTTAAGTGACAGCCACCACTGTTAAGGACGCAATATGTGCCATTGTTAACGCCAGGTAGCACCTATGAGTCTAGAACAAATCACAAGGAACAACTTTCTTGTGTCATTTAGGTCAGCTGAGTTTCCCGAGGCCTTCTAGCTCAACAATGCCCCCTTACAGCGAATCCCCGGGGACGCGTCGGTACTATGGCGTCGGTGACTAGTGTGGGCCTCACTTTTTTTCGACATGACAATGAACAATCGCAGAAGTCAAATAATGTTTGCAAGACTTGAAACAATCAAATAAGAAATCAATAATATGTTCGCCTGGCGTGTTTCCAGACAATCTCACAACAAGGCGGCTTCGGGAGCGTCATTGCCTACCTAGCCTCCTTTCCACCAGTTATTCGGTAAACGAAGACGTTTTCTTTTCTATTCTATTCACAAACTCACTAAACCCGGATTCCTCACCACCCCTCTCCCCCTTCCCAGGCTCGGTGTAACGTTGGCATTGCTTCCAAGACGTACATCTGGCCACTGAGTACGTCACGTCCAGTGCTGCATACGCAACTGCACGTTTACACTTTCTCTTGACAGCCAGGTTGACTGAACGCATGCATTGCTCTGCAGTCCAGCTAGTAAGCCTCGCGCAGGCACCCCCTGTCAACGTCGTGTTAGTCTGTGCCTTGTACCATACTACTCTACATGGCGATGACGATCGAATTTTTTGTACCAGGTTTGCAGCCACAGATGATGGATACAGCGCATAGGCTGTGGGGCGTTACGCATCGGCTCGTGTGAGATCTAAGTACTGCCGGAGCCTAAGGGTGCGGAGGTAGAGTGTCCCTTTATATCCACGATTTCTTTGGAATTGTTAGTTCTCACTCTTCCATGCACCTGTTGCTACTATTGCTATTGGAGTATATTCTAAGCTTCGTTCAGGGGACTGCAACATAAATATATTGAATCCTGATAGTGTAGCTAATGAAAACTTTTGATTTATAGCATTTAAGTGCCTTCTGCCAGCCATAAACAGTATCATCCGATCCAAGCCTAGTTGCTTTGACCATATGTTTGCTGCAGCAGGCCTCCTCCCTACAATCAAAGTGCATTTATTTGTGTTCTTCAAACCAACTTTTTGTGACCACTTTCCTGTCTGTGCCGTAACTTTAACAAACATTTCACAACCGTTGGAGTCCCTGATTTCGCCAGTCTTCTTTGCCTAGAACGTTGGCAGTCGGACCTATGATTGAATTTTGCTCAATGATTCTCGAGCTATTACGGCGGTTTTAGGGAAAGGGAATTAAGACGTTTGATACTGCCGAGGCTTTTGTCAATTATTCATTTGCGCTTGAACAGACATTGGAAATTTGCTTTCCTTAGTGTCGTCGCTTTGACCCAATTACTATTCTGTATAGATTTCTAAAAAGTGCTAAATAGAGCTATCCGGTCCGGAACTATCATTGGACAGATCTACTACAGCACACTCAGCGTACTGGTTCTCGTGCACATTCTCCCTTACCCCGCAACATAGGCTCATCTGAAACACAATACCGACACTCACACATGTATCTGACGCACCGCGCGATTTTCGTAGACACGTTGGGGAACACACGCTTTGTAATATTGGCCCTATCGTTGCTAGTGTATACAATTAGTGAAATGTAGCCACTTAGCTGTTGGACTCTTCGTTCCGATGTGGTGTCCTATTTGTTTGCAGGTTGAATAAAGCTAAAATCAGCTATATTCTATTAGGCGCACCTCTCAGGACATGCCACAAGGTTATCGTAGGTCGACGTAGAGCGATTAGGACATTAATCACTGTCTATAGGAGGTGAAAGTAAGCTTACCCATACAAACGAGACGCAGAAGCCCCGTCTACGAGTTTCGAGCGTCTCGTCTACGCGGCCGCACGAATTGTCCCAGCGTTTCAACTAGTAGCGCGAAAAAAAGTTGTAGCTATTAACAGCAGCTATGAAAGTACGCTTTAAATGAGCTTACACTTAGGTTGGCTAAGCAAAAATGCATCTGTGCCACGAGTAGGAGTAAGGTGGGCGTAGATGATGTACGTATGATTGATAGCAACCCCTAAGTTTCACCGATGCACAAAAACCTTGGAGTGGGGATTGGCGGGGGAATGGGGGGGGGGGGGTCGTGTATCCAGGGTTTCGGTATTCTGTTTCCGTTTAAGTTGAGTTGCCACACCCTTTGAATTCGTACGTGTCGGCAGGGGGTGTTACGCGAGTTGAACGCGCGCCGATCGTCATCACCAGCATTCACCTCATGATCATCATCCTGCCCAGCGAGCTACCCCACAGCTGCACGTTATCACTCAAATTGGTGCCGTAGCATAGAGCGGAGTCATAGAGCGGATGTCATCCGAATCGTGTAATTAACGTTCACGATGGCGTGGCGGGCGTCCGACTATGACCAATGCCGCCACAAGGACAGGGAAGGAAGAACCAGGAGCATTAGTCCTGCACCCCTATGCTTCACGCTTCTGCGTGAGACATGAGGGATGCAGGATGCTTTTTCTGAAAGAATGTCCGGCCGCTCAGGCTTAACTGGATAACCGCGACCCGCGGGGCAGGTAAGAGGGCATGACAAACGCCAAAGGTGTTGTTGCTGTTGATATCGGATTATATGTAGTATGGATAGCTGACTGCAGCTAGAGAAGAAAGGTTGGAGACGGCGGCAGAAGCGCGTCGGGACCAAGCGTGGCCGGCGGGCGCTGTTGTATCGTATCTGAAAAGCTCGGAGCCAGCCGAGCCAGTTTGGGCGGCAGAGCGTTTGCGTTTCTTTTGTCAATAACATCTTTGATATCTTTGGTGACCATTAACAAAGAGAGGGCCCAGGACAGCGGCAGATAGACAGAGAGAGAGAGAGGGGGCGGGGGGGGGGGGTGAAGAAAACGCAGAGAGGGGAGGAGTGAAGAGTAGCAGACCTTGCGGGAAGCTGACCTGCCTTGGGTTGTCTTCGGAACAAAGACTGCTTGACAACAAACAAAAGGTGACCCAGCGCCGGCTGGACAGTAAACGCCCAAAGGTTGGCTCTGTGGTACGGCATCCATAACAACAGGTTACTCAACAGAAGGTACTATTCCAACAAGCATGAGACACAGTTGCGTCCGTCCACAGAAGCGTTCAGATCAGGTCGCGTCGTCGATAGTGCGCGTCGATAGGCTCGGCTCTAGTTCAGTCCGCAGTTTGAATGCTTCCTTCTCGTACTCCTCCGTCCCCTTTGGAGAGACAAAGCAGAGGCAAAGCAGTACCTATAAATCGAAAATTAGACACATATATTCCGTACAGCACCGCTTGTAGTGGACCTTATGACCACAACTGACTTGATTGAACTGTCTATACGGCGTCTTCACTCTAAGCAGGACACTCGAGTGTTTCGTGTATTTGGGCGGTTTTCATAGCCCAAGTCTGAGTGACACAGCTTGCCTAATGCGAACATTATGAAATGTGTGTGTCGTATCCTATATATATATATAGATAGATAGATCATGGATACAGTGCTATGTGTGCTCCAATGCGTGAACTTATATCAACCTTAAATGTTTAGCTAATTATGTAGCTGAACTTAACAGTAGTTGTATACAACTGTTGGGTGCTATTGTTGCAGCTCAAGGAGGAACTAGATTAAAATCTATTTAGCTGTTGCGATAACGAACAGTGTCTACATTGCGTCACTGCAAGGCCATTGCCCAGCTTAACATCTACTAATTATGCAGTTACATCACTGCTAGACGCAGTGTTACTGTAGCGCAAGCAATTTAAAAATAAGGTTCATTTGGCATAAGACATTTGGGCAATTCTTCCATTGGGTAGTCAAGACTATTTGACTAGAATTATTTTTCGTTTTCCCAAACTTAATATGCAGAAAAGTTGTTTCTTTTTTGCAATTCTGCAAGTTTTTCAAAGTTCTTTAGTTGGCCTATGCCCGCAAGGCTACGCTAAACAAAAACAGTACTCCACGTAATAGTTAAGCGTTATGTTCAGCCTATTGCCAAACGCTTTGCGTAATTTGACAAAAATAAACACAACATATATAAAAACATATATAAGCGGGACGGTACACATGGTGCACAGAGCCCGGATGCAGACTATAATACTCGTATGTGGATATAAAGCATAGAGAAATGATCCGTAAACACGTGGCCAATCTCTGATATTCTGCTTGCATGGCAGCATCCCAGACAGCAGGGGTATGCGAACTTGAGCCAAATACCCGCTGCACCGACTCGGCATCGCAGAGTTGCGCACTAATTAAAGAGGTTAATCATATAATATACAAACGCACAAACGGCGCCTATACACACACCTTTCTGAAGACCACGTTGTAATGGCGTTCGGTTTCGGATCATCTGGTGTTTGGGCCAAAAAGTGCATTCATATTGGCAAAATAGCTTGGGGAGAAGCTCCTTGAGACCACAGCGGAGCCAAGATCAACGCCTCCGACGGAGGGTGTCGTTGAAACTATAGAATGACAACGCCAAGGCGATGTCGAGTGGTCACCAACACTAGTCTAGCAATAATAGGGATACAGACAATATTCTAATAATATATAATATAATAGTAATTGTGATACTTGTACATAATTGTAATAATTAAGCCTTGTAAACATATTATTATTATTATTACTATTAAGGCAGTACAAATCAATAGTATGCCAATCACATGAGAACCTGATTGAGGTTGTCAGGCCAACAACGACGAATAAGAACGCACCTGCTAAGGTATAAGCGTAGGATCGCTTACGTCTCTGAGTGGTAGTCCGTAGTCTAGTAGAGATGATCCTGGCCTCCTGCAGCCGGATTGAGCATAACGCGAGTAAACGTGGATACTTGGGTTGTATGTGTTCTCTCCTCGTATCTAGCCATCGTACCCGCAACGGCAACAGAATCCGCATCCGTAGCGGGGGTAACAGCAATAGTAACACAAATAGACAACGTAATTTCTAGTAGTAGTAGTGGTAGCAGTAGTAATAGTAGAGTCAAGCCCGGTGGCGCGGTGGCTTAAGCCTGCGCCTCGCAACCGGAGGAGACATATAGGTGCGCGGGTTCGAGCCCCACCGTTGCACATTTGTATTTATGGGGGTCCGTCTGTGAAGCAATGTGAAAAACAATTCCGTGGACGTTAAATCTTGGCTGAGGGTCAGCTCGAAAACTTTATAGTAGTAATAGTAGAAAACAGTTGGTAACGTAGCTGTTATGATAATCCTGAATGCCATCGTATCTGATTAGGAAACAACAAATCAAGAGCTTATGCCGGTCATAGAACGCAAGGCTAAGCATTCCGGGGTCAAAAGCGGACACTTCAGTCGGCTAAAAGGTCATTAAGGTCTGGAGCAGAAGCAAGCCTCATTGCGAGCTTGATAGATAGATCGACTGATGATATGATATGATTCACGCGACCAGGCGATTGGGGATTGGGATGAAGATGGACAGCGATAGACAACTGGTTATTATTATTATTATTATTATTATTATTATTATTATTATTATTATTATGAGAAAACGTGAGTTTTACATTTGGTTTGTATAGTACATGTACGTAAGTTTACATGCGTTAGTTGAACTTCGATTATGCTACATATGATATGATATGTTTGTGGCCAAGTCTCCGCTAATGGGGCTCCTCGTCGACTCATATAGGCCAGGCGGGTCGTGAAAGAGCCGCGATCTTTAGGTAGCTCGTCTATTGAGTATCTTCATGAGTTTCGATCGGCTGCATTCGAGATTCTAGTCGTAGCCGGACCGCTGACCAAGCAGCTGATCCACACGAAGTCGGAGGGCATTTGAACAATGCGTCATGCCCGCGGAGACGAAATCATCTGCTTTCGTCAGAAGACGCCATGACCCCGAGCTACCTCACTGAGATGGTCAAAGCCTGTTCGGCACGAACTGGCACCGTGGCCGCTAAATAGCACGTCCATCGGGATCAATTATTAACCAGTCACACACCGTAAGACATTAGAGACTAATGAACTTTACTAAAGTAATAAGTAGCTTTTCGAGCGTCGTTCGTTCGCAAACATTTGTTTTGTTGTTAGGGCCAATTTACATATATAGCTGCAGTGGAACCGTACAGAGCGCAACATACAATCGGTATCCTACACAGAAACAGATTCAAAGGCCGAATGAAAAAATATGATGCAAACACGAGAAGAACAGATACGACACTGTCAACGCATGCGGCGAAAGAACGCAATCCAAATAATATGCACTGAACCTGTGTATAAACTGGGCTTGTAGAGTCTATGGCAAAATAGATTTCACACAATTTCAACCTCGACGTGAAGTGTGTTTATAATATGGCATTAAACTATAATAGTAGTATCGTGTTATCGTCATCACGATACCAATTATGATGCTTATGGATTCACGCTAATCCTCGTAGCAATGATTCCTAATCATGCTAATAATTGCTACCTTATCATGGACAGAATTTGCCACATCTGATATATTTTGTGAGCCTCTGGCCAGGACCTCTTCCTACCCTATCCCGTTGATATTGAAATTACTTTATAATAATATAGCACTAAAATGTTCACATGTATATGATGTTTATAAGAAGTTAGAGCAAACCGATACTAGTTAATTCTAACTACATAGGCCGCTTGCTTAATGCGGTCGTCGGTCACGTTGTTTCGCCTCCGTTGGTTAGCGATTGTTTTTTCATTATGTCAGAAAGTCTCAGTTTCCTTCGTTTTCGCTCTCCTTCGTCTCTCTAGCACCGCTGTAGCTTGATAAATCTAGCGTTAATTTTCCAATAAGGTCACCATCGATACCGATGCAACAACTGGCATGTGATTGTTACGAGTTTCCGTTATTGACAAGCAAGTCGCTACTCGACTAGAATGGTCACGGGTAGTATATATTGACGGCAGTAGCCTAATTTATGACCGTACGCGCCCATAATTTACGTGTGAGCAGTGTGACAAAAACGTCACGACTATGAAGATTTGTTTTTCATAGGAGGTTTTAGGAATGCATGTGACGCATATGTCCCACTGGTAGCTGGCAATAACGAGTGTGAGATTCACAACGACCTACCAAACCTGGAATTTCCCCACTCTTTCAGGCTTAGAGTCGCGCGGGCAAATGGGGAATCTATCACAGTTGCCAGACATTATCGTAGTTAGTTGCGCGTAATTGATTGCGTAAACTTCAGTACTTAGTGTAACCTTACAAAGGTCAATTGTGCTGGCTCACGTGACTGCGATAGCTTTAATTTGTTTTCGAGATGACAGTTTCTTATTATTAGGCATATTATAGGCGCCAGATAAGGAGCACGGACACAATTCAGTCTATCGGGT
The DNA here is from genome assembly GCA_003439945.1 of Dermanyssus gallinae. Lineage (NCBI taxonomy): Eukaryota > Metazoa > Arthropoda > Arachnida > Mesostigmata > Dermanyssidae > Dermanyssus > Dermanyssus gallinae. The sequence goes on from QVRM01006816.1 coordinate 426,798, forward strand.
ATGTATTGTGACTTCTGAAGTGGTCTCGGCCTAGCCTAGACGAGGCGGACACGTGATAGTCACAATACATACCCGCTAGGCACACTGGCTTAGCTAATCTCTTGTAATATGTGTTCTACAAACATAATGTAATATACGAAAAATAAATATATTTAGTCTATCTAATGTTTGTCTATCTAATAGCCAAATTAGCTTGACGTGCCCGCCTCTCGACATAGGCGTGTTTTGCTAGAAGCAATCATTTACATGGTTATTCGTACGGGTCGAGCCAGTATCGACGTTTATTATTTTGAAGACGGTGTTTCCACGAAAATGCTGTAAGATTTAGTGTAGCCAAATTGGCGAGGCAACGGCGCGATCTGACGCGAGGTGGCGTCGGAAAGACTTTTGAAGAGCCATAAGAAACTTCCGGCTAGGCTCGCTTAAAATGTTTACAGTTCCATCTGCCTGCGTCTCTCCGCTCGATAGAGGTGCAGGCGAAGTTAGCGATAGAGAAAATAGCCAACGAACCTGTTCAGCAGAGTAGAACGGATATCGGAGATTACTGCTCAAATACGACCCTCTGTTGTAATACGGTAGTAAATTTGTCTCCAAAGAGATTTGAAAATAACTGAAGGCATTGGATGTTATAAAACGACGACGACGACGATTTCTCATAGATAGGTGGATCTCATTATTTGTTTTACTCGTACATACAGGCCGAAAAGGCTTAAATTCGTTTAAAGTCTTTCGTTCAACACCTACATGTACCTTACTTAAATATATATATATATATATATATGGTACACTACTCTTAAAGGGTGGTAGGACTTGTTAAAAAAAATCCTTTCTTTATAAGAAATCGGGCCCGGAAATGTCTAGTATAGAAGTGAAAGTAAAATTGGAAATTTTTATTATGCGGATGTGACTGGCCGGATATTACTTCACAAAATGAGCGACTGCAAAGGGAACGAAACGGTCGATTGAGAAGCAGAACATACACGCATTTTAGGCAGAACAGTTCATCCAATGTTGGCAAAAGGAGGCGAAAAATGAAGAAAAGTTCAATACATGAAAACATTGACATTAAGTTCATAAAGTAAACACAATCAGGAGAATGCGCAATTTATAAGAATAATTTTGGTATTAAATTTAAGCTGGTACAACTGGTGTTATGATTACCATTAGCCACTTTGCCCCGCCCCTCGAGGTTGGACCTCCATAGGGTCCCGTGTCCACAGAGGATACACTTTAGCGCCTGGCGTACGGTACAGTTTTGTTGACGAACGAAAACTAAATATACTCGTATATCTATGTCACATACACTTTATTTAGCATTGACCAATTCATCGAGCACTGAGTTAAGCCTTTAGGCATAACAGCGTTGCTATATGCCAGTAATGCATTGTGCTGGAACTACATCATTGAGGGAATACATTCAATTCATAATAATTAATACATTCTGGAGCATCTACAAGCAGTTCTGGTACAAAGTCTTGTTGTTGGAGACAAATGTATGATACGTGTCTCCATATAGTATTTGGGGAAGTTCGTAAGTGCCTATAAGATAGCAGTGTAACATGCCAAAGTAAACATTCACGTCGAAGTGATATTGACGTTTATGAGGGTGGGACATATGCGGGTGTTTCGTTGACCCACGAATGAGGATTCTGTGCAGTTTATATGTGCCTTCCTACGTTTAATAAGCTTCATCTGTGAAGAGCATACGTACAGGAAACCCCAGGCTGAGTCTTTTCATCGTAAAAAAAAACAGCGACAGTATTCAACACGGAGTTGGTAATCAGTTGGTCGGAAAGCTTAAACCTGCTGAAACTGGTACGGATCTAGTTATTCGTTAGTTTCTGCAGAAGAAACAAACCCAGACTAAGTTTTCTAAACTAAGGTTCATCACAGATGAGCTGTCGTTTCTACAAGAAAGCAAATTAATGTATACAGTTCTCATCGGTAAGCCATCAAGATCCCACACATGACCCGCCCGCATGCACGCTAGGGTCACTCGCCCGTGAATGTTTAGGCCTGCACGGTGAAAAACTATCTTATAGGCCATTTTGAACTTCCCGAAACGTGAAGTAGAACAACGTATCATGCATAGCTGAGGAGGACTATATCTGCTGGAAGGTGTTCTAGAAAGTGTGTGCTCAAGAATGCAACATTCGGAAATCGATGGATTGGCCGATGCTAAGTCAAGTGCAAACGTTTTTTCACGCTCACAACCACGCCTGGTACTCTATTCGCGTTCTTAGATGTCTCACTACGTTATGTCAAAACGGCTGTTTCAACATTTCGAACCTTTTTGTCTGAACACACTCCGTGACCGAATGTAAGTAAATCGCTTAATAAACTGTTCGATGGGTCTAGGCTTTTGTTACATGGGACCCGCAAAAACCTTTCCTCATACTGAATACGGCCATTTTCGGATTTCGCTTCGTTTATATTAAGCTGCAGTAACGGTTTTAGGCACGAGCATTCTTATGTTTACACACGCACTGTCCAGAAGAGCGCCCACTTAACTGTTTGCGCACGTATGCATAAATCCACAAGTATTAGCTCATACGTACGCAAGTATCTGTACAAATATGCGTATACATGTGTCATATCAAGCTAGTACGAGTCCAAGGCCATTGTATAGGCGGGACCGCCCATTGCCGGCGCGTCCAGCGGTAGCTCTCGCCAGCAGCGGGGTGCGATAAGCGGTTGTTAGTTACTTCGATCGCTCTGAACTCGATCCATCCAGCCACTATGAGTTACACGGCTATTTCGATGGACGGAGAAGCCCCTCCTTGGAGGGCTATTACTCGAACAATGAATGTTCCGTATGTCTGAAATAGTCACTAGCGTGCTCGCAATGCTTGCATAACGCAGATTGTGCGCCGAGCGTACATACATTTGTCTAATCATGAACAAAAAAGGGTAGCCTTTGACTGAACGAATCTTGTCATTGTTACGACACATTCTGCTGGAGCGCAAAGCAATGCGTGTTTATTTTACTTGCAGAACAATTGTTGATTGTCAACAGCGATTGACTGTTGATAACGTGTAAGTTTAATTCTGTAAACCAAGTCTAACACAAGTGGGGTTGTCCATTTGTTCCAGATATTCACACAGACACCTATATATATGTACATAAATATAAATATATATATATGTTCGAAATTCTCACAAAAAGACCAGCTCGCAAACCCCAAAGTGGCGGTTGCCCGAGATTTACAGTTCGCTGCCCAGCAGGCTAAGATCCTGTACTTTCCTAAGAATATTCAAGCAAAAGTAAAAAAAATACAATGTGTGCAGCTGATGAGCTCTCATATGTGGTAACTACTAATGCTAGGCTAGTGGCTATCTGTTAGAATTGCAGCTTATCGCATTGCAACTCATAAAGACTCCTGACGAAAGCTGAGGTGGTGGTTTTCTGCAATAGGAACACGCCCTGTGGTGAGTCTGTTACTTTTGATGTTACATACGATCGTTGGAGTATATCACTCTTACTGTATCACTCTATTCTTTTTTGTCGTTGTCAATCAATCAATCTTTAATAAGTAGAACCGCATATGGAGGCTGTGGACAAATGACTTCACCTGTGGCACAGTGATTCTAGATTTGTTTCGTGTCTACGAGGACTCTCCACGACACACCACTCATTATTGATCGCCTGTCAATAAATCATGAGTGGTATAATATCGCGTATATATATATATATATATATATCCTCTGCATGTGCATGCATGAACGGGCACGCAGACATTGTCATATTTTTTCTCATGCGAACGCAGTTGCTGCTACTGCTGCCATCGTCAGTCGGGGGTGGCGTGAAAATTGAAGCATGTTGGATTCAAGTTCGGGCACACACATCTCGGGGTTTCCGGCCTGCGGTGGCTTTACTCGTTACATGCTTTCAGACGAACGGTCGGAATGTGTCGCTTCAATATAGGGTTGCGCTCGTTCACCAATTTGTGCATACTGAAGCAGCCACGAAGCGGTCGAAATTCGGACAGGTGCAGGCTCTACACTACGTGACCATACAGATGGTAATGCTTCGGTTCGTTTGAGACAAAGAAAATGGAACGTCATCCTAAGTTTCATTGTCCCACTTAGCGATAGGAGGAGGGGCAAATGCGCGTAGTCGCAGGCCAGCTGTATAAAACGAAGTTGGTACAGCCATCAACCTTTGTTCGACTGATCGTTAGTAATTGCTGCTAATTACCGCTCATTAATATGAGTGCCAAGTGTGAATACACGAGTGAAATCCAGGGCGGGTCTAGAAAGTTACAACCTCTTGAAAGATTAATTGCGGACACCGCGATGAACCTGCTTACTTGAACACGCGTGCGGCACAAGATATTATCATCGGGAGTATCCGTTGCTAACCTAGTTGTTGATTATATTCCCGTTTTTTTGCTGCTTTCCTGCTGATGATCGCAGAAACTCAAATGATAAATCTCATGCAAACTGCCATATTAATGACGTATTACTAAATTTTAAGATATAGTCCAGTTCATAGTAAAATAGACACTCCTTCATAGAATATCAAGTGACGAGATACTGCCAGTTTATTTAATTAGATAGATTTAACTTAGCTATGGCACAAAGTGATGGCGGCGTGGTCTAGGGGACTAGTGCGCTAGTCATGGTTACCATCTACCGGGGTGTCGTCGGTTCAATCTTTGTTGCTGATCGAATATTCTTTGAGCAATGCTCATCGAGAATAGATGATAAACCATACTGCTGAGAGTCAGCGACCATGCTGCTACAAGGGATGTTTGGGAAACTCTAGATATCTCATTATATCCGGCCCTCGGTGCGTTGAATGTATACCGCACGGTGAGTTCCAAGCCTGTTGGTCTAGAATTATAAACAACCTCCTTAAAAATGTTTTTAATTCTAGCTATGGCACAAAACGTATACAGACCGGTCAGCAAAACCCCCGATGTTTTTTCTTTAATTCTGTGCTAAAAACTTGTTAAAAAATCTGTCAGAGGTGCTCTGTAAGCAGTAAAGCTTGGCCAAGGTCAACAGTTCTTACTATAATACCATTCCTATCTAAGTGGCCATATATGCATCTGAAATCGTGCAAAAGTCTAAAATAAGTAAGAAAATAAGCACCCTACCCTTTATTTAATCCCCTATAGTACATGTACTGCGGCAGCACGCTTGTTTACTTTCGAAATGCAGCTTGTCTTTAAGTGAGGAGACGAGCTCTCGCGTAACTCACCGACTTTTCCAACGCACGTCTGAGTCGGACGTTGCATATAGGGCGGTGCCGCTTACATGTTTTCGGAAGCCGGTCTGTCATTCCTCATGACAGCGCCGCTCTGCGAAGATCAGCGCGCCTTCGCCAGCTGGGCTCGACGACAGGGAAAGAATGTGCCACATTCTTAAATTTAAACTTTCTACTGCTTGGTTATCGTTCCGAGAAGACCCCAGCCTTAGTCGCAGCAAATTGCCGGCGCATTGTTCTCGTGGGCAGGGCCAAGCTCGCTTTAAAGGCGCCCACACCCTTTCTTGCATCTTAGGGAAGGGGCACTGTGGAACCAGACCCCTGTACCATAAAAGCACTGTAGTCAATACATCCTTTTACAGCACCAGCACTGCTTACAGTGGCTTTTGTACGTCGTTTCATTGAGGTTTAGTCTGTGCTTTAATCTGAACGTTCTAACTGGCATGCAAACCTAAATGTATATGCTTGAAATGATTCCAGCTAAAATCAGAGAATCGAACGAAGATAGCAATCAAAACGAAGATGCGTCGCGCCGGCATGCAACTTGTAACTCTTACTTGTGCTACAGCTGCAGGCCACCACCTCCGTTTTATCCCTGTGCACGTAGATAAAATACCGCAGTACAAAACAGTTTTCGACATCCGTACCGTGTGGATCAGAGCAGTACCAAGTTGTAAAACAGTTTTGTTTTTGGTTGCTCGGCATGACACAAGCAAGCTCACTTAGTGCCGCCACACTTACGGGGAAAACATCATCACGCTATGCATAAAAATCTTGTTGTGAAAGATACCACCCGCACGAAAAAAGCCTCTAGATCGATAGAAGTAGTCATGCTTCGATTTGCAATTACAAGGTTCTTAAAGCTATTAGCTGGTCAATAAGAAGGTCGGGATGCATGCAATGATTTGCATCTTTCTCGCTCTCTCTCCGCACTATATTGTGTCACTGTTATTATAGAATATATGTGATATATGTGAAGTATAAATTACTAAAAATATAAAAAGAGGGATTGTATAAATTGTGAAGTGATTTCAAATTGTGTTTTTCTGAAACTCCTTTGTTATTGGCATTAGCTCACTTCAATGCTATAGAACAGGATTCATTGCTAGGTGCCTATGAAATGTGTGAATGGCTAGGCGACGTCTGCTTGTTTTGTAAGCGAGCCCTGGTTAGCAAAAACAAACCTCGGGTAACGTTTCTGCTATCGTAGTCATAGTTGTCATAGTAGACCTGCTCGACTGTCTAACTCTTGCGCAGCTGGTTGAAACAATGAAGACGATGTTTGCAGAAAATTGTCGCGGCGCTTCGCAGATACGCTGCTGCGGTCTATCATCAGAGCGGGTTCAAGGTCAAGACGGTTTTTGGGGCGTCGCTTACTTACGAGGGCGAGCAACACCCATAGGGAAACTAGCAGTGCCTCCGAGATAGATAGAGGGGAGAAATCGAACGTTTCAATGGCGCCCGCCTTGAAAACGGCATTGACGCTTCAGCCATTCATGGCGGGTGAGGCGGCCCTCGCAAGCACCTCCACTGTATATCTATATATCTAACGGTAGGTCTAGCGTAAGCTCTGTATAACGTGAGCTCTGATTTATACCTAGTGTCACATTTGCCGCTGTCGGCGCTGTCAGGTTTGGTTGAGTGCACGCGATGCGAATGGACTTCATATATATATATATATATTTATATATACGGGCTTCATTGGTCCTCGCGAAGAGTTGCGCTGCTAGGAGAGAGAGCGCGGTGGGGGGCGAGAGAAAGAAAGGCAGACAATGATCGAGCGAGGTATGGAAGGGTTCGGCAGAGGCTCCTAGTAGGGGCGTCGGCGTGGGCGGCTACAAAAGGTCTGCCTGCCCCCCCTCTCTCTGCTGGATCGTCTACGGAGGTTTATTTATTTGTCCATCGTATCTACCGGATACGTATCTACCGAACGAGCTGCTGTTACCAACGACGCCTGAATGACCCCATTCGACTCGACTTTGCGCCTTAGCCAAGGTAGCTTGCTTCTCTGGCACCATTTAGAGTCTAATACCAGGCAATATCGCCGTAGATTGGTGGTTTGTCCTCTGACAACGATTCACCGACAGACAGACAGACAGGTAGATAAATAGCCAGCTAGATAAATGGGTAGGATATTTCGGCGCAAAAAGGCGCTGGATCGCAGTAATCGACTAGCTCAGGTGTTCACGACTCCGCCAAATGAACGACCCCGGTGCGTACATTGAATGGCATCTCTTTCATTACCCTGCGCCCAACCTCCCCCCTCCCCATTCGACGCGCAGAGGATGGCGAGAATAGAGAGACGAACTGACCACGATCCATGTGCTCTCACAATACATAGCTACAACAGCACGGTTTGCCAATGAAGGCAACTTCTTGAATAACCCATGGAAGTCTAGGCCATAGGAAATGTTTCCTTGTTTGCATAAATACCATAGAAACCCGTATATGAGTGCGTATCTTCGTGTACACGAGTATAAACCTTAGAACGTTGAAGAGATACTTTTTAAATTGAAAGCAGCATTTAATAGAACTGTTTAGCATAAAACATTGTTTCTCTTTCTCCCTAGGGTTACTATACAATAAAATACAAATATCTCCTTTATTTAAAAAAGCGGTCGAAGAAGGAAAATGAATTGCTCGCATTCGCGGGCTAGGCGAGCTGTTTACCAAACAAATGAGTGGTTAACGACTGCCACACTGGCAATCTCAGGCGGTTGAATGGAATCGTAACTCCGTAGGCAGTTTGATCGCACGTGGTAGTACCTATAAATCTGATCATTGCATATGAGATCTTTAAAAACGCGGTAGTCAACACGACCCTGGTACTTCGCGACACCTGGGAGTACGAATCTGTCACACGTAAGCTGCACCTTCTTGAGACTCTCTTTGAAAATTTGTCCTGAATACTTCTGCAGCAAACATATATCCTTGTCGTAGGAAGGTGCCGACCCGTGAGCACTGTATGGGAATTTTGGCATTACGAGGGCTTCATAATGGCGCAGGTATTTGGAGGCATCTTGTGATGAGAATACACTCAGTATAAGATTGCTCAGTCAAGAGGCAGCGTTTGCTGAATCTGCAATGTGTGCCCGAAACTTAATATGCCCATCGAACGTAACTTCTAGGTCCTTGTAGGATGTTAGCTTAGCTATAGGGAAATCTTTTTGCTGATACTTGAAGTTGTCGGGAGCTGTCTTCAGAACTAAGCACTTCGGAACTGAGATCAGCATCTCATTTAGCTTACATCAGGTAGCAACGCTATTAATGGCTGCTTGAATATTCAGGCAATCCTCGTCTTCTCTAATCTGGGCATATATTTTTTAGATCGTCTGCGTATATTTGTATGCAATTGTTGCATGTATATTGTTTGTTGTATTTTTTTAGATCGTCTGCATATGTTCAGCGCGGCAATGCGGCAGCAATTATGGGCACAATGAGGGGCTGCCTCGAGGATAAGCCCGACTGGTAGCACTCCTTACCATTTTAACTCCTCAAAAGTTATGTTTAGGTTGCACAGACGCACACCCAAGTTCTGAGCAAAGATTATGTACTTAAGTGGGCCTAAGCAGGAGTCTTGAGCAACCCCATAAAAGCATGGGGAGCGCTCCGAGACCGAGTCACTGACTTTACGGCGAAGGTGCAATTTCTTAGATATGAGTGACACCGAGCCAGGCTTCGAGGGCAAATTCCAAGCGCGGCCATTTTAGATAAAATGATCTTATGATTTACCCTGTCGAATGCTCGCGAGATATCAACGTAGACCGTGTGTATGGGAATGATCCTGGTACGCGAGAGAGCCCAATCATGGCAGGCCTCGAAAAGTTGAGTTCCAGTGGAGCGTTCCTTTCTAAATCCATGCTGATGAAGGCCCATTATTTCATAGGCGTCGAGGTAGTTATACATTTCATCGACAATCTTTTTTTCCATGAGAAGGCACGGTATAGAGCGGAAAAAAACCCTTCGCATCCTTGTCCTTGTTGTCAGTGAGGATAAGATCTTTGCCATAAGACATTGCCACTTCTGGGACGAGTTGGGCAGGTGAAAAGCTGAGTGAGTCCAGATTCAATGCGGAAATCCGTTGCATGCTGTGCTTCTCTGTCTCTGGCTCGAAGCGAAGGTACCAACTCTCGTCACCGGTGACAAGAATTTACGCTTTTATATAACGGGGTCTTCATGAGACCGAAACAGACGTTGTAGTGCTAGCCCCTTACGCAGTTCGTTTTGCGGTTCGCTGAGCTTCTTTGGAAGCCACTGCGCGTACACCTTCCGGTAACCCAACCTGTTGTGCACCACAGTTTTGGCCGGTCGAACAGCCGGCTAGTACAATTTGATGTCGCACATAGAAGTTTGATACTACTCAGTGCTCCTCCATCGTCGATTTGTACAATGGAATCGCCACGATCTTCACACGCACCGCTGCGTCAATTGAACATAACATCCAACTAACTGCCTACTTCTCTTCTCGGCCATGCCCACAATCACGCCGGAATCTTCATTCACGTGGCTAATTGTCTCACTATGTTATCCCAAAGTAATCAACTTTCAGCCGGTTTGGTTGTCAAGAATTTTCGTTCGTTTTCATTTAAACCCACAAAAAACCTTTCGGGGCTGACTCTCAGCCAAGATTTAACGTCCATGGAACTGCTTTTCGCATTGCTTCATAGACGGACCCCCAGAAATACAAATGTGCAAAGGTGGGGCTCGAACCCGCGCACCTATATGTCTCCTCCAGTCGCGAGGCGCAGACGCATGCCACCACCCCACCGGGCTCGACTCATTTGAACCCACAAGCTGCGATGATTTGTTAATTGATGCCAAGCTTAATTCAGATAAACTGAATCGTCACTTTCCCACGGTTAGCCGTCGCACCGTGGAATCGCTTGGTTCAGGCGAAAATATTTAGTCTCTTGCAAACCCTATGTGCCGGTAGCCCGAGATTTGGAGTTCGCAGTAGTATTCCTTATTGACCGCAGATCCAGATGGTTAAAATTCCTCGAAGATGATTTTCTTATAATCAATCGTATTTATTTTACTTAAATAGAGTTTGTACAAAAGTATGTACTTATAACAAACAAAAACAGTCGAACAAACTTTGGTGTTGTATCTGCTCTGTCTGAATTTCTTTGATTGGCATGATTTTCTTCTGCTATTAACGTCGGCGGCCTTCCTGAACAGGGGTCATCTTCAGTCTGTTCACGTCCGTCACAAAGTCGACAAAACGACGCATATACATACACGGGATACTGCTTGATCACCACAAGCAGTTTGTAATATTTCTACCGCTTTAAAATCTATAATTAGGTATTATACACAGAACTTGATAAAAATGCATTGCTTCTCCATTTTCGGCTCGTTAAAAAGCCGCCGAACTTCGTTTTCATCACTTCTTGGAACCAAACTCAATAATAAACGCTCCCACCGATTGGCGCTGACCGACATGTTTCATGATCATATTTGTTGCAAATAAGGCCGCAAAGTGTGCAGCGACACTCGTCGGAATGGTTATGGAACCCAGTGCGATGGTTTGTGGCACAAACGACAGTTTGTGGTAGAACCCATGTACGTAGAAGCGGATGAACCCGTGACGCTGCTAGAAGACCGGTTCCACGCATGCAATGTCCAACATTGCCGGTGTTTTGTAAAACGCTTCAGGCACTTCTTTTTATTTCTGCTCAAAGTGCCTACGGAACCTACGGTACTTGCCAGTTGAAAGCAGTTTACCACATCCTCGATGAACGGCGTCGTCCTCAACAGACTATAAGTTAGCCTGTTTTGTGCATTTTTAGGGAGGCCTAAAACTCTCTTATGAAACGTTGTCTTCACCATGTTGAAACCGCTAACCGCTAAGCGGATAGGCGTTCCCAGATTAATGCGATGTCGAGCCCGGTGGCGTGGTGCATTCGCCTGCGCCTAGCGACCGAAGGAGACACATAGGTGCGGGGGTTCGAGCCCCACCTTTGCACGTTTGTATTTCTGGGATTCGTCTATGAAGCAATGTGAAAAGCAGTCCAGTGGACGTTAAATCTTGGCTGAGGGTCAGTCCGAAACAGATTGATGTAAAACCATATGATGCCACCGAGGCCACTTTCAGGGATGAACAGTATTCGAGCTATTTTATTTTTCGAGCTTCTGTGGAGCCGGAGTTAAGATCATGGCGACAATGCACCTATTAGTTCACTGAGATACTAACTGTACCGAGAGGTGATGTAATAATGAATTTAACTTGTGTGTGTGTGTGAGAGAACATGCACTTGTTGAGCAAGCTTAACGCTTTGCGTTTGATACGTCTTTCCTTGCCTTGCAGGTGTATGGCCATTTGTTCGGGCTCGCTTCGACGACAGATGCCCAATGGAGGTCCATCGGGCGTGCGACGAATTATCGCTGTCATCTGGCTGGCCTCCCTAGCGCTTATGTCACCCATCCTGCTTTATCAGGATCTGCTTGGGCATCCCGAGTCGCCGTGGCTAAACTGCGTCGACAATTTCCCGTCGCAGGTAGGAATTTCGAGAAAGAAGATTGACGCCATGCTCTGTTTTTTTTTTTGCTTTACCTGCACGTTGGATACATTTCACAGCGTGGTTTACCTTGCTGTGACCGAAACGGTATGTTGGCAGCTTACTCTCCAGTAGTCAATTCGAGAGCTTAAAAGTGGTAAATGAACGTTCCACAGAAACCATTCTGGTCGTTGAACATGTATAATTGTTAGCGTAGTTTGTCTGTTATGTAGTCTGGCTGTTGTAGAGTTCGTTAAAGCAAAAATATTGTCCTGCGAGACAGCCGGTCTTTTTTTTTGGTACCAAACCTATGGCAATCCGAGCCGTGTCGAGCCCGATTACGTGGTGAAATCGCCTGCCCCTCACGACCGGAGAAGACACATAGGTGCGCGGGTTCAAGCCCCACCGTTGCACATTTGTATTTATGGGGGTCCGTCATTGAAGCAATGCGAAAAGCAGTCCTGTGAATGTTAAATCTTGGCTGAGGTTTTGCTCGAAAAGTAAAATCCGAGTCAGATTATACTTTTGGTTGTGCCCTGGTTGCGGGGTAACTAAGATTTTTTGGCGGGCATGTCGAGATTGAGTGCACGCATAAATGACCTAGAGTGATTTATCTGATGGAGTAGGTCATTTATGCATGCACTCATTCTCGATTGCTCCGCAATCATGGCCCGCATTGCCATATATTTGGCATCCAAATAATTGTCGTGGAATGCGCACCTGCCTGAATGTGTATGTTTTGAGCGCTGTGAATGGTCGTAGAGTTATGAGTTTAGGTATTTGGCGTGAAGGCTAATAAAGACAGTTATTTTGTCTGCTTAGTTTCTGTATAGGAGATTGTCTCGTAAGGTCTGTGCGATACTGGTTGTCTCACAGTGGCACATTTTATGCTCCTATGTCGGGCAAAAACGCCAGTGTCACAGATTGTAGTAATATCACTCTCACGCCGAACCAAGACTTCTCAGAGACCATGTTTCATTGGAAAAAATATGTGCTTTAATGAGTTCTACTATTATTATTGATCTCCAAATTGGTATGCAACACCCTGTATATATATTTATATATATATGGCTGGAGACTCTAGATATTTCAACATGTCCGCTCATGCTGCTGTCATAAGTTTTATAAAAGGGTGACACGTATATTTAACGCCTGATACGTAATAAGTAAAAAAAAAAAAATATATATATATATATATATATGTGGTAATTTTTACTTATCTACCATACATCAAACATTGGAGCGTGCATGTATATCGTTCGTATGCATCGGGGCGGCCCACTTTTAGTGGCATCTAATCAACCAACGTAACCCAGTCCGCGCACCCTGCCCGTGTGTTCGTGATTTGCATAGCCACCAGTGCGGCCGCTTGACGTTCTTGGGCTTCTCTTCTTTCTGCTGTTGCTCAATGCTGTCCTGCAACTATGGCAAACGCGAGAGTTCTAATTAAGTGCGGCCTACAAATGAGCTCGGCATTCCGACTGAAACGTCAGCAGCAATGCATCGCCTCGGTGGCCCCAAACCCTCCCCCAAGCAGGTCGCGAAATTGGGACACGTTCTTTCAATAGTTGATACATATTATTATCGTTGATTTGCACTCTAATAGATCTGAATGATCTGTAGAAAAACGACCGCTCTGCGAACAAGAGAGAATAGCAGTGAGGACGAGAAAAGTATTCAGCGACAACACCCTGTGACCCTGACCGTAATGCATTTGGGTAAAAGAGGGAGGGACGGAGAGCGAGAACGCCGCATGTGTTTTTACTTAACTACTGAAACGAGACGCGTTCTGTGCGCGTCGAGCCAGACTGGGTCGTCACATAAATAGGCAAAAATATACACGAATCTATTACGGGAAGATACATCTGTATTAGCAATGTTGATTTTTATTTATTCAACATAACTTTTAAGTCAAGAATGCAAATCTCAAGCAAGAACCAGTTGAAAAGGTACATGTCGCGCTGAGGTTAAATCCGCGACTTCTATTCAAAAAATCGCTGGTCAGCTCTTATTCCTGTCCCGTCAAATACATCGTGGGTAGCTCCAGTTTTACAGGAGGGCATGTTCATCCAGCCTGTCAGTGTTCTTGATCGAGTGCGCATCAAGGTCGAAGGGAAGTTGGGCGCCACATCACATGGATGACCTCATGCACTGCGTATTTGAATGTTCTTCGTTACAGCTGGCCGCCTCCAAGTTCTGAACATTACAGCTTGCGCTGCCAACTGTCAATGCATCCGTTAAATATCTCCGTCTCTCCTTTCTTCCTCTTTCTCCCCGCAGTTAGATAATCTGCATGAGTTAATTTGTTTCTTTCTTCTGCTAATTTTATACCCATATTTTTATATCTAAGGTGTGATAATATTATATTCAATTATCTGGTGAAATAAATAGTAAATTGCATGGGCTGCTTACCTATTCGACTTGTTCAAACACCGAATGCGTTTCGCTGAAGAAGCATAGGTATTTGGCTGTTAAGACCCAACCAACAGTAGGGTTGACACTGTACCATACAAATTATGCCAACACAGTTTTTAAGTTTATTCAAGTGTTTATACACCCCCCCCCCCCCCGCCGCCCATCAGTTGCCACACATGTGTGTTCTATTCTAAAGTTCTGTTATGCCTGCTATTTTATTACGTCGTTCCATCAAGTGACGGGCATGAGCCGCCTTCTCCATCTACACTTGTCCCGGTTCTATGGAGTACACTTCACGCAATGGGTATGCGTGTCGCCTCTTGGTTGAGTTGACGTACTCTCCAAGTTTATGGCATTGTTGATTCTGTTGTTCGGTTTACTGTGTCTGTTATGTCTATTAGCATTGTCATTCTAGAGCTAACGATCTCTACGGCATCTGTTTGGCCACCGCTGTGTTTGCAGGAATTTCGCGTGGCATTTAATACGGTGGCGCTGTTCGCTGGCTGCTATTTTGGGCCATTGGTCGTAATTACAGTTAGCTACCTGCTCATCTATGCGACGGTGTGGAGAAGGACCATTCCCGGCGAACGAAGTCCCGTTGCAACGGGCGGGGGCGCAAACAACAACAACAATAACAGCAAAAATTGCAAGTTAAAACGTATCCTCAAAAACAACAATGGCGGCAGCAGCAGCAGCCGCCGCTACAGCAGCAGCAGCAACAACAACAACAACAATGTCAACGACAGCCTCCACACAACAATAGCAACAACCACAACAACAACAACGACCGCGCCAGCGTCGACAGCTGCAAGTAAAACTACCATCAACAAAGCATCGCCTTCAATAGACCGCAAGGTGAGGAGTGATCGCATTGATCAAGATTAGATGACAAGAGAGCAGTAATCATAACAAAGAGCCGATTTGACCGACTCTCGGCCTCCTGTGTTTTTTCGTGAAGAGGCGAGTTAAATGAAGTTACGCCCCACCGTTACGAGTAGGAAATATCACTTGCCATATCGCGTTGTGTGGGACTTGACCCCAGTGGATGAAACCCGCTGGTGGTTACTGGATGGTCACGCCGCTGAAACCCATACCCACTAGACCCCCCCCCCCCCTGAACTTTACTCTCTAGATTTGATGGTTCAGATCTCCATAGAACAGTGCTATGGGCAATCGGAAGAAGTGGTGAGCGCACAATTGAATCATTTGGCCGGGGTCGCTCACAGGTTCCCCCCACCTGTGAGGCACACTTTGTCCCAGCTCCTGCAAACCCGTTTAATTCAAAGTTGGGCTTTCTTTAGCCTCGTCGGCCTTGGAAAGATTCTGTGCCTTCTTACTTCTTCTGTGCTTTGTTTTTAGCACATCATGTGCTAGTTCCGGCCCTGCTTGCTCTTTGCTTTCGTTGACTTAAGAGTCGGTCTGGCCTATACGGCAATCCCTCCGCTACCGCCATCAGTAGTTTTCTTGTACGAGCCCGCGCTTCAGGTATATTTGAAAGTATTCTGGCAATAGCGTTAGTCGCCTTGGATGCGTTTTCACAGACTTCTTTATGTGGCACAAGACCGTCATGCTTCATAATGAAGTCGTGACGACAAGACCGCCATGGGCGTGTCCAGCATGACCCCGAGGCTCTTATAGGACCTTTATGATTTGCCCTGCGACCAGTATATGCAAATGTCGAACTCTCTTCTTGCCAGTCTGGAGGATGATCTCTATATATTTATATATACTCTTGAGACTAAGAAGTAACAGTGACACCTAAACTATGTTTTACTAGGCATATTGAAGAAACGAGAGTGAAGGCGGTTTCCTTAATCATGGCGTTCAAGGATCTCCGATAAACTTACCTTAGGACTTCATTCAGTACATTTAAACTTAAAATCCGTTCCACAGTAACATATTGGCTCAGACCCATATCCACCAAGTAAACATTAGACAACCTCAAGATAGTCGACAGGGTTCAAATTATGTCTTTTAAAAGAGCAATTGTTTTATCAAAAACCGCCTCATCTACGCTAGTGCTGCAAATGTGCAATGAGCCGACATAGATCTGGAACACCGTAATTCCTTGTTTAATCACGAAGCGCTCAAAGCATACAAGCAACATAGAAAAAGGCGGAACTTAAACTTTATAATCCAAAGTTTACAGACAGACCCGATTTTAGCAACAGGTGGAAAGAAGATCTGCAACAAAACAAATCAGTAATCTGCAAAATAACCTGGCACGGATACCACCAATACCTCTGTATACAGGAAAATTGTTTCCAAATCAACAAATGTATTTGTAAATATTGTGGTGAAATTGACATTGACCATATCGCGTATAGAACTGAACACCAGTTCATTAACAACTGCTATAATCAATGTACTTGAGCGGAATAACTTGAAAATATTGTGAAAATCCACCGATAATGATGAACTAACATGTATATATATAAATAATTAAGGTTTGGTACAACTCGACAAGAAATAATTTTTTCCAATGGATGGAGCTTACACAGTTGTGCAGAATCTGCGCGATTTTGCAAATAATAATAATAATAATAAGAATGACACCCGACGCAAGCTAGCAAAACGCGAATAGCCGGATTAAGGAAGTCATAAATAGTCGATATGTTGTTATGCTTTACGTTGAGGGTTTTACGTTCACAACGATATTTTGTTGCCATTCTGCCCCAAAAACGACTAGTCGACGATGTTCATTCAATAGTAAATTTAACGCCCACCATTTTCGTACCAAGGTACTAGTGCTGCGTCACGTTGCCGAGTAACTAAGCTTTTTCGACAGCCGTATCGAAAGTGAAGGCATGCATACTTGCTAGCATTTTAATCTGCTTTAGCAATTAAACCACTCGCGCTCAATCAAAAACACACAGCTGATTTTTGCCAATAGCTTTATCTCGAGCAGCTTTTGCGCTGGCTTTGATTCGAAGTTTACACGGGCGTTGATCCGGTGTACAAATGCGGAAAAGCTGGCATGCTCTGAATTTATGGTGAAGCACGCTGTAACGCGAGAGTAGCGCGACAGTTGTACGCAGAGCGTTTTCTAAATAGACTCACACCTGATAGTCGCGCGTTTACGAATATATGCAGCCGGTTACGTGAAACTGGGTTGTTCCATGACCGTTAGTACGACACTGAGCGGCCTTGGACGACGAGAGCGGCAGATGCGAAACTTAGCTTAGCCTTTAAGAACTAACCGAGCGACCTTCTGTGGGCATTATGCAATTGTCTGCGTATGCCGGATATAGTTCGTGCAAAAAATACTGGCCGACAAAGTACTGTATCCATACCGGTCTCAGCCAATTCAAACTCTACGGCCCAGTGACTGACTACAAGCTACGTACTGAGTACTGCCGAACGTTTTTCGAGAAGGTGAACATACGAAATAGGTTTCGTGCGTTTGCTCTGTTTACGGATGAGGCTTCGTTTAGCCAATATGGTGTGTTGAATGCGCACAACACTCATTGATGGGCCAACGAGAACATGCATATGATCCGCGAGCATAGACGCCAGGATCGCTTTTTGGTAAATGTCCGGGCGGGCATTGTGGACGACTACCTTATAGGCTCCCACATACTTCCCGCTAGATTTGATACAGCTGCTTATCAAACATTCTTGAGCGATACGCTACCGCAATTGTTGGAAGGCGGAAGGCCTCCCGGAAAGCGTTCGTTCGAGAATGGGGTTCCAGCATGACGATTCGCCACACAACTCTGCTACGGTTCGGGGGTTGATCGCTTGGCCACCTCAATATCCCGAGTCTCGACTTTTTTGTGGGTCTGCCTGAAGAGTGTCGTCCACGAAATCCCCGTTGAGTCGCGTGAAGATCTGAGGGCATTAAATTTACCATTGCCGAAGAATAGTCATTCTTTTGGGCATAATGGCAACATTTTACAGCTTCAGAACGTGACAGCTTCAACGTAAAGCATAACAATAAAATCGAATTTTTATGACTTTTCTTGATTTGGCCATTCGCTAGCTTGCATCGAAAGTCTTCCAGATTATGCGTCATTTTCCGAACACGACGGTTTAATCGGCTCCTACATGCGTTCACTAGTTCTCCCGCAGACGTAGATTTTGCAAAATTATGTGGGAGTGACAAAGACAGAATGAATACTTTTACAAATTTCATGCTCACTCCTAAGCAAGACGTGTTCGATATATATATATATATATATATATATATATATATATTTATATATATATACTAAAAGAGAGAAATACTTACACTCCCGCCGCCCGCGATTTAATACGCGCGAGCCTTTGACGGGAGTGCCCGCCAGCCCGAATAGACAGGCCAGCAGCTCCCCCACCCTCCCCCCTATCGAGGTTCGGAATGGGGGTACCACACTACTCCACCGTACCAATTAGACGCGTTCACCTCGCAATTCCGCGTTACACACCAGAATATTACGCGCCCCCCAAAAAAGGGGAGTTTGACCCACTCCAGCGCAGGGGTTCCCCGTAAAATACGGGGCCAGAAGGTCCTCTCGACCGGTGGTCTGCTTTCATGTGGCCACTTCTCACTCATTTTGCCTATTAAGCCAAGGCAGCAGGCGTCCCGGACGGTACCACCGGGTGTCACCCGGGGCATTAACCGTCCGGCCCGGGGGTCCTCGTGCAGAACGGTCCCCCCGTATTGGCAATAGCCTTAACAGCCCTCGAATGGGCCACGACAGGATGACAATATAAATTCGTTGACACCCAGTTTCTATCGTATATATATATATATATATATATATGTTTGTATCGTTCTAGTCGCCTGCATCGCATGTTCTTTGGCCAACCAGAGGTGTGGGCAAATGGTAATCCTTCCCTTCCACGCCGAACGTTTTCCCCCCTCCGTTACTCTGCCGTTCGGTGACAAGCCGCTAGTTTGCGCGCACTAGCTTTACGCTGCCGTGGGGGCTGGGTGGAGGTCTAATATCTTCGCGTTTGTCACTTCTCGTCGGTTTTCCGCGCTGGCTATCTGTTTGTCGGACATAGGGCCAACACACGCACAGAACCTTGTACACAGAAAGCGAGATATAGGCACCACAGCTAGCCATCGTGCCAACGCTGAATTGCGAGTGAATTTTTGTTCGAGTTTGCTGCAAAGCAATTTTTGTTGAACACACGTCGACAATCGTCGAAAGAGAGAAAGAACAAGAGGAAGATGACGATGATGGTGGTAACGGAGAAGAAGCAAACTAAAAACAGGAATTGTGGATTACAATTGTTGCTTGTCGGCGAGCGCGAACAGACAAAAATAAGCGAACATCGATGGCGAAAGGCCAACAAGGAATCATTGATGCCTGATCGGTCAAACCTTGTCGTCAGTTGCTGCTCGCATGTACGACGAGCACTACGTGTTGTTCCAATATGCTTGCTGGGTTGAAACCATGGTTGAAGCTAGTCCGGCCTAGATGTGCCTAGGGCTCCTGTACATACGCTTGGTTTGTTCTACTAGTCATTGCCGTCGATGCGTCGTAACGCAGACGCAAATTCTTAGCTTCTATGTGTGTTATCTTATTTTATAAATATCATTTTGAATATTCCATTGGTCGGTGGTATTTTGAATGTAATATTAAATATTCCATTGGTCGGCTGGTTACGTGATTCCTGGTAGACCATATTCTCCTTCGGCTCGACAACTTTTTCTTCAAGTAGCGAACGCTAAGCAATTAGCGAAGATTTGTCATTGAATAACGAGAATAATGTGTGATTGAATAACTATTGCAGGAGCGTCTCGTCGAACGGTCCAAACTGAAGGTGGTTCGCATGATGCTCGGTGTTGTCTCGACCTTCTTCATATCCTGGGCTCCCCTGTACAGCCTGCACGGCTACTTTCTTTTCATCGGATTTCCTGACAACCAGCAGGTAAGCCCACCTCATTGCGCACTGCAACGTTCGGCCAAGTCAACGGACAAAGCTCTGTGGGGATGAAGTGAGGAAGATGATTTAGAAGATTTAGTAGAATAAACTGGAGTCCGTTGTGATCTACATGCAACAACAAAATATGTTCTACTATATATATATATATATATATATATATATATATAGTTTGAGACAATTGTCCACTCCAAAGTGCTAACATAACGAACTTATATAAATAATAAAAATAGTTGAACGCTTAACGAGTAAAGCAGTATATATAGTTTTAAAGTTTTAAGTTTCAAACGTGGTTTATTCAACGGAACTGCACTTTGCAATGCTGCTTAAGTTTTCGGTAGATAAAAATGGTTAGAAAATAAATCAAACACCGAGACAAAAATCACACTCGATAATATTTCAAAGAATACTTTAAATAAGCGCAATTACACAATACGTCATCACAAAAAGTCTCATCACAAGGATTTCTAAACAGCGTTTGTTACAATTCATAGCAATAAGTGAGGCAACAGGCTCTCACATATACGCGCAAATGAATTAATACACTCATACAGCATCTATATAGTACACAACGACATCAGGTAGACAACACACTGAAAAATTAAAAAAAACGTATTTATTCTGGGAAGGTGATCTCTTATGAAAAGCACTAATAACCCCGATTTGGGATACAACTAGGTCACCGGCCCGATTCAGACTGTGAAATTAAAAGCCATTTTTTACTTTGCGAGCAAAGAGGTATATATATATATATATATATGAACCGGTGGTCATACGTTTACGGGTAGACTATAAACTGCATACCTAAGCCATGCGTTGACGTGTATATCATACGCAATCATTTCAAATCAAGCTCTCGATTATCGTATAACGTTGCACCGCAAAATAGAACTACTTTTATTCTGATAAAAATGATGTGATGAAATAGGAACCGTGAATGGAGCTGATGCTTTCAATGTTGATCTCTTTGACTTTCCTCTTGAAGTCTTCCACGAATGAGTTTGGTTTCCGAGCGTCATTAGCACGATTTTGAAATGCGATCCTAGCTCTTCTTTCCGTACAGGATATTCGACCATCTGTTGAGAAACTCACTTCATCACACTAACGGTGAAGATTACGGCTAATCTACTACGCAGAGCGTAACTAATGATCAAACTAAAGCACGGACGACGATGAAGAGAGTTGCACAAACTTGCTCCGCCTAAATTTTCGACGTTTTTAGACCTATAGTATAGATAATTTTTATGCATACTTTATCATAGAAATATAGTATGAGCGTGGCGGATAAAAACCTCCGGTTGAGAGAAGGTCTTTTAGGCGGCCGTTACTCTGCCTAGGAAGCCTCATTTGTACCCCTTCAAACGGTAGGTAAACAAAAGGAGGCAAAATGAGTTTGCTATTATTTATATATATATATATATATATATATATATATATATGTATATTTATATATATATATATATATATATATATGTATATTTATATATATATATATATATATATATATATATATATATATATCTATAAAGGCGAGCACTGCCGACTGTGCAAACGTATTGTAATTGATTAATAAATCATCACAATATTTTTTTATAGGACCGTCTTCTCCGGACGGCAAATTTATTTAAGTTCAATAACTCTTCATTGAGCTTGAAATTTCCAATATTACATAAATTCAAACAATTATAACTATTCAGGTCATTTTGCAGAAAAGGCTATCGCCCTTGTCTGCGAAACTCTAGGGTCCTAAGATATATATATATATATATATATATATATATGTATCTCTCTCTCTCTCTCTCTCTCTCTCTCTCTATATATATATATATATATATATATATATATATATATATATATATGTATATCTCTTAGGACCTTAGAGTTTGCTAATATTTATATATTAGTTTTGTTATTAGGTCTTCACAAAGCGGTCAACGACTTAGGTCTAACAATTAACCTTTCCAAAACCGTGGCCATGAAGTTCAGAAGAGGGGGAAGGACAGCAGCCGAGGACGCGCTACGCCTCAACAGAACGCCACTTAAGTATGTCAACAGCTTCCCATACTTAGGGGTGATTTTCTCTGTCACCGGTACTTGCTTCTCCGCGCACATATCTGAGAGGTGCAGGAAGGCACTGGCGGCGACATGGGCGATCAAATCTCCGAACAGACTATCGCTGAAGACGGCACTCAGACTGTTCGAACTCAAGATAGCTCCGATCGCGACCTATGGGGTGAGAGTCACCCGTGAGGAAGGCCTTTCTTGCAAACCGCAGGGATTGGGCGGACATTGACGTAGACTTCCTTAACACGGGGCAATGAGGAATAGTGGGTGGAAAGGAACACATAGGCGAAACAGACATGTTGTGACCCGATTCGCCATTCATGGTTTTCACCACAAGCTCTGTGCGGAGCGGGGTTTCCATGACCCTTGCGATAGTTGTAAATGCTCTAGATGTGGGAGTTTTTGTGATAGATACCACGCGGCTAACTGCCCCCTAGTACAATCGCTGGGAAGCCTGGCAAGCTGACTTGGCTAAAATATTTTTATTCCTGAAATGACTCTAGTCTTGTGTTGTTACCCTTGTATAAGTACATGGATTTTGTTTGACTAAGTATTTGGCTGCTACCTACAAAGGTGAATAAATGCAATTGATTGATTGTTATTAGGCTAACAATGTTTATCCTGCCCATGCTATTGTAGGATCTCGAAGCGGGTAGCTTAGCTTTGATAGCTACTGGCTGGCGTGGCCGCAGAACTTTTGAAAATCGAAAATGGCAAAACCGCAAAACTTTTTGAAAATAGAAACGGATGACGCATGAATGCGACTACGAAAGCTTAAAATTGTCAACGGCAAAAGTACAAGTGACACCCTATGTGTTTTTTTTCTTGCAAATAGACTTTTCGGTAGCAAAAGAAGACATGGAAATAAAGATTGATATCGAAAAATATTTACGCATATAGTTTTCGAGAAGGCGAGCGAGTGTACAATGTGGTTAAACACTGCAAATTGTTGTTGTTGTTTTGTTGGTTGTAATTGTTGTTGTTGTTGTTGTTTTGCTGGTTGTAATTGTTGTTTTTGTTGTTGCTGTTTTGTTGGTTGTAATTGTTGTTTTTGTTGTTGTTGTTGTTGTTGTTGTTGTTGTCGTCGTTTGTTATTGTTGTCGGTTGTTATTGTTGCTGATGTTAATGTTGTTTCCGTGGTTTGTAGTTGTTATTATTACTATTATGTAGCAAAACGACTCGCACTACTTTGCTACCTCATTTCCATAGTACAGTTCGCCACGCATGCAAAGCGTGGGCACGCGACAGCCCCGCAGCGAGGCAGGAACCAAAGGAACGCAGGCGAGGCGGGGAGTGCGGTGGGGTGGGGAGCAGGCAGCGAGCACCACGAGTTGAGTTGGTGTGGGTAGCGTCATGGAACAGCTATACGCATGCAGCGCTGCCCGGTAGACATGGCGCGCGCACGCTGTCGTTGTCCTCGGATGCTCGGATGGATTGTGAAATCGGCGACTTTGACTTCATCAAGCAGAGAGAAAGCAGAGGAACTACTACTACTATTGTCTTCCGTCGCTGTCTTCCAACCGAGGCAAGATTTAGATTACAGCAGCAGCAGCAGCAGGAGCAACATCGAGTCCTCCGAGAGGCAAAGGAAGAAACGAAACGAGGGCGCGCCTATGAGAGAGCCAAAGTCAACGACTGAGCGTGAAAGAAAAACAGAGAAAAGTGGGAAGAAGCCATGGAGTGAAGCTAGAAGGCTTTATGTACTTTTGTCTATTTCTCTCGATAATGTGACTGTTGCTGCTGCAGCAGCGGCTGCTTCTGCTGCCGTGTCCACTTCAATTTAAGTCGCCTACTATGACAGGTATCTTCTCTTTGGGGAAAGGAATTTCTCTCTCTACCGATTACGCTCTTCATTCAACTTTCTCTCACTCTCTCCGATGATGGTTTCCACTTTCACTCTCACGAGTTTCCACCTTCTCTCTTACGAATTTTCACTGTCTCCCTTACGAGTTTCCATTTTCTCTATCACGAGTTTCCATTTTCTCTATCACGAGTTTCCATTTTCTCTATCACTTGTTTCCACTCTCTTCTTCTTCCTTTCACGAGTTTCCTCTATCTATCTCTCTTTGTTTGTTTTTCCCCTTTTTCCCGATCCCTCTCTTGTGCCAAGTCTGAAGCGAAACGATGCTCACGCCGCCACGCCCAGGCGACGACGAAACGCCCCCTCCCACACGATTGCACAACAACTTTGTCGCGGTATCCAAACGCAGCACCACAGTGGGGACCTGCGGCCGTGACGGTGATGATGGTAGTGGTTGGTGGTTGTGGTGGTGGCGAGGAACGCAGCATCCCTTCTCTGCTACAGCGATTTTGGTAGCTACTAATCGTAATACTAACACTACGACAATGACGACTACGACGACTACGACTACTACAACTACTATTTCTACATTACTCCGACAACTACTTCGGCTGGCCAAAGTCAAAATTAAAATCAGACACTCAGAGCACCGGGTGGCTCGTTCCGACCAGCATGCCAGCAACACGCGGCAGATGAGATGACGCAGCGGCAAATACTACCGAGAGCCGAGACACATTGCTGGTTGGGCTGACGCTGGCCGATATACGTACGGATGGATGGATATAAGGATAGACAGACAGACAGACAAACGGAGGGCAACCCCCATTATCATCTAGGGAAACGATTGCGTATCAAAGTCGTTCGCTTTGTTTGTCGTTCGCTTTTGATTGAAGGAGACCGGAGCCGGGGGGGGATAAGAGTAAATGCGCGTTGCGCCATCGAAAAGCATTGTATGATGTTCTACTTGGGATTCTACCATGTCAACTCATAATAGTATTCGATCACGCAGCAGGAAAGCCGACCTTAGTTGGTTATATTCTGTTCATGATCATGCGAGAGCTATACCGAAAGGCGTAGTACAATAAAGATGGAGAATCTCTGTTTTCGCATCATTGGTGTTCGTTGGAGTACGCTCGGGTATTCAATTGTTTATTTAGACATATATATATATATATATATATATATATATATATATATATATATATATATATATATATATATATATATATATATATATAAGTTATTAATTTATTTGCTTAGATATAAGAGATAACAATTTTATCTTTATGATGCAATTCAATTCATTTTTTTTCACGCCATATATATATATATATATATATATATATATACATATATATATATATATATATATATATATATATATATATATATATATATATATATATATACATATATATATTATACGTTAAAATACTAAGCATTGGCTTGCTGTTCCAATGCTATTAGCCTTGTATCTGCTTGGGCATGAAGGTTACCCAAAACTATATAGTAGTACATACTTCCTTGATATGCGCAAGCCCATAACTCTTTTAAGATACGTGGCTGCCTTCAGTCGATCTACTCATGTAGGTTAACGACTAAAAGCTCCTCCTTAATTGTTTCTATTCCGTACGACGCAATAGAGCCATTGGGACAAAATGGCATCTTGTGAGCAAGTATTAAAAAAGACCTTTGCTAGCAGGTTGCTAGCAAAACGCCGCTATATATATATATATATATATGTTTCTTGCAAATACCATCTGGCCTGGTGGCTTCATTGTTGGTAGGCTACATATTGCTTCGATCCCTTCATCAACAATGAAGTCTATAGATACTTGGTCACTTCGTTGTGTGTCTTTTCCCGACTGGGTGCTGTAACACGTTGGCCTGGAGCACGGGATCGTATCCGTTGAGCATACGATTGAGCAAAAATGATCAACAAGCTCACCTGCGGATACATTCAACGCTCCATTACCAATGACGGTTTGCGTGAGAGCAGACACTTTCCTGAAGCGCTTGTAGTATTTTATATTTCTCGCCTGGACGTGTTGGTACTGGAAAACGAAATTCAAAAGCTGCGTTATTTTGTTTTGAATACATTTTTCAGCAACGAATTATTATTGGGGGGCCGGAAACCGACTGCCGGATGTAGATGCGCGTCTATGTTCTTCACGTACACGCGAAGTTTGCTGTATATCTTGAGCTGATATACTTCGCGTGTGTACTCAACATTTGCTGGCAAATATATCAATTGCCAAACTTCCCATAGGGGTCAAACTCCCTCAAATGTTGACACAGCAAAATTATTTGCTATCTAGTTATCGAAATCGTGCAATGTGTCAAGAAACGCCACTGTTCTACTTTAATCACGTTTGGGGATTAGCGACTCGGGTAGCAAAATAATCGTAATTAGGGCTGTGTTATTCTTGGTGAAACTTTCCGGCGCAACCTGAGTTTTTAATTTCATCATATCAATTAGCTGTAGAGTCCCTGAGAGACGTGATAAACGTGACAACTTTAGGCGGACTGAACTGCATACAGAGTGTTCATTTGGGAACGGAGCTTGTTCTAGGCGCAGGGGGATTGATTCTAGTAACTTGCTCTAAAGCTTGTGCAGTTATTTCTGTTTTGATATGTTTAGTAGGTATTGTTTGGTAGAGTTACTGCTAATCACGACTAAGCGAATTCGAGGCGTTATTTGTACTGTTACGACAAATAGTTTCCGAAAATAGACTGACCTTCAAAGCTGCCAGTTTTTGCTGTTTTCAAACACTTAATTTATGCCTAACAACAAGCAAAACTAGAAAATATTTATGAATTTATTATTACGAGTAGGTCTAAACCTAGACATGTAGTTATGGCTTTAATAGCATAAGTGTTTGTAATAAAAGTAACCAAACTAGAATAATGCACCGATAGAAACAGACAATCAGCTGTTTTGTCAGCTTTGCCAACAAATACTATGAATTGGCCGCCAGCAATCTCAACTCTAGAATGGCTTGGAAAATGGCACAGATCAGGGTTGTTCTAAGTTGACGATAAGCATGTTTACTTAAAAAACCATGTTCTAGCCGATTGTATCAATATATATATATATATATATATATATATATATATATATATATATATATATATATATATATATACATATTAAATTACGTAAGTAGACTCAATAGCACGGTATATGCAACAAACACAAAACGTCGCCCAACGAAGCCTATGCTTCTCTGCTACGGTTACTACTCGATATATGAACGCCGCTTGACGATGACAGTGGCATGTCGGATGCCCAGTTAGTTAGGTTAGGTTTGTTAGTCGAATCCTACCGGACCCCCCTCCTGCCCGATCTCTGACGATATGGCATGCGTCGGCGGCAACAACGCCACGGAGCCATTGGAAATGAATAGCCGGCATCGGAACCAAACCGGTCCGAGAGAATCGAGAACGCAGAGACGAGAACTCTACGAAGGTCAGGCTGGCAGACGCGAAAGTCATCTAGAGAACATCGGCGGCTGGCCGGCGGCTATTACTGAAAATAGAGATTTCCCTTTTTTTCGGCGGCCGGGCGGACGCAGGGGGAAGAGCCTCGGGCCGCGGACATGACGAGCGGCCTGTCTTGTCGGAGGGTGGTCAGAGGTGTGGCCTGCGACACGGCACGTTCATAGAGGTCACTAATTTGCTATCATCATCATCATCATTATCATCACCACTGCCACCACCACTACCACTATTATTCGCATTAACCACACCATCATGATTAGTACTGCTACTGCTGGGACTACTATTGGTACTACTACTAATACTGCAACTGCTACGCACTCGAGAATGGCTTTCGCCAAATGGAATTTGTCAACGATATGGTTATGACCGGTTACCGCCCACGTCGTTCCTGTTCTATCTATACTTGCTGCTGTTGCTGCTTCTAACGCTACCGCCCCTTCCCGGTCCGGTCCGCTTAAACCTCCGTATTTCTAATGGCGCAAGTAAGTCATTCGGCTGTTGTTTTGTTGCTGAACGACCATTCCGGGATAACATTTTTGGTTGTTACAAGGGTGGACGAATTGTATGTATATATATATATATATATATATATATCACGTCCTCTCTTTTTTTGTCGAATTTTCTCTCTTTCGCATCATTCTTCCTCACCCCTTATTTCTCGGGGGTGATAAATGGGAGAACACCTACAATACACGATCGAACAATCCGTCCAATACACAACGCTTTCCTACGTGAACTTATTGCTTTTGTTCACGTTGTTTAGGTTGTTTGTGCTGCTGCTGTTTCTGTTGCGCTCGTGATCGGCAACGTCTCTCCTTCATTCTATGGTTTCGATCTTTCTTGACATGGCGACATCCTGATCTTCACTCTCTACTCTGATCTCAGAACGAGGGTAGAGGGCTTTGCAAAATGACAGCGATGGCTATGACCGTGATGTTGGCTGATGATGGTTGGTTATGCATACGACATGGGTCAGAGAGGAGGGTAGGATGGCGAGAAAGAAATAAGAAGCCTTGGCATATATATATATATATATATATATATTATGACAGACATGTAGGTATCCTGATTTTGGTTTGGGAGATACTGATTTCGATTTAAATCCAGTTTTTCTTGTTTTGGCCCCTTGACGTGCTTGCCTCTTTGTTTTGTGGAGTCAGACGCCGTAAGCTCTTTCTCCCTCGTAGTGGTAGGCGTTCGTTCTTGATTGAGCGCTTAGGCCTCTAATTAATCGTAAAACGTTCTAGGGACTAAGGCTTATTGTTGGAATCAATCAGCAATTATTCAATGTAATGGGTCACCCATGGTGGGAACATGACAATTGGGTCCCTGCAAACGTGTGCACCTCTGCGAAGGGACCAGTGTAGGGACCAACCATCTCCGAAGGACTTCCTGAACCGAAATCGCGTTGCCCCGTTGCACATCCAGCGACAGCTTCCCGACATTCTGTAGCAGAACATGAGCGGACGGGCCCGGCCCGCCAAGGGTCTCGTAGGAAAGTGGATAAAACCCGTACGGGAACCCGATGTTGCATGCAACACTCAGTCAACACTTACTCCATATCCTCTCCAAGAGTTGTTGATCTCTTTTCAAACATGGGTTTTCGACTGGGGCTAATGTATATGTAATTTTAGGTAGTTTGTATGATTTTAGGAAGACTGACTCCATAAATACAAATGTGCAACGGTGGGGGTCAAACCCGTGCACCTATGTGTCTCCTCTGGTCACGAGGCGCACGCGAGTTCACTACGCCATTAGGCTTGACAGAGAGTACGCACACCTGAAATAGTTTTAGTGTACTTGTGGATTCCTAAGTATGCATGAGCGGGTGATCGGATTCACGTGTGTTTCGAGTTCTCTGTACTTCATATATATATATTTATATATATATATATATATATATTTATATATATATATATATATATATATATATATATTTATATATATATATATAGAGAGAGAGAGAGAGAGAGGGAGAGAGAAAGCGAAAGAGAATGCAAAATAAATTCGTTTTCTTCGGATGCGTATAGGACGATAGAATCAATATGTTTGATAGCATGTCCTATTTCGCTTTGGCGTCCAACTCCAGGCATACTTGCTCTGTCTGAGAAAACTACTATACGCAGCCTGACTGATCATCGGCGCATAGCTCAACAGCTATAGTTGTTGCGGAGACGTAGAGCGGCGCGGAGAAAGACGGATGTGTTCGACTCATCCAGCCGATTCCTGCCATCTCCTGGTCGAGATCCTTTGGTCGTGCCATTGCCACTGCCGCCCCGGCCGAGTTGCTGACGTGTCTCGCGCGTCAGTATCAGTGCAGTGGTGACCTCCAACAGGTATAAGAGAAGAAAAATGGTCTGGTCGAGAAAACTACCCTTTTTTCTGTGGTGGATGAAGGCCGATTCTACTCTCGGGACTTCTCACAGACAAACGTACAGACAGACAGACCGACCGACAGAGAGACATACAGCCGAACCAACAAATAGACGAACGCGCAGCAGCGGACGTCAATGTATGAGGAAAAAAGGGCTGACGTCTTTGCGTGACGAAAAAAATATGACCTGTTGCCGTCGTCGTCGTCGTCTATTCGAACCCTGCATACGCCCATCGATACAGGAACATACGCACAAAATCGAGGACGCGTACACCTTCTGCATCAATCTGCATCTACAGAGTTTCTCTTCTTGAATGATCTCTGTGGGGGTGGTGGGTAACTGGTCTTTTCGTCGGTTTTTTTCGTCGTAGCCCACCGATTAATGACCCGCGTTTGTGCATGGCTTGCAGAAGCTCTTACAGCAGCAACATCACTCGTCTGAGTACGTCCGGCGCGTGCAAGCCTCATGTTTGAAGCTTGAAGGCGGCCGAGTCCGCGTTCGCTCGCTCGATGATACTATCACCACGATTAGACTGTTCTTGGGGGTGCCGGTTAACCCCGACGACAGAAGAGTCCCCAGAGGGGTGAGCAACGTCGAGTGCTCGCGGAACTTGCTACCCCGAAACCAGGACGGCTATGACTGCGAGGACAACACTTTATAGATAGAGTGATACTTAAATAATTAAATAGATCGTCGAAGTCAAGCGGAATTCGACCCGGTGACCCTAGCGACCGTGATAATTATCGTCGCAATTTGCCTACATGCGTTCGTCATGTTAACATCACTATACTACCGTGTCGAAGTAGGGCGGAGATGCCAGACGATTCATCAAACGACTTCCTTAGGACGTGTTCTTATTATAACCATGCCCATCATTAGTGGAAATCCTACTTGATCAACAACGCACGCCTAATACCGTCATCTTAACGTGTGCTTGCCGGGGACTATGAACTCGAAATTGAACATGTTAGTTGAAACTATAATTAGTGACGAGGACAACATCTTTTGGCCGATGAATTATATTAGTCTTAAAGTCGCTACACTTTGATTTGGTGGTGATGTTTATATATATATACATATAAATAAATATATATATATATATATATATATATATATATATATATATATATATATATATATTACCAACAAATGCTTAGAACAGCTGTCTGAGTCCCCAGCCGATGACCAAAATGGGAACAGATGAACTACGTAGATAGACAAATATCTATCTTGATTAGAACTTGACATGTTAAGTAAACACACTCCTTGACTGCGGTCACTAGGCATTAATTAAGCACGCCTAGCGCCAGCGATCTAGCGTAGGTTTTAAACGCACGTTAATATAATATTTATATAAAACTCTACTCAAATAACTAAGCAACTTCCACCTTAGAGGATTTCATACAAGCGAGTTTTTTTGCACCATTGCCACCTGTCATCATCTGTAAGTGCGAGTTCATTCCTGCTCTAGTGCGAACGTAATAGACGAATGGCCGCGACGTTTTTCACTAAACAAGCAACAATATTTTATTAAAGCTACTATAGCTAAATATTGTATTTGCTATACTTGGTAGAAGGCAACAACCGTAAAGTTAACAGCTATTGTGTCTAGAACGAAACGGCAGCGCCTTGAAGGATTTTCTAGGGATTTATAGCAGCTGGTCCTTATGTGTTGTGTATTTTTCATGGCTTAGATTAGCTTTGTTAATGATAAAAAAAATTTATATATATATACATGTATATATATATATATATATATATATATATACACATGTATATATATATATAGAGTCGATGGAGCGAATTATAGCCTGAAACTTTGAAGCACAGCGAGGCAAGCCACAGCGTTGGCTTGCCGTTGGTACTACAAAACTTCGTTCCTCCACTGCCCAATGCAGAGACAGAAGTTTTTTTGATGACGAATCTTTCAGCCTCCACCTGCGATTGCTGAGAGAGTACATATACCCTGGAGTTCTAGTGGAAGAGTTCAATACTAGTATCAACTCTAACAGATCGACCATCTCGGTGTTAATTATTTTTGCAGGTAGCTTCGTTTCTTCAAATCGTCTTTCCAGTGGCGCAATGGCTTGGAATGACCAACTCGTGTACCAACCCGATCCTGTACGGTCTACTTAATAAAAGGTGCCCAGATTACGCCCATTGCTAGTTCACTAACTGCTTTTTCAAATAGTGTATATATATAAAGTGTGTTGCAAAAAATTAGCAACTCATGTTTTTTTGCGATAATTTCGGCTTGGTTTATTTGAATGGCTTGAAAAGCGCATGATGTACATGACGAAACATGAGTATAGTGTTGATTTCATTGCAATCTCAAAATCGGTTCATACAAAAAATAAAAAAAGTGTGAAAAAACAGTGTTGCAAAATATTAGCAACAATAACATGCTAACAACACAACTCTTGTTTGTAAAGGATAGTCGATACTACAGCTGATATTCGATCCCAGGGATCAAATTTCAGGAATATTGTCTAGCT
Organism: Dermanyssus gallinae; assembly: GCA_003439945.1. Classification (NCBI taxonomy): domain Eukaryota; kingdom Metazoa; phylum Arthropoda; class Arachnida; order Mesostigmata; family Dermanyssidae; genus Dermanyssus; species Dermanyssus gallinae. The sequence goes on from QVRM01006816.1 coordinate 459,032, forward strand.
AAATCAATCGTTATATAGCTGCAAAATATTCTACAGCTTAGTCGTTGTTCCAAACTAACGACGAATCTTATGTTTAAACCATGGGTCGTACAAAGGATATTTCGGATAACAAAAAGACAAGAATTGAGGCATATGCTGAGCTCGGTCATACAGTAACTGCTATAGCAACCAGATTAGGACGGCATAAGAGCACCATCAGCAGGTTCTTACACCCTGGAGTGAACCAAAGGTGCAGATCTAACAGAGGGCGTAAGCCAGTTTTGACTATTCGAGATCGGCGAAGGATCATACAGTTGGCTACTCATGACCAAATGTCTTCTTCCAGGATCAGGACTACTTTGGGAGTGCCAGTGCACCGATCCACAGTGTACCGAGTGTTAAGTTCTGACAAAAACGTGCGATACGCGAAAAGGAAGCTTATGCCGCGACTGCAACCGAAGCACATTGTCGCACGGCGTGAATTTTCGCATAGATACCAAACTTGGGATAACGAGTGGAAAAACATCGTCTTCTCGGATGAAAAGAAATTTAATCTCGATGGTCCTGACGGCTGTCAGTACTATTGGCACGACTTACGGAAGGAACCTAAATGGTTCTCGAAACGTGTGGCCGGTGGTGGCTCTGTGGAATATTGGGGCGCGTTTGGATATAATGGGAAGTCTGATCTAGTCGAGATTGTGGGCCGAAACAATTCTGACATGTACCAGCGCATTGTCGCTTCCCAGTTAGAAGCCCACTTCAGAAGAATTGGGGGACCTGACGCAGTTTTTCAACAAGACAACGCCACGTTTCATACCTCGGCTAGCACTATAGCCTTTTTTCAAGAACAAGGAGTGCCACTTTTTGACTGGCCGGCATTAAATCCAGACCTGAATCCTATTGAAAATCTTTGGGGACATTTGGTAAACCAGATTTACGCAAATGGTCGACAATATAATCATTTGTCGGACCTCAAAGAAGCTGTCCAGCAAGCATGGACTAATATTCCACTTTCGTACTTACAACAGCTCATTAACTCCATGAAAGACCGAGTTTACGATTTGATTCAGAAGAAGGGACGAAAAACCCGTTTCTAGAATAAAATATGTAGTTTCAAATGAGTCATACAGCCCTGCTAAGAATCGAATACGCTGTAAGGCGCTATTGTTGCTAATATTTTGCAACACTGTTTTTTCACACTTTTTTATTTTTTGTATGAACCGATGTTGAGATTGCAATGAAATCAACACTATACTCATGTTTCGTCATGTACATCATGCTTAAAATTTCAAGCCATTCAAATAAACCAAGCCGAAATTATCACAAAAAAACATGAGTTGCTAATTTTTTGCAACACACTTTATATATATATATATATATATAGTCATCCTTATGCGTACAAGGTGTACCGGCCAAACCTTTGGCAGGTTGCCTCACGCTGTCTGGTATCGAACGAGAGTCTGTTTCAAGTAGAATAACCAGCCGAGCAACCGGGTTGTTCCGGTGTCGAACAAACCGAGTTCTTACGCAGCAGAACGGCGGATTCACGATAAAGTGCGCTCTGTGACGGCTCCATAACTAAGTAAGGTACTGCAAAATTGCACTTCGGACGGTTCTTGGCTCGGGCTCAAAATGTGATGTGTCATTGCAAACCACGAGGACTTTGGGTTTTAGGACATATGCTTTCCAAAGTTGCAAAGCTTTTATTTTCCCCAAACTCACTTCCGATATGAAAGCCCTGCCTGACTGGCTAGCTAAAAAAATTTGTGCATGACGCGGAGGGAGTCCATGACGCGATCGCCTGAGACGCTTGTGGCTAAGGTGGCGCTACCTACAAGACGCTAGCTATTGTTCTCCTAGTGTTCAATCAATCAATAGTCATTTGTACGGCAGAGACTTTCCATTGACGTCCAGCGAGGCAATGCAATCTCAATTTTGGGATCGCTTGCTAAATGGTCGGCAGACCAGGGCTGTTCTAGGCTGAAAGTTAACACGTTTACTTATACAGAATTGTAATATGAATTGATGAGCAAAAAAAAGTGTTTGCTATCAATGGTCAGTAAGCAGTGCAGTAACAAACTCGCTCTATGCCAACTCACAGTAACCTGCCCTGACTCGCATGCCTGACACGTTTGTGCAGATACCGCAGCGAGTTTCGCGCGCTGTTCTCGGGCCGGCGCAGTGAATTCGACCGTTCGATAGGCACGTTTCGAGTCCGCGGCTCGCCAGCGGTGACGACCTCGGCGTCGCGATCGCTGGCGACGCCAGCCATTGAGGCATCGAACGCCACCTCGATGGCCTCGCTTTCCCAGCGCCAAAAGGCGAAGCGTGCCTCGTCTGTCCTCGTCGTTCGCGAACGATCGGAGACCGCCAAACACAGCCATGGTCACTGCTTTCAACGCAGTGACCAGCGCCAGAACGGAGGTAATCGGAGCAACAAGCGCAACAGAAACGCCGACTCCAGGCCAAGCGTCGGCCACCCACCAGGAAAGGTTTCGGGTTCGACCGCGCTTGCGGACACCGGTACAATGGAGCGCATCGAAACGATACCAACTTCAATTAGAACCCGCCGCAGCGAAGCACCACATCAACAACAACGTACGTCGCCCGAAGACGTCTAACAGCCGATTTTTATATATATATATATATGGATATATATATTTATATATATATATATACACACATTTGTATATAGACATACTTACACTGTGCTTCACCAAAAAATGCAACACTACTGACACATAGCCAACTCGACTTACATAAAAAATAACCATTAAATTAACGTTAACACAGATGTTCTCTATTTCAATCTACTACCTTAATCTATTTACAATTCTGTATGTCTATGATCGCAGTCGCACGCATGACAGCATACAACTCAGTTTGCCTCATTTGTGGAATCGCTTCAATGCGGTCTCTTCTCTTCGTTTATCCACTAATTGCTACTATACGAAGTTAACACCATTCGAAAGGGTCAAACATCACTCATATAGGTATCCTACTTTGTATGAAACGGTATATAAATGTTTTTTCAGCACCAGCGGTTCGAGTCAGTTTGATGCATAATAAACCTATTTCGTATACGCTATAGCGGGGAACATCTGTATTGGAAGACGCAGTTTTAATTTGAGTAATTTTTCCCAATTATGCATATTGTACATATATAACTTGCAACTACATAAACCGCAGGACATCTACGATAAACTATATGAGGATTACCAAATGAGGAGAATGTTCCTAATGGCCAAGCACGCTCCCTGTGTGAAGAGGAGACGCAACGCAACATGTGTATGAAGTAGGGGAGCCAGCGCTGCCGTCCACTAATTAGCTCTATTCAACAGAGGCAATTGAGACACGTTCTAACAGCTTCCAACAGATATTAATGCAGTAGTCGCGTCTATTAAACATACTCGCTATAGGTCCGTTCAAGCCTCTCTTCAGGTAACTAAATTACCGGCGCGGAGTATGAAAAAACGCACACGTTAAGAACGTCCATATTGAGCCATAACGAATGCAGTTACAAGTGTTGGAAGCATAAAGAGGAGCGAGACTCTAGTTGAGTTAAACACCGCTCTCTTCTGTTATATACAGTGCGCCGAGATAGCACAACTTAGTACAGAGCACTTAAAGCTCCACTTGGAATAATGAATGCAGCATGCTTTCTATATATGTATATATATATATATATATATATATATATATATATATAGCAAGTCTGGATAACCTCGTTTCAAGCTTTGGGGTATGGTCAAGCTCGGTGAGAAAATTGATTTTGAAAAATGGAAGCGGAAAGGTTTCGTATAGGAGTGAGATGCTTTTTCAATAAATGTTTCTAAGCTATGATTTTACGTAAGCTGTTCGACACTAGTTTCCTAAACGCACGTAACTATCGTGATATTAAAGGTAGTTCTACTCAATAAACAATAACAAAATTATATTATCATTTATTGAGTCCCTGCTCTAGATAATACGAATGACATTTCAGATGATGTAGAATTTTCGCCGCTATGCCAGTTTTTCAATTGAGTAATGAGTTTTCTCATAATCGTATATTTTTTAAACTTATGTCAGCCTACCAAAAAACAGCATAAAAAATTGTCATCTTACTCCTATACGAAACATTTCCGCTCCCCCTTTCCATTGGCAAAAACAAATTTCTCAGTGAGCTTGCCCATGTCCCAGGGTTTGAGACGATACTATCCGAATATCCTGTATATATTAATCATTTACAATATATATATATATATATATATATATATATATATATATATATATATATATATTTATTGTAATGATTTATTAATCATTTACAATACGTTTGCACACTCGGCAGTGCTCGCCTTATATATATATATATATATATATATATATATATAGGGGCCCTAAGGAGCGCTAATAGACGCTAGATTTCTTTGTTTATTTTGTTCACATTGAATTTGGGTTACAGCCCTGAGTTCAAGTAAAAACTGCTCAGCTGACAACATTACGGATCTAGCACAATTGGTGCACGTGCGCCCGCGTTAATTTGCGGGCCTGCAAGCCAAAGCTGTAGAAGGAGATTAAATCACCAGCGTTACGCAAATGGCGCGAATTCGTCTGTGTATATGAAGTGTGTATTAAGTGTCTGTATATAAAAATAAAGGTTTGTTCTGAAGTATATATATGTGTGCTACTTGCAGTCGCACTTTTGCTAGGCTTGCCCACTGCGGCGGGTTTCTATTCATCTGTCTTATTCTATCTGTATTTGTGCGTCAATCCTTGATGTAGAAGGTGGCTATCGATACTTACCACTTCGTGTTTGCAAGCGGAATTCTAGTTGCCGTTGCACAGAGTAGTGTTTGGCTGCGAGCAGCTTTTTGTTTTCGGAAAATCACTATGACTACGCCCGGTACTAAAAAAATGTCGCTTTGCCTGGCGTACTTCGGCGAGTTGATCTTTAACAGCGGGGTTCACTTAACTCCGTAATCGTAGCGTTTTGGCCTCGCATCGTAAGGCGTTGTTTAGTTAGAGATCCCTAGCGGCCCCCATATATATATATGCAGCGAAACTGAATCCAAACCGACAACTTATTTGTAACATTGTTTCAGGTTTGTGCATATAACTGTATGGATAATGAGCTTACAAAGATATCTATTTTAACGGACGCAATAACGTACCGTTTAAAAAGTAGCTTTCAAGATCTACCAATTTGTTGGCAATGGTTAAGACAGTCGGACGGGCCATTGAGTATAGTGTGGCTGACTAGCCCGTTTGTACAAACAAAAATACAAACATTTCCAAAAAAACTATACATACATACTGTAGGATAGCAGTGTCCGTTAAGCAGCGCGGGCATAGACAGCGTCGGTTAGCGGCAATGCTGAAGCAAACTAAATGCATGGCGCTAAATAGAGGATGCCGCTATACCAGTTGCGAAGACGCGGGAAGTCAGTAAATGCGCGGGCAATCTGTGAGTATATATGGAGGCATGAGAATAAATGAGTCAGTCGTCGTTGGTGCGAGCCAGGCAGAGGACGTGTGTTGTTTGAGCGAGAAAATGGCGAACTCGTAACGGTCGCCGCCCGGTCATGGGGGTGGTGGACACTACAACTGACGCAGCCGACAGGATCCGAAAGAAAGAAAAGGCAGTGCAACAATGCACACAGGTCTGCCACCCCCACCTCCGGTTCTGCGATCCATGGACCGGCCAACAATACCGTGGAGAGAATAGCACCGGGCACGGAGCCGAAGGAAGACGGCGAGGCGACTACGTCAGGATGGTGACGAAGTTAACAGAGATATTCAAGGAACACAAGGGAACAGCCGTTGCCGACGACGAAATCGGCAGCCGTTGCCGGTGAAGACAACGGTGAGTACTTAGCGGCACTGCGGTGACTGGTGGTGAGGTGCAAGCTCGACGTTCGAACCCTGGTGTTGAGGAGCCACCTCATTCTGGGGCGACTAGGCCACAGGTGAGAGAAAAGCTTCTCTTCGAAGAGGCCTTGCGGGTCGAACTGAACGGCCGCGCTACACGAGAAGAGATGCGTCACGGATGCCAGATGGATCGCAGGAGGAAACAAGTAGGTGAACGAGGTTCGGGAAGCGAAGGGCCACCGGAAAGAAGCGGGCCAAGGCTGTCGGCAGGGCGATAACGCGGAGCGGGTGGATCGTGCGCGGATGGAAAAGCCACGAGTACGGGACAGTCGAACAGGCCCTAACGGCCGCGTTACACGTGGAGAGGTGCGTCACGGAGGCCAGTATGGATTGCAGCAGGACACGAGTTGGTGAGCGAGGGCCGGCGAAACGAAGCGAACCGAGGCTGGCGGCAGGGCGAGATCACGGAACGGATGGATGCCAGGCGTGGGGATGAACGAGGCACGAGAACGGGGCCGAAATGTGCCCGGCAAAACAAGTGAGGAGCCGAAAGTGTGGCAAGTTTGGCCATTTCGGCCAGAAGTGTACGAACGCGGCAGAATGTGCAGGCGATCGGCGTGGAGGCGCGGCCACCCTGGGATCGTTGGGCCAACGGCGAATGCCTGGAGGCTGCGGAGGATGCACATGAGGATGAGCGAGCGCGAGTGGACAAACCGAAGGAGCACCCAGACGGGAGAAGAATGGCAGTCGGAACCAGATTCGTGCGGTCGTGCCCGGCGACTGGGTCAGTATACGGAGGCCAGCCGCCGCCGGGTGCGCCACATGATGTTCATGAAGACGACAGCGCACCGCTCTGAAGGACGTCCACGACGGGTTAGACGCGCACCAAGGCATTTACGGGAGTTCGTGAGTAAAGACGGGATAGAATTCAAAACAAGCCTGCGAAGGGGGGGAGAATGTAGGATAGCAGTGTCCGTTAAGCAGCGCGGGCGTAGACAGCGTCGATTAGCGGCAATGCTGAAGCAAACTAAATGCATGGCGCTAAATAGAGGAAGCCGCTACACCAGTTGCGAAGACGCGGGAAGTCACTAAATGCGCGGCCAATCTGTGAGTATATACGGAGGCATGAGAATAAATGAGTCAGTAGTCGTTGGTGCGAGCCAGGCAGAGGACGTGTGTTGTTTGAGCGAGAGAATGGTGAACTCGTAACGATCGCCGCCCGGTCATGGGGGTGGTAGACACTACACATATATATTGCCTTACACTTGGCACTAGTGTAAGAAAATAGGTATTTGTTTTTCCCAGATTACACTGGTCTCTCTAAAATGCATATGAAGTAAAGCTTAATTTTACGATAGACATGCGTTAGCATTAACTTTTTTTTGTTTTGTTCTGGGAGGTTTCGGGAATGCATGATGCACATGCGCCACTAGCAGCCTGCGTGACTAGTGTGAGACTCGCAAACCCACTAAACCCGGATTCCTCCCCACCCCCCCAGGCTCGGTATTACTTTGGCATTACATCGAAGCCAATGTAATAACGCAAAATAATAATTAATAATAATAATAGGAAACGGCAGAGACGCCTCTCCTCTTGTGGGAGAGGCGTCTCTGCCGTTCTCCTTCAATCAGCTCTATCCCTGACTATCATCCCGCATGTCTACCTGCCGTTGGATAGGGGGATGCCATTTTGTAATCCGTCCTGTGAGGGTGCGTCGAGACCATGAGGGCCTGGCTGCTCCCCACCCCCTCCCCCCTCCCTCGGCTCCTCGTCTCGACCACTCTCCCTAGAGACCCGCTCAAACCTCTCCCGCCTGGCCGTTTCCTTGGCTGTCTTGAGTGTCAATACGGCGTCGAACAAGTTCGTCGCCTTCCTCCATGCCTCCGCCGAAGTCATCATATGGGAGACCACCTCCTTGATGAGTCGGCCTCTCACAGCGGTTGGTGCTGCGTCCCGTGCTTCCTTGAGAGCATCACACCGCAGAACAGTATGCTGGAACTGGCCGTGTCCGGTTAGAACCTGAGTCGTCCAGTAGGAAAGCTCCCCGTGTCGGCGGTCATACCATGCCCTGAGGTCCGGTATCAGACTCTTGGTCCAGCTCCCTGTGGTCACACCGGGTTTTACCTGCGCCCATTCCTCGTGCCAGGCCGATATGGTGGCACTCCTGGTCCTGGTGAGATCCAGACCTTTGTTTAGATACACTTCACTTCGTTCAGCCACTAGGAGGTCCCATGGCAGCATTTTGGCTAGGACCAGGAGAGCTTCGGTCGTCCGCATTGCCATGTCCCCCCAGACTGGGGCTGCGTATAGCGCCGTTGATTCGGCCACCGAGGCCAGGAGCCTTCTTTTCACCTCAGCCACCCCACCGACCCTAGGCATGATCCGCGCCAGGTTCAGGGAGACCCTTCGGGCCTTTTCGGCCACGTACTTAACGTGTGCCGATCCAGTCAGTCCAGTGTCTAGCATGACCCCAAGGTACTTAACCTTCTAACCGCCATCACGAGGTTAATGCCGGTCGTCCTCTTTCTGCCTGTTAGGTACATCGCCTCCGTCTTGTCGGGCGCCAGTTTCAAGTGATGGGACTTCATCCACTCGGACACCATTGACAAGGCCTCATTGGCGGCGCTCTCCAGGGCTCTTTCGGTCCTGGCCGTTATCATGAGTGCAAGGTCATCGGCGTACGCCAACGTCTCCACCCCATACGGGAGACCTCGGATCTCGAGCACCCCGTCGTAAGCTATGTTCCAGAGCACGGGTCCTAGAATCGAGCCCTGTGGGACTTCGGCAGTAACCTCGTACTCCTGCCCCCCTGCAACCAAGCCTCTGTCATCTAGGTAGGATGAAATCATTCGACGGAGGTAGAGGGAAAAGCCCTTCCTCTTCATCGCCTACACAATTACTTTCCAATTCATTGTGTTGAAGGCATTTTTGACATCCAGGAGGATCAGGAGCACGAATCCCCTTGTTTTAGGGGTCTTCATAGTCTCCTCAACCGCCCGTTTCAGAACCTTCTTTAGAGCCCCTAATGCGGATCTGCCCTTCCGGAAACCGTACTGGGCATCTGATAGGGCGTTCCTTTCCTGAATCTCGTCGTTTAGTCTCTTGACTATAACGTTCTCCAGGAGCTTACCCATGGCGTCAATGAGGCATATGGGCCGGTAAGCCGAAGGCCCCGTCTTCCTCCCGGGTTTGGGGATCAGAACCAGGCTTGCCCCTTTCCACAGCCTCGGGAATCTCCCCTCTCTCAGAAGCTTGTTGGCAAGGTCTTGGAAGACCTTAGGCCACGTTTTGACCAGTAGCCTCGCTACCTCTGGGGGAATTCCGTCTAGGCCGGGCGCTTTACCGGTTGCCAACCGATTCCGGGCTTGTTCGACCTCCTCCAGCGTCACCTCCGGAATGTTTTCCGGGGTGACCGAGAACTCCTCGTTTTCTCTCCGCGGCTGTGCCGGAAAAAGGCCGGTTACAGTCTCCCGCAGCACATCCGGGGGAAGTTTCGGGGGAGGTCTCCGGAGTTTGGCCATAACTATTTGGTACGGCAGGCCCCATACGTCGCTCTCCACCGCCTCTATCAGCTCTTTCTCTGCACGGGCTTTACTTTTGGCGATGAGTCCTCGGAGTCTCGATCGAGCAGGCTTGTACTCCGTCAATTAGGATTCAGCTCTTGTGGTCTCTCGCTCCCCGTAAAATCCCACCCGTCGTTTTCTTTGCGTTAACCAGCTGCGTGTTCTCGTGAAAATCCTATTTAGCCTAATGCAAGCCCTGCGGGCAGCTGCGATCCCTTTGTTCCACCAGTAGTTGGAAGGGTGGCGGCTCCCGTGGTGTTGTGAGGGAGCAGCTTTCTCGCATGCTGTAGAGAGTATGCTAATTATTTGATATTCATCCCCCACCGTGTCCCCCAGTCGTTTGCAACCCTCGTCTATTTCAGCTACTAGAATCTTGGCATCGAGTTTCCGCATCTGCCATCTCTTACTAGGGGGCGGGGCGAGGGCCACCTCGGGGGTACTGATGGTGAAACAGATGTATCTGTGGTCACTCATGGTCTCCTCCGTCTCCCTCACCCTCCACTCTACAACCAGTGGAAAGGCCGCCTCATTGACCATTGGTAGGTCAATGAAGGCCGTCTGGCTCCCTCTGGAAAAGGTGGGGACCCTTCCGTCATTAAGAACCATTAGACTCTTTTTAGCCATCCACTCCTGTAGAGTTTGGGCCCGTTTAGTTGTGGTTCGGCTACCCCATGCTATGCTGGCTGCGTTAAAATCCCCGGTGATCACTACCCTCTTACCTGCATGTGCCCCCGCGCTCTGCGCAAGTTCCTCGAGAAATTATTATTAGCATAAACTGGAATAACTATATATATATATATATATATATATATATATATATATATATATATATATATATCTCAAGAGCCAACATTCGTCAGCTTAATAAACTGCAGTTAGTTCAATTAGTGTATGCCCACTTGGTCAATCGCCGCGTAAATAGTCCACTGGTGAATTTGAAGTAAGTTAAAACGTTAGAAAGTTCTCGTGTAGCTCAATAAATACTAATAAGGCTATGTAAACATTTAAAAACGTTTTAGAATGGCGTCGGTGAAAAATGATGCCCCATTACTGTTGTCAGATGCCACAATTTTTTGGGTTAATTACTTTTGATGCAATTTTCTGTGAGAAAACAGCGGGTTACAGAAAATGGAAGTAAAAAATTCGGTTTGATCACAGCATCATGGTGATGCGTTTCATTACTGTAGTGCAACATCAACGCGAATTAGGTGCGCCGAACAGCTTACAGCGACTACTGGACAAAAATCCCTACCCACGGAGACTGTGGCTCGTGGTTGTATAGGTTCCGTTTTTGAAACGTTTATTCTTAATAGTGAATCCTGTGAGAAACTTTCGAAAACAGCGACCAAGTGACCACGAAAAATGTGATGCAGCATTCGAGAAAAACAAAATCCAAAGTATGAATAATAAGTGCAAGCAACGAAAACACAGACGTAAGTTAGGTTAGATGGTACAAAGCATGCCTCATCCTAAGGGCGCTGACAGGGCGCGTGGGGCTGCGAACAAAAGCTGGCGAAAGCTCACTATGTCCAGTCTGAACATCAGCCAGCCTGCGGATCTGATTATCACAAGCACCATCAAAAACGCGCTGCGGTCATGAAATTTTATCGACGCGGTCATGCAATACGCTCGCAGATGCTTTTTCATCTGGACGCGCATTCAAGGCAAGAAAGACGAAACGTCGAAAGAGTTGAGTCTCTTATTTCGAGGTAGGTCGATACGAAAAGGTACCGTATAGATCAGTCGTCGGCTCTCAATTACCATGTGGAGTTGATCTAGAAAAAATGGAAGAGTCAGCACGCACGTCAAAAGTTTTCTATAGGGATATTTTTTGTAGGAAAATCAACCAGGTGGTCTGGTTCGAGCTATGAGCTATCGTGAGCTGTTTTTCCCGTTGTTTCCGATGTCGGGATTTCCATAGAGTTCCTATGTTAACAGAATGGGGACGTGAACTACTGGTGTATGATCTGTATCTGTATCGGTATTCGTGTGGTAGACGAAAGATCGTGCCCAGAAATAGGCTCCTTGTGAAGAGCATGAAGGTCGAGATTTATTTTATCTGCAGCAGGCATGTAACACACTTGCATGACGCCAGAATCGCTTCTCTATTGGGTTGGCATTGAGCATCGACCTTATAAACCCTTATGAACCCCCCATGCGATTCAACAATGGATGCTCTATCGATTGCACGGATACGACATACATATGATCACCCGATTCTCAGCGCCATATTTCGTGTTCTAATTCGAAAATCGCCAGTTTTCAGTCACACCGTACACCAACTGCTAACGTCCTCCTTCTTAACATGGGCCTTTATGGGAATCCAATATCGGTAACGGGGAAAACGGTTTTAATACCACGTATCGGACTGGTTTGGGATCGGGATCAGTTCATGATCTATAGTTCTAGTGCGTACATGTCAAAATTGTAAGGTACTACATGGGAAAGCTAAAAACTTAGTTTATATTCAAAACAGACCCACGAATTTTGGAATTTTGCGAACCAATTTAGGACGACTATTTTTGGCGTTCAATATATTATTGCAGGCAAAGCTTGTATGTTTAGTTTTCTAAGTAGTAGTTCTTCAAGTAACTCGTTAGATTGCAACCGCACAATTTCTCTGAGACGATGCCCGGCCAGTTATTACCCGCTGCCATTTCTAAACAAGACACTATAGTCCCTTCATAATGTCTTATTTTAACCGTAAAATTAAATTAATCGAAATGCAGTTCCTCTCGCATGAAAGCTTTCGTCTACCTGCCACCTCAATGCGATGATGTTAAGATTGATGATGCGATCAGTGTTGATCTAGCGGGGCTAAACCTCCAGCTGCCCATTTTGGTCGGCGACGATCTCAACTGTCGTATTGATAGTGGTGTCACCGACAGGAAGCATGATGAGGGCTTTTTCAGCTTCAAGAGAACAGAGGCCTGCATTGCGCCAATGAGCGTGATAAATTCACTATGTTTCCAAAGTGTGAGGATTACTATCGATCTCCTGCTTCACAGCCTTCAACATCCAACGGAATTTCAGGAATGCCAGGGGCGCACCCCTCGTGGGTAGCCAACAATGTACTTTTCTAGGCAGCTAGCTTTGCGTGTATTGACGTGCGAATTAGGGCTGTCGAGACCAACTTCTGACATTGAACAAAGCAGCCATGCTTTGGAGGCCGCTGTCAAAGCGGCTGAAGTTACAAAGAAGTACAGATAAAAACGGGCGCGGCCCTGGTTTACATAGGCATGCTACTTAAAACATCGGGGAATCTTGAGGCTCCTCGCCGAGCCCGGGCTCTACGCTTCGAGTCCCAAATGGTTGCTGATAGTAGGGTGCTACTATGGCCGACATAGAATAACCTACAAGAAACTGCTCGTGGAGTAAGCGTCAGTATGATTAGGAGGAGGAGCTTGAAAAACAGAGCGCGAACTCCATGTCTACATTGTTCGCCAACGGAACAAAAGCATAAACGGCATGACAAGGGAGCAGCTGCGGCAGCACTTTTCTACCGTTCTGCTCGATGCTTAACCCAGTTATTAAGCAGCCGCACACTCTAAAGCAGCACTACATAAATTCGCCGTTTACGATGGACGAAGTGGTGCAGATCTTGCGCGGGTTATCCAAGAAGAAGAGTAGTGGTCCTGATAGGATCTATTACAAACAGTGGGCTAAGTCGTCCGATGTTATAGCAGGGTGTATATCACATACTTAGCGGGGGACACGAACCCCTGGTTTGGCACGAAGCCTCTGCTATTCAAGGGCAAACACGGTGACAACGTGGGCGATTTGAATCTCTATTGGTACTAGGGGTATCACATTGTAACGTACTCTCAAGAAAATTTTTACTCGAAAAAAAGACACGCTGAGATGGGTGGTTCTTTTCTGAAGACCGCCTTGAAGTAACTATAGGAGGCGAGGACACCTTGCAGCTGAGTCAAAACGTAGGGACCCTACAAGGGGACCCTCTTAATTGCCTGGCCTTTTCCTTGCTCGTAGCAAATCTAGCCCGCCATGTGCGGGAAGAGTTTAGAAACGCCGTCGTCGTTATGTATCTAAATGACATAGTAGTGACCCACCGGAACCGTGGTGCCATTCGTCAAATAGTCGGCGTCGTAGAAGGGTACCATCACCGCAAGGGCCAGCAAATAAATTCGCGCAAGACGAAAGCCGTTAAGTTTCGCTGTGGGGGTCAATTGGCTACAGCAGACGTTATTCCCTGTCGCGGCCACCCGCTAGAGTTTAGCAACTGCTTTCCGTATTTGGATTGGAGACTACACAATACAGGAACGACTCCACCACATCGGCGACAGGTGTCGGGCAGCCATTGCCTCTATTCGATTGACATTACCTGCTTACTTGCTATAAGCGTTCCTGTATGCACACAATTCCCTTCAGCAGCGATGTATTATTACTGATATGTGCTCGCATTTGAGACCCCGTTTGCTCAGCATGTGGCACAAGACAGCGTTCTCTGAGGTAGTCTAGTGTAGACGCGACCGCTTATTATTATGCAATAATATAATGACACCCTATTTTACGGGACCCGCTGAGGTTTGTAATGTAAACATCGGGCACAATCTGAGAGTTACGGAATAAAATGACTCTTTCTTTTTTTATTTTTTTATCAGTCAAACGATGACTCACCTACTGATGAGCGTTGAGTGTTTCGGTACCATCGATAACCCAAGATCCATCTACGAGTGGAGTGCGCTTCAAATCAACGTGAGTTAATATTCATGTCGCGTCTGAGACTCACACGTCCACTTGTATATATATTATATGGCTTTTAGCATGTTGTGGTAACAAAATGCTCGCGTCCGCAAAGAAAATTTCAGCTAAGTTGCCTAGTCTATGTTGACTGCTGTGTTGCAGAAATTGCTAGTGGAATGCAGCAACAAAGTTACGCGTTAGAGCGAAGGTATTGAGGTCTGAAAACACTGCATTCGTTCAGAAACAAGTATCAAATCCTTTTTCTCATCCAACTTTAGACTGGGCGCCAAGCCCAGCGTCAGCCCCTGCAGTTAAGAAAACGTTGACTAGAATCCGCTGTTCAAAGGCAGCGGCTTCAGCACGAATTCAACTAGTTTACTTTGCCCAAATCCTTTATGACGAAACTCATTTTGGACCAGATTTCGAAAGCGTCTTCTCATGCTCCGCGGTGGGCTGCTGTGTCATTTAGCCGTTGTGTACGAAGCAGACGCCCAGATGTCTGCGGCATTAATTTGACATTATCTTTCCTAGAGTAAGACGCAATTGACGAAAGAGACATAAAACAGAAAGCTTTCTTGGAATGGCTTATCTGGAATGATGCAACCCGTATATATTTTCCACAAAACACGCTTGTATGGGTGTGTTCGGCTCGAGTGTTTGTAGCCTTGTACATGTAGTGCAATAACTACCGCTATTGTATATAACGATACATAAAATAATAGTAATAAAATTATTAATTAAAAAAACAAGGAAAGGAAAGAGAACTTTCTTCTGATAATTCCCGCCTTGTAGGCATGACTGCTAAGCGTTAACAACTTGTGAATAGTATATGATAGACGGTGTACATACGTTCGCATTTGTACTTCGACCGATGCTTTCTGAAGCCACGGTGCGCAGACAGCACCATCCACTATGCATCAATATATGTGCACGTGGAAAAACAATAAAATCACCTAATTAAAATACAGTACAGCTGTATTTGATAAAGGATCAAACAAGGATTTTACATTAGCCACAATATGTTGGATTTGCTTATTACAATTGAGGGAGAGCTTGTCACCGAGCTATCAGGTGGCTCCCTTTACTACTGACCATCGAGTTCCCAGTTTTTCGATTCTGATACTTTCCTCACACCCCTTACAGTCGGGTGGCGGATTAAAATTCTGAACGGCTAATTATAAGTCGACCTGTACAAATATTGCAAGCGTAAATTGAATAACATTCTTTGCATGATGTGATAACAGTGAGCAGATGTATAATTTATTTGTCGTAATTAACACGTTCTTATCGAGGCACATACGCACCAAAGATATAATAATACCAATCTCAATATGACAAGTCTTCCACGATTAGAAGAGCTTATGGCTGAAGATGCAACTGAAAGCATCTCACTAAAACTCAGGTAGGCCTCGACAATGTTGAGAATTCTCGAAAGGTCGCAACTTTAAAGATGCTAAACCACCTTATCGCTAAGCGAGGTCGTGAATAAATCACTCTACTAAAAGTCAATGATTTTGTTGTTATTGACAAGAACCAAAATTAAAAAGCGGCGGCATTTTCCAAATTGTTCTTTTCTGTATGTATAATGCTGGATGATGAGCCGCCGTCACGAAAAGATCGTGTGCATACAAAAAGACGTCGTAACCAAGCAACAAATAGGCGTTTTTTAACGGCAATCGAGGACACAATTAAAAGGTCAAAACACTCAACAACAGGATGGTATACCACGTATTTTTTTATATAAATGCACTTGTAATTTGATAGCTGAAGCATTTTTGTACACTTTCCAGAAATCGTAATGGGATGGGCAAGTTTGCTCGTTATTTTGGAGCTCAATTGTAACACCTGTGTTTAAAAAAGGTGCCAAGAATTCGGAGAACTACCGGCCGGTGGCTCAACTACCCATCGTGCACTTTAATGGAGAAGTTGATCATTGATCTCGTTAAAATAGTTCGGCGTGTAACAAAATGATTGTCATAAATTAGTATAGGTTCGCTAGGGTCCACAGGGACACAACTTTTTTTGATGATTTTCGATAAGAGCCTACACACAAATAATCGTAGAACATTTCATGGCACATATTTTATTATATTTTTTAAATATATTAGACAAGATGAATTGTACAGTGATGTTGCAAAAATTAACAAGTATTGTCATAGATTCCACAACTCTTCAATGGATGTCCGCATACCTTACCAGAAAAAAATATACTATCATAGTCGGTAACCTGGGAAGCGACCCCCTCCTTTGAACCGCAGGGGTGCCGCACGGATCGCGTATTAGGCCCCTGTTTTTCAGAATATACATCCTCGCTTATGTAGTAAAATACATTTTATTGGCCCTACAATAACTACTAACGCCCCACTAACTCAATTTCACGTATGATAAAAGCTCGCGCGGTCTCTGCAATTTGAGTACCTAAGTTCAGATCACAATCAAAGTTAATTTCGGGATCTTTGTATTACGCGACCCGGGGAATAGTTTGGCAGTAATGTAATACTGTGTGCCGTCCGTTTTCGATTTTACGACCGCACATTTAAAGACAGGTGTTTCTATCTTTTTTGTGTCTATTTCGTTGTATTTTATTTCTTCACGAAGTGTCCCTAGAGCTTTTAACACTTAGTCCAGCAGTGTTTGAACTGTCTGATCCCTTCGGAATATGAAGGGATTAAACAGTTCAAACTGTCTGATCCCTGATTACAATCAGCTAATCTACAGTGGCAATGTCCTCTTTATTAGACAAAAATGTCATTCTTCCCGAGTCAGATATTAAGGTTTCAGAATAGGAAAAGTCTCAAGGAGCCAAATCAAAAGAATAGACTGTGGGGCAGGTAGGTAGCAATAACTAATTTTTGTCATTTTTTATGTGAAGGTATGGACCGAAACTTTGTCATGACATTTGCCCACCGATCCTTATTTCCAGCTCTTCGAGAAGACGGTTCAAAATGTGAAATATTATATTCCAGTGACTGCCTGAGCCTTTTGTAAGAAATCAATTAAGAGTTCTGCTTGTTAATTCCTAAAAAGATTGCTCTGACCATCCCGGCCGATTAAGGGGCTTTTGCGTTCTTCGGCGCGCATTCACCAGACGTTGTCCACAGTTTTGACTGCTGATTCGAATCGGTTAAAAAGTGGTAGATTCAGGTCTCGCCTCACGGCCAAATATCGACGCCAAATTAAAGTCTTGCGGATTGCGCTTAAGCATTGACGAACATAGTCTGTGTTTTTGATTGATGACCAGTTTGCAGCACTCGTCTCGCACATGGTTTTCATTTGTATCGTTCGTGCCGTATATTATGAGCCTTGCCTACTGATCTTAGCTGTTTCACCTCCCTCATAAAATTGGAATTTTTATATATATATATATATATATATAAGACTAGGTCAGATATATACAGACATATATATACACGCGCCAGTCCGTCTTTTGCACCTAGACTTATACACCAGCCAATGCTGCACTAGAACAGTTCGTTCTTAGTATGCCAAGGCATACAAGCACAGGTTAGTAATCCCCGTGACAGCATAACGGCGCCGAACGGTCATGTGTAAATTTGTGACCGTAAAGTCGCGCCACGACCAAATCCACCAAGCGAATTAAACGAGCCCTCTCAATAAACATTTTGTTATTTATTTTACTATTTATATAATTAAGCGCCAAGGAGTAAAGTAATTATTTAAAGGATTTGCAATAATACGTTCAGACCTCACAACTGTAACAGTGTAAACACTGTTACAGTTGTGAGGTCTCATGTAAGGAATTAATAATAATAATAATAGAGGGTAATGCACCATCCGTTTTGATGAGAAATCTAAGCTCCGCGTTTTCTTTTCTTTTTTTGTGCAATCGTAGCCGACTACAGTCCACTCCGGCTTTCACTCGGTCTAAATTGTAAACCATAAAAACCCATTTAGAAAGCATCGACCGCGAACTTGACGCAACGATCTCGCCCCCAAATGCAAGGCTATGAATTTGCCACTAAGCTACCTTGGTCGGTCTACGCAGCGATCCCTGTATCTGGCCATTATCGCAACGCCATCGTCTCTAATGTAGCGCTATAGCTGCGTTAGACTCCTCCCCTCCTTCCCCCCCCCCCCGCTCCGGGGGCGCGACAGACAGCGACGCTGGAAAGCGCCAGAACCCCTATTCCATCCATCTGGTTTTCCACGCTGCTTTTATGCGTCCTCGTAATGCCAGCGTGGTTTGGTTGGCTATCTGCTACGTAAATAGTGTATCTCTGTAACTGTGTGTGAGTGTAAGTGAGCACGTGTGTGTGGTGTGTGTGCCTAGTTAATACAGCGGCAATTTGCCGCAGCGCAAGCGAAAACGAACGTTTTGTGGGGGGGGGGGTTGGACCTATGTCGCGGGTGCAAGTACGGGTCTGACGAACGTGCTTCGTCACTAGCGTAGCAGCCACTGGAGGCAACCACTGGGGCCAACCGCTCAACGCGGCAGCACGACGCAACACGGCCTGAGAAGGCCTGAGTAGCACGTCTGGGGACATCCCATTTGTCCTCCTGGCGGCCTTGATCCATGTTAAGGGAGGGAGAGCTAGTCAACAGTAGCAGCAGCGGAAACAGAAGCGTCTGTCATTGCTACCTCTAGGGAACCGAAGTGATTTATGACAGAACCGCTTCGGCTGTCGCTTCGGCAATGCCTGTAATAAGCATCCATTACGCGAGAATTGGTCGGCGGCAGGCAGTAGTTTTTGTTTAGTAGCGCCTCTTTTTATTGAGACATCTGTGCTCCCTGTTTTTGTTGTTGTCCGATTATGGCCGATTATTTTGTCCACTCCGGTCTTGTCACCTTGTCTGAAATGGAAACCATGAAATCCAATTGAAGAGAGGCCGGTCTAGAGTTTTTTGAACCCACGACTTCCACCACTAGGCCCCCTTGCTCGCTTTATGCGTATATAGTTGATCGGAACCAGAAATGAAGAAACAAAGGCTAATCATGCATCACGGTGATGCTTTGGCCGCTCTCAGTTAGCTAACGGCGTTACAAGCAAGAAAAACGAACAATGTTGCGTCGAAGATGGTGTTCTTGCATTTTACGTCGGTTTGCTTCGACGTCCTGCCAATTATTGCCTAAATAATATAATAAAATTTGAAAAAAAAAATAGCTGGTTTTACGCTTGAGCCGACTCCTAAGAACTTTTATGCAGTGGCTGCAATTTATTCCCTCGTTTTACGACCGGCTAGGCTGTGCAACCCTTACGATCGGCTGCTTCGGTTCGATCTCTTCCGTCAGAGACAGGCGGTTAAGGTTGGTCGAGTTAAAGCTGCATGGATGCGGCGGCAGGATGCTAGAAGGCTCCGCACTGGGTCTGTTTATGTTTCGGATAGTTTTTAATTTTGATGACTCTCGGCAATATGGTTTATTATCTATCCTCAATGAGGATCGCTCGATCCTCAATGAAGATCGCTCGATCCTCAATGAGAATCGCTCGATCCTCATTGAGGATAAATCGAATTCGGTCAACAACGGGGATCGAACCGGCGACACCACGATAGATGACAACCATAATTTGCGCACTAAGCATCTCCACCACCTCAGGATAACGCGATACCCTGGTAGACAATCGCTTAGCATTTCAACGACTTAAAACATCCGCGCTAAACAAAACCGATGACTTTGGTTGGTGGACAATCGCAGAAATTCGTGTCTAATTCAAAACACGTCAAACTGCTACCAAGCCACGGGCAGAGGTGCGGCATCATCTTTCACATGAACTGCCACTGACGGCATTGGGCATTTTTACTCATGTTATGGCAGCGGCATAGCTAACGGCGGGCGAGAAAGTGGTCGGTTACGGCCTTCCACCTCGACGAAATAGAATTATACATAGATCTGACAGTCTGCAAACATGAAAATGCTTCGGACTGGCAGCGGACTCAGCCTTACGTCCAGACGGAATGACCTTGGCAGCAGGCGCTGTTGCCATTTTAGCGGAGCAGCGGAAAAGTCTAAAGTACCGCGAGTTGAGGGCATCTTTTATAGTGCAGCCAGTTGCCATAGAAACAATGGGGGTCATAGGCAAAACAGTGAGATTTCTGAAAGAAATTGGAAAAAGAGCGGCAAGTGAGAGAGATGAGAAGAGGGCAGAGACATTTTTGCTGCAGAGAATATCAATTGAAGTGCAACGTGGAAATGCGGCTGCGGTGCTAGGTTCGCTGCCCTCAGGCAGTGGTTTACCGAGTATTTAAGTATAAAAAAAACTTTTAGTAAACATGCAGCAAAAAAGGAGGATGCTATTAGAAGCGTTAACTGGATTGTACTGCTTGACGAAGAAAAACCTTAGCGACTACTTCTGTAAAAAGTATGACCTCAACCAACACACTGCGCTAGAAGCCAGAGAAGAGAAGCCATTAAAAAGATGCTGCGCGCTGAAAGAAAATGCAAGCTATTGTTGAATAATAATAATAATAATAATAATAATAATAATAATAATAATAATAATAATAATAATAAAAATAATAATTTATCAACGTTTAAATGCTACAATTGTGAGTTATGAACGTGTACTCCTTGTCTTTTTCTAGCCCCTAATTCTTATTCCATGGAACCAACAATGCAACTGGCATTTCCTCGGCACACTGCAGGCGACAAAAGTTGCCGCAAAAACTTGCCTTTGCGCCGACTGCCTGTGAGATCTGTAATTCGACTGCCCAGCTCACTGATGAATCTCTGGGTTTCCTTGCTTACCGGACCAATTGTTTCCCTAGATAACGGCACTACTATGTAGCCCGTCTCCATTCCTAGTATTTGCATTTTTTTTCCTATTATCTGCGCGTTTGGCAACACATTCCGCCTCTAGTAAACTGTAGCGTAAATAGGGAGGAGCCACTGTGCAGAAAATTGTCGCACCCCATACTAAGCATAGATAAAGTTAGGCTTTTCTTATAATTACGTCGATTTCAGCGTGTCTAGAAGCTCTACCATGACATTTAATGCAGCTAAGAGGGTGAAGTCCATCCTCAGTTACTGTGATACTACATGCTTTGCATCTGTAGGTGTTGCAAATCGGGGCACCTCTTCGAAGAGCTGTTACCATGAGGAATGAGACAGGTTATCCAGCGATTATTATTATTACTAATATTAATATTATTATCATTATTGAGCACATCTATACACTCGAGCAATAACAATGATGTTATATAATCAATATATTAGTAATTCTGATAATAATAATAATAATAATAATAATAATAATAATAATAATAATAATAATAATAATAATAATAATAATTCAAGGCGCCTCTCAGAGAAGCCACGTTCCCTCTACAAACGGCCAAAGACATCATCTGTCTCAAAAACATGACTTCGCGACGACCGCCCGTAAGCACGTCTTCTATACGCTTTCCGGTATCTTTCAGGATTTTCGCTGTACCTGTGCTGATAGGGCCGAGTGTCCCCAATGTAGTGGGTACAAAGTGATAGCTCTTTGATAGCTCGAGATACTTCCTTCGTTTTTCAGAAACCGCGCGGTCTGCTACCCATGCAGGTTCAATTGCTCTCTGGCGTAAATACGACAAAGCCGCCGTGCATGAAACCGTTTGCGTGCATGAAACATCTCATACAAGGCTTTTCCAGTGTGACCATAGCGGAATGGTTATTATTATTACTACATCTGGGGCAGAAAAGAGCGGAGTTATAGTTGAAAGCAAGGAGCTCTGCTGGATGGAGTTGTTGACGTTCTGCGTGACTCAGGTCTTAACTGAAGGACACGGGAGTTTCATCATTTCAGTCGTTTATTCAGAATAAGGAAAGTCACATCCTCATTCTGCAAGCAATGCCAAAGCGAAAACGAAGACGAGCCTGGACACACAGCTCTTGTTGCCTGACATAGGCCAGACAAGGTGGGCTAGATCCACACACGTAGGAACGAGTTTTTCCAGTGGCGTCCGCGGCGCATTCTCCAATTACTGTTCTATAAAAAAGTTATTTTTTAAGTTTATTAAAGCAGTTAGAATCTCGTCAGCATACCGTTGAGCCGCTAAACATTTTCTTTCATGAGAATCGGCATGAGGCTTGAGAAAGGCCATCTAGGTGACTTTTGGAGTTCATCCTTCTGCCTACGGACATTTCAACCTAAACCGCAATGGAACCGCTGTCGTAATGCCATGTAGTTCAACGCTATGCAAGTTGCGCTCCTCGTTGCCACTCTGCTCATTCCCGTTGCCATAGAGAGACAGGTGATCTTACTAGAGAATAGAACGGCCTCCTCACTGCTGTATCTCTGCGCAAACCCGCGTCTCCGTGGATGTTATGCAGTATTTGCTTCACGGTACGCCCACAAACAACTACTTGGAAAAAAACAATTCTGTTGGGTTAACTGGACATCGGTAAGTCGGCAATCTCGTAGAAGATTTGATAAAAGCAACTAGTCGTCTTAATTAGTGGCAGTACGAGTCCTGTCTGAAACAGCCCTTCGGTGGATGCTGCCGGTTGGCTGATTCCGCTTGTAGACTTTAAGCACTATGGGTCGGTTTATGTTCACTAGGCAAGTTATGGAACAAATACAGTCAAAACAACGATCTGGCTGCTCTTTCTGTCTAGTCTGGTGTTTATTTCTCATAGGTCGTAACTGACGCTTTCACTAAGCAATTCTTAAATTTTTATTCATTATTACATCACCTTTCGATACATCATTTTTGTTACAGTTACAGTACATTACATGTCACAGAGCAATCCTTGACCGTGACACCGACTATTGAGCTTCTATTTCCACGCCAAATCTCTGTCGATTAAAACCGCTAACAATTAACGACTTGATTTATGTCGTGATCCCTACCCCTTCTCGAGTACGTCCTACGCTGACCTTTCACTATCAACGCACCTGCATTTCAGTACGTCCATATTCTATTTCGACGATCGTGTCTATATCCGAGAATCTATCTCGCTTTTGTTTTAACTGTACAACTGGGTGAACTTGTATTTTGCAGTAACTTCTGCCAGGGTTACCCTTCTTGTGATTGCTTTTGGTTGGTATCTTGCAGATGCTTTCTTCGCCCTGTGAGTGAAGGTCTAGCGCTTGCTTCACCATCTCTTCTATTCAGCGATGTCTGCTCCTTTTCCCTTTAATCCTGCTCCTCTATTCACCGCTGTTGCGGGTCGAAGAGAAGCGGCGACGACGGCCTTCGGTCCACAGCCAAGAGGTGTTCGTGTTGTTGTTTATGGCATTTTTTTTCTTCTTTGAGAGAGAGAAAGAGTTGATGGAGCCGGTCGTCGCGCTCGCATCTCCTCTGTGCGGATTGTTGTACTTGAATCTCCGCCGCCCTTTTCGTCGGCTGTCGGCGTGGGCCGACCGTATCTGATCGAATTGAAAGCACAAATCGGGAGCAAACGTTACTGCAAAATACAAGTTTACCTAGCTGTACAGTTAGCACAAAGGCGAGATGACTATTTGTTGTTGAGCGCCGCGGAACTGTGAGCTGTCTCGTATGCCGTTTAATGCATCCTTCAGATGTACGAAACTTCTGTCCCCTTTCCAGCTCGCAAAGAAAATCAAATGTGTAACCGTATCGTGTGCAATAGTATGGTTGATTCTACAAATTGACTATGTTCTTGTGAGTTCTCCGAAGACTCGTTGTTAGAAATCCGGCAACCTTCGCGCTCCGAGCTGGAGTCGTCCGCACAGAACACATCGTTACGTCAGCGATACCCGGCTTTTCTGCTGGAACGACCGTCGTCATATTTGGTGACGACCCGACCCGACCCGCCTTGGACATGAGAAGAAGAACAATGAGTGTTGGTTTGCCTCAATATTTTCGCCGGAGTCGGCATCACAAGGAGATGTCGGAGGAGATTTCCTATCACTTTATATAACCCGGCGGAAACTGACTGGAAATCCACTCATGACTAGCATTTTGTGGCTGTCTACAGACCCGGCATCGTGTATTCTTGGCGATAGGTCGGCAGCTGGGCAACGAATTCCTCGACTGGTAGTGGTTTGCTGTGCGAAGTTGTTTTCTCTTGTGTGTGTGTAAGGTAGTTGTAGTCACTCTGCTAGACAATTTCTCAGCAGACAAATTGTCACCTGCTTATCGAGTCGCGTTAACTGCCATTCTATTATTAAATCAATCTGAAGACTCTTGCTGTCATGTTGTATTGTTTCTCTACTATTCCCTTTGCTACGCCTGCAGCGTTCTAGGCTTGGCCATTTCGGATCGGAATCCGTACGAAATCTGCTAGGCCGACCAAGCGGCCGAAATGTGCGCTTGCCTTCTTGATAATCTCTACTGTTGTAGTGTCGATCTGATCGAGTTCGAAGAAGTTGCTGTGAACATCTCCTGCTACAAAAAAATAAAATAAATCACCAAATAAATGTGTCCTGAAGTATCATTTTATTTTCTATCCTAACTTTTGCTCATTAGGCCAGCCGTATTGGTATACCTTGAGTTACCTCTGTTCTCCAGACCTCATTATTGCTCTTGCCTAGCTACCAGGGTATGTCTGCCCAAAGGATCAACTATTCTCGCTATTAGTAGTGTTTTCGAATTTCTTGCATGCCATTACAAATGGGCGTCAAATACCGAAAGTACATTAGCATTGCTTAAGCGATGTAGTGATCGCTTAGTGTTGGTATTGGGTAGACTGGGCTTTAGATGACTTTGTTGAGTAAGCGTAGGTCAAACACAAGTCAAAGCGTACGACCCGGACGATTGACAGGCTGCGCCTGACTGACCGAGATATATATTTGTGAATTCTTCAAAAAACGTTTTAAGTCTACCTTTGACCTGCTCAATCGTCATATCGGTACAGACCGCACTTCATTAGAGTTTCTGATTAATTGGAGTACGAGGCAGGTGTTTGCGGAGAGCCGAGTTTGACCTCCTTGTTGATAACTTGAAGTTTTGCGTATCGCTTCTTGTTGTTAGTGACAACGATAGCCACAATTGATCCAATTGTAGCCGTTCTCGAGTCGTCCTGAGTGCTGAGCCTGCGCTCCGCCGTGTCTGTTTAGTTTAAGATTCTTCAGTAATTCTTCAGTAGTTACTGTGTTGCAATTGTTGCCGGTACATTGCGGTTACCTGTGTAGCAAGTTCGTTGTCTTTCTCTAAACTCGTTCACTCTCTTCTACCTTCCCCTGCCTCTTGACGAGTTTGTTCAAACAAATACTGCTGGAAGATAACGTTAATGTGACCCTCAAATCTTTCGAAGAGAGCGTCCGTTAAAATCTTACGAGAAGCGGCCCACGTCCGTGACGTCGCCGTCTATTACTTTTAGGCCGAGGTTTTCTGCGAGTTGCTTGTACTGATCGCCGACTGAAACAGGGCCAACTGTGTGCGGGAACTTTTTTTGTAAATATAATTTTTAGCGGCGCATAGTCACTCCATGCCTAATATAGGATGCTCCAGTTTTCGCCACGATTGATTAAGAAATAACTTGAGCGTTTTCAGCATGATTTCCATGGCGTATCGTATATTGATTATTGCAAATTTGGTTTGCAGCCCAACCTAAACGGCCAGGACGGCCGAATTCTGCGGAACGCCGAAGAAGTGATTAGCCAATTGTAAGACGGGTCAAACTCCGTTATCTTTGATCGACCACTCAAAGGTCAAAAGGTGACGGCTGAGTTTTATCGCCGAAGTGTTTTAGACGCTCTTGAACTTCTCTGGCCACCGGAAACCCACTTCCAGGGCCGAGCTTGGGTGTTCCGATAGGTCGGAGTGCAAGGAGTGTCTTTATGATGTTTTGTACAAGTTTGAGTGGCGAGGCCGCACATTGGTTCCATTGTTTTTTTTGTGTGGGGGTTTTGAAAGCCGTTTTTGGGACTATTTGATTTAAAAAGTTGGACAAGCTAAAGCATTGCGACAAGCCGGATATTTCCTACATGCGACCTTCGATAGCGTCTGAGTACAAACTGATAACGCGAGTTGTCGGACGAGGCTGCAGGCGTGTGTATATATAGACGGTGTGTATATATATATATATATATATATATATATATATATATATATATATTTATTTATATATATAAGACCAATAGGCATAGAGTGACACGTTTTGATGTGTTCATGGGTATCACTACATTCTCTGCATAACAATAGGTTTTCATGTGCCGTGTCATATTTGTATTTGCAGTAGATGCGAGTATCTTCTGTGCCAGGCACCACGCAGCGTCATGCCTAGAAGTGACTTCGTTAGGGAGTCTCGCTTTAATGGAGGGGTCCCATTAGTGCAATATTGTATCATGAGGACATCGGAAAGGAGATTATCCTCGGATTCGAAACATGTGGATGTAAATATTTGAATACGGAACTGGCATGCGTATACTAACACAACTTTTAGAATGTACCTAATAAAGGTGATAATAAACGCCATATATATATATATATATATATATATAAACTAGACGTGCGCCTTCTTTGCTATTTCTATTTCGCTTTATCAGCAGGCGTAAGACTACATATGCTGTATAGCATCGCAGATCGTAAGCGTTTTAAACTTTGTTAGCTAGATTTTTCTCTACAGAGCTGTCTCGACACAGTGCTTGCAACGTTTTTCTGCGGTCCTGTGATTGTCTTATGAATGCCAAGTAGAAGGCCAATTCTAATAAGATCTCAGAGTATTGCGTATCGGGCGACGTGCACAGTCGGAAGTATATGTCGTTGTGCTTACACGTGGATGTATATACTCTGTGCATATGTTTACACGTTGATATTTATGGCTTTCCTGGCCATTTCGAGAAGACGACAACGGCCAGCGATAGGTTGCATATCTTCTTTGGTTGAAGTATGTCGGAAACTTTGTCTCGTTGTAAACAGATATATGTATCTGTAGAGAGATATAGAAAAATAATCTGATGTGGACAAATACAGAAAAATAACGTGAGTTTGCCACTCCGGTTGCCTTGTAGGTCGGCTGCAGCAGCGTCGTCTCTAAACGACGACCTCGAAAAAGCTGCGTAATCCTCTCTACTTCTCTCTCGCGTTCTCTGATTCGAATTGCTTTGATTTGAAAGATACGTGACGGCGCGATGGGCTTACAATATTTCGGATTTCTTTCAGAGAGACTTCGACTCAACGTAATCAAATAGCCAGAAATCAACTTTTCGGTGCTGATAGCTGTAGCAATATGAGATATACGCCATATAGCACGTTGCGCTCGATATGGCATCTTTTTTCGTCCCGCCATAAGCAAGCCAGGAGGCTTTGTCTATAGAAATAAACTGTATGACATTGATTGGATCTGTCAGCAAGCGAATTCTCGGTATAGAAACACAATAACGCAAACTAAAACAAAGTGCTTACCCTAGCCGAAAACTTCGGCTGCAAACCTTACGATAATGTTACGGCGAAGCGGACCTCAGGCATTGTATTATTTTGTCACTCTTACAGGAAGAGCATCAGCATGCCGACTGTTTTAAGAAAGCGAATCAGCTCGATATGACTTTAATGTTTCGTCTAAAACTATATAATACACGCCGCGGAAAAATAAACTGGTTTCTTTTTCTCTACTGCTCACACGTTATCCGGCGCTGCGAGTTGCGTGAACAGCACAGGTTCTCCGAAAGGGTAGAGCTGCCCACTGTGTCTTTACAAACGCCAGCAGCACTTCCATTCTCCGTTTATTAATGAGTTCCATAAAGGTACCATCCTAAGCGGAAAAGGAAGCCCAATGCTTGCTAGAAGCTACTTACAAAATTATAGCGATTTCCACTTTCATCTGCAGGATACTATCCTGCGTGAAACTCCTGAGTACCGACGGACTTCCGAAATATATATATTGAGTTGCGATGAGGTCGACTTGTCGGAATGTAACTGGATAATGCCGCTAAGGGCCAATTCTACCGGACGGATATAGTATGTGTGTGGTAGGTTCTTGTTTTTACTTGTCCCGACAAGCCGTAAGAGCCGTAAGCGATTTTAGTAGTCTACATTGACGTACCAAGCTAATAATCTACAATAAAAATAAAATGTGTCTAAAATAGTTAGATATGTAGACAGATGTAAAATACCCGCTCGGATCATTTGCGTTCTAGTCAGTTCTAGTTTTTTATCCCTAGAGTCCTAGGAGGGGTGACTTGAGCGGCTAACGCACCGTCTAAATAACCAGGGCGTTGCTCTCCGTCTTTGATCCTTCATATACGTGTATATACACATGTATACCCCAAACTTGAGACGATGGAAGACTCACGCTTTCTTTTACAGGGGAAAGTAGTGGAAGAGGAACTGCTTCCAGCGGCGGACAAGGCGTCTTTATTGGAGCAACCCGGATTCAGGAAACGTCGAGATGCACAACACGCGAGCCGTACACTCCCGTCTGAGGGTGAGCGGGTGTTGTTACAACCCGAAGGCTACTAATACGTAGTCTTGGTTGACTGTGTTTAGGCTTTCGAAATGTCACTAGCAACCTGCTGGTTAATTCATTTCGGCAAGCTGGAGTGGGTGATTTTCCTCCTCGAATGCTCTCCATTTTTCTTGCTGACGACTACCTAGGCTAGGTATGGAGGGGGGGGGGGCATACAATTGAGACAACAAATGGGCTACACAGGGAAACTCGGTCAGCTGCCTCGCGTTTGCTCTACTTATTAGTGGTCTAGCCCGCCAATTGATGGAAGCGTTTAGAAACGCAGTTGTCTTAATGTATGCGGATGACGCCGTGGTTCGCGACTTCGGCGCCATCTGACGTATTGTCGGTGAAACTGAAACCTACCTAAGCGGTAGAATCTTCAAGTGCATGCACGGAAGACGAAAGCAATGAAGTTTTGCTGAGACGGTCGCAGCGGCAAATATAATTATATTTAGTGGCCAATTGCTGAAGTTTGCATCTTCATTTCCATACTTGGGCGTCAGGCTTCCCTATGGGAGCGACCTGTTCACAGCACATCGCGAATAAATTCCGGGCATAAATTGTTTCCGTGTACACGGAGGTGAGGCATATTCGAAGGCTGTCCATCTCTGTTGGAGTGCGTGCGAATACTGAGTTTAGAGCTTGGTCATCGTCAACAATGAGATGTATGTTTCCTTTAGTTACTGCCGCTTATTGTTAGTTTCCAGAGTAAACGAACAGAAGACGATTCTGAAACAGCGGATATGGCCGATTGACATGCTAACGTACATATATATATATATATATATATTTATATGTATATATATATATATATATATATATAGCTTGAGGTGCTCCATCGTATAAAGCCAGCATTCCTCAAACGTGTCATGGGGTTGCACCGCTCAACACAAAACAGATTCGTTTACCTCTTGGGGGGCACGCCGCTTTTTATAGAAGATCTTAAACGACGTTTCGACCTTCCGACTATTTCAGCTTACTTAGAGTTCATTAGCTTATGGGAGCGGAAGATGGCAGAAATCGACCCTGAATTCTATGATACGGGTGCAATGACCAACGACGGGCATATAGTAACACGTTTTGCGGTTCATGGGTATCACCACATTTTCTGCGAAACAATAGGTTATCACGTCCCGTGTGATACTTGTATTTGCAGTAGGTGCGGGAACTTTTGCTCCAGGTACCACGCAGTGTCATGCCCAGAAGTGACTTCGCTAGGGAGTCTCGCTCTAATAGAGGGGTCCCAATAGCGTATTATTTTATCATGAGTACATCGGAAAGGAGATTGTCCTTGATGTATATTTGAATACGGAACTATCATGTGTATACTAACACAAGTTTTACAATGTACATAACAAGGGTGATAATAAACGTCATAATTATATATATATATATATATATATATATGTATATATCATGTACACCACGCGTAAATAATGTAATAATTAACAATAACATAGGTTTTCTTGCTGCGTCGGAACCATTTAGTGAACTTAGTGTACCTTATCACAACGCTTACCACTAGACCATTTGGTTTAGCTTACCAGGTCAGAATTACGGAGGGACCATCTTACGTAGGACTAACCTGAGGGGATGGTCCATGACCTGCCTCGTGGCACTTTCGCATTGCTCCTTATGACTGCCGGATTTACCGCAAAGCGATTGTTGCCTAGCCGTCTTCACATTTTAGCATTCAACTTACCACAGACACTACCTTAGAACGTTTTGGCTAGTTTCCGCTCTACTTGTTATTCCCTTGAGGCCTCGGTCTTTTGTGTGTGCCGTATGCCAATTTCAGGTGATGTTCAGTGATTCATCTGTTTGTCCGGTCCACGGCCGAGTTTGCCCTGACTTGATAACATATTCAAGACTTGACTCGTACCAGCTTTAGCTCAAAGAGAATATTCTTAATCGACGTTTCGAACATAAGTCATACTCACATGGCGTCATCGTGCCCTAGTTTGTCGTAGTTAAATACAATGCCCTACTTCTGTTAGGGCAGAGCATAATTTGGTTCTTTCATTTCGGGGCAAATTTTCTGCACTATCTCAAAGAAAAGGTCAAACTTTCGCGGTATTCATATGCACTGACCGAGTGTGACTGTGTCACTCCGCTGAGCGACACGGAGACGCATATGCTTTGGATGCAAACGTGTGGCAAAAACGGAAGCCATTCCGCTGCATAGCATTCGTTTCCGGAACCAAACAAACCAAACCGTCTGTCTCTCATAACAATATTGCTTTGACCTTTCTTTGCTGCAAAGTAAACAGGCCAATGTTATATTAGATTTTGCAGGCACTATCTGGTGCTTCTGCTGGAGTGCTTCAGGGCCTTGACGAATCTCTACTGTAGGCAGGTAACCTGGC
Source organism: Dermanyssus gallinae (assembly GCA_003439945.1). Lineage (NCBI taxonomy): Eukaryota > Metazoa > Arthropoda > Arachnida > Mesostigmata > Dermanyssidae > Dermanyssus > Dermanyssus gallinae. Next base: position 489,796 of record QVRM01006816.1, read on the forward strand.
AGTAGTAGAAAACAAGTATGGGAAGAAAAGGCACCCTGAAAGAGCCTAGTAACGTGGTTACGGTAGACGTTAGTGTAAGGCAACTGTTACACTTTACGCGGGGTTCAATGAAAAATAGGTATAACTTTTCAGCCACAGGATTTCGAAAGAACTAAAAGTAAACGCACGTTGATATTTATCCACTTCTCTGAAAGTAGATTGCTGTATTGTGGGCGTGTGGGGACAGATGTCGTTCCGCACTTCTCTGACCCGACCCAGATGATGTACGTGGCATATGTGTGTACGCAAAATCTCGCCGTTGATCGCGCGTGTTTCACGAGCAGAGCTCGTAGTTAGGGGTTGTCGCAGGTCCTCACGGTTTGCGCTTCAGCGTCAGTTTCGTCGCAAATATGAATAAGTAACCCGGCGAAACATGCCATAGTCTCAACGACCTACTCGAAAGAACACTGCGAGAATTTGCGCCAACCATTGCGAAGTCGCTACGTATGTTCCTCCACACGTTTCGGCGTTGCATGCAAAAAAAAACACGTTCCCCGCCGCAGCGAAGTGGCCTCGTTCATGGACTTTACTTACAGTAGCTAAGGCCTGTGCTAACAACAACGGAGGAGGAGAGGTATTTAATTTTGCCGCACACAGCTCCGTTCGACCATATAGCCATGTTCTAAATGCTAATACCACGCCCATGCGTTTGATCCGTAAAGCAAACGACGATGATTTCGATATTTTATTGCCTGGATAGGTCGGCACGCCTTGGCTTTGGCAGTCAGTCGAAATCTCCGTCCGTTTTTGCAAGTTGCAGAGTTGGGTCGAAGCTGCAAAATATTCCAGAATTTATTAAAAACCACTACAGCGTAAGCAGATAAACCGTAACAGCTGTCAATGAGTACACGTCATAGTAATGTCAGCATAACATCAATTATCACACAATAGCAGCACGTTTATGAAAAACAACAACAACAATTATTTCATGAACGGTATATATATATATATATATGAATATATATATATATGGGATCGTCATTTCCTGACGGCAAATTTGTTAAAATTCAATAATTCATCACTGAGTTGGAAATTTCCATAATTACACAATTGTAACTATTTAGGGCATTTTGCTGAAAAGGCTATTGCCCGTTATATATATATATATATATATATATATATATATATATATAATAGGCTCTTCCATATTTGACGTTCTCGCCGTCCTTCGCCGGCTGTGTGTCAGTCTGAAAAGCGATCTGCTTACAACTGCGGCTACGCGTGGCCATGCGCTTGACCATGAATGCAAAATATGTCAACATTTTTCCGTACATGTGGCTACTTAGCTCTCATTGTGCCTATTAAGCCAAGGCAGCAGGCGTCCCAGACGGTACTCCCAGGTTGCTAAAGCCCGGGGCATTAACCGTCCGGTCCGGGTTTCATGTGCAGCACACTTCCCCCGTACAATCATAGTGGCCTTAACAGCCCTCTAATGGGCCACGACAGAATGACAATATGAATTCGTTGCCACTCAATCTATATCGTATGCCTCGCCTCCCGCGCCAACAAAAGTGACCTCGGGAGAGTTATTATTGGGAGTTTGCACTGTCTGACTAACTTTCATGGGGGCCCGTGAAGGTCCCCGCAGCACGCGGAAGTCGCGCGCCAGCGGACCAACGCCGGAACGAGAGTCATAGTTACCCCCGATACTACAAAACTTTCTCAGCATTTGTGAACTGGTCCATCGCGTCCGATGCACGTAATAGATAGAGAGGGTGAACTTTGTTATAGAGCGCTTATGGAAAACACACGCACGTCCGATGTCTTAGATACTTCGCACACAAGTGCAAAGTATTTTCAGTTGAGTAGTTTCGCTTTGCTCTTTTGGCGTCTATTCGAAATAGGTGATTTTTTTTTCGGAAAACGGTTACAACTCTTGTCTCTCTCTCACAATGTCTGTTATGTTTCGGAAAAAAAACTGACGTTACTTTGCAACCAAGCGTCGTGCCACCACGTTACATTTGCAATTATTTGAGTGTGTGTGTATCTTTTAGATTCTAGACCATCATCCGTCGTTTACGGGCTTGGAATCGTATATTCTAGCCCTTCTATATCTTCAATGTACCGACGGCCAAACCTAGGGCTTTCCAGCAGTCCTTGATGGCCACTGACTTTCAGCAGTATGGCTTTATCATTCATTCTCAATGAGATAAGATTTTTTTTAAGAGGTTGCTTTTAATCCTAGATTATCCTCCGTTCCGTGTGGACTTTGAACCGCCATGCGGCATAGCTTCAACCAACGCTTCTACCGTTCCAAGCTGCGCACGTCGCATTGTCCTAGTTCCGTTCTATGTGCTGGGTTATTTCGTGTAAGCTCTCTGTAAAGGCTGCGATCATTAGATAGTCCTGAATAAGAGGTCAATTTGTGCCACATGCTTCAACAACATTCTTAAAAAGGTCTCTGCCTAGATAGTTAAAGATTCCCCATGTAAAATAGTGTATCCGTCACGATTAGTTCAGGGCGGGATATAAAAACAGACCAAATAAATGATTCTCCTGTCTAATGTGGCCGACTAAATAAACGTCTCCACCACTAAAAATCTAGATGTGGTAATCCGGACCTTGCACCTATTCGGACGGCAAGCCCCCCGCCCCCCCCCCCCCAATTGGACCGTTTTCTTCCTGGAGCTTTAACAGCTCCTCCACAATAAATTTTATGTTGAGGTAGCACCATACTTGTTATGTTCGTCACAAATTCCTCGGCAAGGAAGCACATGGCGGCGTAATCTAAGGGACTAGTGCGCTAGTAACGGTTGTCATCTACCCGGGTGTCGCCGGTTTGAATCCTGTTGTTGATAAAATTTTCTTTGAGCAATGCTCATTGAGTGTAGCGGCCATGCTGCCACAATGACTGTTGGGGAGACCCTTGATATCTCAACATGTCCGGCCCTCGCTGCCTTGGAGATATGCCTCTTGAAGAATTTCAAGCCCGTAGGGAACGGAGTATAGTCTAGAAATAAAAACAACCCCCTTAAAAAATGTTTCTTTCTAGGAAAGGACATATTATATTTCCCTGGGTTCGTCTTTGCCACATTTTTTCTAACCGTGGATTATTAGTCTGAATTTCGTTGATTTAGTTGAAATTGCTTGGATGGATTTCAACAGTTGTTCTACATACCCAAGGATGCACTGAAAGGAAGTGTTCATTTTTGGCCGTGTCTCCAGTGTGCCTATTGTTGGGCTCAACTCGGTAAGATACCACTGCTGGCCGACATGGCTTCAGTTTCCCATCAGAGTTGTTCGCTTCCTATGGTAACCCCCGACGTTTAGGCCCCTAATGACTTTATTTTGCACCTAACGGGCCTGAATCGTGCACTCTCTGGCCGCACTGATAGGTTTTATTAATTTGAAAACTAATATTGGTTAACCGAGGAAGGTGTTTCAATGCGCTTGGTTAAGCCCAGCATTTTTATCACTTTCACTCCCGCGGTTTTGCCTACGTATGAACGTGTACTCATTGTCTTCTCCTAGCTCTTAATTATTATTCCATGAAACCGACAATATAACCGGCGTTTCCTCGGCACACTGCGTGCGCCAGCAGTCGCCGTTAAAACTCGTATTATTATTATTATTATTTAGACTTTTATTTATATAATTTCACTATGTTAGCACTTTGAAGTGGACAATTGTCTCCGCGCGAACGTGTGATCACGAATTCTCTAACCCAGGGTTAGCCCAGTTCAACAATGTGCCCCGAACACACGTTGCGTTTCCTCGTCGAATGTCGAGCGACAGCCTCTGACGCAAGAATTCGGATGCCCTCGAGTCTCCTGTCGAAAGATTAAGGCTCTTACCGACCCGCTGAATCAGCTTGAGCGTAAGGGGGCCTGCAGCTCCCATAGTCTCGAACGCCAACGGACAAAATTCGTGCGGATAATCGACGCTTGAGTATTTTCTGCATTTTTCACATTTCTACATCATCATCATTATTATTATTATTATAATTATTATTATTATTATTCCGCCAAGCTCTATACAGCTCTTGAGGTAGTGGTTTCATGCATCGAAGCACACCTTTAAAAAGATGAATGTTTCTATGGTTTTCAGCTTCAACTCGATAGCCACCAGCACCGATTTACATGAACCGAGAAATCTTCCGTTTAGTTTTATTTTCTTATGAGCCACATTTTTGGTTTATCATTGTTTTTGGACGTCTTTCACGGGCTTTTTCTATACCATCGATACATGGGGCTTCATACCCAACGGCATAGCGAATATCTTCGAAACACTCTAATGCAGTCAACACTAGCCGTAAGTTGTGCAGGAACAATACACAGACAGATTTTTGGTTACAATTGTTGCAGCATCGATACAAATGTGCTCACCATTTCCTCGCACTGTTTTCTGTGTATTAACAGAATGTTCCACTTAACCATCAAAAACGATGTCGCTGTCTGCCAGTGAATTTGCTTCCCACATACTCTCCATTGCGCGGGTAATTTCAAAAACTTTCCCAGTTTACTATGTAGCTTCATTCAACACAAACTTAATTAATGCGCCTTTTTCTTGCATTTTATTTTGACGCAGGCGAAATGGGTTACGCTTTGTGTTTCTTTATAGAGCGCTAATATAGGCAGTGAATTAGGCACCTCATTCGATGAAAAGTACTTTACTATAATTAGTGTGCAATTGATAACAAATAAGGCGGTATATTGAATGTATCACTTCCACCAGTTAGACCTGTTTGCAGGTCATTGCAAGGGCCTTTTCGACACCGGGCCGCCTCAGTGTGCTCCCGAGCCTGCTTGACCTTCCTGTATCCTGTTAAGTGTGTCTTGTCATCAGCGATCGGAGAGGGAGAGAGTGAGCAAGCGAGAGAGTGAAAAAGACGTTAGCTTCTCTGTTAGATAGATGCTCGATTATTTACTCATCGAATAGACTTTCCTGCTCAGTTTTTTTTCTAGAACTACTCATTCGCCAGAACAGGTGGTGATTTAGGAGAATCACAGAGCGAAAGTGAGACGGAGCGGACAGCAGAGGAAGAACGTTAATTCTACTTAGAATCTAATTATTGACGAGCTAATTAGGTACCGTACTGCAGCGAACTACCGCTAGCGTCCTCAATAGAGCCAAGGGCGAAGCTCGAAACGAAACTCACCGACCCAGATGAGAGTCCCAGGCCGAAAGATCCGAAATAACAGTCACAGCAATACTTGCCATAACGGTCACACAAATATTGATGCTAAGATGAATATACACATAACGTAAAAATGGTTGTAATTATTGATATCAACATCGCCGCGTTGTCAAACAGATTGCTGGCTGGCAGTGACCCAAGCCGTACTGTAGGGCTCATAACGTACTGTACATAGCTCTATACATTTACAATTTTAAGAGAAACCTAGAAAGCCTGGATGCCGAATGAGACCATTTTCGAGACAGGAAACCGCCTTCGATTGTTACTGGCCTGTATTTCAGAGCCCTGTGTTGAAGCCGCGAATGACTGCTACAGTGGCCTGAAAGGCTAGGGCCACAATCAGCTGAGTCCAATCAAACATAGTAGCACTGTAGTGATCGATAGTTATGATTAGCCAATAGCAAGCCACATAGCGTCGACAGCGAGCTCTTGACAGAATCGGAAGCTACCATTTGTTCCAAGGCCAAGACAAAACGCATTCAGTGTGCGAGTTTTATGCACAACTGGTTTCGGCTTGGTTCGGCGATTTACGTTGGCTACACCCCTGAAGAAGGCGGCGAAGCAAAGCGGACGTTTATGTAATGGGCTGGCAATCGCCGACGGTCAGGGAGCACTAAGCTGCAAAGTTGATCGCGAAATTATGGCGTATTATCTTTTGTTATGCTTCCTAAATGCTTAGGACTTGCTCCTACTCGTAAGACGGAAGAACAAGTGTTACAATTCAATGAGTAAATCCACAGGGTAAATAGAGATAGCAATAATGGTGTCGCACAGACACCAATAAGTACACTTTTGATGGCTTACTCAAAATTATTTGTTGCATAGTTACATTAGCAGTCTATTCCAATCAGGCAAACTGGAAAGTCAGTTAATTGTTAAAATGCTATGATGTTGAGATGAAAATGTTAAGAGGTTAGGACTAAAAAATGTAAGTTGTTAAAATTAAAATGTTGAGAGGTTACGACTAAGATGTTAACGTTAAGATGTTAAAATGTTAACATTGAAATGTTAAGATTGCCCATCATTTTCGTCCTATACTAAACGTAAGACTTTTGAGCTGACCTGAACCGGCTCAGTGATTTCGAGATTGGCTCGGCAATTTCGAGACCGGTTTTAGTAAGTCCAGTTAGTACAGTAATTTAAAGCGTAAAGAGAATCACTTTGCAGCTAACTCTATAACTGTGGTCTTGCGAAGCATAACTGTAGCACTTGCACATCATACAATACGCGACTGCAGTTCGCTTTCATCTTCAATCGATCTAAATCACTGCTTGTCAAGATGCTTTTGATGGCTGCCTACTGGAGATGTTCGTGAATGGCCTCTACTATTCGGTGGGGCGGCCGTGCCTCTGGAGCTACTCCTCCGTCGAAACCGCGAGCCACGCTGCTTTTCACAGCCCGAGCAAAATTGGTTTCGCAATCTCGGCCTATGCACTTGTTTGCTGTGTGCAGACTATTGATTTTCAATGGCGGCGGTACTCTAAGTTGCTGGACGCGTGGTGGCAATTGCCGAATTGTCCCGTTAGATCTAAACGCTTTGTTTCGGCCGTCGTTTATCTCGGCACAAGGGAGTGACGAGGTCGTCCCATACAAAATGCTGCCGCGATTCCCGATTATCGCCGGTGACAGCGGTCCGTCTCCTAATGGGAGGCGAGATGATGACTGCCAACCTCCGGCAGTTTGACGCCGGTTCCGCCGCGAGGGAGCCTTTGAGTGTGAACGGCACGATTCGGCAAGAGATCGTTTCCTTTCCTGCTGGCCTTAGGTTTCGTTTCGCTGGCAGGCCGTATGCGGTGCCAGTCAGCCCACCCTTGGGGAGAAGGTTATGATTGTAACAATAGCTTTATTGGCACCACCATCGTTTGTCCTGCTCTTTAGTCGGCGCGATATCGTAGGTTGGGGATCACCACGTCTTCAGTGGGTTTGAGAGTCTCACTCTTTCCAGTTTACCTAATATATATATATATATATATATATATATATATATAAGGCGAGCATTGTCCAATGTGCAAACGTATTGTAATTGATTAATAAATCATCACAATATTGTCTATATATATATATATATATATATATAGAGAGAGAGAGAGAGAGTAAGAGAGAGAGAGGGGAGGGAGGGAGTGCGTGAGAGAGTGAGTGAGAGAGAGAGAGAGAGAGACAATTGCTGTTGAGGGCTCTCCTATCGGTCTCCTTCGAGCGTCGTGTCTCTCGGCCTATCTGACTGTCTGCCTGTCTTTCTGCTTATTTCTCTGTCTGTCGACTGGTGGCCTCTGGGTAGTACACATTTTTGTTTTGTTTGAGCGTGTTGTTTGGAGGTACATGCGCGCGCTAGGCGTGCTGTAGAGCGTTTGCGTTGATGGCGCCGGAATCGCACGATTTAACCCCACTTTGGCAGGCACTTTGGGCGTGGCGGCCACATTAGCGCGGGCCGAGTGAGCGGCCGACTGTTATTAGCGGCCGCTGTTAATGCCGTTTGCCGCTCATCCAACACATACAACTTTCCCTCGTTCGATGTACACACCGAGTGAAGACTAGTCTTTCGTGATCGGCAGAAACGGCAGACAGAGCTCTGTCTCTCTTTCTGTCTCTACAAGCGCCATCATCCTCCGTCCAATGGCAGTAGCAGCAGCAGCAGCCGTCTAATGTGTCGTCATGATTTACTACGACGTATTTCGAACATTGAAATCTTTCTACAAACGAAATAAATCAGAAATAAGATAATGCTTACATCCGACTCTGCATGAAACCAGGCGATGAGGGCGAAAACGGATAAACCAGGAATGCAAGTCTTGCACAAGCAAAGAAGTCCAGCTTCATGGATGTCATGCAGAGCAAACAAGCCTGACGACGAGCCATAACCTTAAGACGGAGATTCGCACGTTTGTGGTTGCTTTGATCAACTTTCTTACGAGTAAGTTCACAGCTTACGACTCGAACAGTCGTACGTAGTTTTGAGAGGGAAAAAACTTAAATAGACTGCCGGACCCAACGTGACACAAGGCTGCGTAATAAGAATCGTGAAGAAATGTCTGTTTTTCGTGGCGTCTCATGGACGACAATGTACACGTTGTTCTTCCACATCCGTGGTTTATTGGCTATCGGTGCAGAGCAGTCAATAACATAAAAATCTTTTCAGCAATAAGCAACCAAACATTGCTATTTAAAGAAGACAAATAATAAAATTAATGATCGAGCATCGTCGTAGGATCTGCCGTCGATCTGAAAACCTGTCAGTTAAATTACTTTGCTGATGTTTCACCGATCAACTGGCACTGGTTGAAAACACGGTTGACCGTAAACCAGACTGAGTTCGTTGCTTCTGTTGGCAAGCTTCATAATATCAGCATCAGCATATATATATATATATATATATATATATATATATATATATATATATATATATATATATATATATTTGTGGGTACCTTAAAAGAAATATAACGATAATTACTTATTTTAGGATTTTTTTAATTAAAGCTTTAACCTAAGTCTGCAAAGGGATGGTCGCTTTGAAATGGTATGTGTTGCGCCGAAATCGCGCACTCGGTTCCTGATCCCCCGGCTATCTTCTCCGCTTCGTCCCGTTGACCAACAATCAGTAGCAACGGCGTATCTAAAAACCTACACAAAGAACTTAAACTCGATGATCTGGTTGCCAGAATACTCCTTATAGGGACGTACTAGGCCCGTTCGGAGCATGTCTGATATATTTAAATAAAACATCTTTAGACAGCAAAATGTTCACTGCTCACTCTCATTCTTTCACAATACACTTTGAAAAACAACTTACCCTTTTACAAAACACTTTGAAAAACATTATCTAACGAGGCCCATCGCTTCAACGCCGATTTGTAATATCACTGATTGATAAATATTTTGCGCTATATTATATATATATATATATATATATATTTTTTTTTTCCATTAAACTAATGAATGCTTTTATTAATAAGTTCTGCGATTCCCAATGGAATATGACTCGAATTTGACACGTTGTACGCGTGGGGACTGGCAAAACCCTTGTGCCACCTAAAAGGTAAACGAATCGGTTTTGTGTTGAGCGGTGGAGACCCACGACACGTTTGAGAAATGCTAGTTTAATACGGTCAAGCGTCTCAAATTGCGATGCGGAAAAGTACTCCCATATGACTTGAATTCCTTAGGAAGCAATAAGTGCAGCCTTCATCTCGAACAAGGCCATTGCTACTTGTAGCAGTAGCTTTGATGGCGTCCGCACTCTAACATTCGCAAGCAAGGCTTGCCAACGCCTGCTAGAAAACGAATTCTTAAAAAATGACAAGGTCATCTGCATACAGCAATGTTTTAACATGAGACTTGGTCTCGGACTCGAGATGGCAAGTCAGCAGCAGAGGTCTCCAATTTTTGCGCTGCGCGAAACCGATCGTTTCGGCAAACGGGAGGAGCTGGGACACCCCGTCATTCATACTCACAGAGTTGTCCTAGAGTATAGCTTTGATTAGCATGACTACTGAGGTTTTAACATAACTAGGATCAGTTGCATCGATGCATACAGACTCTTGATTTGAAAAAAAATTGTTCGACCAGTCTAATAAAGAACGGCGCATTTCGTTTATATACGGTGGATACTGCTCAGAAGGGGAAAGCTTGCCGTTTGAGAACTGATCCAAACCGGAACCTTTTGACTTGATATATATATATATATATCCTGCGTAGGAACTAACCATTTCTGGAGGGTTCCCCAATCCAAGGCCGCATTGCCCCGTTACACATCCAGCGACTGAGGAAATCAAGTACGTGAAACCCGTACGGGTACCCAATGGTCTGGTACTTCCTAATCTTTTCATGCCAACTCTCGCCGAGGCATGATCGGCCTGGGCCGCGCCAACGCTGACCATTGAAAGAACTAATAAGGCAGTAAATGTTGTGTCCCAAACTAGCATGCATTTTTACTGCTTTTAAACGGGGTTAAGGCCAGACCGTCAAGTCTCTTTCCGCCCTCCCTGTCAAGTCCGACGGGCTCCAGGACTCACGGTAAGCCACTGAATCGTAGAGCTCTGTTGAAGGTTTCATTCGAGACTTGGTGTATTGCTCGCATACCTGCGCTGACGATACCAAGCCAACCCGTGGCGTCCATCTGGTCAAACGACGTCTTCGCAGACGCAGGTATGAATGTACACAAAGTCTGTCCCCAAACGAAACCCTTAGAGCGAGAGCCATGCGCTATCGGCGTCCGTGGCACATCCCGCAATAAGGTTTTCGACCCTTTGCTCATATAAAGTGACTATTCTCTCTGCTGTCCAGCTTCGGCGTGATCGTGGCCGCACAGGCCAACTGCTCTACGGCGGCTTGTTTCCAATCGTGCTTCTAAGTCTGTGAGAGCGACAGAATCGGGATAGGTTCTAGCCTGTTGCATATACCTGTAGAGAAAAGTTGTCTAAACTTTATCTGGATAGGACATTCGCATCAAGTTACCCTAGTTTACCCCAAAGAACGGACAACCGTGCACCTGCGGGTGTCTATATATATATATATATATATATATATATATATATCTTCCTTATGCACGCAATAACACGGCCATTATAAATATATATAAATATATATATATATATATATATATATATATATATATATATATATAAAGTATGTTGCAAAAAACTAGCAACTCATGTTTTTTGGTGATAATTTCGGCTTGGTTTATTTGAATGGCTTGAATTTTTCAGCGCATGATGTATGTGAAATACGAGTATGGTGTTAATTTCGTTGCAATCTCACAATCGGTTCATACAAAAAATAAAAAAGTGTGAAAAACAGTGTTGCAAAATATTAGCAACAATAACGCCTTACGGCATATTCGATTCTTAGCAGGGCTGTATGACTTATTTGACACTACATATTCTATTCTTGAAACGGGGGTTTCGTCCCTTCTTCTGAATCAAATCGTAAACTTGGTCTTTTATGGAGTTAATGAGCTGCTGTAGGTACGAAAGTGGAATATTAGTCCATGCTTGCTGGACAGCTTCTTTGAGGTCCGACAAATTATCATATCGTCGACGATTTGCGTAAATCTGCTTCACCAAATGTCCCCAAAGATTTTCGATGGGATTCAGGTCTGGACTCAATGCCGGCCAGTCAAAAAGTGGCACTCCTTGTTCTTGAAAAAAGGCTATAGTGCTAGCCAAGGTATGAAACGTGGTGCTGTCTTGTTGAAAAACTGCGTCAGGTCCCCCAATTTTTCTGAAATGAGCTTCTAACTGGAAACCGACGATACGCTGGTACTTTTCGGAATCGTTTTGGCCCACAATCGCGACTAGATAGTAGACCAAACGCGCCCTAATATTTCACAGAACCACCACCGGCCACACGCTTCGAGAACCATTTAGGTTCCTTCCGTAAGTCGTGCCAAAAGTACTGACAGCCGTCAGGGCCATCGAGATTAAATTTCTTTTCATCCGAGAAGACGATGTTTTTCCACTCGTTATCCCATGTTTGGTATCTAAGCGAAAATTCACGCCATGCGACAATGTGCTTTGACTGCAGTCGCGGCATGAGCTTCCTTTTCGCGTATCGCACGTTTTTGTCAGAACTTAATACTCGGTACACTGTGGATCGGTGCACTGGGACTCCCAAAGTAGTCCTGATCCTGGAAGAAGACATTTGGTCATAAGTAGCCAACTGTATGATCCTTCGTCGAATAGTCAAAACTGGCTTACGCCCACTGTTAGATCTGCACCTTTGGTTCACTCCAGGGTGTAAGAACCTGCTGATGGTGCTCTTATGCCGTCCTAATCTGGTTGCTATAGCAGTTACTGTATGACTGGGCTCAGCATATGCCTCAATTCTTGTCTTTTCGTTATCCGAGAGATCCTTTGTACGACCCATGGTTTAAACATACGCTCCGCCGTTAGTTTGGAACAACGACTAAGCTGTAGAATATTTTGCAGCTATAGAACGATTGATTTAGCTAGACAATATTCCTGACATTTGATCCCCCGGGATCGAATATCAGCTTTTGTATTGACTACCCTCTACAAACAAGAGATGTGTTGTTAGCATGTTATTGTTGCTAATATTTTGCAACACTGTTTTTTCACACTTTTTTATTTTTTGTATGAACCGATTGTGAGATTGCAACGAAATTAACACCATACTCGTGTTTCGTCATGTACATCATGCGCTTAAAGCCATTCAAATAAACCAAACCGAAATTATCACCAAAAGTGAGTATCACCATGAGTTGCTAATTTTTTGCAACACACTTTATATATATATATATATATAGCGTGTGTCATTTTCTGGAACTGAGCTTCGCCCGTCTTCCGCGTTGTAAAGTCGACTTCGTCTCTGACATGGCTGAAGCTTGCTATCTTTCAAAAGCCTTTGTGCCCACGTAATGACCGAGGAGCTGGCCGTTGAGTGACTTTCTTACGATGAACCTTAGTGGATGTATGTATACGTTTATTGTCTATCTAATGACCCGTCGATACTGGACTAGCCGTAAAAATAAAAGCATCGTCTTTTGGCATACAGACTGGACAACGGAGGACAATGAGGCGTGCGCTGTTTATTTACCATGTCCGCATTAGGCAGCCTCTTTAATAATAGAACAACCGGCCGACCCACTTGTATAACGCCAGTCTAGTAACTAACTGTTACGGTGCCTTCAGCAGTAACTTCAGCTTTCAAGGATATATGACGACACTCTCAACGACGAAAATCACGTACGAAGCAGAGATGCGGGCTAGTAGCGGGACATAGGAGGCCGTTGTCTTTTCGCGAAAGGGAGTCTCATGTCCCCTTTACTAAACTTTATTTGTAAGACCGAGATTCACTCAGACGAGCGTAGACATGTACATTTGGATATATGCAAATACGTAGATAAGTATATATATATATATATATATATATATTTTTTTTTTTTATATAGTATAAATAGTATATATATAGTATATATATATATATATATATATATATATATATATATATATATATATATTTACACATACAATCGATGAGAGAACTGTGGCTTTAAAGCGCCTTGTAAACATTAACCGGACGTCCGTAGGTAAACGCAGCTGATGTAAAGTTTTACTGATTAGGTGTGCCATCAGAACATATTGTATTTGTGCCGCTACAACAGCAACCTTAGGAGCGATAAGGGCTCAATGACAACTCGTAACGAGCGTTAATGAAAGCCTGGTTCTGGCCCGTTTTATAGGGTTCATCTGTAGGCGTGTTTTTACAAAGGCTCACAACTGCGAGCCTTTGCGGTACTTAGTACTGACAACTTCTCATCTGTCAGCGAAATTAGCCCGGACTTAAGACTCTTTCCGGCACTGCGATCACTTTTGTAGAGTGAGGCGAGTCACTGTTGTCGGTGCTCTCAATGTCGATGGAACCCCTGAGGTCGAGAAGATGCGATGTTTAGAGAGGACGAGAGCAGTCTCCCGACACTTTAGACGTATGGCAAAGATGATAGAGCCGCCATCCACTCCAGTGTGTGCCCTGATTGGAAACGCTTGGACGCCTAGCACATAACAGAGTGGTGATCTGTCGATCTCTTTCGCGAGATCCGAGTGACAGCCTCTAACTATAAATCAAAGGGGGACATAAGTAAGCAAGCCTTACCACTATACCGTAGCAGCAAGCAGCAACCGCACAAAAATGTCTTACCTCACTAATAGTAAATTACCTTATGCATAGTTTTTCTTCTATGTCTCACACACAACCATCATGTTATTAGTACAAATGATTGTACGTCACAGAGGCAAAGGGTATGACAGTATATTACATGGGTACGTTACGCCGTACGTTTGGCATGTTCCACTTCTGTGGTACACTTGGATGGTGAAGAGACACCGAGCGACATGGCAGAACATGGCAATCTACGTATTCGTATTGCACGCTTCCAAGCGTAGCCGCCCGGAGTTCTTCAAGACCTATGCATCAATAACCACAGCAACAGCAAAATAACAGTTACGCCCCCTTGTTAAATCGATTAAACAACAGGCGTAAAAGAGAAGTAAATTTGCTGACGTTCCACATCGGTGAGACGAGACATCGGGACTCACCAAATTGGGCTTCACGATTCGGCATTATATATATATATATATATATATATATATATATATATATATATATATACATATTGATATATATAGCAGCCTTCATGTGAACGGCCTTAAAAAGTGTAATGCCATGCGTTCACAAATGTGGCGACAATACGTATCCTGCAAATAAGCGTCCAGTCTTGCTAACGGCGGTATCGAGCAAGGTGGCGAGTAGCGGAGCGCGACATTGCAAATATGATGGTCGACAAGGTTCACTCGCATGGACTTATGAAGAACCAGCAGTTTGCCTATAGGCACGAGCTTTCGACAACTCAGCGCATAATACATTACCTTAATGACATTGCCCTATACGTGAAACAAGACACACCGACCAGCACTATTTTTTCGACCTAAAGGATGTCTTTGAAAACTTTGACATGCTCAATGCGATCCTACCATCAATGGGAGTTCGGCCTTGCTTTCGACTCTGGGTTTATGACTTTCCTGAATTATGCAACTTCATAAGGTAAGCTACTGCCTTTCGTCTGAGGTGCAAGCGCTGTTGGGATGCCCACAAGGCACCGTCATTGGCAACCTGATGCTCATACTGTATTCGGACTTAGTAGAGCCTAGTTTATTGACAACAGCACAGACTTGATTGCCGCTCTCTACCCGGAAATGAATGTGTCTACAAAATTCTCAGGGTTGTTATCTCTGGAGAATTCAACTGGTACGAACAGGGTCAACTGCCATCTGTTCGTTGTCAACTACGCGAGGCGGGCTACAGGTAGTTTCAAGACCTGAAGAGACACCCGCACTACTTCGAGGAGCTATTCGATATTTGTGAAACGAATATTCGTTCATATATATATATATATAAATATATATGCACAGGCTTCTCTTATCTGCAGAACGGAGTCTCAAGTTCCGAGAATCGATAAAGGAATCGCGCGTTAGGTGCATGGCCTAGTTGAACTGACGACGAGTACCAGTGTTAGCGCAGCATGTAGGTCTAACGACAGTAAGTTTTGTTAGCGGACACCCAGTGGGTCTGGGGATGATGGCAGCCGTCCATCTGGCCACACGCCACCAGTAAGTGCTTCAGCCGGCGAAGCTACACTGAGGAGGGCGTCATAACGGGCTTTGACGGACGCAGGACTCGGTGGCGGTGAGCTGCTTTGCCTGCTGTCCTGTGGGAAAGTGGGGAAATCCGAGATCCTGTCAGGGAACAGGGAAAAGCAGACGGTAGCAGACGATATCATGGTATGATGATGATGATGTGTTATATATGTATATATGTTATGATGATGATGATGATGAAGATGACCATGACGTTAATGGTTTGGATAACGACGGCAATGATGAGGAGTGCTGGTGGCGGCGGCGGCTAAGAACAGTTTGCCATTGATTCCTTTAGGCTGGCTATGTGGATTACTCTTCGTACTGCTACTGGAGTTATTTACCGTTGGTGGTATCGTTCCGGGGGAGGTGGAGATGGGGTCTTACGACGTTAAGCGCAGAGGGAAGCGGGAGTAGGCGGGAAGCGTCAAGCATATGTCAACAGTAAATCTGGCCGGCCTTGGGCATGGAACCGAAAAAAGCAGCATAGATGCAAAGCCTGAACTACGCATGAGAACAGCGAGCGAGAGAGAGAGAGATAACACAGGTAGAGAAGTGTGTGGAAACGGGAAAACGAGCTAATCTCCTCGGCAAAGGCTTACCAACTGGTGAGGCGGCTCATTGCTTGTTGCCTAACAGCGATGTGGAAAGATGCTGCAGCATGCAGAGATCTTTGCTTAAGCGATAATAGTTAAACGCAGAGTAGCTCTACGTCATTCGGCAACGTGACGTAAAATGGCATGATGTGGCCTGGTCTGATGATCAGATAATAGCGGCGGTTCGTGTGCGCCATCTTTATTAGTATCAAATATTGGCTTGTCTGATGTGATCTTTTTAAAACATACATTTATGTTTTATTGTAGGTGTTCAGTTGTTTTCTTAAAAAATGATTTAAATTTGCATGAATGCTAATTTAGGCAGGATACTCTGTTCGATTATTGGGCTTACCAGAGAACGCGTCAGCAACACTCGCAATGGAGCTGTGTAGAGAACAAACTTTAACAGAAGAGTTGGTACTGAACAAGCTACCGGTCAGTCCACAAGTGTTAGACGTCTACAGAGATTTTCGAGAGACTACGAACATGCAATTCGTTATGAATAATGATACCGAAGGACCAGCTTTCCCCTCCCAGAGGTGGAAAGGAGCGTCGTAAAATATACCACAATTATATTTGTATGAAACCTAAATGTTTCAGTACTGAAGATTGCGTGTGTAGTTTTTGTGGAGAATGTGACATCGGGCGCCACCACATACTCGAATGTACTGAAATTGAGGGGGAGTCTGTTATCTCGCGAGTGAAATATGTACTGTCCTAAATCGTTGTATTGTTCCCAATCTACCAATTTCTGATGAAAAAGCTTGACTGATTTATACTCTGTTCGATAAAGTTGCTTTGCACCAGAATGGCAGCGTTCTTTTTTGAGGGCAGACGTGTTAACGACATTGTGAACGAGCTACATCATGTGCGGGACACGAGTTCGGTGGCTGTGAGGCAGCAACTAGCCGAAAGGTAAATATCACAAAAGTACGAGCCCGATTGAAAGAGAATTCGAAGCAAAGTGCTGCAAAGATTGCTCATCACTTGAGTCTCGGACACCAGCCTCAGCGATGGTATGGGTCGGGAAAACCAATGGCGGGTGCACTCTGCTCGAGTGGGAGTCAGATGAGCCAAAATTGATAAAACGAAGTACCCGCAGTTTATTTTAAGGAATCAATGGATGCCGACCACCAGAGGCGTCTGCTTATAAGACAAAACAAACTGAGGCCTGGCTCGGGGTGCACGCACCGGAGTCCATCACATCTGAAGAATGGCCACCATACTGGCTAAAAATTGAACGCCAATGTTTGCACTGGTAGATACAGTTGAACCAAAAATTGAATTTCCAAAATACTTAGATTACAAATATTTAGTATATTAAATAAACATTATTTCCTATAAAAATGGGTTAGAACTTTTATATTTGCCCTTGTATATATATATATATATATATATATATAATTGTTCAATTTCGCTTTGTAGGCTGTGTCTGGCTGCGTCTGCAGCTTGCCTGTATGATGTTAAGTTAGCGGATCATTTTTGCTGGCTGATTTCCTTGCAGGCTGCCAGTGCGAAAACTCAGTTTCCCTCCGCCTTCTATTTCTCGCATATCTTTGCGCTCCAGTCACCACTCTTTGGGATCGGTATCTGTCTGTCGTTACCCTTATTTGTTTTTGCGGCTCTTTGCCTTACCCTTGTGTTTCTTCGCTTTGTACGCTTCAGCAGTTTTCTAATATTCTGTTTGCTTCCTTTCTTAATCATGCATAGTAATCTTTACTAGCTCTTTGTTTTTTTGTATCTCTGTGAGCGAGTCTTTAGTTTCAATGTCAATTTCCTGGCGCATACTCACGGCTACAGGCCTCCAACCCAGTCGTGTGTCCCGGTTCATCCAATTTCTGGCCCGCGTTTTCGCTTTTCCCAGTTTGACCCGTAAGACCCTAGAATTGTGTTGCCATGTTCTTCCACGTCATCAGATCTGGGGCGTCCTCATTTTTTTTCCATTCATATTTTAGAGAAGCCACTCCCAGAATGCTGGCGTCCGTTTCCTTAATTATGCGATATGCCTCCAGCGGCCACTATCCTGTGGGAAGATCATGTAACTCTTCCGGGTTGGATCGTTAAAATTAAGCGTCTATTCCATTGCCTTTCCATGTTTTCAAGATGATTTGACAGCCCCCTGTTTTCTGATCTGTGTCCTTTTGCTCTGTGAGTTCAAAACATTTACAGGGGTATTCCCTTTTACTGCTAATCTTATCTTTTTATTTTTTCTCCGTGGCTCTCCTTCATTCTTGAGCCAATCTTCTGATCTCTCATGCGCAGCTGTGTAGCGCTGAGAAGATCGCGACGTGGCGGGTTGGACGGTCCACTTCCTTTCAAGTATCGCTTAGATCGGCTCCCGCGCAAAAAATCAATGTCCACGTTGGCAATTTCGAGCTCCCATGTGCGCAGGTGTTCTCGAAAGACGACAGTCCCGAGCAGATCCAACGTCAGAGATCTTCGCTGAATAGCCGGGCGTTGGGGTGGAGGTGTGCGCTGAGCGGTGCAAGCCCAAACGCCGTTTTAAAATTGTTCGGAAGGGTCCCACCAAATTAAACAGATAAGCTTACCTCGAAAAGCTGCGACTATAGCCACTTTCAGGTCGAATAGGCTTATGTATGGGTTCGATTTACGGGTTTGGCCGATAAATGACTAAATTAATGTAGTGCTGGCAAGCAAACAGCTATGGGATAACCCACTGTTTGGAAAGGATGAAGTCATAAAAGAAACGCAGGTCTGATGGCAGACCAAATACAATGAGATTCTAAGCGGCGAATACAAGTCTTCTGTCAGGACTATTATCCCGTCAATGGGAAATGGAACGAGCACTCTCAAAGAGGGAGGAGAGCTGACGCAAAACCTGACTCAATTTTTGAAAGTGCACAACGATTTTTAGGCGTCAAAAACCACCTTCGTAGGCTCTCTGAGTGTAGTCGATGACGACGCCTTTCACATTTTGGCTGTCTTCTGTGTATCGGATTGCCGTGGGAAGAAAGGGGTTTAATTAAGTCAACTAGCCTAGTTACGTCGGCAAATCACAGCAAGTTCCCCTGATGCGGATTATAGGCGTATGGCCCAATGGCTAATTCGAAATTTAGGCAATGCTTTCACGATCAAATTAAATTAGGATATTTTCACCCAATATTGCCGACGAGAGCCTTCATGATAAAGTATACTCATCCTGTGGTGCCGTTGCACAGTGCCAAAGTTTTGAGAGACGTAATATACACCTACTGCAGTGATGGATTTTTTCGCCTAGCGGCTATGAACTACGCCAGATCGTATTGTCCGTTAAGGCTAAAACCTCGTACAGCAAAGCAGTGTTGACAAGAACTTGTCGCATATGGCCAACATTGTGCTGTGGCAAAACGCCGGCACAACGGAGTTAACGTTGTGTAAAGTTGTATCTTTGCACAGAAAACCGTCCAAGGTCCAATGATAGATTCGTTGCTCCAATAATGATTTTCCAATACGGTTACGAAACGTGACCAGCGAGGTGGGCAAACCTTACACTGTCCATTCCGTAGCCAATGGATGCGGTCGGTCGAAAGTCATTTGATGTTTATGCAAATGTGTCATCTACCGGGTGCGCGGATTTGCCGACCTTCGATATCAGACCTAACGTCATCCCGCCCTTATCCTGTTTTTGTGCGCTAATTGGTTATCCCCATAGTTACCTTACGCACCTTAGATACAAAATTGTGCAACTTGAGAAATAGCAGTTATATGCGTGCGAGATTCGTCGGATAGCGTCGAATTAAGCATGTTGTCGTTGACCATCTGAATTAGTTAGATTCTTGCTCATAGCAACATTTACCGGAAAACCCTACTAAAATGCCAAAAGGTACTATAGCGTTACCATGCCACATATTGTAACCCTATAGCAACGATAGTAAAAGTACGTATCTCTTATTGCGCATCTAGCCGCCAATAAGAATACTGGAAACACACCTAAGAATATTGGGAATGCAATTTGGTAATTAGGAACTTAGAGCAAGTAACGTGTACCCTTTTTGTTTAAAGTTAGATTAGCACGGATGATAGACACCACTTTTAGGGGGGGGGGATGGCAAGAATCAGTCTTGAATCTCACTTTTTGTTCTGAGACTTTACTGCTAAGGGAGACAGGGCGGTCTACACACTACGATGTCGAAAACCTCTTGGATTACCACTACATTACTTTCTGTCTCGGCGTAACGTCGTGCCCTCCCAAAAACCTTCAGACAGCGCCTGAGGATACACTTTGAGACGCCACAGCAGCAAATTGAGTCTCGCTCCTTCTGGCTGCATGATACTCAACCACACACGGTGTCGCAGGGCAGCAAGCGGCCCCTGGCACCCCACTTTAGCTCAGTGGGCCCCCAAGTACTGATGGAATAGTCAAATAGCCAAGGCCTGAAAAAGTGTATCAAATCAGGCGTATATGTACTTGCCGACACGCTCGGCATCGTTCAGATTTTCAAGTCCTGTGGGAGAAATATCGAGAAACCCCTTGCGCGCTTGTCCAGAAAATTAAAAAGAGCAATCTGGGCTGTTTCCCTCCGAGCCCCCCACCCTTTCCTCGTCCGTTCGGCGATGCGTTTCTTGGAAATTGTGCAGTTCATCAAAAAGTCTTTAGATAGGCATGTTAGAAAAATAAATATTACGTTATTGTTAGAGGGCCTTGCAGAGTGAGATCTTCAATCGATTGAGTCTCAGTCGCTACCTTATGTCGTTGACTTCCTTTTAACCGTAGTGGTCGAATCAGCTCGCAAATCGCAGCATTTCAGGGAAATCCGCCACCGCATGGTTTGCTCGAAAATGCTATAAACTTTATCAATATTTTATAGTCTGCTATCAGCATCGAGGACAGATCATGTTCCCGGAACGCTTATTTAGACTTGCGCAAAAAATATCGGTCCTATACATCCACAGGTGACAATGCTTTTTTCTACCTTCTTAGCGATCCGCCGCCAATAATTTACATGGAGCTCGATACGGTCAACATCATATTATATGCTGATGATTTCGTCATGTTCAATCGTAACAAGTTGGAGTTGCAGCAAAGCGTACGCACCTTGAAGGAGTACTGCAAAAACGACGACCTCTTCTTATTCATAAACATGTGTTTTATTAAAATTGTGTATTTTTTGTGCATTTATATATAAATGGCAATGAAGCGCAACTTCTGAAGTATCACAAGTCGAATCTTCTCGAGGGAGTAGAAGCTCTGGTCTAGACCGACGACGTAACCGTTGTCGTTACGGCCCAAAAGGAAACCAATTTGGGAATGTCAGCCAATGCTGTTATAAGACGAGTAGCGCAGTAGGTGTCGGACCCTCATCTGCAGCTGGCACCCCAGAAGACCAAAACCCTATACCGCAAGGGGCAAAGCGAACCCGCGGTTATTCCTGAACGATCACTTTGTTACTATCAAAAGGGTGGCATTATATGCGAGTCATCCTGAACACCAGGCTCACCACATGGGCCCCACGTGACCCATGTGGAAGACCAGGTTGCCAAAAATTCTTGCAAAAGTGCGTTACGTGTATGACACAACGTCGAGACTGTAGGGGGGAATCTAGTGACGTGCGGTACCTGAGCTCTTGGCCATCCTACCTAGGCTGGGTAGTGTCATACCACATCGAACTTGAAAAGGCAGGAAAACGGGTTTGTTGAGTTTGTGAATCTCACGTTAGTTGGTACTAGCTGCCAGCATATATATATATATATATAAATTGTCTTCGAGGCATCGGTTATCGCAGCGGTGGGCGCCTATTACAAACGGATCTTCTCTTGAAGTGCAGTAAAATGCCGCACCCGGTGTAGCAGTAGGGACGCAGTAATTGAGGACCAATTAATTATTGCGTCGACGATGGCACGGACAACAGTAACCAACCAATGACAGAAACGTGACGTCAAGTATTCCTACAACCCTCAACTCTTTGATCTCATCATCCTTAACAATGGCACAGCTCGACACGAACGTTCTTCACCTTCCTGTATTGACTCGTGTCAAACTGCATCGAGTATTTACATTATCATTCACAATTCTGCTGCTGCGGCCGCCAGAGAGTCTGCTATCGCTTCTCAGATGTTCCCGTGGCCTGAGTAGGCGTTTAGGTCCCCACAAAAATTGCGCCGTAATTTAATATGCAGCTCTGATGGGCAAGTAGAGTAGGGGAAAGCCATGGACAGTGGGGCCAACCAAATATAATAAGACGTATAAAACACACCGCGAGATGATTGCTAAGCTTTAGTGCGCTGCTGACAGACTTATATCTGCCACCTGATGAAGGCCGCTGAATGAACGCCAACCACACAGCACAGCAGCAGTAGTAGTGGTAGAAGCAGTAGTAAGCAGTAGTTAAATTGTAGTAGACAGTGAAATCCAATTAATTCGGACTGAACGAATGCTGAACGTTTTCAAGTTGATCTCACATTCGTATGATGATCATACTCTACCCAATTATCTTCAATGCCAGACGTCTTTTCGTCGACACGTGCAAATAATATACGGGGTCTCCCGGAATTCGTCCAACAAGCTTTGGGGTCTAGCACAACTCGGCGAAAAAGTAGTTTTTTTCCAATGGCACGAGGGGGCGGAAACGTTTTCTTTTGGTGTGAGAGCGAAATTACCAAGAGTGATTGTATCCAGCTTTTTATCCTGATATATCCTCACTAAATCTGCGATTGCGAGAGGCCCAGCCATCTGCTATCGACTAACCAATCATGACTGCGTGTTTGGAGGAAAATTTTGCATTTGTTGAATTGCATTCTACGTTAGCTCAAAGCAGAACAATTGTTGCATTGAAGGTAATTCTCAACGAATGATTTTTTTGCAATTCTTGTATTTTTGGCTTTCACGCTCAATTGCCCATTTATTTTTTAGGAGACATCCCCTCCTTGTTCTTATACAAACATGTTTTTTAACCGAGTTGTACTAGGGAGACCTTGTATATGCACATATATATGACAGGTACCAAAAATACATATGTGCTCGAGCACATTCCCTATAGGGAGGGGGGGGGGAGGCAAAAGTGTACAAAATCTTTGCAAGTTTGCTGTTCTTTGTCTATATGCGACGCTCTCGTTCTCGAAGTGTACCTTATCGTCAGTCTATACGAAGGGCCCATTATGGTTGCCCATATACGGGCCATCATTGCTTCAGGAGGCGGGCGATGTGCAGCGTCTTATTAAACGGCTAATTAATTTTCTTGCCATTTTTAGCTGGATGCACTTTGACCCAACATTGACAACCGCCGGGTCGTTAATGGCGTATTCTTGGATCTCTCTCTCTTTCTCCCTCCCTCTTGCTTTGGTCTTGCCTCGAAAATTGCGTCCAATGCCTCTGGAATGCGTCGTTGATGCGTATGTTCTTTCGCTTTTATATTATGCTACTGCCGAGCTCGGCTGGCCTTCCCCGGTAATGACCTCGTTCGGCACGACGACCATAGTATGGCTGTAATAAAGCTGAACGTATGCAGGAAAACTGCGCCGTTATACGAAAGCGGGCATGTTCGGTTAAACATAAGAAGACTGTGTTTCATTTTATATACACGTTTACACGTTTATTTTATTTACTACGTGTATTTCTATTGTTGAACGTTTCGAACAAAATCAAATATAGTAGAGTAGTGTCCACGAAACGGGGTATAAATTGTCTGCCATTTCATCCAACGTTAGTACAAATTTCATCCATGCATACGGACTTGTCCAGCTTCATAAATCATAAACGATGGACAGAAAGGGGAAGGGCTTAAAGGTCAAGGGAACACGACAAGAAGAAGAAGAAGAACAACAGTGAACAAAACAGGGGGAACAAACAAAGGGGAAAACGTTTGCTGGTTTCTCTTACATTGTTTTATGTGCAAACAAATAGATAGTGCGTCGTCATCAGTGACGCCTCTCATCAGTAGATATTGCACGGACATATCGCACGCAATGGCCTGTGAATGAGCGTGAGGATAGGGAGGGCTGTACAGCCAAATATTATGCTGACGTTAGCATGATCGTGTGACAGGTCCAGGCACGTTTAGTCTTCTATCGCTTGCGCGCGCTCTCTCTCTGTCATCTTATATATATATATATATATATATATATATATATATATATTTGTACTCTCTACCTTGCAAACGTCTTTCTACCCACCGGGCCCAAAGGGACGGAGGCGGGCACAGTGTTACCTTATGAAAACAACAAACACGTAGACATTCCTAAGCACTTCAACACGCGGCGCCGTAAGCACCTTCGCAACCGCAGGCAGAAACAGCATTTTCTGTAGCTGTAGGTGCACAACACTGCCTTAAATGCACAGCAGCATCAGCAGCAACAACCCCCAATGCGGAACCAGCGGCGCAACAGCCCCCCCCCCCCCCCAATGCGGGCTAGCGGCGCAACGGACATCCAATGCGGGACCAGCGACGCGACAGCCTCTCTCCAATGCAGGACCAGGGGCGCAATAGAGCCCCAATGCGGGACTACCGGCGCAACAACCCCCCAATGTGGGACCAGCGGTACAACAGCTCATCACACCGATAGTCGGCTCCCGGTAGCGGGCCCGGCTACACGAAGCTGCACTTCTGCCAAAGTCCCCCCCCCCACTCTACTCACTGTGCTTGCATCGAGCAGCAACCCGGAGGCAGCAATGAACAAACTCTGCATTCTGAATGGGGCTCTGCATGAATAGACATATATGGTGAGAAAAATACATACGGCAAGGTGTATGTACATGCCTCCACGTATGTATAGAGCAAAGAGAGGATAGATGGATAGAAGCAAAACGGTGTTCGCATACGAGCGCTTGGTGTGCACGCTTCCATGTACGTACGAACGCGTATCCGACGTTGTTGTTGTTGTTCTCGTTGTTGTTGCTGTTGTTGTTGTTCTCGTTGTTGTTGTTGCTGTTGTTGTTGTTGTTGTTGTTGTTGTTGTTGTTGTTGTTTCTGTTGTCGTTGTTGTTGATGTTGTTGTTGTTGATGATCGTACTGACTCAAGCTGGTCGTGGTTGCTATTGGTTGTGAATGTTGTTGCTGTTGTTGTTGTGGCTGTCGCAACTGCAATTGCACAAGTTGGCAAAGTGACCACTTACCTGGCGATGCCGCCACTGCCGCTGCCTTGTGCTGTTTACGCACATACCAATCTAAATACGACCAACGAAACAAGTGCAAGCAAAAGCGACGCTTCCGCCGCCAGCGACTCGCCTCGGAACAAGTTAGCGCAACTCATCAACTTCTCATGCACATACACTTCTTTTGTACGATGAGAAACGATGTCTTCAGACATCGAGGACATCGCTTTTGCTGTGTCTAAGCCAGCTACTGACGTTGCTGTTTATGGTGGCGCCATCATAATCGCTGCACCACACGTTCGCTGGGATCGTCCGGGGAAATGTCATGTTCCCGCTCGGTAAAGATTGATTACATTGAGTGGATAATTTGTTTTACGCTCAACAAGAAAAATCTGTACATTCAGGTAGGTATGTTGTTATGCACGACTTCAGAACGGCGGCCCTGTTCGACCAAGAACGCAGTAATGTACAACCATTATGGTAGCTGTATGCGAGCACCAGGACTGCAGTTGTGCACGATCCTAGGGCTATGGTTGCGCGCTCGACCAGGACAGTAGTTAAATGCGACCGAGGCGTCTGTTGCGCGCACTACGAGAACGACAATAGCGTACAACAGCCGAGAAACGAGTTGTAAACGCGACAAGAACCGTTGGAACACGACCCGTCGAGAAAACAGCCATAACTGCAACTATGACGAGGGCCATAACGATGACTAATTGTCTTGGCTAGTTAGTACAGGCTAGAAAAATGTAGGCGGGTCTACATTTTTCTGCCTGTACAACTGTTACATATATAGCTATATAGCTGGCCGAAGCTGGATAGAAGCAAATGCGGTGTTCGCTTAGGCAAGTCGCAAGACCTCATTCACTTCGGTCGGACAGTGTACGGCGGGAGGTCAGCGGCGTAATTGACCTTGCTAGAAAAATTGCTACTTTATGCACCGTCGCCACCATGGGACCGCTGCCACAGCAAGAGGGGCGTTTTTCTCGTTCAGAACACGACTATTCATAATGGGCACTTGAACAGAGTAGCCGGGTAGTGTGAGGCAGTAGGCAAGCTGGTCCTCAGTGACGTACTCGCCTAAAACGTACGCTGTAAATACCCTTGGTGGCAGAAGGCGTTTGCCTGATGCATTTGGAAACATTTGATTACGTATTATTTGTTCAATCGGGGTTCGTCTAGCTTATTCGTTGGCGTTGGTTCTTGGCTTGTTGCGTTGCTCCTTTTTTGTTTGATAATTCCAACCCTACGTTTTTCCCCGTCTCACTTTTTCAACTTCATAATTAATCAGCTGCGTGGTAGCCATTCAGGAGTTTAGTGTGGTAGCAGCAACAAAATGGTCAACGATAGTTTGATCAATTCATTGGCTATCTCTCGTGGCATTCGGCAACCTCGCCAAATTTATTACTGGCCGCCTTTAATGCCTTCGCGGTTGCATGTCATGTGTGAGCCGTGGCTGGGGCTCCTAGGTCTAAAAATTGCCGAAGTATTGGGCTCTATCTACGAATTTGATCTGCAAGTCTCGGCAAGCATGAACTTAATGCGCGCGTACCATTTAGAGCCGGTAAGTGCGATGGCGTCACATTTGGCTGGTGCTTGGGTAAGACTATTCGTTCATATGGGTTTTTTTTTGACCGGATGTTGTTGGCCCGCACCTTCAATTGGCCGTGTGGGTTTGCCTGGGCCGGAACTGTTAGATCTTTCGCAGAAACAACCAATTCACTTTTTCATGAAACTTTCCTTGCCTAAAGGATTTTTCATCGGAAACGTAGTACGTTAAGTTTTACAGCAGTGGCACAAGATGGACACATTTACGACGTGTGCTGTTATTATAGGCATTGCGCCGTCATTCTGTTGCTTAGAGAGTCTAACAGAAGCCGACGTTAATATGGCGGAACAGGTTTACCTCCAATGCGTCCCACACCGCTCTCCAGGAGAAGTTGTTAAAAATGTTTTTAGCATTCAAGAGTACCGTTAGGAAGAGTTCGCTTAACCAGAGTGTTGTGCTATAAATGTTCTCTGTTTTCACTGTGAATCACCGCATGGAGCCAAGCTGTTTTAACGATATTAATTGTTTTCTCTATTTAGCAGGGCTCTGCAGCGCTTACATCCAATATTTAAAAAGTTGCTAACGTTCTCCTTGCTCCGCGCTTTGTCCAGCACGTGTGCATTTAGGTCAAGGATAAATGCAACATTGCCTTGCGTTTGCAATATTTTCGTTCTACTAGTGTTTGGGTTGGGGTTGGGGAGTAGTCTCTAGGGATAGCTGATAAGCCATGCAGCACTCTGCGTTTGAGGGCTGTCTTTCATTCTTAGGTATATTTTTCGAACATATATCTATCTGTTTTTATAAACACTCTATTGTCCTGCATGTGACTCTAGGCCTGCTGCTTGAACTCGATACAACAGTGGCAGTTACGATTTTACGCATTTGGTAGGACCTGCCAGTTTAAGACCTGATGAACATTTAATTCACCGTAAATTGCAAGGTTAATTTATGACCCTCAAATTGCCCAGTGGAGTGTTTGTACTTTCCTCTAATAATTATGGTCAAATCATTCAGTCCAAAACGTAATTTCGTCGTTCTGAGTAGGTTAGTTGTTGGCCGAAGTTTCGAGATTTTAGAGGCTGTATGGAAGTTCTATTTGATGACCACAAGGCCTAAGGACCATTTCTTTAAATTGCTTTGGTCGCCGACCGAGGTCTACGCTTCTGGGCTCGGCAAAAATTATTGTTTGTCTGTGCTTTAGTTGGTATACATGCGGCAGCTCTGTTGAACTTTTGAATTAGAAATATATGTAGAAATTGCCTTTCGTATCTGTCTGTTGCTTTGTTTGGTCGTGGCAGCTAGAAAGCCCAGTTTACGTGTGATTTAACTCAGGACCGCGCTTCACTGTGTTCTGCTTGGCTATACATCTAACCGGAAGTCGGGCGCGTAGGGATTGTCAGAATTTCAGCTAGTTGTTTAGCGTTGTCCATATTGCTTTCGGCCATATAGCTAACAAAGCATATTTCGGCGAGTTACTTTTCCAGAGTGGTGCATAATATCGGTTTTTCGGTCTTCTTCTCCAGAGAATACGTGAAACTAAGCGCCTATGCTTTCTGTTTTACCATGTTGTTTGGATCGTCTTCTCTAACAATGGGTTCCAGTGACTCTTCTCGAAACTTGCCTCATGTATGTAATTTTGCTTTACACAGAATCAGTTTCTCGAGAAGGAAATGGTTAGCATTACGCCAGCCTCCCGTTGGCGCTTGGTGGAGGCACTTCAACGCCTAACATAAACCAATTTTTCTTCAACCTTTACTGTTTTAGACGTCGTACAGGCAGGTCGCACAGATATACATGTTTAGTTTGAAAGATTTTTATCCAACCATGCACATTTCTCAGGGATAAGGTTGCATCCGCAATGATTTATCGAAGTTTTCCGAAACACAAATATGCAGTTAATCCTTGCTAGAAGTCTTACGAAATCGTTGTACGCAATTTAATTTTTGAAGGCTACGCTAGGTGTCTGCTTTTTTTTATAGAGGAGGGTTAAATATTTTTACGTACTATTGCTGCGGGTAGAAAAGGAGAAAGTCCCAATTCCTATCTCGAGCAGTGTGGGACTTGATCCCAGCGGATGGATGTTAGCCCGCTGAGACCCATACCCGCTAAACGCACCTCCCCCCTTAAGCTTCACTCTCTGATGGCCCAGATCTCCATAGAACAGTACTATGGGCCATCAGGAGAAGTGGCGAGTGCCACTCGGACCATTTGGCCGGGGTCACTCATGGGTTTCCCCAACGTTCGACGTGTCCTGTACTAACACCTGCAAAGCCGCGTCATTCGGACTTGCGTGATCTTCTAGTACAGTCGGCGGAAATCTTGCTCTCCTGAGCCTTCCCAACGCTCGTTTCTCCTTCAGCACCGCCGTAGCCATAGCCACTCCTAGCTTCCATCCTGGAGTCGTGCCGCATATGTAGTCTACAAACTCCTTAAGGGTTCCTCTGGGGGGATCGGGAATGTTTGCTCCTCTTCCATCTCCCTCATTAATCCATTTGTTTCTGAGTTTTGCGACTGCTGTGGCTCTAGCCTGTTCCTGTACCTGGCACTTTAGGAGAGTGTGGGTCGGATCATCCTCCGTTCCCTCTTGGCAGTAAACACAGCTCGCTGAGGGAGCTTTTCCAATTCGAAAGAGGTATGTCTGGAAGTCCCCATGTCCCGTGAGGATCTGCGTGAGGTAATGGTTTAGTTCTCCACCCGGCCGTTCAATCCATTTTTTGATGTTTGGGATGAGGGATCGGAGAGTGTGCCCCGGTGCTCCAGAAGGAATGGAGTCCCATTTGGCTTGCCATGCTTCCATTGCTTTCTATCGCTCTACGTCCTTACTGCTGCTCGAGTTGTTGTCCCAGAGCTCTCGTCTTTCCTCCACCTTCAGGTCCCAAGGAAGAGCTCCTGCCAGCACGAGAGCAGAGTTTGCGCTAACCGTACGATACGCCTGGATAATCCTGAGGGCCGCCACTCTCTGAGTGCCTCCAAGGATCCCTCTCGCTTTCTTTGTTTTCAAAGAAGCCTTGAGCCAGGCTGGGTCCCGAATAGCGCTATAGATTCGGCCACTGACATTAGCAACCTGCGCCTGCATTCTCTTGGTCCGTGAATGTTTGGCAGAATTCTTGCAATTGCATTAGCCGCCTTGGCCGCCTTTGCCGAGGATAGCTTCAGGTGGCTAAGGCCCGTAAGGCTCTTGTCCAAGCGGATCCCCAAGTACCGGGCCTCCTTGACCAGCTTTATTTGCTGTCCTGCCAGGTATAGTCTGATGGGACCCACCTTCTTCAGTCCCGTTAGCAGTATGGCCTCGCTTTTCTCCGGAGCAATTGCTAAGCCGACTTCGTCTATCCACCTCCTCGTAGACTCTAGTGTTTTATTAGCGTTAAGTTCCAATTCTTCTGCAGTCTTTGCCTGAACTGTGATGGCCAGATCATCCGCGTATGCGATCATCTCTACCCCTTGTAGAAGGTTATCCTGGCGGAGTACGTCATCGTACGCTAGGTTCCACAGCAAAGGACCCAGGATCGAGCCCTGCGGAACTCCTGCTGTCATTGATATTTCCACTTCACGGTTGAAAACACTTCGGTCCTCCAAATATCCTGAGATGACCTGGACGAGATAATGTGGGACCTTTTTCCTTACTAGCGTGTCCAGTATTGTTCTCCACGAGAGGCTGTTAAAGGCGTTCCTGACGTCTAGAAGGATTGCCAGGAACAGTTTTCTGGTGCATATGGTTGAACTATGTAAGAGACCAGCCTTGGCCGTAACTCGACGGACAGCAGTGAGCACTGACAGGTTTTTTTCTGAATCCATATTGGGAGTCCGAAAGGAGTCCGTTTTCCTCCACAAAGGCCCTGAGCCTTTCTTCAATGATTGCCTCGTATGCTTTCGCCAGGTTATTCAGTAGGCATATGGGCCTGAAACCTCCGTTGTCTTTGGGGATGAGGACAACCTCAGCTTGTTTCCAGTTTGCAGGTATTGTTCCCCTTCTAGTCGCTGTAGTGAACACCTGTGCAACCAGATCCGGATACTCCTTAAATAATATTTTGACTGCCAGGGACGGGATGCCGTCTGGTCCTGGAGCCTTTCCCGGCTTAAGTCTAGCCGCAGCCTTGAGTACCTTTGCTACTGCTAGAATTGAAAAAGTGTAGGCATATGGTGGGTCTTTAAAAAGCAACGACCTGATTATGAGTGAGATACCTGCGAGTTGCTTGACCGTTTGAGGGAGCATTAGATATGCCACTGCAAGACAACCAGTTCGCCTATACAGAAAATAAGCACATCGTCTTGTTTATGAGAAAATTCTGCACACGAAGAACATATAACCCCGAATTTTCGACATTGTCGTTTAGAAAACAATTCGCAGAAATGAAGTTATTTTATTAGACCTCACGCCCAAAGCCTCAAAAACATAACGTTACGACTTTTTACAGGTCGTAGGGGTCGTAGGGAATTCATGTGTCATGTAACCTGAATGTGTCAGGCAAACATGCAATCATGTCGATCATTTTGGCACTAAACCAATGGCAATGCAAACTGTGATTACCGAAAAATTATGATTTTTCGGCGGGCATGTCGAGATTGAGTGCATGCAGATATGATTTTCTTCCAGAACGGTTTGAAGAGCGATACAGGGAATTGCAGAACTCGTTAAAGTAAATTTTTTTTCCAATGGAAGATGGTCTCTGAGATGCCATGTTTCGGAGTGAAAAGAATATTACTAAAATCCGTGACACTGGTGTTGTTGCCCGACATAGGAGCACACACATGTACAAATGCGAGACAACCGGTCCTCTTGAATGAAGTTCTTTTATTAGCTTTCACGTCCAATACCTCGAAAGCTAACACAGTCAGGAACATTTCATGACGACTACTTTGGTACCAAATCCATGAAATGCGAGCCATGATTTCGGAGTAATTGAGATTAAATGCATGCATAAATGACCTACTCTATCAGACAAATCACTCTAGGTAATTTATACAATCTGGCGGCGTGGTCCAGGGGCCTAGGGCGCTAGTCATAGTTGCTATCTACCGGGGTGTCGCCGGTTTGATCTCTGTTGCTGATCGAATTTTTTAAGCGATGCTCATTGAGAATAGATGACAAACCATACTAAGTCAACGGCCATGCTGCTGTTACACGAACTGTTAGAAAACTCTAGATATTTCAACATGTCCGGCACTCGGTACCTTGTCTTCGCGCAACAATTGTCTCCGCGCAAACGTGTGGTCACGGGTTCTCTAAACCCAGTTTGGGCTTTGGTAGCAGTCAGGGGTTAGGAGAGAGCAGCTGCGGCGAGATGTTTTTTTGCGTGGTAGATATGTCACTAAGAACTGCAGCGTAGGAAGCCATATTGTTGTTAGAACAACTAGATTGTACGTCTTCTCCTTATAAGTTGTTTTTCGGAGAACTACCTTAAAAACGTTGAATTGACCAACGTTGCTCACGAGATATAGTCTTGTACTCACGCTTACACCAGCGTACACGGTTCGTCACATTGTTCGCACTCTGCACCTTTTTTTCGCATACGCCCTAGTGTTGCATTTTTCTCTACGATTTTCGACGTTCCGGTACCTCTACTGAGATTCCTTATTTATAGAACACCACAATGCGCTACCAAAAAGCAGAGTCCCTGGACTGACCCCTCTGGCACACCGACCATAACTTCGTGGTAATGCGCCCCCGCATGGAGACGCCTACAATCGAGGTACAAGGAAATTATCCTCCGGAGCAAGGCCAATATAGCCTTACGGTCTAGGGCTTCTATGATAACTTGGCAACTTGCAGAATTAAAAGCATTGCGCACATCCAATGATATTAGAAGGACAAGACCAGCGTGTTTAAGCTCTGGGTCCTTTCTTTACCGGAGCGCTGAAGCACACGAACGACCGGCAGAACTCGAATTGTGAGTCAGAAAAGGCGCTCTTCTCCCTTATCGTCTTATTAATGCAATTAACAATTATTTTCTCAGTGAGTTTGGCCATAGTGTCCAGAAGGCATGTAAGACAATGGTCCGATGACCCAGAACCTACCCCTGGTTTGAGCAAGAGGGCCAGGTCAGCCTGCTTCTATAGCCTAATGGACCTCTCTTCCTACAACAAGTCTTTGTTCAGTTACTAAGGCGTTTGGAGACACAACTTAGGAAATACTCTTACATCTGCCGTCGGACTGCTCAAACTCCCTGTCAGCACCGCGCTGTGTCTAATGTGTTTATGATCGCTTAAGGATTCTTCATTTTCCCACACAGCCCAACTTGCGCCGATGGTAGTGCATCTTCGTCGGCCGGCGGAAAGTTAATATGTATGTATTTGGGAGCCTCGCAGGTGGCGGCATCCTCTATGTTGGCCAATCACAATTAGCTCTGTAGGTGGCAGGCTCGATCTGTAGTCACTAGGTTCCCCTGCCGCTGCAACCCTCTTTCCGGTGTGCCTGCCAATAATCTGAGCAAGGTCGTCCCGCCAGTGGTCAAACCCGTCGAGGTCCCACAGAACATACATTACAGTCAGGGGCGAAACGTTTCAGTGAAGGCAAGATGAAGATGAAGAACAGAAGAAAGGACTTTTGCCTTAGCGCCGACCGCTGAGTGAGTAAGCGTAATACGCGATATGACAATTGAGCACATGTCGTGCGGGAAATGGCCCAATACATGGGCAGATGTTATCTCACTTCACTAGTTCTCAAGGAGGAAAAACGTCCTCAATCAAGAGCACTGTGGAATATACATGGAGATCCATGAAAAGTACCTGAATAAAGCGAAGCGTTGAAGCTGAGTTCCCAGTGGTTCAACATACATCTTCGTCGGCCAAACCAGCGCGGTACATTCACATCAGATTTACACACGATTTCTAACCAGCTGTTAATTTTGCTGGATTTTCTAGAGCCACTTAGAGCTGCCGAAATTTTGCACCATTTGTCCCTTTCTGTAGTAGATGGTCGTCCAGTCCACATGATCTGTCCTTCGTAATTGCGTGATGACATTCCGTGCACTTTAGACGCTCTATGGCTGCATCTCAAAGGCATTTGCTATTGGGGTCGTCTTCCAGATTTTCTCTTTCTTCTGGATCGTCTTCCTTTATCCCAACAAGCTTGACTGTGCAGTTGCAAATGCAGCGTTCGGAATTATTCGTCACTTTGCTTGAAGCGTAACGTGACAAATACACTGCTTGACTTATGAGTGGACAATATCGTTCAGTACAAACAAAAACTCTAGTTTTCATACGAATTTATGTTTTACGTAAGCCTAAGAAACTGATATTTTATAAGCTCACCTGTTTAATGACGATTTTCTTTTGCTCAGGTCAGGATCAGAGCTACATTTTTATTGCAATATTGTTGAAGTTTTTTTATTATAGATCATTATCCCCGCCCACCCCCCTACGAGATTAGATGACGCATATTTTCAGTGCACTGAGGGCTGGACATGTTGAGATACTTAAGGTTCATCATACTAGTAGATGACAACTATGACCCCTAGATCACGCTGCCACGCTTTTCAAAAGCTACTCGGCTTGAACGATCCCTAACAATGTAAACGTGCATGAAACGAAATAAAACAATTATCGGAGCGCTTTAGCGACTGATGTAATCCATGTAAGAAAGAGTTCAACCTATGGGCCATAATTTGTAAGATCATAGCCCGCCACTTTCAATCATTGTGAATTTAATTTACTTTGCCTTGGTATTTGTACATATATATATATATATATATTTTTTTTTTTTTTACTTGAGCCATGCAGCTTACGTAAAAAAGATCGCAGCGTATGCTTTCCTACAGATTCCGGAAGTCTGGGCAGGCTTCGTGAAACACATATATACTTATGCATGTCAGGAGCGTATATACCTAACATGCATATGTGTACAATACAAGCATACGAGGTGTGTTGAAAAAGTATCGCGACTTTTGTGTTTTTTCAAAAATTATTCATTTATTCATGAATATCTATTTTGTCCCCTTCAAAGTAATCCCCATGAGATATTATACACTTGTGCCAACGGTTTTTCCAATCTTCGAAGCACTTCAAAAAACCATTTTTTTTTATCTTGTTCAGCTCCTCCTTCGATGCCGTCTTTATCTCGTCAAGCGTAGCGTAACGTCGTCCTTTCATGGGCCTCTTCAGTTTAGGGAACAAGAAAAAGTCACAGGGGGCCAGATCTGGGGAATACGGTGGCTGCGGCATCATTAGTGTGTTGTTTTTGGCCAAAAACTCGCGCACAAGCAACGATGTGTGAGCAGGGGCGTTATCGTGGTGCAAAAGCCAATTTTTGTTCTTCCACAAATCCGGGCGTTTCTGGCGGATTGCTTCGCGCAAATTGCGCATAACTTGCAGGTAATATTCCTTATTGACCGTTCTACCCTGTGGCAAGAACTTATGATGCACCACGCCCCTGCAATCGAAGAAAACTGTCAGCAAAACTTTCACATTTGACCGAACTTAGCGCGCTTTTTTCGGTCTTGGTTCGTGCGGCAGCTTCCATTGAGATGATTGAGCTTTGGTTTCCACGTCATAACCATAAACCCACGATTCGTCACCAGTTATGACCCTCTGGAGCAAATTTGGGTCGTCGCGGACAGAGTCCAACATCTCATTAGCAATGTTCATGCGATGCTGTTTTTGGTCGCAATTGAGCAATTTTGGTACGAATTTCGCGGCGACCCGTCTCATGCCCAAATCATTGATAAAAATCGAATGGCACGAGCCAATCGATATGTTTAGGTCCTCAGCAACTTCTCTAACGGTGATTCGACGATTGGCCAATACCATTTTCTCCACTTCATTAATTTTTTCGTCTGTTGTTGAAGTGCTCGGGCGTCCGGCACGCTCTTCGTCGTTCACATCTTCTCGGCCTTCTGAGAACATTTTGTACCACCGATAAACGTTGCTTCGGTCCAAGGTAGCTTCTCCGTATGCCACAGTCAACATTCGGAATGCATCCGCGCACTTAATTTCATTTTTCACACAAAATTTGATACAGGTTCTTTGATCCATTTTTTTTGAATCGGTAAAAATCGAAGACGATCCAAAACACGTGCAAGCAAAGCAGCTGTCAACAATGAAGTGAACATTCAAAATGGCCGAGCTTGTCGGCATAAGTGAGAGAGAGACATGAGTACCAACATAACGCCACAAAAAATCGAAATTCGAATATACGTAACCCGCGAAAATTCAAAAGTCGCGATACTTTTTGAACACACCTCGTATGTTGCTGCCGCCGCCTTGAAATCTGCTCAAACTTCCGCAATCTGTAACCATCTATAAGAAGGCATACGCAGTAATCTTCTATACGTAGACTGCGAGTTTGTATTCCTGCTTTTGTTTATGCCATCCTCTCGAAGGACCTTAGGGTACATGTCGCTACCAGCCGATCAGCTCATCACTGTCACATCGCAGTTAATGCGGTGTGCGACACTAAATTATTCGCATAACTACCAGTGGTGTGAATGAATGAAAGCTAAGCTTCCGTGAAGTAATCAGCTGCAAACATTTTATCTTCTACGCCTAGGAGTAATACTACATTTGCTCTGTATCATAATAAATGTGCTCGTCTGCGATCGACGCGATAGATGCCGGTTGCCTCCACGCACCGTACGTTGCAACAGGCGTGTCGACAAGATCGCAGCATGCATATATGTTTGGCCTTTCTTACAATGCGCGGTTAAACGCAATTGACGCACAAGCAGGCAGTACGCAGGAATTAAAACTAACTGGTCTTTTGTAGTGGATACCCACAGGCGTCCACTGCGTTTTTCCATATTAAACTCACCGTCCACCG
Organism: Dermanyssus gallinae; assembly: GCA_003439945.1. Classification (NCBI taxonomy): domain Eukaryota; kingdom Metazoa; phylum Arthropoda; class Arachnida; order Mesostigmata; family Dermanyssidae; genus Dermanyssus; species Dermanyssus gallinae. The sequence continues at coordinate 526,050 of QVRM01006816.1, forward strand.
ATGGCAGAGCGAGTCCTTATGGCACCTAATGGGGTGTGTTGAGGAAATGTCGCCTGTATTATCCGCTTCATGAATTAAGGGATAGGGAATAACTCAATGAACTACACGTTAATAATAATAATAATAAAAATAATAATAATAATAAAATAATAATAATAATAATAATAATAATAATAATAATAATAATAATAATAATAATAATAATAATAATAATAATAATAATAATAATAATAATAATAATAATAATAATAATAATAATAATAATAATAATAATAATCTCACCTCAAGGAGACCATGGTACTTGCCCCTTGCTGGACCGCCCTTTTCAACGCTAGTCTGCGCGAAGGTCGCCTCCCCAGCGACTGGCAGAGTGCTCATCTAGCAGTCATCCCGAAGGGAAAGGGCAACCCCAGAGAGCCCAGCTCGTGGCGTGGGATCGCCAAAAAGAGCTGCTGCTACAAGCTGCTCTCTGCCATCCTCACCGCCCGCCTGTCTCACTTCCTCGAGGCTCTCGGCGCCATCCCGAAAGAGCAGCACGGCTTCCGCGCAGGCAGGTCCACACTGACTGCGTGTGAGATTCTGCTGGCCAGAGTTTGGGGAGTGATGCAGTCTAGGCACGCCAAGCAATTCCTGTACGCCGTCTTTGTGGATTTCCGCTCGGCCTTTGATGGAGCTCCCAGAGATAAGATTATCTTCAAGTTGGCTGAAGCGGGCGTGCCTGCCAACATCCTCCAGCTCATCGGGGCAATCTTGCAGGAAAACCCGATCACCATACAGGATGGGGTGGCTGAGTTGTGCCCCTTTGTGCAAACGACGGGAGTCGCGCAGGGGGACAACTTAAGCCCGCTGCTGTTTTCCATCCTGCTCAACGATCTTCCGCGACGCATCGTGGGCACTCGAGAGTCCGTCCGCCCAGACATTTTGCTATACGCAGACGATCTCGCGATATATGGAACAAGCCGATTCGAGGTGCAGCAGAGCCTAGCAAGGCTCGAGCAGTACGTGGCGGATGTAGGACTCGAGATCAACATCGGCAAGACCAAGGCCATGAAGTTCCGTAAAGCTGTTCGACTTGCAACCAGCGATGAGCTACGGTTGTACTCCACACCACTGGAGTATGTCAACAACTTTCCATATCTTGGCCTCTCTCTCCCGACCTCCGGCACGTCGTTTACGGAGCACATCGCCGAGAGGGTCAGAAAAGCCCTCGTAGCAGGCGTCGGAATAGAGAAACCCACGCTTCTCTCCCTTAACGCGGCGCTAAAACTGTTCAACCTTAAGATCGCGCCCACGGCATCCTACGGCATACAGCTCATTTGGGAGAACTTGAGCGTGGCCCAGCTCGCGAGGCTTGATCGAGTGAAACCCGCCTTTCTCAAGCGAGTGCTCGGCCTCCACACGTCATGCCGCAATCGTCTGGTCTATTTACTCGCCGGTACCCCGCTTTTCATAGAGGACCTGCAACGCCAGTTCCGGTTGCCAGAAACACAGGCCTACAGGGACTTTATCTGTCAGTGGGAGGTGAGATTGTCAGACGTGGACCCCGACTTCTTTAGTACGGGTGCAATGACAAACAATGCGTGGAAGGGACTGCATCGCACCAACCGAAGTGTGGTAGTGCGCTATGCAGTGCATGGCTTCCACCATGTTCTCTGTAATACTCAAGGGTACCATGAGCCGACAGAAGAATGTATCTGTAACAGGTGTGGGAGAGCTTGTGGGAGATATCATGCGGGGGAGTGCCCCAGAGTTGAATCACTGGCCAGGCTGGCTCAGTGACCGTGTTTTTATGTATAATATTTGACTATATACCTAACAAAGGTGATTAATAAATGAATGAATGAATGAATAATAATAATAATAAAAATAATAATATATATATATATATATTTTTAACAAGGGTTTATTTTTTCAATATGTACATGTATCACAATTATCAATATATTACTTATATAATATCTACAATATTGCTTATATTATTCTTATTGCATGAGTGTCGGTGACCACTCAACATCATCGTGGCGTTGCCTCTTTGTAATTCTAATGACACTCTCTGTCGAAGGAAAGCGGTCGATCTTGGCTCCGCTGTGGCCTCGAAGAGCTTCTTCCCAAGCTCCTTTGTCAGTTTAAGTGCATCCTTGCCCCAAACGCCAGATGACTCGAGGCCGAACGCCATTACAACGTGGTCCTCAAGGAGATGCGCGTATAAGCGCCGTTTGTGCATCTCCCGTTGGTGGATAATGTTGCCGACGCCCGCGTTGGCTAGTGCACGATAGCCGAGGGCGTACGTGTCGGAGAGGGTGACGTCCATGCCAGCGGCCGATTGCGGTTCCAGTCTCGGCTGGTAAGGCCGTCTGGTCGACGCTTGTCGTCGCTCTGTAGTCCACCAGGCTCCAGTGTGACGCGGTAGCCGGCTTGTCTGAAAGCGCGCCCGAGGATGTCATTAATGGCATCGTGGCGGCCCTGCGTAAGCCCAGCCAGCTTAGTGCAACTAAGTCGGTGCAGGCCACGTTCATCCACCGTTCCACCACACGGGCAGGCCTCTGTCTCAAACATGGCAATGCCAAGTCTGAGGCCACTGGCGGCACGGAAGTGGTCATCAGCCAGCTTACTGCCGACTAGCTCGGACGGAAACACGTCAAGCCACGCTCCGGCAGCGTCGGATGAAACCGCTTTCAGTCTAATGCCATCTATATCTAACTCACAGGCCGACAGAAGAGTTAAGTGGGTAGCCTGAGTGGCGATTTGGTCCCACCCCTTCTGCCTAGTGACCTGTTCCTCAGACGGACGACCAGACTGACGCGCGTCCCAGATCCGAATGGCGTCTTGTTGGTGGCTGATGAGTCCGCCGGTAGTAGCGGCCACTGCAGAGGCGCAGCTATGCGACGAAGCAAGAAAAGCGGGCAAGGCAAGGTCCGTGGCCGAGCGAATGCTCATTCCACCCAGCCAGACCGATAGGCTTGCCTGCATCCATGCCTTATCATCGAGCGTCAGGTCAAGGATGTTTTCCAAGGCTCTCCTCACTTGGTCGTCGAGGTCCAAAGTTTCTGACGGCAAAAGGAAGGTAGGTGAGGTCCGTAGTACATACAGGACCTTTTGTACTCCCATTGCGTGCCGAAGCAGAAAGTAGGCTTGATGTCTACCGAGATGAGCCAGCCTCTGGTAAAGTCGGGAGAGTTGTTCTCCCTTCTCGGCCAGTACCGGGCCGATCATTTCGGGGAAGACCGCCGTACCCAGCAGGTCCAGTTCACACCGGTCCTTTACAAGGATGCCCGGGAGATTGCTGTTAAATTCTGCAATCACCTGCTGTCTCTCTTCGTCCTCGAAACCCTGTAGGAATAACTCGCATTTAGATGGGTTAAGCTGCATCCCGCTCCATTGCTCGAACGCTCTGAGATCCTTGATGTCTTTGAGTAATGCCGAAGGATCGTTGTCAAGAAGGGTCCCATCGTCGAGGTAAAACAGAGGGACCTTGGATGTCACCTGTTTGACGTACTGATGCAACAGCAGGCTAAACGCAAGAGGAGCCGCGTATTATATATAATAATAATAATAATAATAATAATAATAATAATAATAATAATAATAATAATAATAATAATAATAATAATAATAATAATAATAATAATAATAATAATGTTCTTAGAACACTATCGAGCAATGCCGTCGATAGCCTACTACTGCAGAACAGCACCGGAGTCACTCGAGCAAACGGTCGGTTACATTTGTAAGTCATCGGCGTATTCAAGTTATGTGAGATTAGGTGACGGGTGCTTGTATGTATATATATATATATACTCGTATATATATATATATATATATACAATTTATTAAGATTACCGATGGAGCGACAATTGTCTCCTAAGAACGTGTGCACTGGGAATATTACTCTATCTCGTATAGAGTGGGTTGGCACCACTTCAGCAGCGTGCCGCGGACGGACGCCGCGTTCCCTCGTTGGACGTCGAGGTCAAGGCGCTGTCTCAAGAAAGCCGCGGATCTCTTGTCTCCAGCTGCGAGGTTTAGCTGCTCGCCGACTCTGTGGAGGAGTTTGCGGGTTAGGTTGCCTGGGCCGCCCAAGGTCTCAAACGCTAGCGGTTGAAATTCATGTGGGTACTCTATTGAAGCGTATTTTGCGAGCTTCCTTGTCTCGGCTAGATCACCAGCGTAACCTGCCGAGGCCGCCCCGCCACCGACCATTGAAGGTGCTAATGAGTCGGTAACTGTGGCGTCCCAGACAAGCATCCTGCCCCGGCTGAAGGGGGTTAGAGTCATCCCGTCCGGGCGTTTGCCGTCGTCGGCGGAAAGACCCTGGGGCTCTAGAATACAGGGAAGTCCGCTAGATCGGAGAGCTCGGCTAAAAGTGTCGTTAATACTGGCATGTCGGGCACGCCGTCCTGCACTCATGACGCACGACAACCCATGATGGGCTAACTTGTCAACCGGTTGACCACACTTGCATTGGTGAGGAGTTACAAGATCACAGCCGAGCCGAAGTCCTGCCCCGATTCGGGTAGTTTCGTCGTCCAAAAGGGTGCCCAGTGGGGCGCTTGGAAGCGCATGCAGCCAGGCTCCGGATCCCTTAGCTGCGACCGCCCGAAGACGAGCCTTTGCGGCGTCGTCAATGGCGTCCGCGAGTAAGCCGCAATATGCTTTTTCGTGCAACAACGCGCTCCAGTCGTGTTGGCTTCGAGGATTGTCCGGGGCACCACTGCAAATTGTCTTTAACTCCTCTTGAAGGCGTCTTGTGAGGTCCTTGTACTGAACAGCGCCGGCTTCGTCTAGAAGTGCAATGACCTTGTTCTCAGATCGAAGAAGAGAGGAGACTATCGCTGGGCCAGCCGAGATAAGTGGATCCGGGATCCCCAGGCCTCCCTTGGAAATCGGTAGTTGCGCCTGCTTTCGAGCGGGGGGTGCCAGCGAAAGATTAAGGAGGGACTCGAGGGTGTTCAGCGTTAACTCGTTTAATGGACGAAGGTCGTCCAATTGCCCTGTTAGATTCGCTCCTCGAAGAAGGTGGTTGACCCTAGTGGCTGAGAACGACGAACGAAGTAAAAAGAGAGCGCGATGAGCGCCGAGCGGGGTGAGGTTGTTAGCGACGTCCTTTAACACGCTTTGCCATTTTTTGAGAACGCGTGGGAGTCCTTGCGGTCGGAGGGGGACTCCCAGAAGCTCCAGGTCGTAGTCGTGGGTAATCTTACAACCCGGCAATAAAGCTTGGAGGGGACGGAGGTCAGGCGCCTGCGCACTATCACCCGTAACGTAGATCTCGCACTTCTCGGGATTCAGCTCCAAGCCTGAAATCTGGCGAAATTCAAGCACGCGCCGAATATCTTCGGCAACCATGGATGCGTCTCCCCCCAGTACGCCATCATCAAGGTACCAAATGTTTAGTGAGCTGTTAAGGGAGTCAACAAGCTCTTTGATGCTCAGGCAAAACAATGGAGGAGCCAGAGGGTCGCCCTGTTGCAGTCCCGTGACCGAAGAAATGAGATCATCCGGGAGAACCAGGTGAGAAGAGTAACGGTACGCTTGATGGACATGGTGTGCCAACTGGGGGCAGTGCGCCCCGACCGCCTTTAACAAGTGATCCCGTCTTACAGAGTTGAAGGCATTCCTAAAATCCAGCTTTACGAGAACCCCAGGTAGTGAGCGTGAATCGATAAAGGCTCGGGCGGCATGCACGGCGGCCTCGGCCCCGGCTTGTGCGGCAAAGCCAAGCTGGTGGGGACCAATCGCCTCGCGGATCCTATCTCTGGTTCTATTACAAGCAATCTTTGCGGCTAGCCGGCGCAGGGTGGAGGAGCACGCAATTGGCCTCACTGACCCGTCTTTCTTCTGTAACGCAAAAAGCCTGGCTCCAAAGATTATAGGTCGCAGTTGAGGTGGAGGGACGCCCCACAAAAGCAAATCTACGATTTTGGCCAATGCGGCTGCCAACCGGCCGGCTGTGTCCCCCAATGTCGGAGAGAGTAGGTCTATTAGCAGTCGTGGTCGGATGAAGTCAAGACCCCCGGCGGAGCTTCGGGCAAAACTCTTGACTGCGGCAATAACTTCTTCTCCCGAAGTAGTACATGGAAGCGGAATCCCGGGGAGGTCTGGCCAGTCCAGGTCTGGCGGGGCCGGGGGGTGCTTATTGCGAAGGGCTGCCAGGTGATCTGTGCCGGGAGCCAGTACGTCCGACGATCCAATCAACCTAGCTGCCCCTGAAACGTCACCCTCAGTTAGCTTAAGAATAGTCTGGCGGACACGGTCATTCTTAAAAGTGCGGTTTTTCTTAGTGACCGGGGCTACGACATCGGCTAGCCGCAATCCATTGGAGAATTCCCGCAAATTATGACGAATAATGACGGAGAGTGATTGCGAATCGTTGCGGGAGAGAGGAAGCCGAAGAACCACTGGCACGAACGAGAAAAGCGTATACCACGCTTGTTGGTTATTATCGGCTATGACTCCCGAAAGAACATTTGCCAATGCCTCCGCTACCTGTTTCCTTACGGATTTCGGAACAACTCTTAACAGTCTTGACCTCTTTGCTACACCCTGGATATCTTCGATGATGCGGGCGGTCTGTTGTGCGTTGTTATCGATCGGCGTGGAGGAAGTTGCGAATGAGCTGAGTGAGGCTGATGGATGCTTGGCGGCTATATGCCTCGTAAGCCCTCTTCTTGTGTACTGTCCGTTGCATAGGGGGCATGCTGTTTGCTGTGAGTGTGTCGTCGCCCCAGTTGATCCGCCACTAGATATGTTGTTGGGGTCGTGCTGCATCATTATTGCATTATTCGTTTAAGGCCCTCCAACATTGGCAAAAGCTGCAGGAGGGGTTCTAAAGCCTGCACTAAAGCCCTGAGCTGGCCCAACAGGTCTGATCCGCCTCCTGACACGACTTGCGACAAATGAGTCGCAGCGTCGGCCAAGACATGAATAGGCCGCGCGGATTTGGGTGCTCGGCGGGCTGTGGCGCAGTTTAGTCGTCGCCGTGGGGCAAATGTCTCCCTGTTGGCGTAAGGTCTCCCTGTACGCTTCTTTAGCTTCTTGGCGGGGAGTGGCCTTGGAGCAGGCAGCAGCAGCTGCGGGTCAGGGTCCTCGGGAGACTGAGAAATTCCGCGAACCACGTTGGCGTACGTTGGTTGCCCCCTTGGATGTTGCTGTGACGTGTCTGATTGGGGCGTGGGGCTTGGTCGACCATCGGTGATCTCTGCTGCTGGGTGCGTTACCCGAACCTGTTGCAAAGTTCTGGCTTCGAGAAATAGCCTGTTCCTTTCTCTGAGATAGGCTAAGCGGGGGCACGAAGGCGACCCGGACGGGTGAGCGCCCCGACAGTTGATACACCGCGCCTGATTAGTACAGTCTGCAGCAAGATGACCTGAGGTGCCGCACTTTTTGCAAACTTGCTGTTGTGTACACCGTTCCGCGAAGTGCCCAGGCCGTAGGCATTTGTGGCAGAGCCTAGGCTGGTCAGGTTCAAGCACGACCTGGTGTGATTGAAATCCCAAAAATAATGATGTTGGGGGTTGTCGGGTAAACGAAAGGATCACTTTACCCATAGGGACCCTAGCACCGCCGTGCAACCGCGTAAGTCGTTTCACCTGACTGACCCCAAGCGGTGCTAGTTCCTTTAAAATTTCGTCCTCTGTTAGGCAGGTTGGAACTCTCTGAATGGTTGCTCGAAACGACGATAATGATGGACAGTGGACAGACACCGAAAAGTCTCCAAGATTTGTGATTGGCAACAGCTTCTGAGTCGATTCTACGTCAGGGAGCCACACTATAATCGACTTTCGGTCCCCGGATATCTTGGACTTGGAGGACAAGGCGAAGATGTGCTTGTATATAGTTAGCAGCGAGCCCTCGGGGAATTCTGTTTCAGTGCACTCCGACGTCTCCTTTCGTCGAATGATTACTTTGAACGCACCTACCAAACCCGTCGCTAAATCTTCCTTAAGTTTTTCTAGGTCTCGTTGTTCTCTTGAGAGGGTCTTTTTCTCCCTTCGGGATGTGACGGTCACGAATCCATCATTTTGTGTGTTCTCCTGAGTGTCGGCTTCGCTTTCTGGTGGCGAAGCTGGCTTCCTTCGCTTGGCGCCAACGCTTGGTTGGTATGCTGAGCTGGTTTCACATGGTACATCTGTGTCCATCGTCGGGGCAGATCCAATATTCTCAGTCGTTCCCGTTGGTGGATGCTCGTTAGACGCCGACGCGGATGATGCGCACTGCCGAAGGCGAGCTATGTCCAGGGTTGGTGGAGGCGAAGGCCCTCCCGAACTGCCGGGCGGCATCTTAGCGACTTTCCGTTGAACGTTATCTCGTAGTGACCGACCAAATGGGTAGCTGAGTTATATTACAACTACGTGGTTCGCTCCCACTAGCGTAAAAAAAAAATATATATATATACATATATATATATATATATAATATATATATATATATATACATATATATATACATATATATATATATACATATATATATATATATATGATATATATATATATATATATATATATATATATATATATATATATATACATATATATATATATATATGTATATATATATATATATATATATATATATATATATTGGTTCAATTATAGTTATTATAATGTGTATATATATATGTATATATATATATATACATATATATATATATATATATATATATATATATATACATATTTATATATATACATATATAGAATTGGTTCAATTATAGTTATTATAATGTGTAGTCGTAACCTGGTGCTACCTCACTAAGCGACAAGAATAAGCTTGTGGCAGAGCCACATACGCATATGTATCTAGCTTATAGGTGAATCGAGCATTTAGAGAATACTGCGAGCTAAATGAGTATCTAGGACCTACCTTCGCACTAATAATGCGCCGTGAGTTTTATCCCAGCGCGATACATACCGGGCTAGTGCGACTTTATCCTATTGGCTTTATTTTATTATTATTTGTGTTATTTTGTTTAGCTCATACGTTTATAGTATACTACAACCACAGCTTAACAATAGTATGCTATGGGAAAAATGAGTCAATCCACATGAAAATTAGGTCAAACATAGTTTAAGCGCACAGATGCTGGTCCCTAGTCAAATTTGATCACCTTGCATGGCTCGACGCTCCTCCAAGTGCAGTCAGCATCGTCTTTCCTCTACAGTGTTTTTCGGGAGAATACCCAAATAAGGTTAGCATGAGCCGAAATGATACAATGTTTTAATTCGGATATAGAGGCGCTCCTTATGCAGCAGCACATCGTCTTAGGCCAGATTTCATTGAGTTAGCCCAAATTCGGAGTATGTGCGTATCTGCCGCTCAGGTACCTTGTGATATGCGTTGGAGATATACATGCAGACAGACTTCCTCTTACCTCAAGCGTGACTAACACGTCATGACGGCTCGTCAAATTTGAGTATTTTTAATCTGAAAATTTTCGGGCTGAGCCAGCCAAGATTTAACGTCCACGGGCCTGCTTTTTGCATTGCTTCATAGACGGACCCCCATAAATACAAATGTGCAACGGTGGGGTTCGAACCCGCGCGCCTTTGTGTCTTCTCCGGTCGCGAAACGCAGGCGAATAAATTACGTCACCGGGCTCGACTATATTCAAGTATTCTTATTCTGCAGAAGGGCGTCTGTCGAACCTTCGCTGTTCTTAGTCACATAGAACGCCTATCACAGTGCCGCATTAAATCTGCGACTAAATCTGCGAAAAAGCCGACCCGAAGTTTTTCCCACCACCGCACACAGATATGAGGAAGTTTGTGATCATTTCGCCTTGTGATCATTAGTTATATTGATATTATACACGCGGCACTATAATCTTCTTCAGATCCTGCAAAAAAGGCTTAGATATGTTTACGTGAATGCGTGGTTTTAGCGCGCAGTTGCTCGACGCTCTAAGACCTGCTGCAAAACCATTCGCAAATAAGTATGCAAATGTATACAAACAAACAAAAAAGAAGCATTCCCATAATGTATTCATCGCAACATAAATATGCTTTATTTTTTATATACAATCCTTTGTAATTGATCAGGTTGTATTTCAATAAACGGTACAGTTTAAACACTACTTCCTCTGTACAGCCTCTCCGGCCGAGACGTGGATCTCCCGCAGTCTGCCGCTGAGCTCGTATTTATCTTCCATTTTATAAATATTCTCCCTACTATCACCTCTTCGCATCGCTGCTCACTAAAAGGTTATAATCGGGTTAGACAGACATTCCAACTCTGCTTTATATATATATATATATATATATATATATGGGGCAAGTAAAATGGACAACCATTCTGATTCACCTCAAACACTTCCTCTACGGCAGCAAATTTCGTCATTCGTACCGGCTGGAAAGCCCTGAACGGCCTGAAGTATCGGAAATGTTGTCAGCCCGGCAAGCGATACAGTAATCGCCGTTTAATGGCCAATCTCGATCACGTCGGACACGCCATAAGCAACACCATTAATGCATGAACTAGTGGTTCATTCATGACGTGATCAATCGACGGCTGTTTCGGGCCTCAGAAAGTTCCGCATGCGAGGTGGACATGCGTGTACATATATGCTTCAATGTATATAAAAACTATTTACACTTAAGTGATCGATGTTCAGCGCACACTGTCGGCCCACCGCTGCTGTTACCCACAATAGTTTTAGTGTGAACATATTTCACACAAGGAATATTAGTGTATAGGTATATATGTATGTATGTATATATGTATGTATGTATATATATATGTATATATATATTACTGACTCATCCTCAATACACGGTTACCTGCTTCATGTCAGGTAGTCCTGATACGAAGATATTTGGTATCGTTTTTGTTCTGCCCAGAGCAAAACCTGACTACATGCACGGGTAGGATAGAAGAAACATTTGCAATCCGTGCCGCTAACGGTGTGTGATTGATCGGTGCTATGAACACTGCTGCTGCTGCTGCTGCTGCTGAGGCTTACATTTGCTTGAATTAAAAACGTGTACTATAATCGTGGTGGTGGAGTAGTCGCAAGAATCCTAATACTAATAATAGCAACAATAAAACCAGTAGTAGAAACGGTAGAAACAGAATTAGGACATAAAACGAAAACCATTCTCGCTCGTTCTCTAAAAAACGGTGCGCATCGCCGCCGCCGCCGCCGTAGAACAATTTCGCCGCGTGAAACCTAGCTGAGCGGCGCTGAGCTCGTTCTTCGTATCGTAGTAGAAGTAGTTCGGCTGGCCCACGCACTACCACTGCTACATACTGCTCCACCCACCTAACCTAGTTGGATGCCCTTAAACAAACACTACGTCTCTCTGACACACGTCATCCACTGCTGGAAGATGAGAAGACGACGCTATCGATTATTTCGCACATATACAACATTCTCTTGCTCGCGCCCGCCCGCATTTCTACCACCAAAACAACAAACAGCAATAATGACCACTTTGCGCTCATTATCATCATCATCATCCACACAACATCTACCGGTAACGTCACCCGTCATAATACTACTACAACTACACAAGGGTACAACTCAACGATACAATAAATTAGGAAAACATAGATGTGATATGTATGTATATATATATATATATATATGCATATATATATATATATATATATATATATATATATGCATATAAATATATATATATATATATCTGGGTAAGGCGAACGTAACCAAATGCATACTATACATGAATTTAAAACTTGCATTGTATATACGTGTGTGTGTTATGCTCGCTACTCGTTAACTTGCACGTTTTCGTATCTGGCTCCTGCGTTCATTCGTTCGCTATGCCGACGACATCACTATTGGCGTACAATTGGCGCGTGCGCACGCGCGTATATTTATATAGATATGTACACATCTAGAAGCCACACCCCCTTCAACTATGCCCATGTGTACACAGACACGTACATACACACCGACTCGCTTTCATTCTACACTTCTTCTCTACACTATATATATATATATATATATATATATATATTCTGTTTTTATTTGTACTTGCTCTGTCGGTATCCTCGAATCGTGTCAGTGCAGTGAAAACACACGGCCCCACGCACCCACACACACTATTTGTTATTCAACTTATGTAAAACTATTAGCTAACTGTGTATGTATGTATGAATGTATGGTGTGTCACGCTCGGTTAGCACCAAACTACGTCGTCGACGCCTTTCCGCGCAACGGGGTCCTTCTTGCCTGCTGCAGGCCCTCCATACGTTAGGCCCAGATTGTGATCGTAGTCGTCGGGGATCTGGGGAATATCGACCGGTTTACCCTTCTTGTAGTCGTCGAACTGGTTGACGCCCTTCAACAGACACGGATGTTCACTGCTGTTGCTGCTGCTGCCAAACGAGAACTCCTTCATCTCCTCGATACTTTGTGTCCGGTCAATATTAAGCTTCTTGCCAATATCATCGTTAGCGCTGCAGCAGCTGCTACTGTTGCTGCTACCACCACCGTTACCGCTACAATACGACGAGGACAGATTGTTCATCTTCGGCAGACGAACATTGTTCAGGTTGGCCGGACTGAACGAAGCGCCGCCGGACGGGTCGAGGAACGTCTTCACGGGGTGGGCAGGCGGTCGACGTGGGCACATCTTGTAGGCGAGCACGAGCACGGTCGCCAGGAGCAGGAATAGCAGCACACTGATGCAGATCAGGTAGAGTGAGGCCGTTTGCTGGACGGCCGGCGACCCGACGCTGAGCATCGAATCGACCCGAAGTTCGGCGACAGCGTTCAGCACCGACGAGTTGCTGTGACGCTCCGAGATGAGCCGGCCGAGGTGGCGAGCCTGAGCGACCGCGGCGATCTCCATGCCCGGCTGGCTCGCCGCCAGCAGCACCTCAAGCGTCGATCGCGACCGCGTCACACAGCCCACCGCCAGGTGAGGCGCGTTGTGCTGTGCCAACGCGCGGCGAACGTGCGAGCAGATCGCCTCGACGGTGAAGCCGTCCACCGCCGTGCTCTCGCCGAAGTCCAGCGTCAGCTTGGCGGGACAGCCGGACGAGTCTCGCGGCCCGCAGCGACTCGAGAACGTCAGCGGGCCGACGTGGTGAAGGTCGGTGCGCGGCCGACACTCGGCGTGAGGTCGGCACGGAGGCGAGAAGCACGTCTCGTCCGCCGTATAGACGCAGCGTTGGTCAGCCGACTGTAAGACCGGGGGCAGGAAGAGTTTCCGACATCAATGTTTGAACGTTTGGAACAGTTGAATTGGTTGAAAAATGAATGTAATTGATAGCACGATTAGACAAACACGTTTTTTTTCTGTTGAAAGTGCATTTTATTCATAGCTTGAAAAACGTGTACGTCATGACTATGGCACCGAATTATTCCGTATAGCTAAAAATGCTAGTGTATGGTTTTGCACGATTAATATAATTGCACAATTAGACAAATAAAGTTGTAATGAATATTCAGAATAGAACCAGCAATCAAACACTACTAGACATTCGTGGTTAGGGACGGTAGAAAACACGACGAACAAAAACTGCATAAAGACACGCAAAACCGTCTAAAAAACTAGCTGACACAGTACAGCGACAACCTACCTGGCAGGAGTTGTGAGGCGATGCCATGTCGCACTCGTCCGACTCGCAAAGTCGCCGCTCGCAGAACACCTGTCCTCCATCGAGGCAGCGACACGTCGAACACTCGTTGGGTTCGGCCCAGGCTTCGCCCACAACATGACTTCGGCCGTTGTACTGGCAGATCGCGTACTCGACAACGAGCACCTCACAGCTGCGGCCCGTCCGGCCCGGCGGGCAGACACACACAAAGTCGTTGATCTGCAATAGCATTAAGGTGCAATGATTCTACATCGTCTATCTTGGCAACTACCTGCAATTTGTATATATATATATATATATATATATATATATATATATATATATATTAACATGCACTATATATATTAACATGCACATTTAATGCCCATACATATATGCATATATGTCGCATACATAGACTGATAAACGGTCGTACCTTATCGATACAGGTGCCTCCGCCGTTGCAGGGGTTGGACGCACATTCGTCGATATCTAGCCGACAATCGGCTCCACGGAAGCCCGGCGGACAGTTACAGCTGAAGCGATTAATGCCGTCGACGCAGGTAGCGTTGTGGAAGCAAGTGGCCCCTTGACAATCATCGATATCTGCAGTAGATATATGAGACAAATGGGCTGTAAGAATTTGACCCTAGTCATCGCCTAGCTAACTCGCGCACGTGTCGCCCTACGCCCTGTACGATTAGGACTAGGTAGTCTCCTAGTAAACTACTTCATAGGCAAACAACGACAATGCCCAACTCTAGACGACGTTTAGATGGCCCTAGCATCAAAAACGATCATCAGATCAAGAAGACAATGTACGGTATAGAGTGTACGTGCGGTATTAAGAGATCTTTGGGTCCATCTATATGGTATGAATACACTTAGATAGATAAGCGACAGACTGACAGAAAAAAAGGAGATGCAAACTCCAGTCGACAGACAATAATAGAGATACAACACCCACGTATTTCGGTAAGCAGAGCAAATAACATAACGAATGCATAGACAGATAGATAGATGAATTGATAGATAAGATAGACAGATACGTACTTCGTTCGCAAAGCGTGCCTTCGAATCCTTCCGGACACCAACACTGGTATTGTCCGCCTTCGATGTTGACGCACGTGGCGCCGTTGTGACACGGCGAGCGGTCGCACGGCTCGGTGCGGGGCAGTTGGCAGCGGAAGCCGACGAAGTCCGGTGGGCACGAGCAGATGAAGGATGACGATGAGGAGGGAGACGACGCATTGAGGTCCTGACATGTGCCGCCGTTCTCGCAGGGCGAAACAGCCGCCTCGCACGGACTGAGGTTCCGAGTGACCGATGAGGTCACGTTGCAGTGGCGTCCCGTCACGCCGGTCGGACACCGGCAGATGAAGTCGTCTTCCTCGATCGGCACGCACTCGCCGGCGGCGCCGCACGGGGAGCTCGCGCACGGATCGAGGCGCGTCTCACACAGCGCTCCAGTAAAGCCTCGACGGCAGGCGCATGCAAATGACGCCACGCCGTCCAGACATGTGCCCCCGTTTGCACATGGCGATGCTGCACAATCGTTGATATCTAACACATTCGTAGCAAAGTCGGAGGAGATGAAAAGCAACACTGTGAGCAAGTAGGTTTGACATTGGGTGTGTGTATGTATGTGTATGAACTCTTATGCTTCGAGAGTGACGAGTGATTTTTCGTATTATATATCATTTTCAAGTTTCAGAACAAACATTCTGGTCTATAACCATCGACCATGAACGGAAATGCACATGGTGTACTCTGCAAGCGCTCAGATAGATAGCTCAATGACTTTTAAAGTAAGCAACGTTAACACTTACTTATGTGGCAAGCCTCGCCAGTGTATCCTGTATCGCATTCGCAGCGAAATTTGCCCGTCTGTGAAAGAACAACGGCAGTCTGGGGATCTTCGGACGCCACTGGTGATGATACGCAGTGACCATGAGGACCGCATATTTTCGTCGAGAGGAACTCGACATGCTTCGACTGTGGCCGACGTACCGCTACCAGGCAGGTATCAAATGCATCTGGAATGTCATGTAATATATATATACCAGCAGCCGCAGAAACAGGATAAATATAATTAGCCTCCTCTTCCGCTCTCTTCTCATAGGTCCTCTTCACCTGTATAGGCTTGACACGAAATATTTTGTCCTAACAAAATGCCTCAATCATTCCACTCAGCCCCACTCATAAGCATCATGTGGCGACATTTGTAAGTGGGGCTGAATGACCAAGAAGAAGAACAGAAAAATGCAACAGTAGCAAAGAAAACAACAGACGATGAAGAATAAGACAAAACCAAAGACGTCAGTTAAAGGGCAAACAGATATGAGCGCCACAGAACGCCTCTTATCTTACGTTTGGGAGCGTGGGGTTCGGACCGGAGCACTTCGCAGTTGGTCCCATCGCGACCGGCTGGACACGAGGTGCATCTGTAGCCGAGTCCGCTTCCGAATCCGCCGCTGCCGCCGCCGCCACCTACAACGAGCTCAGCGTTGAGGGCGGCGCTCGTCAGCTGTTCACAACGGCCGCCGTTGCACGGGTTAGGCCGACATGGTCCGTCGCGCAGCTCGCACTGTTTGCCCGAGAAGCCGTCGGGACAGCTGCAACGCCAGTGGTCGGTGCCCGGCACCGACAAACAACTGCCGCCGTTCAGACAGCGCAGCTCGTGACAGCTGTTCGCCGGTTCGGTACAGTTGGTGCCGCGCCAGCCCGGCCGACACGCACAACGGTACCCGCCGACGACGTTCACGCAGCGGCCGCCGTGACGGCACGGCGACAACACGTCGCACTCGTCGATGTCTGCTCTCGGCGAAGGCGAGCAGCAACAACAACAATGATGACAGAGCAACAACCACAACGACAGCAACAACAACAACGACAGCAGCAGCAGCAGCAACAGCCGCATCAACAACAGCAACAGCAACAACGACAGCAACAACGTGAGATGATGGTACATTCAAGCAGATTCTTGGTAGTAGGGTAGTTGCAATGTTCACATGTTATATATAGACATATATGGACAAAATAGTAGTGGCTAGAGTGGTATGATGGTATTAATATTACACGGGTAAAATAATTTGGCGCAGATTAGTACTACTACTACTACTACTACTACTACTATTTCGTCTAAGGAATCGGTCGGCCGTCAGCCTTGTGGCGAACGCCTATGAGCTCTGTGTCGCGACTCACCGAATTGACAGTGACTGCCAGTCCAGCCCGGTGAACAGGCACAGAGCGCCGTACCTGCAGCGTCTTCGGAGCAGCTTCCGCCGTTGCGACACGGACTCGACGCGCAACCTGACAGAATCGACACACCTGTGTACATACACATGCATACACAAACAAGCAAATAGAAACAAATGCATACAATGAAATTTAGATTCACACATTCATTATTTAACCAACATAAGTTTGTAAACACGCACATGACATGTCGAGAACAGCTGACAACAAAAATGAGATGATTGTCAGTTTGCCGGCGTCCGTTATACGTATATATATATATATATATATATATATATATTCGGAAAAATCAATGGCTGAAATTTGACAGAAGTGGGCACAATGACGCAATACGTACTTTGTTCGCAAGTCTCGCCGGCCCATTCCTGGGCGCAGTCGCATCGGAACCCAATAGCGTTATCATCTACCTCTACACATTGGCCGCCATTCGCGCACGTCGGAGAACCATCGTCACGTTCACATGGCCTGCAAAAAAAAAAAAAATTACCACTTTTGTTGTCAAATCAAATCTGCACTCAATAGTAGTCACAATAGTGCTGTTTTTTTTTGACAAAGTTTGCTGGTGTTGGCGCCCACAACATACTATTGATTGATTTTCTGTCACGTCCGCGGCGTAGGTATACGTCCAACTGAGTGTCAACTAAGACCAATGAAAATGGCTCGTTCACCAAAGTTAAAACATTTGTAAAGCACTCCTTACTTTCCATGGCATTGCGCCAGTCCCGTTGAGCGGTCAAAAATTTACTCAAGCACGAAGAAAATCACAAACCAGGAAACTAACCGATGCAGATGTTTGCTGTTCGCGTCCAGTTCGCAGTTTTGACCGACGAAGCCCTCTGGGCATGTACAGAGGTATTTATCGGGTGATGTGTTCCTACAAAAAGAAGTAGTTGACAACAAGTTATGAACGCTGTTAACGTTATCTATCACAATCAAAGCTCCATACGAATTGCCGATACGGCACAAGCGGGCCAAATTGGCAACCACAACGAGGGTGCAAGATATATATATATATATATATATATATATATATATATGAAAAATAACAAAACATTTATTCTCGCTCACGTTACGTCGTTCACCGTCACAGAACAAAACGGAAGTAACTTTGGTTTACTAACGACACCGAAATAGTTGTTACTGGATCACAAGTAAAAATAATAGAAGTGCACACGATCCTACTATACCATATCTGTAACATCGTGTTCGATGAACTAGCTTTCTCTTCACTAAAGTAGTAGTAGTAGTAATTAAAAATATAGATAATTCAAGTGACCAACCTGCAGGTGCCTCCGTTCTTGCAGGGCGATGTTCGGCCGCACACGTCAAGGTCGCGGTCGCAGAGATGGCCGCCCCAGTTACGTTCACATTCGCAGCTGAGCGGCTTTCCCTGTGAGATGTAATCGTCAGAAACGAAAAAAACGTGTCAAATTCGTACAGAATTCGGTCATGTTCCACGCAATAAAGGCGATCCAGTAAGAGCTGTAGTAGTAGTATATATATATATATATATATATATATATATATATATATATATATATATAAATATATATACAAAGAAATTAAGAGATTACCTGAATGCAGGATCCGTGCTTGCATCCAGGGTAAGGAACACAGGTGGTACAGTCGGCGCCGGTCCACCCATAGCGGCACTGGCATTTTCCCGGTGCCACGCAGAGACCTCGGCTGGAGTCACACCCGGTGCAGAGGGGCTGATCACACTGCACTCCACTCCAGCCCTCGACGCAACTGAAAATGCATGAACAATAGGAACATAATCATGGGGGTCACAATGAGCAGCAGCAATAAGGTTTTGACGATTCCATACCGATGTTCGCGCAAATGTATATATATATATATATATATTTAGGAATTTAATATATATTCAATTTTATATACATATATATATATATATTTAAAAAAATACTTACGATTTGGTGCCACGTTGAGTACAGGTCCAGTGGCCATACTTGTCATCGCGAGGTTGGCATGTTCGCGAACAGTCCTGCAGGGACGAGTGTATGTTTGCATTGGTTAGGTGATACAGCTGTTGCACTAACGTCATTATGATAACCATCTAATCCATGTATGTCATATGTAAATAACTATATATATATATATATATATATATAAAAAGGGCTGCACGCGACTGTTAATTGACTTGCCTTTGTGTAGTGGTTGGGTGCGCATTTCACACGAATGCTGTACAGAACATGAGCCGTGTCAAACAAACCCTGTAAGCGTGAATGAACCCAAAACATTTGATTAATGAAGGTACGATATATATATATATATATATATATATATATATATACATACAACTCCCTTCGGGAAGGTAGTGCTGGTCATTAGGTCAATATCTGAGCGGCCGTTGGGACAGTGTGAGACAGCCGGTGGCTCTGCCCCCTGGAGCCATCTCGGCGTGACATCCATCTCAAAGCGACCTTTTTAATATTTGCAGATTTGAATTTTAATATATATATATATATATATATATATATATATAATGCACTGCTTACAATTACAATTATTACAATTATAGTAACCGCGACAGGTGATCTAAAGGCCTACGGTGGCGCCTGCACTTGTGTATGCATATATGCATAGCACCGTGTGTTGAAAAAACCGAAAACGTACCTTGGCATGCCGGCTGTCAACAGGCTGGAAGTCGTCGGACGAGCTGATATTTCCCGTGTACGACACTCGATCGATAATTGGATCGTTGGCTGCAATTCGAATGAAACACACACACACACACATGACCAAATAATAGACGCCGTTAGCATGCTAAACATCGCAACAATAGTCAAGAATAGGTCTATAGGCGAAGAACTAATTCGCCTAATAATCAATGCTGCTTGCTAATGGTGCCTGCGCAGCATGACCGTTTTAGGCTTCTTCGCATAAACTCATCATTTTTTATTCATCAATTCATAATACAATTTTATCTTTGCGAACGTGTTTATTTGCAGCCTAAATAAAATATTACAGCCCTGTTCTGCATCATTTTTTATTTTGTTCGTTGGCCAGTGTTTGCTCCTCTTGATACACTTGTCAGCTGTAGCAAATACAATGTAATCTCTTCGCCCACATTTTACTACCAGTTCTAACATGTGTTGTACTTCACTTCTGTTGATATTGTGAGAAACAGATAATCTGAGGTAAGCAATGCCAATCCAATTAAGGCATTTTAAACAACAAATAGTATTATTGATAACACTTTTCAACACTTCGCCCCTAAGCGCATCACTAATTCGGATCTGTGCGAAGCATTACATAACAATAGTTACACTTTCCAGCGCCTTTTGCTACAATGTATGCATTATATGCTACATCACATTGTAGGAGACCCTACTAGTGAGCTCCCAGTGATTTAGCTTTCGTTTCGCAGCATTCGTGTCGGGGGATATTCGATCATTTCGCTTTCGCGATACACCAGCTGTATCGCTCGCACAGCTTCAACTTTTCTCCCATCTAGTTCACGCGCTGTGGTGCTGCTATATCGATCGAAGCGCCATGATCGTAGTCAACACAAAATAAAGTCAATACAAACGTTGTAGTAAGTTAGGCGCATGATATCATCACTGAAGCTAGCGCATGATATATTCACTGTGCTCTGCCTTTCTCTCTCTCGATCTCTCTATCTCGTTTCCGTGCATTTTCGCTTGCATCTCCGTAGAATATACACTACTAAGTGCCGACTGAGAAATGCCGACTGAGATGAAACTACAACGACAAACCTCACTATCGTCATCAACCAACCATTACAAGTAGTGATTTCACTTCGTAATTCACAGCATTCAGCAGCGACGGCAACATTGATGAAAGCAGCAACTACAACATCAGCGAGCTTGCTATTCGCCTGGTATGCCTATATCTCAAACAGTGGTGGTGGTGGTGGTGCGACACTGCGACCTCTGCGTATCTATCATCTAGTTATCTGTTCCGTGTCACGCGCTGGCTGAGGTTGCCGCACCCCCTCCCCCCTCTCTGCACCCCAGCCAAAGTCAAAGAAGACAGAAAGTCAACTGAGTATCAGCTGAAATCAATAACTTCACCTTCGCTCGGAATGGGCTGATCCGCCGCGCGACATGCTCTCGCAGCGACGAGGTGTTCCGCCAGGGTGTGGTGACCTGGCGACGCGAACCAGACTACCCACCACACCCTGACGAAATTCGAGACCGAGATCAGATTTTTCTAAAAACTGGCGGAATCAACGCGACTGCGGGCTGTAGTCGACACACGCGCAGATACAAGACTTAATTCAGGAGTAAAGGAAATTGCAGCTTGCGGATGAGACTCTACGGTACTACTACTACTACTACCGCTAACTAGCCGTGTGTCGATTAGAAAAGAAACAAAAAAAAAACATTAAAAACAAGACCGCGCCCGTGATACAAAATCACATCCAGCACCTCATAGAAAGTTGAACTTTGCCGCACGAGGAGGAGAAACAACACCATGACATCAGACCGCACGTGCCGCTATAAAGAAACCTCGGCAAACCCGACTGATCTGTTCTAACGGAAAAAAATTGTGAGACTCAGTATGTTATTGCTATTGTTGATCGTCATTGCTGTTGTTGTTGCTGCTGCTGCTGTTGTTGTTCTTGATCATCATTGCTATTATGGTGGTTGTTGTTGTTGTTGATCATCATTGATGTCACTGTCATGGTTGTTGTTATACCTACCATTACTGTTGCTGCTAATATTGTTGCTGTCATTGGCTCTTTCATGTCGCGTTTCTGCCGTCAGTCTCGTCGGGCACCATTATCACCAGATATGACAGATGTAAATATAATATTTACTAATATCGGTGATAGATATACGTCTACTGCGGCAGTGACGCTTCAACAAGCGGCAGCCCAATTAAAGTTAAAGACGTGACCGGCGCAGAGCTACAGGTGTTGTTACCTCATTGAGAATCAAAGATTAAAGCATATTGCTGAGAGTCAGCGGCCATGCTGCTGTCGCAAGGATTGTTGACAGCGAAACCTCATAATAGATATCTCAACATGTCTGGCCCTCGGTGCAAGATGGCAGGTGTGCCTCGCGGCAATTCCAAATCCAAATCAAAGGCGCATAGAGGCGGAAAGATAGTTTAGAATTCAAAACGGCCTCCTCAAAATATGTTTTTAATTCTAGATGTTGTTATCAGTGCTCACACACTGTAACGCTGCGCATCGTCCCAGCCGACAGTCGTGTTGATGTAGACCGCTGTGATCAAAACAACATAACCCAAGGCAAGTGCATCAAGGGCATTGGTGCGAGTTGTGAACTTATCAAATCGAAACTAACCAAGTAGGAAAGCGAAGAAGAGAAAAACAGGGATTGGCTCTGCACGCGCCTATCAGAATCGAGCCGCTTCAGAGCGGCAGCATCCAACACTACTGGGCCACAAGAACTCACTGCTTTTACTGCTGCGGTTATTGTCATTAGCCTTATAGATCTGTATGTAATTACATTTTGTGAGTAATTTAGCGTTGGCGTTCCTGGTGGTTATGATGCCGTACGTAAACGGGATATTTCGAATGAAAGTCATCGTCATAATCACTGGGAGAGAAGAAATACCTTTGTTGCTTCCTCTCTCTTGTGCTTTCGAATCTCGATTTTAAGATTCGATATCATTACAGCAATGTGTAGGTACTCGTATACATGCGACCAATTGACAGTTGAAAGTGATCAATTGTCGTGTGGCAACTAACTGAAGGAATCTGAAAAATGTCACCACACTATGCCACCTCTGGACAAGGCACGAGATTCTTGGTGGCAATGTGCACAAACACACATAAAGCTATACGCAAACATACATAAACAGGACATCTGTGCGGGATGCACTAAGCAAACCGCAATTAAACCACACGTACGCCAGAAAAGACATTCCCACTCAGAGCAATTAGAAATGGGCAAAGAAAAATACGAAACATCTGGGTCGAATTTGAGCACAGAAGGAGGCGTTAACATCACCGACTTCAGTCATAAAAACAAAATAACACCGCAAACGACAATAACAACAACACTAACTATCGGAATGGCGACAAAAACAACAACAACAAACAATGAACAACAGATGACAGGCATTAGGTTGCTGTCTTTAATTGCGATCTCTAATGCGACTTTACATTATAATAATCGGCAGCTAAATCAACAGCTGTAACAACAACGGCAGTTCGCTTGCTACAGTTGTTCCACCGTCGCAACAGCTACAATACCTACAACAACGACAACAACCATAAACACAGCAACATCAGCAACAGCAACAACAACAACAACAACAACGACAACGTCAACACATCCCGAGGAGAACAGGGCCGATTCATCGTTATTGGCTCAGTTAAAGGTGCTGTCGTCGTCTGAAGTGAATTAAAACTCTGGAACAACTTTAATATGAGCGCGGGTATCGGAAACAACCAACATTATTGTCTATACTACGCGCGTCGTTTTAGTTAACTATAAGCTTCAACACACAAAGATAGACAGAATTGATCGAGAATCTCTGGGCCACTTCCAAACGGCAGCTCTTTCTCAGCTCAGCACAGTTGCTGGCGCTACTGCCGTTGACATTGGCCCAGCTAGACACGAGCATGCTCTCATATATACATATATGTATATATACATAGTCAAGTTTATCAAGTGTATGTTATATATGGTCAAATACATTATATATATATATCTATATCTATATATATATATATATATATATATATATATATATATATATATATATATATATAGTGAATTATATAATAGAGAGAGAAATATTTGCCACTTCACTCCCTTCTCCCCGACAAAGACCGCCATCTGGCGTTCAGAGGCCAGATTCACTAGCAGCCACAGTTGGCAAGACGACGCGGAGCTTCTTCGTGTTAGTACCGCTGCACCCCCGTTACCCCCCCCCCCCCCCCCCCGTCCCGAAGGAAGTCATCCCATCCCCCCCTTAGCCATCAACCACATGGCGGTGGTCGCGGCTTCTACACGCGTTCTTCTCACCGGCTGTATAGGGTAGAAGATGGTGTACTGACGTCTGGTGTACTCGATGTTGTTATTATTGCTTATTGTTGTTGTTGTTGCTGTTTATCGTTGCTTATTAGTTCCATTGTTGCAGTTGTTGTTGAGGTCACTTTCTTGCTGCCGATTTTTTCGACTATCGTTGGTTATTGCTCGTTTCTCTTCTGCTAGCTGCTGTCTAAGTATTGATTTTAGTGGCAAATAGCACAACTTCGCACTGGCAAAAATGGCCCGAACGAGCACGAACGCATCAACACTCCTCACAACAACAACAGGTGTGCGTGCGATACACTACGATACGTCATCGGAACAACACTCCAATTTGATGGTCAGCTGGCTACACTGTGTTCGGTGACGACATTTAGCTTTCCCTGGCGCACCGTACTTTAATGAGAGGGACAAGGTTATTGTTAATTCTAGCTGATCCTGAAAAACTTTTTTCCAGGAACAGCTAGAATTAAATAGGGGACAGCAACTCGCTGTTTTGGCTAGTATCGTACTGACCATTTGGTACGACCAAAAAATCGTCGCAGTTCTAGTTCTAGTTGTTGTTGTGTTTGGTTGTTGTTGCTGTTGTCGTTGCAGCTAGACCATGAGCACACAGCGAAACGAAATATGAGTAGGAATGAAACTTCAATGTTGCTAGTCGGACAGATCCAGATCGAACTACCGAGCAGCCGCCGAATCGAACCGACCATTTGCTTGCAGCTTTACGACGCAGCACGTTTATTGGCATCGTCCGCCATCGAATCAATCGCAACCAGGAATTAGTAGCGCTACACAAAATGACGACGACATGCAATACGACATGCAAAGTTGACGCTTTGGTGGGTGTTACACAGAGCAGCCCGTCACAATGTCAGGCGCTTTGGTAAGCCACATTTGTCTAGTCGTTTTTCGAATATTTTCTAGATGTATTTGAAGCACTTATACACACATATATATATATATATATATATATATATATATATATATATATATATATATATATATATTATCGAGGTACTTAAATGTTCGTTTGGCTTGAAAGCGTGCCACATTTCGTATTCAGATCAGGAACAATCATTTGCGTGTATAGTTACTGGCTGGCTTGTACCAGTCTACAAAGATAGGTAGGTGGCTGATAACACGAAAACGCTGAGAACACGCAAACTGCACTTAACAACGCCGCCGGCGGCATCGGCAGCAGCAGCAGCAGAAACGACGCGATAGAGAAATAAAGTGGTGGTCGGAAATCGTCGTGGTCGTAATAGTTTCTGTTGTTCGTAAGGACGATAGTTGGTGTTAGTTGGCGGTAGTTAATGTCGAAGTTAGAAGGCAAAGGCATGCATTTGTTTGCCACCTTCTGTCTAACTAACTGTTTAGAAGGCTGGCTGGCTAAATTGCCACCGAGGGGCATGGGGGCATTCTCACAATGCATCTATCATCGACTCAAATTTGTACCGTCTCCCCCCCCCCATCAGTACTATATATATATATATATATATATATATATATTAAAAAAAAAAAAAAATATATATATATATATATATTATATATATATATATATATATATATATATATATATATATATATGAGAAGTCCTAGTTCTAGCACGTGCAATAACGTTTTACGTACACTTATATCGCACGGCAGCACGTTCGTGAACTTTTATTGATGCATCAAATCCATCCTATGCTCTAACCAATCCACAATTGATGTATGTTTGCGGTCGCGTACAAATAACGTGCCATTTCACCACCAGCGCCGTTAAGATCGCCACCATTATCCTATAGTACTTATCCTCATGATGATAATTATTCTCATTCGCTACCGCCAGCAGTAGTCTGATGGGCGCGATATGATAGCAGCAGTACTATGAAGCTCACCAGAAGATACCGTGATGGCCTGCGAACTACCGTATCCTGAGGGCTCTTCTTACCTGTCGCAGCTCTGCAGATCGGGTCTTCACCTTTCAGCAACCAGCTACTGTACTAACTAGGACCAGCAGTTAGGCAACAGGTTGATGACGCTGCTCAGAATCCACAGCTTTAGTAGTAGTAGTAGTAGATTCATGCACAAAGCGATATAGAATGTCTAATAACCACCAGCCCCATTGTCGATTCGACTTTACTGGAGCAACATAGCAGCAAAAGCAACAACAACTAGTACTACTACTACAACTACTATAACAACAGAAACTATGAAATGATAACAGACTTCTGCAATGTAGCGTCTACCAGACGAACTTCGCCAAAAAAGTACAGATAGATCAATAGCGATACACAACTAAGACAACACAGCTACGACACCTCTACTTTCAGCCATCTTTAGAAATATCACCAAAAAATTCTCAAACAAGACAGCGAGGCTGATGCCTAATTTTCGGCAAATGCCCGTTGTTCATCTAGGTCCGTGTGGGTATAACCATATGTTGGCAGCCGCAGATGCAGCAGTTTGACTAGTGGAAAACCAAACCACCATTTAATAAGTGAGGTGCGCAAAAATTCCTATATATATATATATATATATATATATATATATATATATATATATATATATCGTGTCTTCTTACTAATAAATGCCAATTAAATCCGTTTAGATCGGCCACAATGTTCGGCTGTTCGTTCAGACGTTCTAGATTCTATTCTCTATACACGTATGCCGTTCATCAGTCAATCCTACCGCTCAGATACCGTTGATAAAAAAAAAAACAGAAAAAAGAAGAAGAAAAAACAGAAGAAAAGCTTTTGATCGATCCACTGATCGCGATCTATCTTCTCTCCATCGATGTATTTATTGACCGCAACAGAGACTAACTACGCCGTTTGGTTAGTTGGTGGTAAGAGGCTGAGTGAGCAAGTCACTGAGTTCATTAGCGCTGGCGTGGGCATCCTGCGAGACGCACAAAGCGGAGCGGATAATAGTAATAATGATAATGATGATGAAGAAGACGAGGATGATGTCGAGAGAAATTATCAGTTCAATACTATTATCTTCATTATTATTATTATTGTGGGTATTACTATTATTATTATTATCATCGGAAGACCACCGACGACCACACTTGAGCTGCCCGCCTTCAACAGTTCTTCGCCGCCAGCCGTCACACGACCCCCGTGCGTGGCCCCAGCGGTGACAGCCGGGGCAGTAGTCTGGCTGCTCTGATATTTCTGCTCTGTTCTGCCCGGTCCTCTAGCTGTTAGCTGTTAGTTAGTTAGTGGTGGTGATGCTGGGGCGCTGATCGCCGTGATTAAATACCTCTCCCTCTGTCGCCCTTTCTCCTCTCACTTGCGATCTCTCGCTCTATTGAGAAGAGTCTGAGAGAAAGACCCGCGTTATATATATATATATATATATATATATATATATATATATATATATATATGAATACATGAAGGTCAAAGGAGATAAAGAGAACGAGTGCGTGCTTACAGTGAAGGGTCGAGTCTAAAGGAGGAAGGTTGCGACAGTGACAAGCGATTTGTTGTTGTTGTTGTTGTGTAGTGCTGTTGTTATCATACAAGTGATAGCAGTACATAATTTACTACATTTGTTGTGCTCTAATATTTTGCGCCATTCCCGTGATTATCATCAAGAACTGCAACAACCTAGCGGATTAAAAGGCTTCTGCTGCTGCTGCTGCTGGTATTGCTTCTATTTTTGTTGTTGCTTAGGCACAACAGCAGCGACTCCTTGGCCGTTTCCTTGCCCTCCGCCTTTATGCAGAAGTGTTGCCAACCAAGCGAGCACTTCAAAACACGAACAATAGCAACAACAACAACCGCATCAACATAAACAATCACCGTATCAATAATAACAACAATAACCGTATCAATAATAACAACAATAACCGTATCAACAATAACCGCAACAAAATTGTAACCGCAACACAAAAACAACAACAACAACATTGACGGCGATTTTTCGACTATCTGTCGACAGATAGTCATGGCCATGCTGACATCCACCCTCCCGCACTTCTGCAGACAGAGCGCAAAGCACAGAGAGAGAAGGAGAGGGAGAAAGATGGAGAGTGGAGAAGCGAGAGCGATTGAGGGAAAAATTAACGAACGTATATGAGTATTGAAGGCTACCACCTCCACCGCCACTGCGTCTGCCGAAAGAGAGATACGAATGCGTCCAAAGATAGACATAGATACATATAGACATAGTGTGTCTCGGGGCGTCTGTGTCTATAGGTCTACGCCTGCTTCGTGAAGGTTAGCAGCGTCGCATATTGCACGAGGGTGGGAGGTGAGTGTGTTTGTGTTTGCAGACGTCGTGATCGGGTGAAGCGGGAAGACGGGTCAAATTTGGGCAAAACGAGAACAAATAGGCTTCTTTCTGTTTCTTTCGCTCTGTAAATCGCTCTCTCAATCTATCTCTATATCTCTCATCTCTCTCTACCCCCCGCTATGAGAAACATCAAGCAGGCGGGTATGTCCGTTTCAACGTACAGCTTCTTCCCTGCAACAGCAGCAGCAGCTATGTAGCCAATAGAGCCGATGGCAATGATGATGCTGCTGCTTCTGCCATTGCTAATAGTAATGCTCTTTGGCGCGTCGTCTTTCAATTCCTTTAAGTCGCCCCGCATGACCTGCGAGAGTCCTGCAAGGGACGCAGACTGCGGGACTGAGCGAAAAAGAGTAGAGGAGAGAGAGAGAAAGCTAGAGAGAGAGAGAGAGAAAGCTAGAGAGAGAGAGGGAAACGCAAAGAGCCTTCCCTAGCCCACCCCACCCCAGAAGGAAAGAGCAACGGGGAAAGGAAACCCCAACTGAACGACTCGTCGACCTAACAAGCGAGGGTGACGGCGACGACAACGACGACAAACAGATGAGACCTGTCAAAATGGCAAAAAACAAATCAAACCAACCCGACCTTCATCCCCCGAACTGCCACGCTGCGGTCGCCGCCAATGCCACAGCAGCAGCAGCAGCAGGGAATAGCTAAATCACCGCAACCACCTCCACCATCGACAGCACCCGCCACGACCACTCGATGAGGGAGGCGATCAGCTCGAGTGGTTTAAATCGGCTCATCGCCATCGCGTCGTTGTCATCATCATTGTCTCACTATCACCTCAGCACTTACCCCCCAAAGCGACTACGACTACTCAATCCCAAATGCGGCAAAGTAAGGGAAGTGAAGTGTATATACATGTATATATATATATATATATATATATATATATATATATATGCATGTACAGATGTGAGGAAAGCGAGGTGGAAGAGTTGTAGTGGGTGTGGTTTGTGCAATCGCGCTCATATTTGCCGAGACAGTCTCGCAGTTGTCTCGAAATGAGCAAAATGAGCGCGCGACGAGATCATTGAGAATTGGGGGGGGGGGATCAAGGAGAGATTTGCCAGGCAGGCAGCCAGCCAGCTGATGTCGACAGCATGTACTATTATGGCACTATTCTGTGGTCTGTCACCTCCCTCGCACCGTCTGTCGACTGAGTTTTGTCGGCTGTTTAATGCCAAGCAAACACGAAAAATCGCAAATTGCAAATTTCATTAATTCTCGTCAAGAGAAATAGCAGCACCAGCAGCAACACCTCCACTCCACTCGCCACCGCCGCCGTCGCCGCCACGACGATCAATGCAGTCGAAATTTGCTGACTCAAAATCGCTGCAGAATTCTTTCTATAAATAAATATATATATATATATATATATATATATATATATATATATATATATATATATATACAAGTAAGTAAATATACGCATGAACATACATGAATGTTTATGCATTACATATGCCTGTTTTCACGTTCACAATAAATATACGCCTTTATGTACGCGTATCTGTATATAAATTAAATATACTGCTATTGCATGACTATAATATAAGGATTAAAACAACTGATTTTTAAACAACCGAATGTATATATATATATATATATATATAAATATATATACATGTATATATATATATATATATATATATATATATATATATATATATATATATATCATTGAAAGCAGCAAGTGCGCCAATCAATACCAACGATTAGAACATTAAAACCATCTTCAATCAGTTCAATATTCGCGATCGCCACTCGTCAAGGGCCCAACTCATTCACTATCTCGCTTGTAAATCTAATCGCTCCCCCGCTACACTTGAGTATTCATCCGTCCCTCGAAGCATCTAACGAACCGAGGATCATGGCCGCCACTATGATCGACGAGTGACGATGACAATAATGATGATGATGATGATAAGAATGATGCTTATGATGAGGCAAACTTCAGCCTATTGACACCAAAACCTCAAAAACACCGACCCAAATCTGGGCGCCGCGCAAGAACACTGTCCCCGGATGTCATCGACAGCTCGAGCGCTCATTTCCACACGATGGACATTATGACAGCAAATGAGTAAGAGAGCGAGAAACCGGGAGAGAGAGAGAGAGGTACACTGGGCGTCCAGCACAAAGTTTCTCGTAGCCGCCCGGCAAGCGGCGGCCGCCCTAACCGTTAGTAATGATACACAGAGGCTTCATTCACCCCCCGCAACCCCGCCTCCTCTCTGTCTCTCTCACAATCTATATATCGCTCCTATCCTTCGTCCTGTCCTTCTGCTTCTTCTTCTTGACGAAGACCACAACACAACACGCGACGATAGCCTCGGCCGGCTCCGAAACGAGTGAGGCGTCGAAGGCACCCGTCTCCTCATCATGCTCCCCCCTTCCTGCCTGCTTCCCTCGCTCGTCCGCCAGCTCTTATGCAATTTCGCCCGATTCGCCGGCGATCTTCGTCTGTGTGGGCAGGCTTCGTCTGCATCTGCATATGGCTGTGATGTATTCGGGTTGAAGTGGACATCTCTCTGTGCCTGTGTGTGTAAATAGAGGTGTCGAACCTATCGAACGGTTGCGATATGAGGGCGCTTGGTCTTCGAGGCTTCGTCGTTTGTTCAGGTCACACCGACGCGAGTGACGGGCGTTAAAAACCACAACAGCGCGCGCGACAACGCACACTCCCGTGCAGCACTCTCGACTTGTCTCGCAACGAAAATCGCAATGTCATCATCGATCGGCGGACTCGATAGAGATCAACTCCCCCGCCCAACCGCTCTCGTGTACCACTCGACCGACGCACAAAGTGCACACGCCCCTCTCATCTGTCAAATAATCCCCACACCACACAGAGAAAACCCCACAAATGAGAAGAAGAAAAAACAACGACACCATACATAACCGAATACCCCCCCACAAAGGAAATTTACTGCTGTCTGGCGACAGGCGTAAGCAAGTCCCGCCTCAAGCAAAGAGCGCCTAGGTAAAGCGGCAGCAGCAGCAGTAGCAACAGTCGAAGCAGTATTAGTAGAAATAGTCGTACTAAATCAGTAGTAGAAAAACAACGTCGATGAAAATATGCGAAAAGTGCCAGTGGCCCATATTTGGTTGTCTTTTCGTTTCCGCCGCGTCTTTTTACTAACTTTAGCTAGACTAGCTGGCTACCAGATAGAGGCTGAGAATGAGTTAATTAGTAGCTCCCTCGCGCACGCCCGGGAGTGTGGGCGGGATGACAGGATGACGAATTCGATGTCTGATAGTGATGACAACCTTTGTCGTCCGGGACAGAATTCTCCTCGATTTTTCTTTTTGGTGACGACGAAGCTGAATCGGAAATCACTAAAATGTCACCATGTATGTCATGGTGAGGGAGATCGCTTGTGGTGAATGAAAAATTAGAGACAACACAAAGTTATTTAGCAAGGATGACACAAATATACAGAGAGTGAGGGAGAGAGAGACATTACGAGCGAATTCCTCAAGTACATCATCGAACGCTCAGTCACATTAATCATCTCGTATCAGCTCGAGTTTGTGATGCAACCCTGAGTAGCTCTTTTTTGTTTCTCTCAAAACTAATCACATTAAGATGATTTAGATGAGGTAACTATGAACTAATAACCCGTCCTTAGGTTCAAAGTTGGGTTTCAACTCCACGCCGCGTTTAACAAGTAGCATGATAATTTTACACTTAGAAGCATGCCTTGGAGAAGTATACACAAAAACTATATATATATCAGAGCAGCATGACTTCCTCCCAGGCGCGAACCAAGAGAGCAAAAATATCGAGGTCTAAGTGTATTACGCGAGATCAGTCGAACAAAGAAAGCAAGGATTCTGTTCTGAAATCAAGAAGGGAACAGAGAGAGAGCGCGCGTGCGCCAAGCAGAGCGCTCCCTCTCTGTTCCCTTTGCGCGAAGCTCAACGTCTCGCCGCCCGCATACAGATGACCTACGCCGAGGATGAGTTTCCCTAAGGGTGTGGGCGTAGTGGTTATACGGCGACACATCGTGCCCACCGGCTAACTTCGCAGCCTTTTGTGCCAGTAGCTGGCCAAATACCTCCGGGGAGGATCGAAGGTGAGTCGTTACTGTAGCGGCGGCAGCAATAGCAGCAGCAGCAGTGGAGCATCAGCAGAGGTCACTGAGAGATCTAGGAGTAGATGCCTGCCTAGCCGAGGAGCAGATCTTCATAGCCGAGAAGTAGATCTACCTAGTCTAGAAGTACATGCACCTAGATAGGTGGAGTATACTTGAGTAGTAGTAGTGGTAGTAGTGGATAGAAAGTCGACGCGATACGCGCGAGCACAAGAAGTTCGCCAACACCCGCCGTCGCCGCCGAGTATTGGCTCCATCATGACTTTCTTCTTCTTTTCCTCCTTTTCCTCTTTTCTTCTTTTAGTCTCTGTGTGGGTGATGTGGGAGTGACCTTTAGTTGACCACCACCACGCAACCACTGCAGCGGTTATTATTATTATTATTATTATTACAGCTACTAGAAGGACAATATCCACCCTCTACTCCCCCTCCCCATTACAGTGCAGAGCGGAATAGCTAGCGGGATTTCGATGGCCGTCGTCGTCTCCGCCGCTGCCCCGTCTTCACCTCTGTTGTTATCGTCACAGCGATCACCATTCTCGTCGTTCTTCTTCTTGTCGTACTAGCAGTGTCCTAGTGCTCTCTGGCTTGCTGCGTCTCTGGTTTGGCGGGGCACACGCGGATTGCGTGCTGATATTGTCGAATAACGGCTATGGATCGATATCAGCGAGCAATGCAACACGAGGCTAGCTCCAGCACTGCGTGATGCTGTGTATTCGTTGTTAGGAAGTTAACTGGCTTCGCTTCTTTGTTGTACTTAGTTGTAGTTGTAGTAGTAAGAGAAACCGCTCGATCGTCGGACCGAAGACAAACGGACGAACGGACAGAAAGGCAGACACACAAGCAGACAGACTGACCGAGTAAGTAGAGATCGTGTGCGGTCTTTGTAGGCGTGCATGCATTGCGTAGGCGTGCAGGGCGTGATGGGAGAAGAGCTTGGGAGCAGGAGTCAATCGGCTCGGCCGATCGAGTCAATTGGCCAGCAGCCAGAATCAAATCGAAGAACTGCAGCACTGTTATGCGAGTGCGCGAAGAGGACCGTAGGTAGAATAGCGGAGCAGAACAGGACGAAAACTGGCCGTGCAAGGCAATAATAGGCCGCCCTCCCTCATTCAGTACGCTAGCCATTCATCCAAACAACCAACCAGCGAGCCATTCATTGAGCCTGCCAAATAGGTAGTTAGGTAGGTATGTAGGTAGGTAGAGAGATAGCGTGTAGGCGGTGGATCATAGGCCCGTAAGCAGGCGTGGCCTTGGCCAGTTCCCAACTCCCAGGAGGATCATCCTCGAAGAGGAGGTCATCCCCTAGCAGTGTGTCTTGTCAAACACCGACGGGCTCCGACGGGCACCCAGGGCCGACGATGGTCAGCATCTGGAACCCGCATCTGGGGGGGGATACTGGTACACCCAGCTGAGTGCGCGGCAAAGCTTAGCTGAACTACTGATTGTGATGATGGTGATGGCGATGATGGGAGACGCGCGCTCGTCTCCATCGACATCAGCACGGCAGCAAGGGAGAGAATACCAGCTAAGAGAGGACAAATGACACAAGCCTACTTTTACTGCTGCGCACGGTGATTTAAGTAGCCAAACGACAAAGGTGGAAGCATCCACAGCAGCCGCAGTTGAAGTAAGTCAATGGACGTAGGCGGTTGTTACTACGATTTCTAACTAGTACTATACGCACAGACAGTTGTTGCTACAACGAGTCTGTCTTTACCTTAACGACTTACGCTCCCACTCTCTCTTTCTTGCTTAGCTAACGGAATAGGCCAACTACTGTTAATTCAGCAGCGGGTGCTGCTGCGGGTATGCTGCAGTGAATGATGTGGCCTCTATCTAACTCTAACCAACCAACCAACCAACCACACAACCTCTACTGGTGATTCGGAGATATCCTCCCCTGTTGTTGCGGCTGCTGTTGTTTTTGTTGTTGAGGTTGTGGCTGTTGTTCCTCATGTTGTTGTTGTCGTTGTCGTCGATGTTACTGATGTTCCTCATGTTTTTGTTGTCCATGTTGTTGTTACCGAAGTTTTTGCTGATATAACTGTTGCCGTTGTTGTTGCTAATGCTATTGTTGCCATAGTTGCTGATGTTATTGTTGTCGTTGTTGCTGACGCTATTGTTGCCGATGCTGTTGTTGTTCTCACAGCATATTATATGTTTGTAAATATATTATTCACTGGAACTAGTCTGTGACAGTCTGGCAGTCGTAGAGCTTGTTCATTGGGGAGGCGCATAGAAATTCCACGAGTGGTGGCAACAACAACAACAACAACAGCAGCAACAACAACTCTAGTATCAATAACAGTATACATTTGTTGCAGAAGCGACGATATGTTCTATTGACTGGTCCACTTTGTTCATTCGTTGAGAGTTTCGTTGTCCGCCGCCCCTGCCACCGCAACCCGTATAGAGAGTACAGAGTAGCGCCGATATCAATACACAGATATAGTACGCAGAGAGAGAGGAAGAGGCTGTACTGAGCGGGACATGGTGTGGTAATGACTGCCTCAACTATAAGGTACCTAATGTACGGTCCCGAGTCGTCTAAGTGGGCTGGCTGTGATGTGGAAGTGTACTTTCCCTTTTTTATTAACAGATATATGTATATATATATATATAGAGAGAGAGAGAGAGAGAGAGAGAGAGATGAAATAGTTAGAGACGACGGGCGCCATAATTACAGCTATGATTGGCGATATAAAATTAAGACCAGTTCCCTGCTGTTCAGCTGCTGCTGCCGCAAATGACAACGCTTGGTGACGCTTCACGCAAGGGGGGCAGCGCGCGTACGGAGAACAAGACAGATAGGGAGAGAAATACACAGAGACCGGTAGTAAGCACAACGGACGCAAGAGAAAGAAAATGTTTTTAAAAAAGTGAAAAAGTTGCGTCAGTTTTCGTTTCCTATGCGCTTTCTCTCCTCATCTCTCGCCCTTTCTCTCTCGCTTGCTCTCGTTGTGGAGTGCTTTGTATATCGAACGTCTGTGTACGTTTACAGGGGCTAGTTGCGTTCGCGTGAGGAGCGTAGGTCTTGTCGGGAAGAGCGCATCTGCGCGTGATCCAGCTATTGTTATCGTTGCCGTTGTTGTTGCTGATGTTGTTGTTGCTGCTGTTGTTGTTGCTGTTGTTGTTGTTGCTGTTGCTGTTATTGTTGTTGCTGTTATTGTTGTTGCTGTTGCCGCAGCCAAGAATGTCGCGACAGCTGCCCGCCATCTTCGTGAGGGCGGCGGCACCACACGGACTACGCCAAAAGTGGCAGCAACAACAGCGCAATTCATTAGTTCGCGTGACCACGACACCTCAACAGAGACTACTGAAGTCGTGCAACGACGAAGACACTATATATATACATATATATATATATATACATATATATATATTCGCTGGCAGAACCTATGAGTGAGGGATATATATATATATATATATATATATATACCCCACTAGAGTGACAGCTATAATCGTGATAAAGATATAACAGAAGAACATATTTACAGAGCAGATTCCGCGAGCCTACGCACAAAAGTCGCGCTTCATTTGTATAATTGACTGGATATAATAATAATAATCTTAATAACAACAATATGAGGCGATACGTTCGAACTGTATACTAATAACACAAAAAAAAAATGTATATATATATATATATATATATATATATATATATATAATCGTAATAATAGCAAAACCTCGAACAGACGCCAATATGCTGTAGCGCTGGTAATAACATTATTAATAGTAGTAGTATGAGGTCCGTCTATGAAGCAACGCGAAAAGCAGTTCCGTCGACGTTAAATCTTGGCTGAGGGTCAGCCCAAAAAAAGTTTTCCTTCAGTATTCAAAGTACCACGGTGCAGCGGCAACAGCTGCTCGTGGTCACAACATTGGTGCCAATAATGAAAGCAACTTAACTCGACACTGAAGGCCGTTGCAGCTGTCGTGAAGATACTTGCTGCTGTTGATGTCGTTGTTGATCAGTTGTTAATAGTATTACGACTGCTGCCAAAATTCGGCATACCAGCCAGCGCTGCACTTCCTTTATCATCTATCGGCCGCTCGAGCTGCTGCCGCCGATTAAGTTTGCTTGAGTCGCCCAAGTTCACAGCTCGGAATCAGCGAACAGAGGACGCAATCAAGAACTCCCTTTAGTCATTTGACAAAACACCACCAAAGTACACCATCGCGTGTTTATAAGCCACATATCTCTCGGTGTATGTATATATATATATATATATATATATGAGAGCAGTGCATTGACTTGTATTTTTCACTTACGTGTTTCTGCTGCCTCTCTCCACTTGCCCTGTCTTTCTGTTTCCCCTCTTTAGCTCTAGCTGGTCCCTGTCGGGGCAGGAATCGTAGCCCATGGGCACCTTAGTAGATGCTGACGTGTACACGGTTTCCGTTCAAGTTCAAGTCGCTTTTGTTCGTACAGTGGCTTTGCTTTGTCAGCAGGCAGGGGGCATTTATTTGTTGCGTCCTTTCAAAGGAGCGTTATTCGTCGTCATCTTCAGCTGCCTCTCTATCTGCTGCTTCTTTCCCGGGATTTCACACCTGGCGGTTCTGGGGTACTTCAGTGCTATTCGGCATTAACTGTGCTTCGGAGCTGTGTTTGAATCCGCTTTCTCTCTCTCTCTTTATATATATATATATATATATATATATATCGGTCTCACTCTCTAGAGCGAGCAATTCGGACAGCAACAACAATACCAACAGCAGCAACAGTAACAACAGTTGCTATGACGCAAAAGGTCCCACTGGTAATGGCCGGCCATTAACCATTTTAGACATCCTATCTCTATTATTAATATTATTATTATTATTTACTGTCACGTGTCACAGGCCTCCCATGTCATACTGAAGGCATCGGCGATTAGCAGCTTTACAAAGTTGCTTTGTTAGCTAGGTTGGTGTGCCTGTGCTATAATATTTGAGCAAACGAAACAATGATGTATATATATATATATATATATATATGCAAAAAGGAGCCTCGCAACCTACGTATAAAATATCGCAGCACATGCTGTTCTATAAATGCTTGCAGATTGCGGAAGCCTGAGCAGACTTCGAAGGCGCAGCAACATATGCACACTATGTTAGGCGCGTACTTCCGTATATATATATATATATATATATATATATATATGTTGTAAAAGCACGAAGTCTAGTTGACTTCAAGCAACATATATACACACCATGTTAGGCGCGTACTTCTGTATATATATATAAATATGTTGTAAAAGCACGAAGTCTAGTTGACTTGCAACCTATCAGGCATGACGAATTGATCGACGAATTAGATTATAAAACTGAGCGCCAACGATACGCACGTTGTCTAGCCCAATGACTATTCTAGCCCAAACAGCAGCAGCAACAGCAATGATGAATGTCGAAAACGGCCATAGCAATGACAAGGGCGCCAACGAGGCAACAGGTGAGCGCGGAACCCGAGCCAAAGAGCATGAGATCATGGCGATCAACGAACACTTGTATCTCTAGCGTGTCGTGTCTCTAGGCGCATCCACGTACAATGAATGTACCTCATTGGACACACATTGAAGATGGACGTTTTCCTTTCCTTCAGAAGAAGCTGTGTTTGACTGCCGCCGTTCCCTCGATGGCCGATCTCGACATTGAAATCGGTATCGATAC
The DNA here is from genome assembly GCA_003439945.1 of Dermanyssus gallinae. Taxonomy (NCBI): domain Eukaryota; kingdom Metazoa; phylum Arthropoda; class Arachnida; order Mesostigmata; family Dermanyssidae; genus Dermanyssus; species Dermanyssus gallinae. Next base: position 563,899 of record QVRM01006816.1, read on the forward strand.
AAATGGCGGCTAGAGTAACCGCTGACAGTCATCCCACCGCAACAGTACCAATACTAACAACAACAATGGCAACAACAACAACAACAACGGCAACAATAACAGTAGCAACAACAGCAAACACAACAACAACAAGAACAACAACAACGACAATAGCAGCAGCAGCAGCAACAATCGAAACAGAAGCACAGTAATAGCTACCACAACATCAGTGCAGTTGGCAAAAAAGCCGACAGCTTCATTCGGTCAACGGTGAAAGGCTGATTCAGTCATGGTCGGCCGTTCGCGACCTCTGCTACCCGCTGTTGCACCACATACATTGATTTAGCCCATCGATCACAGCGGCGAAAAACGACCAGTGACGACCAAAACGCGTGCGTATTAATCTCATCACCATCTAATAGACTTTTAAAAAAAGGTAGGTTCTTTGAGACAGACAGGTATCTAGATACGTGGGGCGCGATCGAGAGGTCGAGCTTCGTTCTCAGTGGACCTCTGGCTCTGTGTGGCTGTATCAGGTGGGCCAAGATCGATATCTATCTATCTATCTATTTCGATCTCGGACGTCTAGTCGACGTCGCCGAAGTCAAATCCGTGCGAACCGGAGACAGCGGACGGCTGGTTGCTTCAATTCGACGTGAGGCGATTTTGGACGCGTTCGGCTTTTGGACTGGCGGCCAAATGCTCTTTTTGTTGTTGTTGTTGTAGTTGTTGCTGTTGTTGTCGTTGTGGTTGCCGTTGTTGTTGTTGTTGCCGTTGTTGTTGTTGTTGTTGCTACTGCCACTGGTGAAATGGTCGCCAGGTAGCGTCAAAGTTAGTTAGGTACGACGAAAACTTGCTCGACGAGAAAGAAAGAGAAAGACAGAAAGAGATCGGATAGAACAAGGGGCAGTGCTAACGACGGTCACATCCGCGGCAACAATAATCAAACAACCACAATGACAGAACAGCAACAAGTGCAACAACAATTCCTATTAGTATAAAAACAACAACAACAACGATGATGATGTATTGTTAATATTGTCGTTATTGCTAATATGATGATCATGATATTTGGTCTAACTGAAATATTTGGTGGTGGTTGTTTTTGTTGCTGTCGCTTCGCTAGTTGTTGTTGTTGCCATTACTGTTATTATTCTTGCTATCTTTTGCGCTTTGTTGTTGTTGGTGTTGTTCCTGTTGTCGGCGTGACGCTCGCACGGTCGATCGCATCGGCACAGTAGCACTCAGATGAAGTCGAACTAAGAGACTCGATTGAGAACAACCGTCAACTTCAGAACTTCAACGCATTCTGAACAATGAGCGTATATATATATATATATACGGCAGGAAAAGTGACGCGACATAAATATCGCGATATCGTTGTCCATTGCTGTTGTCCACTGTCCACGACTTGTCATCGTCACGCCCAGTCGCATCAGTTCCAATAACAACGTTTATTGATGACGATGAAAGTTGCATGCGATTTTGACAACAAATGTATGTTTATCAACACAGCAAACGATTGTACAGAATACAATCGTCGTTTATACAGCCGCCACGACGCTGTCAAAATGTCAAAATAGCAACACACATAGATAGGTCTTCGATGAGTGATAATGTCCATTCATACGTTAAACGTACATAAACATGCGCACAATAACAACACCACCAACAACAACAACAACAAGAGATGAGGCAGCTATAAAAACAACAGGAGTAACCATCATCACTCTACAATAAATACTCAGATCCAGCAGCGGCACTCAATCGATCAATCAACCAACCACAACAACAACACCAAACAACGATGATAAATCCTGAAACGTTTATTATTAATATATATATATATATATATATATATTTATATATATGTATATATATATATATATATATATATATATATATATATATTTATATATATGTATATATATATATATATATATATATATATATATATATATATATATATATATATATATATATTAATAATAATAATAATAATAATAATAATAGCAACAATGAGTAGCACACTAAGAAAAATAATGCGAACTGTGTGGCGGCAATACTATTTGTCGGCGGAAACGGTAACAATAACATCGACAACAACGACAATAGCAACATCAACAACAATAACCAATACTAGAGCAATGATAGCAAGAAATATTATAACAACAGAGGTAACAACCAGCTAACAAGGGTAGTCACTGATACTTACTAACACGACAATCATACAGATAAATGGTCATATTAGACGTGGGGAACAGAGACAGCAAAAGAGAAAGTGAACGCGAGAGACGTAATAAAGTAAACGTCAATGAGCAAACACCAGCTGTAGTACGACTACTACAATGCCTATCCACTCTTAGCCATACTGCCGCGCTTTAGTGCAAGACATTACTTTTATTATCAGTGCGGGACAATTGTCGTTCACTCGGCTCGATTGCTCAGCGAGCCTATACGTCTGTATACTGAGTCTGTATGTTCACTATGTCATCTCAAACTTACGCAGAATCCCACTCCATTCACAGTTCGGTACTGTTCTTTATTCTGTAACAGCTACAACACTTAAGTTACTTTTTACAGAAACAGCAGCAGCAGCTGCAGCACCCCGTGCACGAGTTTTATTCATCGATCACCATATGAATAAGCATTGTAACCTTCAATTGAGTATAGTTATTTTTTTATTAACTCTTATCCTTCAGTCTCATTCAAGCAAGCCACGTCAAACTTACCGCCGCCCACCCGCCGCACTCTCAATCTACGAATGAATATATCTGACCCACATCGTTTTCCCAAAACTCTGGACACTTGGCAAAATTGCGCTCTTTTATAGGATGACTTCTCACACAACATCCGTGTGTGTTGGGTTGTGAACGCGCCGGAGTCCCTGAGACAGCCATAACAACTTCTACTGGACTTGGCTTTTGTTCTTGTTTGTTCCGTGTCAGTTTATGTCAGCAGAATCCGTTGCCGACTTCACCATCACCGTCATCAGCTTCATCATCTGTTAGCGTTTACGTGACACGATCCCAACAACTACAGCAGCAGCTACACCAGCAACAGTGGCCCCTGGCTGACTTAGTTACTGATGAAACAGCAACCACGACGACGCCCGTTCCCTCGACAGACGCCACCGCCCCTCTAGCCGAAGTCACTCGAAAGCGTTCCCCCCGCTTCGATCTATATCTCATTGATTGTTTACTTTTGTTTATATGTGTTTATTTGTTTGTGCGGGGTTTGTTCCCCCTCTCTCCCTCTCGCTCGCTCTATCTTACGCGCTTTCTCCGTCTTTCTTTCCTTCGTTCTTGATTTTTCATTCTTTTTTTGTTTAACTTTTCGTTCCATTTCGTCTCGTTTTGGCTTGTTCTTCGTCGATGATCGCCCTCTTAAGGTCGGGAGACAGACAACGTCTGAACAAACGACTGAACGGAACGAAACGGGCAGCAAACAAACAGAAGCAAACAGGAATCGGCCGGAGGTGCTTGAGAAGCAGCAGCAAAAGCAACAATAACAATAACAACAACAAGAGAACAATAACAACAACAAGAACAACAACAACAAAAACAACAACAACAACAACATTAACAACAACAGAATTAAGAGAGCAGCAGTGGTCGGGAGCGTAAAACTCCAACGTCAAAACGTCGGTTACCCACCCACCCCCGACGCGAGCCGACAACGTTATCCCAACATAGTCGTGTTGTTGGACGATCGCGTTTCCTCCGACTGTACACGAAGTGCGGCCGTACAAAACGCCGATAGCCCCGCCGATCCACCACGTTGCGACCGGCGGTTTAGCGGCGCGCCGTTGTTTCGAGCGCCACCGTTGTGCAGTGCAAAACGAAGGTAGGGCCGAACACAACGCGCGCGTGACAGGAAGTAAACAGAACGACAGGGGGACAATCGACAGGTCGAAAGCGAAACACGTCTCTCTCTCTCCATATATATATATATATATATATACATATATGCAACTAAGTTGTGCAAATAAATGAAATCCGAATATAATATATTCTAATATAGATTTGTGCGTGCGTATACATTACAAGTTAATGATAAAAATCCAGTGATCCATCTATTCTCCTCTCCGGAGAAGAGACGTTCTTTCTCTATTCGTCCTATTCGTCTCTCTGTTTACTACGGATAACTAGTTGCAAATATCAGGGCGATGATTGACAGTTGGCGCGAGCGGCGGCCGCGGCGGACTTTGGCGTACGGAACTCGCTCTCGCTCGTCGACGGCTAAACGACGGCTGCGTTTTTTTGTTTGTTTGTTTGTTTGTTTCGTTTTTGTCTGTTTTCTCCCGTTTCGCGTTTGACTGTTTTCTCTCATTGTGTCTGCGTTTTTCCACATTTGACCGTTGATCCAAAGGAAGCAAGAGAGCCGACATTCGTTGCTCCACCAATTGTCATTTTGTACAACAAAAACCTCGGGACTCCTTTGATGGAGTGCATGCTTGCGTATAATAAGTGCATATAAAAAACTGAATATATTTATGCCAATAAGTAAAAAAAGCTTTATATATATATATATATATATATATTGATAGAGAACATAAAGATAAAATAATATTACCCTGTCAATCGAACTCGTTGTAGGAGATAGAAAACAAACAGGGAAGAACTGGATTCTTCAATATCTAAATGGCCCGCAGACACTGCCGTCCAACTCTAACGCGTAGACATACCACTTTAAAAATTAAATTAATTAAATAAGTACGACAACGTGCAAGAGTTGTAAGAACTGGACAGCAAACCGCCGGCCACGCATAACGTCGATGTGGTACTCGCACAACCTCCTCCTAGGCTATCATGTCCTCCAACACAGACAGGAGTCTCTAAAGCCGCGTGACGGTTTTGAGTTTGAGTTCTTACCTTTCTCAGCGATGGTGATATCCCGATGAACGACGTCCAGCACCAAAGTAAACGTTTCCTGCAAAGCGCACCACAGCCATGTACAGGTGTTAGACGTATTGTGTCGAGCATAGTATGCTAGTTAAACTAATACTTGTTTATAGTCCCACTTTCATGGGATTTCATCTACAAATAATTAGAAAAAAAGAATTAACTGGATGCTATAAAATAATATGTAATAGGTAGTTATATTAATAAGTTCTAAAATGAGCACATCACTTGGGTTAATAAAAAAAACCCGTACACTAAGTTCTGAGTAAAAGAATGACGCAGAGTCTGTGTCAAGTGAGTGAGTGTGTGTGTTTCTGTATGTGATCTAGTCTAGATTTTAACCTGTTCACATCATTGGAGGTCCAGTCCCCTTAAACCGGACTTGACTTGAACATATTAAAGGTAATACTAAATTTGAGGTTACCACTCTGAAGCAACGGAACGACTAATGATTGCGATCTCATTGGGCGGGTTGGGTATACGGAACGGTTGTGTCGCCATTGTGTCGTCCATGACTCATGCTCCAAGCAGGATTAGTCCTTTTTCACTGGATAGTGAGAGGTGCAATGTCCGTAGCGCAGAAGTCTAACGGCTGACTGAACGATTGTCGTGCTTATCCAATATATATTTATATACCGTATATATATATATATATATATATATATATATATATATATATATATATATATATATATATATATATATATATATATATATATATATATGTGTAACAGACGGGGAAACTCGAGCTTGTTAATGTCATTTAAGGACATTAGCGAGCGACATTGCCAAAGACATAATTTTTCACGAGACAGCTACTCTAATGAATTACTACTGCAACTACTATGACTCCAGTGCGACTAGAGCGCGGCGTACTATGATTACTTGTACTACAGAACAGCAATAAAGATGTCGCACACAATGTTGCCGCTAGCAACAGTGCCGACAACAACAACAACACGAAAACAACGGTGACAACGAAGCGTCCGTAATTGATTGTTGTGTTGTTGTTGTTTCATTGTTATGCCGTTTTGTCCAGTCTATCGACTAAACAAAAATAGCTCCAGCAGCTGCAGCAGCAGCAACAACAGGACTTGAGTCATCGTCGAGTGACAATACCGAGGTTATCTTGCTCCTCGGATCGCCTTGTGCGAACAACCATCATTACTCGTAAGTACATCGTGTACTGCTGCTGTTGCTGCTGCTGCGAATACTACGATATATTGTCGTAATTTTAATTCGCCGAGACACGAAAAAGCAAGTGCGAAACAAGATGTAGTTCAATCACTATATATATATATACATATGGCAGTTTCTAGTACGTGTCTATAGATGCATCTTATTCATATTATACTCCCTAGCATCGGATAACGCGCTCCCGTAGATGTTATCGTCGTAATTGCTGCATCGTAATTAAAAGTCAATTGTGGAATTTCCAGCATGGCCTAGGGGTATATTCGGTCGTGAATGGTGTGTGTATATATGTGCATATATGTATATATATATATATATATATATATATATATATATATATATATATATATCTATATATATATATATATACATATATATATATATACATATATATATATAAATATATATATATATATATATATATATATATATATAAATATATATATATATATATATATATATATATATATTGCTTGTTTAATTTCGTCAGGCACTGAAAGACACACAGTGTACTAGAACTATCATTCCGACACATGTAAAAGGGCACAATTCTAATAACTTTATAAAAATACTTTAATTCTAGAAAGTTTACTAACACTATACACACGTTCACGATAACTGAGGTAGATCAGTACAGTCGAGGCATTTTATATAGAGCCCCACTCCGGTGGAGCGCCATACATTAGCAGTAATAATAATAATAATAACGCTGCTGTGTAAAGCCTATATCGTTTACTATGCGGCAACAGTCCAAATTGCCATGAGAGTGAGCAGTTCTCGCACTTCAGCTGACGCACGCGATTCTATCAGATACATCATTAACCGTTGAGACGTACTTAGTAGAACATTCACAAGTACAGGTCAGTTGTACCGCGAAAACTAAGTACAGTTCTGGGACCGTTCTGAATAAAATCCACAGCGCTGACTGTTGTTCTGGAAGCATCCAACGGCTAACCGGAACTTTTACGCCTCCGCTTGACTGCTTTTACGACTTATGGTAGCTTTACTGGCGCACTTAACAGCAGCATTGCACAAAAAGTAAAATCCCGACATTTGAGTGAGCAAGTGTGTGTTTATTAAAAACAACCTCCTTAAAAAGTGTTTTAATTCTAAGTGTGTGTTTACAGTTATCTCAAAGGTTTTTTTGGGGGGGCTATATCTTCAGTCGCCAAAAACAATTGCCGATTTGACTGAGCGGTAGGGCCCTAGATTGCCAAATAAAGATCCTTAGGTTTGAATACCAGGCAAATACTCTATTTTTTAGCGAGCAGAAAATTTCTAGCGTCCTTACGCTGTTCAATATTGTTGGTATTAGAATACTAGCACCTGCAGTAACTTCACGTTTGTAAGCGCGGCAGCAAGTCAGTTATATAAGATCAGGCCGCAATTGGATGACATCGCCTCCTTGAACTGCCGAACAGGCGCAGAATCCGAACCAACCAACAGCAACCACGCCAACCAAACAGTTGATCATAAATGGTTTTCTAGTACTTGTGTGATGACGGACGGCGTTCCTACATCATCATCATCATCCTCTTCACCATTATGACCGCAAATATCTTAATAGTGCTGTTGGTCTTCATGGTGCTTCATGGAGAGGATCTATTATTATTAGGTAGGTAGGTGACTTTGTGTTGGCTGGCAGTTCAGTCTCGCAGACTACCCACAACAACAACAACAACAACAACAGCAGTAGCAGTAGCAGCAACAGCGGGGACGGCAGCAGAATCAGAAAAGAGCATCTCGAGAATTCAAGAAAAAATAAAAAGAAAGAGAGATTTATGGGAAGAGAGAAAGACCCAGGAGATTGGGAAGCTAGCGCATGGTCTGTCCCGGCGGCTCTCTGCTCTCTCTCTCTCCCCTCTCTATACCTTTCAAGGAATATATATATATATATATATATATATATATTCCTTTCAAGGAAGCTGACCACACCCACCTTGCCTGCTTACCTATTTATCTCTATCCTAGAGAAAGAACTGTGGTGGTCGGCGGTGGCGGCGGTGGTCAAAGTCATTAGCCTTACCAGTAGCAACAGAGGCAGCAGTTCTGTGGTACTCCTGCTACTACTACGGCAACAACAACTAATACTGCTACCGAGCATGTCTTCCTTTTGCCATCGTCAGTCCTGCAACTAACTACGCTGTAACTTACTGTCGACTGTCTAACCACTTACTGGTAAACAACCAGCCATCATCGGTTGACCATCATCAAGTAGGCCGACAGATAGACAGACAGACAGACAGGCAGGCAGATATGTATATAACTAGGTAGTTAGGGGTAGTCGACGACAACGACGACGACGACGACCCACCTTGTGATGACAACGATATGCAGTCGGGGGTTCAGCAAGCAGACCTGACAATTGGTTGGTAGCGGTAATCCACACGCAAGTAGTAAGAGCAAAAACCGCAGCAGCAACAACAACAGAATCATCACCATAATTATGAATAACAACAGCAGCAGCAACAACAACAATAACAGACACAACAAAATCAACAACTGCGATGACCACGGCGACGACAACAATAACAACAACAAGTCGATGCGTTTGTGTGTGCCGGGGGGGAGCGCGCAAGGGTTCAACGATCAATGAGCAGCAACTCCACGAAGATTGGCCATTCACGACTGATCGTGGTCGTCGTCGTCTTGGGTTGGCGCTTTGGAGACAGATAGATGTATGGATGGATGGACATATTGAAAGAACGCTGTATGTTCATCATCTCATTTGGCTGTGCACGGCTGGACTTGTCGTCGTCGTCGTTGTCGTTGTTGCTGATGTTACTGTTGTTGTTGCTGTTGATGTTGCTGTTGTTGCTGATGTTGCTGCTGTTGTTGTTGCTGCTGTTGTTGCATCGTCGTTGCGAACGAGGCGTGTCCGCGCATCATTGCCTACGCGTGACGGCCATCCCTCATATCGTCATAAACTACGAAGCAGTGTTACAAATATATATATACTGTAACAGTCAGCCGTCATAGGACACGAACTCGCTGTAGTACACATGGTTGGTAGCTGTTGCTGGTAGCTTCTACACTCGTAAAGCGCGCTTGCAGGGTTTACAGTGGCGGGAGGTCTTGTGGGCGCAACGCTGAGGTTCTTAGCTCCTGTCGGCATCGCCATCATCGCATCATCATCATTGAAGTAGTCGGTAGCAGCAGCAGCACCTTCGTTAGCAGGAAGACCAGCTGCAGCAATAACAACACCATCAGCACCATCTTCATCAACAAAAACATCATCAACAGCAGCAATAATAGCAACAACATCAAGAACAGCAGCAGCAACAACAGCAACAGCAGCAGCAACAACAACACCATCTCCATCTCCATCATCAACAACAACAACAACGACAATATCAACAACAACATCAGCTGCAACAACATCATCATCAGCAGCATCCACAATAACAAGAGCTGCCGTGTTAATCTTCCGTCTCGCGGTCGTGAAGACAGCCAACGCGCTACGGTCGAGGTTTCGCTTTCATTCAGTTGGTGTGTGACAAGCGTGACCAGTCAGTCGCGTGGCCACCGCGTGGACGGTATTGGTCATTGGCGGCGGCTGCGTCTGCGACTTGTTTGCGCACACCTTTTTGCTTGGCCTGAGTCGATGTCGAAGTCGTCTATGTCGAAGTCTTTGTCATTGTTGTGTGTGTGTGTGTGTGTGGGCGTTACCCGATGGGTTGGTTGTCGTTATCGGAGGCGGCGGTGGTGGTGGTGAACGCTGTTGACTGACCATTCTGCTGTGGTCGATCTTCTGGTGGAGACTTCTTCACGAGGTACTTCACGGGCTTCAGCGCTAGTCGGCCCCGGCCCCGGCAGCCACAGTAAGGCAACAGAAGCGTATCTATCTATGGTATCTACATATGTATCTATATATTTGTCCACCGGCTGCCTGTCTCTCCCTCTCTGTCTCTCTCTTGAGCTGGCATCTTTCTCCCTTGTGTCCCGTCAGCAGCGCTTCGGAAGGAGATTTTCTGGTGCGCCTTATAGACGAGAAGTCACCGTAGTATTCGACAGTCAGCCTATAGGCAAGTAAGCTGAACTGAGCAGACCAAAACAAATGAAGCACAGTCACTTCAAAGACGGCGCGTGCCGAAGTCTTCGTCTTTGGTTTCTCTTCTTCGTTCTCTCTTTCTTCAAAATGCCACCACGCTATAGTTATTTGCGCTTTTGTGTGCTCAGATCAGAGATTGAGGGCATGGCACACGACAGTCGGGCCCCTGGAAAGAAGCCGTCGTCTAATACGCCGTTCGACACAGACCACTGCACGGTGTTGATGTTCAACAACAAACGCAAGTGCACGAACTACCTAAGTATCTATCCAGTCGAGTTGATGGTTTATTGCCCTATGATGATGCTATCCGTAACAATATAGCTCGCACACACAAACACACAACGCGGTAGGTATTTGCTGTTGACCATTTTTTAATGAGCACCTTCGCAACGCCAATCCAGTCAAGAAGCCAGGGCTATCTAATGATTCTACTTCAATGTTGATCAATTTCCTGCAACAATACGTATGTCACACATATATCACATCGGCATCGTTCGGTACAACTTCGGTACCGGTTCCGAACCACCCATGGTGGTGGTGGTGATCTGTACGTAATAGATGATTTAACACTACAAAAAAAAAACAATCAGATATACAGACCTCCGAAGTCTAGCTTTCGAGCTACCGAAGTCAAGAAAGAAGTCAGAGCAACCAAAACGAGTGCCAATGCTCGATTGGCTGTTGTTGCTAATGCTGTTGTTTTTATTGCCGTGTTGCTATGACGTTGCGTTATTGCTGTCGTTGTTGTTATGTTGTCGTTGTTGTTATGTTGCGTTATTGTTGTCGTTGTTGTTATGTTGCGTTATTGTTGTCGTTCTTATTATGTTGTGTTATTATCGTTTGTTTTTTTTGTGTTGTTGCTGCTATTGGCGTTGCTCGGTCGCCGTAGCGATTCTGCTGCTTCGACTGGCCTATTCGACGGCCATTCTGCAAAACAGTCGCTACGCAATTCAGTCTACGGTCGATGCTAGTCGTGGTCGTCGTCGTTGTCGCCACCAACCGACCGATTGTCGCCTCCGTAACAGCTCATTCACAGCCCGTCGTAGGCCCCACGTTGTTAATGAATTCAGTCGCACGATTACACCCCTAACTAACTCTGACTGACTGTCTGACTGACTCGCACCCACTCTGCTGACTCTAGACACAGTCGCGAGCAAGTCACATAGATAGATATAGGTATAGACAGGTACCTGCTAGCTATCTAACTAACACTTACTAACTAACTGACACCTAGCGTAGCGGCTGGCGCCGAGTAGTACGCCTTGTAGTAACCAGTCGTTGTTGTAACGATGCGTGCGTATAACAACCTTACACCATTCACCATTCGTGGATTTCAGCCCCAGCGAGTGCGAGCGTTGGAATCACCGCCGCCGCCACATCACAATGCCTATGCAGGTAGGTATGCAGGACTAGGATCTAGCGACAACATACCGAGCAATGTATACGAGCTGCAGTGCACCACAGTCCCAAGGCACAGTCTCAACGTGAACCGAATGAAGCCACAGTCGGGAGCCGGGAGCCATCAAAGCAACCTGAATCGCCTCCACACCGTAAATGCCGTGCTTGCCACCAGGACCTTGTGGCCTGCTGCGGCCTACCACAAACGCTGGTGGGCCGGTGCCGTAGGTAGGAACAGTCCGCAAAGTTTTTGCTGTACATATTGTCGTTATTTTTACGCCATGTCTATCTGCCTGTCTTCGCTTTCCATATTGTTGTTGTTTTTCTTGCTGTTCTTATTGTTGTTGTTGTTGTTGTTTATCTTGTTATTGTTGGTGTTGTCTTAGTCGATTTTTTGTTAATATTTCGTTGTTTTGTTGCAATTTTTGTTGTATTTGTTGTCATCGACAGCTGGACTCACCAGCTCCGCCTAACTGTTGGCTTGCCGATAGATAAGGCGGAAATCTGCTGTATAGCTACCTAGAAGATGATCCGCTCATCCCGACGTTGTGGCCTATACGTTGTGCAACTGGGGTACAACCGACACACTTCGATAGCGCAAGCTACTACAATCTGCGTTTCGTTCGGTGTCACAATTCGAACGGCCGTTTCATTAGCGACACGAGACCAGGTCGCTCGAAAGAAAGAAGAAACGAAAGGCTATGAAAGTAGCTGTGACGGAAAACGGACGAGATCCGAGAATGGTAAAATAGACAACGACGACGACAACAACAACAAGAACAACAACAACAACTTTTAGCAGTACAGTAGCGCTGGGGGTTACGAGTGGGGGTGCGGGTGGGGATAACGGTTGCATTGGCAGCAGCAGCAGCAGCAACAGCGGAGACAATTGAACCACGAGCGACGGGGCCGTAACAACCCCAGACGTTAGCCGAAATGATTTGAATAGGTAGACCACCGTCTGACCTGCTGACAGCGGAACCATAACAACACAACGAAAACAACCACAACAACAGCTGCAGCAACAACCACAAATACAACAAAGAGCAGGGCTGTTCTAGGCTGAAAATTAACACGTTTACTTACACAGGATTGTAATGTGAAATTATGAATTTCAGTGTACCAATGCTGATGACAAGTCTTGTTATGCTAGCGAGATACTTCACTCGTTATTGGCAACTTCTTTCGAACTTACTTCGAAATCCAAATCTATGGCACTAGATATGTGTGGTGTGGTGTAATGGTGATTTATGGCGTTAGAGTTGCTGTTGTTATTGTCGTTGTGGTTATTTGGCCACATATCCATTGTAGTACTGACAAAAACTGCAAAAATATTATTGATGAGAACAACAAGTGTCTATAGCCGATTCTAGCTTTGAGAAGTCTGAATGAGACATAACACGTACCTATATATATATATATATATATATATATATATATATATATATATACACATAGAGAGAGAGGGAGAGAGAGAGGTGAGAGAGAAGGCACGAAAGACAACAGCCCCGAATCATCATCATCTATTCCGGGTAGCTCATGTAGGCGAAGAACAGACATATAGAACGCGACGAGTCTGACGCACGCGCTAGAAACTCAGCGCACAGGCAGGGAGACGGGGGTTTTATCTAGGAAGCGACTCGGGGGGAGAGCCTCGGCCGCCTCTGGTTTGTTCGTTAGAACAAAAACACACTCTCGCTGTTACTCTCATCTCACTATGGTACAATTGTTTCTCGTGGTTGTCCTCGTCGTCGTCGTCGTTAACATCAGTCGACGTAGTACGTAAAGAGCGACAACAATAGCAACAACAACTACAGCAACAGCAGTAGCGACAACAACAACAACAGCAGCGACAACAACGACAACAACAACAACAAAAACGCCTACAGCAGTAGCAGCAGCAGCAGCGGCAACGGTAGCACGGTTGTATTCATATTCAAATGATGCCCCAAAACACCCTGTGGCCGGTGTTGTTGTTGCTGCTGTGACTGTGACTGTACCTGTTCGACCGGCGTTCCACCGATGTCGTCCGCCATCGTCGTTGTCGTTGTCGTTGTCCCCACCAACCACCGAAAGCCACAACAACTACGACGGTGGTTTCAACTAGTCCACCAGCAAAGGCTGGACAATGGCCGGGCGAGCAACTTACAATACTGGCAGCACTGCACTGTTCTTAGACGTGCGTCAGCTGCTAAATAAGCGACAACGACTTCAACAGCAGCAGCGACAGCAACAGCAGCAACAACAACAACAACAACAACAACAACAACAACAACAACAACAACAACTACAACAACAACTACAACAACTACAACAACTACAACAACAACAACTACAACAACAACAACAACAACAACAACAACAAAGCACGAGTGAGGGAATGACCCCCTTGGCCGTCCTCATCGTTGTCACGTTGCCGCGAAGAAGAGTGACTACGAATGTGGTGTGTTCACTGGGCAGGTCTGTTGTTTTTACTGTTGTTTTCATTGCTAGTGCGTTTGTCGTCATATATAGATCAGCTTAGTCAACCATGCTTAACGTAACGCGAATGCAGCTGCAAATCTCCAGCCACTTCGGCCAAAAGCGAAATCCACCAATATATGTATATTTAAAAGTGTTCATCAGGTAACACTATGCAGAACAGCAGCCACGACTGGCACATATTCAATCTTCACCGACTAATTTTGAGTTTTTTTTTTTTTTATAACTAAGAAATTCAGTTTCTAGCTAACTAATTAACCGCCAATGTGTTTGAGCAAGCAAGCGATCGTCGAGTGAGTGGCCAATTTAAACACGGTTCAGCGCACAGCTTGTATTCCCGTCTGGCGAGTAATCTGAGTCGCCTTATAACGTACCCTATTAATGGAATAATTATTCTATTATATATATATATATATATATGTATATATATATATATATATATATATATATATATATATATATATATATATATATATATATATATATATATATACTCGTATAAAACACCCACTGCCGTCCTGCGGCACTTGTGGATACTGCGATGTGTTTCTTTGGAAGGAGTTTTTCGAGTGTTGGCATTATGTTCTGGCCGCCAGGACGCCACGATTCGACTGAGGACATGAAGAATTGAAGAAAGACGGAAATGAAGAAACGTATAAGTTACAGACAGTCGTCAGCTAGCGTCCTCGTCGTTGTCGTTGTCGTCGTGATGGCCGACGAAGTTGCTATGGCCATGATTCGGTCGCGTCATTGGCATCGCGAGCCGCGTAGGCCCGCCACAAGGCTAGCGGGAGGCTAGCGTACATAGAGGCCGCTAAATTCGTCCCCCCGCCGCTCCCTAACAGGCCAGCTGGCAGCAGCAGCAGCCCGGCAAGGGAGCGCAGGACATGGCCGCATGACAGCTGGGGGTGTTTTACCCTGTCCGCGACCGGTGTCCGTCATTTTGTTACCCCCCCCCCCCCCCCCCGCCCCCCCCCACCCCGCTTTGACCGCTGTCTTCATCGACGTCGTCGTCGGCGTAACAGCCCGCCAAAATGTAAACTAAGTGGTGTTTGTCCGAATCTCGTCGGGTTGTCTATCTTTCATCTCCTAATGTTGTCGCTGTTGTTGTTCTTGTTGTTGTATGGTCGTTGTTGTTGTTGCTGTATGGTCGTGGTCGTTGATGCGGTTGTTCACAGTTGTTGTTGTTGCTGCTGCTGCTGCTGTTGTTGTTCTTACGGTGGTTTTTCTTGTTCTTGCTAGGATCGTTGTTGCTGTTGTGGAATTTGTGTTATTGTCAGTGTTGTCTTGAGTGTCGGCGTGCGACACTCAAATGACTTGCTTCCTTCCTCTGTTCGTGCATCCCTTCCTTAATCCTTTGTCCTGCGTTGGTGAACCGCCAGCCGTCGTACGGTCGTCTTAGTCGGTCTTGGACCTACTACTCGCTACAGCGATTGTGAGTGAGACGCATCGCGCGGATCGCGTAACGCAAGCGTCACTGCGGCCGCCCGCCCGCGTAGCGTATCTAGCATATCATCGACATTTTTTTACTAGAGTATTTTTTGCTGCTATTTCACTAACGACAAGCAACCAAGACGAAGGTTAACGAAGCTTTAGTACACTCGACTAGCAGCAGTAGTAGCAGCAGTAATAGCATAGAGGTGTCGTGAAGAAAGAAAGAGGCGAAAACGTGGGTGCTGCCTCATTGTGTCAGCATGTGTCAGAAAAAACCTCAGAGTACAACGACAACAACCTCGAATACTGCAACACTTCCAACTTCCACTGTACGGGCTGCAACTATTGCACCGACCGCTATTACGTTCAACAGATACGGCATGACGTATTCGAATCGAACAGTTTACGCTGCATGTTTACATTCCTACGCTTTACTGCTGCAAATCGGCACAACCAAGACCGCAACACCATTAGCAGGGCGGCGGCAGCAGCAGCAACAACAATAAAATTAACAAGTAATAAAATGCGACAAAAGGAATCACTCGACAGCGGCAGCAACAACAACAACAACAACAGCAACAACAACAATAACAACTACTACTACTACTACTACTACACCAATAACTACAACTACGACAGCGGTAAGTATAATGAAAACAAGCAACGTACAGAAACCCCCTAAGAGGAGCAACGGACAGGCGAGAAAACACAATGACAAAAACTGGGCGCACGAACGATAAGCGAAGAGCGTTCAGCCACGTTCAGCACAGTCAACGCAGCGGATGCGTCGCTGACCACAAACCAGACAAACCAGGCGACAATGGCACCGGCAGGCCGGGCGGCCGGCCGGCTATAGCAGCCGCGAACGGTCACGGCAGCGGCGACTAATTAATAATAAAACCGGTGATAATTTCCACTCTGACCACAACGACGACCGAGACAAAGATGGCGACGACAGTTTTGCTGCTGTCGGCGTCGCCGGATACAGACGCGCACCGTCTTCGTTGAATCAAGCAAGCAGTCAGTCCAACAAAAACCAGCTCAATTTCACTGTTTCGGCTTTTTCGCTATGACCCTTTTTGCCCCAGGGTCTTCCTTTAGCGCCTCTTCTCTTTCTTTCTTCGTCGCCGTCTTCTTTTCCTTCTTCTTCTTTTTCTTATTCGTCTTGTTCTGCTTTTTTCTGCCACCACCCTTTTACTATTAATTTGTTTATTCGGCCACAGACCTGCCCTCACGCTGTGTTTTCACGTCATCCATCTGTCATAGAAACACTTTGCTGCTCTCTGTGTCTAAACTCCCCCCGTCCGTACGAAGGCACTGACCCTAGTAATCTTATAGAATCCTAGTGAGGTGATCCTAGTAATCGTATAGAATCCCAATGAGGTGATCCTGGTAATCTTATAGAATCCTAGTGAGGTGATCCTAGTAATCGTATAGAATCCCAATGAGGTGATCCTGGTAATCTTATAGAATCCAGGTAAGCTGACAGCGTTTGCTCGACGATGTAACCGTGCAGAATACTCTCCAGCAGAGCATTTGATATTGCCGAATAATTTTTTTTTTTAAGTGGCAATCGAGAGAGTGCTCAAGACTGAGAGACATGTATGTGCAACCAATGCAATAGGTCTATCTAGCAATACCAAAAAAGCAACAGAGCAACGAAACTCTCAGCGAAACGGCATTACCTGCAGCTCCGTAAAGCAGCGAGACTTTTAAGTCGTTTAAGTCATGAGTCAGCCTGCAGGCCTGGATGCGAGACGTAGACGAGGCTGAGAAAATGCGATGTATTAATTAGAGCTGCCGAGAACTAAGAGAGTGTTAAAGGGTGAGCACCCTCGCGTGATGGACGCGGCGATCGTAGCTGTCCGGCTGTGTCGTTTTTCGTCCTTTCTTCTTCTGATTCATCTTCTGCTGCTGCTGCTGTTGCAGCTCTATGCGAGATGTCACATTGCGTCCACTTTGCTCGCGCGATAGCAAAGCGTACGCAACGAAAGCGAGCTCACAGAAAATCGTCGGCCGATATCTCGAGCAGAAGGCGGATAATGACAACAACAACAACAAAATCCTAACAACAATAGCAACAACAACAACAACAACAACAACAATAACAACAATAACAACAATAACAACAATAACAACAACAACATTAACAGCTGCAACAACAACAGCCGAGTAGAGGCCGAGACAGCGCACAAGTGTCTTGTGCTTGTCGGGGTACGTCACTGTTGAAGTGACCGGCGCTACTGTAACGTAGCGATGCTACCGTGTGAGAATCATCTTGTGAATAGACAGCGACAAGCAAGCAAGCAGGCCTCAAACCTGAATAATAAGAGAGCAGCTTCTAGCAGCTTTGTTTATTATTATTATTATTATTATTATTATTATTATTATTATTATTATTATTATTATTGTTGTTGTTATTATTCGTCCTCATCGTGGCGGTGTCCATCGTTGTCGTAGTTTCGTGGTTCTCTTCGTCTTCGTCAAAACTACTAACTTCTAGCGGGGCCACAGAGACGGGGCCGGCATGATTACTGCTGCTGCTGCTGCTACTGCTGCCGCCACCAACCACCGCGTATTATAAAATCATCTCACGAAAAAAAATACGAACGTACGCCTCATCCCACTGCAGACAATGCTGTGATAAAAATGCTGTGCGTATCTATTTATATATATATATATATATATATATATATATGCGTGCGTATGCTTCATTCTCGACAGGCTAAATTGTTTGTGTATTTGCCGTACGACGTTAATATCTATATATATATATATATATATATATATATATATATATATATATATATATATATATATAAATAAAATATGTCTATATCTATATGTTTCGGTATGACAAAAGCAGTATAGAGAATAATGGAATGGCATTGTCGTAATCGCAACGCTATGTCCATAGTCTCGAATATGTTATCGAGTCGTCGTACTATCTTGAACAGCGATCAAATCGCCACAGCACACACAATGTACGTGTCGAATGCGATGCACCACCGTCTCCCTGATCGTCGAGCACGCAGAGTCGTCGGACGAAATGAAAGAAATATTTAGCGTTCGCTCGTGAGGCGTGAGGTATGTCTAAAAAAATATATATATATATATTTTTTCTTTTTTATATGTATATATATATATATATATATATATATATATATATCGTAAGCCTGCATCGGTGCATAGACGAGATGCATCACGATAAGATGATGCTCTACCTAAGAGAATGATGATGATGATAATAATGATGGAATGGTGAGATGCCGTCATGATGTGAGGTGAGGTGAGGTGACGAAGATGACAACATGCGCGATGTTGAAGTGCCAGCGCGAGCGCGCGCTATTTCTGTGCGATATCAGCTACCGTAGTCGGGCGGCCCCGAACGAACACCTCCGCCCTTAGCGCTCTGCCGGACACCATGCGAGCCATCATAGCCGACTGAGGACCAACTTGGGGGTGGGGGGGGGCAAGGTTGATCTCGATGAGTGGTTGTTTGCTATTGCTGATGTTGTTCATGTTATTGTTGTTGATGCTGTTGTTGTCGTCATTATTGTTATTGTTGTTGTTGATGCTGCTGTTGTTGTCATTACTGTTATTGTTGCTGTTGTTGTTGCTGCTGTTGCTGTGGTTGTTATTGTTGTCCGGACGTCATCTCTGTTGTCACTTGTTCGTTTGTCAGTGCATCCGTCTACGGCGCGCCCACTCCGCACTAGCTATGCCTCTTTTTCTTCTCCTTCTTCCCTCTACTGTTTTTCCTTGTTTTCCTTCTGCGATATTAACGAACAAGGACAAAAACAACATCGACGAAAAACAACAGCAACAGCGACAGCAAGAACAACAACAACACAACCAAACCACCGGCAAAGATGCTACCATCGTTTACAAACTCATCATCGTCGTGATCATGGCTTGCTGTTATGATTGTTGTAGTTATTGTTGTTGTTGTTGTGGTGGCTTTTGTTGTTGCTGTTGTTATGGTGGTTGTTGTTGTTGTTGTTGTTGTTGTTGTTGTTGTTGCTGCTGCTTCTTTTTCTGCTGCTAGAGTCGGCCTTGCTCCTAATGTTGTAGCTTTCCTCCTTCAGGTTGGCGCGGCCGCTGCTGTCGTCGTTGTTGTTGTTGTTGTTGTTGTTTATCGAGTAGTGTTTACTGAGAGGTCCCACTCAGTTAGTCAGTCAATCGCGTTTTGGCCGCGTAGCGAGGCCAGGTAGCTATAGCGGTAGAACCAACGTCGTCACAAGCAGCGCAAACCGCCACGATGCGACAACGTCTCTCTCTCTCTCTCTCTCTTCTACTACGACCGCTCCATGTAGTAATATTAATAACTGTTTGTTTCGTACGAGTAAGAGCGTCGTCGTCGTCGTAGTGTTGTTAGCTTGACTTGTGACGTATGCGAGTACCGTCGAATACCTGCTAACAAAAACATCACCGCCGTCACAACCTACCACGCCGCCGTAACGCCCGCGAACGTTACCGAGAACAACAACTATAACAACAACAACACAACAATGGCAGAAATACCAACAGGACCAGCATCAGCAGCAACAATAGTACCAACAAGGGCAGCCGCAACAACAACAACAACAAAAACAACGACCACAACAACCACAATACAAACAGCGACAACAACAACATCAGGACATTGATCGTCATTTGCAGGTTTGTCTTTTTCCTCGTTTTCTTCTGTGGGAACAGGAACGATGTTTGTTCATTGTCGTCTTCATCGCCGGTGGCAGCGGCGGCAACAAAGCCACTATCCATCCTGGCCTTGTGGCGGCATCTATCCTGCCCTCGAGGTAGAATCCATCCTGCTCTTGAGGTGGAATCCATCCTGCCCTTGAGGTGGAATCCATCCTGCCCTTGAGGTGGAATCCATCCTGCCCTTAAGGTGGAATCCATCCTGCCCTTGAGGTAGAATTCATCCTGCCCTTAAGGTGGAATCCATGCTGGCCCTGTATGGCATCCACCCTGCCCTTAAGGTGGAATCCATGCCGGCCCTGTATGGCATCCACCCTGCCCTTGTAGTGGCGTTTACCCCGCTCTTGTAAAGACGCTCACCTCGCCCTTGTTGATGCATATTTATCATCACGGTCGTCATAACCAACAATTCCCCTCCTCCTCCTCACCATCATCATCATTATCATTATCCTCATCATCGCCCATATGATGAAGACGATGATGACCGATGATGAAAATCTGCTGCCCGATCCACGCTGGCAATCACCCATCGATGATTGTCCCCCCCCCATACCTCCCTTATACCTCCCTCATACACGGGGGCCACCACTTAATCGGTACGTTCGACAGGTTCCTTTAGGGTTCCTTTTTCTACGGCTTCGTTCGCCCTATCGCTGGTACTGCTGCTGCGCCTGCACTACTACGGCCGTGAGCAGATCACATCACAAACCAACCGTAACGCAGACAGGCCGTCACTCATCCACAGCTACGCAGGCAGGCAGGCAAACAAACAGACAAACGAACGGACGGACGGATAAATAGACCGACCTTACGACCGAACCCCACCGACCGACCGACCGATAGTAGCCGAAGGAACATAGATATATAGCAGAAGGAACAATTTTCGTGCGTACGCCCCGGCGTGCTGCCTCGCTGCTGTTCATCAGCTCACCTATCGACGTGCGTGAGACAGAGCGAAAAATTACGTCGTTCATAGAATGTAAATGGCTTGACGAAATGACGATTGATAATCGACTCCACTCATCATCTCGCTCTCGTGCACACTAGATGAACGCGTCTCGAGCCACGATGCACGTAGCTCATTGTATCGTACTGTTGAAAAACTAGTTGAAGAGTCACTCAATGTTGTTCTTGTTGTTGTTGTTGTGATTGTTGCGTTTCTGACTGCTTCTGTAGATCAACGTTGACAGTAGAATTCAACAAGTAAGGGCTCTCTCTCTCTCTCTCTCTCTATATATATATATATATATATATATATAGGCTGTTCTCTATCACGTGTTCTTCCTATGAACGTCTCGACGTAAACGCCATTTGTACTCGTGTTCGTTTATGCCCCGCTTTGCTAGCTTCCTACAAACCAGCAAGATGTCTTCTTCCTTTAAAGACGGGCAGTTGCTGCTCGATACCTGACGAACCACATATACTATAGCAACGGGCGCACGAGCCACCGCGTCAGCACACTGGATCGTTGTTGTTGTTGTTGTTGGCGGTTTTGTTCATTTCATCGGCGCCATCTTCGATGTTGTCGTCGTCGTTATTGTACGGACTATTCGACCGGAAAACGCGTCTATGTTTGGACAGTGTCACATTGATTTACTTAAGCTGACGCAAGCCGACTGCTGGTCGTGCACTCAAGCAGAGCAGAACCATCGTCGCGTCCCCAGAACGAGCAAGCCGTCAACCTTTTTTTGTCAGAAGTCACGCCTTAGCATGGCCCAGAGATAGAGAGAGACTTGTGGGAGCTGTCTTGACACTGTTGTATGGTACACCAACACCATACTGCACCACAGAAGAAGCAGCTCTCTCTCTCTGAACAACGTGCAATACGTATTTGTAGGACATCAATAGATCCACTATATGACGGCGGTAGAAATGAGGACCAAAAAACTACAGAAAATAATAGAGAGAGAGAGGGAGAGCGAAAGAAAGAAATGCAGCAGAAACCCGGACAGATGAGATCTCGGATCTCAACACAAGTGTCCGAAACGAACAATCTAGTTATTAAGGCTCGCAGAGCTGGTCTAACAACGGCATATAGGTCATGCTAGGTTGTTTAGCGCTGTCTTTAGCGCAGGGCAACGGTGTAATGTTTATATATATATATATATATATAAACATTCACATTAATTCCATATTAATCTGAAATCTACTCGCGACCTCTCTCTTTCTCTCTGAATTTCTCTGTAGTGGACTGTCAGTCTGCAGTGCCGAGTTGGTCTAGCAGTTCGTCTTGACGCGGACATTCGTGGTCGGCTTACATGCTATGCAAGGCAAGCGCTCGAACGCTGCAATGCCGTGTTGTGATGAGTGGCGTTCGGGCGGGGGGGGGGGGGGAGAGTAGCAATGAATGTGTCACAATAACAGACACAGTTAACAAACTGGGCTACGCGCGCCTCCTCAACTGAAGAGTACAGCGTCTCCGGGAGTATAGTTTCTATATGGTCACACTCACTTACACACTTTATATATATATATATATATGCATATATATATGTTTATATATATATATATATATATATATATATATCATAACTTTGACCACGATGCCGCTCAAAGACAAAGAACGACGAAAACACCGACAGACTGACACTCTGGATGGATGTTGTTCGGGTGG
Organism: Dermanyssus gallinae; assembly: GCA_003439945.1. Classification (NCBI taxonomy): domain Eukaryota; kingdom Metazoa; phylum Arthropoda; class Arachnida; order Mesostigmata; family Dermanyssidae; genus Dermanyssus; species Dermanyssus gallinae. Next base: position 586,655 of record QVRM01006816.1, read on the forward strand.
ATGAATGGTGGTAAGTAAGCCGAGCGGCCACGTCAGGAGGAGAGATGGGGCGGGCGGATGGACAGGAGAAGAGTCACCACCAGGAGTAAAAGAGTCGGTGGCGATGGTTGACGGTGACGACGAAAATGAATAGACAACGTTTGGAGGTGCTTGGACATGAGAAGTGACATAGCAGAAGGCGGCAACGAGAACAACAACAACGACAACAACAACAAACAAAAACAGCGATAACAACAACAACAACACGACGACGACAGATGAGAATGGTGGCGGCACCGCCTGATAAAAGCGGCAGCACGTAGAAACCGCTCAAGAAATGCGAAAGCTTGTGGTGAGATACAGCGAGAGAGAGAGAAAGAGAGAGAATTCGAAAAATTGAGCGCCACCGAAAGAGAGAGTAGAGGCGGGGGGGGGGGGAGGGGGAGGGGGAGGGAGACAAGGAAGGAATAGGGCAAGAAGCGAGAAGGAAAAAGATGGCGCTTAAATAAGGTGAAAATAAAATAAGAAAATTAACCAAGACTGATGGCGGGCGACGAGCTGTTAAGACGCAGAGGGCACGAGCTATAAAACACGAGCTGTAAAATGAAATGTACACCAGACAGCTCGACAACAGCGGCGGCAGCAGCAGCAATAACAAAACCATACACAACAACAACAACAAAGCCACACGTGATCTGCATCAACAGCAACCGCACGATAACTTAGCAACAGCAGCACCACCATAGCTATTTACCCATAAAAGACGTGTGGTCAGTCCAGTCGACCACATTGGTCTACGGAGTGGTGGGGTCACTCTAAACCACATGCGAGGAGACAACACAATGGCGGTCGCGGCAACAACAACAACAACAGCAACAACAATAATAATAATAATAATAATAATAACCACGACTGCAGCAAACAAACAACAGCCGCGTCAGCAGCAGCAGCAACAACAGGAGTGATCTTAGCAGTGGAGAGACAATAAGTGCACTAAACCCGGAGAGCCGACCGGAGCAGTCTCACGCATCAAACAGTGCTCTATATATATACACCGTAGACCGAAGACACGGCATTCGGGCGACAAGCCCGCGCTAAACATCAGCGCGAGTCGGTCAGCCACAGATCCAGCGATGCACAATCAGTGAAGCACCGAGATAGATGTATGTATACGTACGGGCCATACTATACTCAATACATATATATATATTCAATATATATATATATATATATATATATATATAGAATCAGAGAGAGAGAGTCAGCAGAGGGGATAGCGCGAGAGACTGGGGGGAGAGAGTGCCGTAACGTAAAGCCCGCCCGTCTCGTCGGCGCGACGCTCGGCCCTGCTTGATTAGAAGCTAACTGCCACCCGTACGCGTCGCGAACGGATGAGGACGCGCTCTGCGTAACCTACGCCAACCACGACGCGCAAGCCGCTCTGCTAATAAGAACCGTTCGGCGCACGCAAACACAATCTTAAGTCGAGAATACACAGACAGAAAGTCAACTCTTCACCGCCAAGATCTCGCCATGATCCATGGGCAGTTCGCGAAGACTCCATGAGCACCTCATGAAGACTCTATGAGCACTTCATGAAGACTCCATGACCACTACCACCGATGCAGCCACAGCAGCAGCAGCAGCAGCAGAAGCTGCGTCATCATGGTCTCCTTCCTCACCTTCGACCACGTTAAAATGGTTTGTTCGAGACAGACTCTGTGCACAAGTTTTTTTCATGGCGAGCGTGCGCGAATTTGGCTGGCCCCACCCACCGAAACGTGAGAACGGACGAACGAGCGTCAAACTTGTACTGTTTTTTTTATTTGGCTTAGCTGATGTACTACTGTGTGCTGCACTGGAGCTACCACTATCGTTACGTCGGGTATTACTGCTACGGCGGCGGCGGCTGCTGTTGTTGTTCGAAGTGCACTTTGAGTTCTATACCGTCTATAGCTGAAGACAGAAGAAGAGGCAGAAGACAAAACGGAAGGCCTTCCGCTAATGCAGTACACACTCGCGGCAATCGTTGAAGCAGCAATATGAGCAGAAAAATCGAAAAAAAAACAAGTTTATACATATATCTATATAAAAAGCTTATTAACCTATATGATATGTATATATATATATATATATATATATATATATATATATATAAGCTTATATACCTATATATATATATATATATAGATAGAGCTTATTAACTATATATATATATATATCGGTGTGTGGATCACCAGCTGAGCCTTTCTTCACTGTCCTAACGAATCCTTCGAAGTAGTCTATTAGCAGTGGCTGACTGCAGCAGGGCAGCAAGGAAGACAGAAAGCTTTACTTCGTCTCGCTCTCAAGCTCCAACCTTTTTCGCTAGTCAGGGGAGGCAACAACAACAACAACATCCACAACAACAACAACAACAACAGTGGCAGCAGTAGCTACTGCCAGCTCGAAGTCTCCCTTTCAGTACAACGGCGATGACCAACTTCAAAAACAATGACTACCCGGTAGTGACCGGCGAGCCCTCATCCCCTCATTGGCGGTGACCAAAGCGACAAAGAACGTTCGAGGGAAATAAATGGGCTGAGCAGATCGATTTCAGCCAAGTTCTTGAGCGTGTGTCGCTCGCCGCTGATCTCTGACGTCCGAAGCTCTCTCGTAGCTTGGGACCTCCGTCCCGATGGTGGATTGTCTTCTAGTAGGGTACAGCCGACAGTACCGTATCGTATCGCATCATCAGTTAGTAAAATAATCAAATTTCACACGGACCACGGCGACAAAGAGAGACGGAAAGAAGGAGAGAGAGACAAAAGGAGATTCGCAGGAAAGTAGAGTTGTTGTTGTTCCTCTTCGGTTGGCCCTTGTTTCTTGTCCCCGACGTAGTGGTGAGGTGATTTGTTATCCGGCCTGCCCGAGATGTTTTTCCGGGTCTAATACGATCATCCGATGTCGCATCCAACCCCCACCATGTTCTCTCACTTTCTCTCTCTCTCTCTCTCTCTGGCTCATACTAGTGGCTAAATTAGTATTCGTTTTTTGTCGCTCCTGTTGCTTCTGCTGTTGCTGCCCTGTCTATGCTACTGTACTACTAGCGGAAGATTGGCTCAATCAGCCAACGTACTCAAGCGCTGCTGCGAGAACCATAATAACCAACAACAAACGCAACGACAAGAACTATACCCATGATAACAACACCACACACACACACCACACACAGACCAAAATAACATCACCTAACTAACAAAGCAATAAATATCCGGCCGGCAACCGGTCACTTGCTTGACCGCTCGGACAGCAAGCAGAAACAGCGCTAGGGGTTCGGTAGGAGTTAAAGCTTGAAGCTCCAAAGCGAGACCAAGAGAAAGAAAGAAGGGGAAAGACTTCAAAGCGGTTGTTTTAGTAGTGTCCAATCATGCTTCTACTACTACTACTACTACTAAAGGGCCAAGGGTGGCAACAACGCTGTAGACAATAGGGGAGAGGTGGGGGGAGGTGGAGATGAGGGAGCTCGCGAACTCGCCATAGCAAACAGATGGATGATGATGCTGGCATGGGGAGACTCCTCAGCATCGTCGCAGTCGTTGTCGTCGCCATCACCTAGTGGTCACCACTAGTGGTCAGTCGAAGTCCCCCGGGCCGAAGTCGCTTAGGCTCACCCAGAAGATGATCGGGAACACAATCACCGCAACCCCTCGAGCTAATTGCAATTAGGACTCGAAGGGACTAGGTGACGCTGCGGCTACTGTTACCCTGTATCGAGTTGATGACTGACTGCACAAGGTAATCGTAATTGTCGCCATGCTGATTTTGTGGTTGTTGTTGTTGTTGTCGCTGCTATAGAAAATGTTGTTCTTGCGGCTGCTGCTGCCATATATGTTGTTCTTTTATTGCTGTTGCTCCAATTTTCTCTACCAACGTCTGTTTTTTGTGTGGTTACAATAGTGATCACGTTGCGCACCAAGCAAAATAGCCAGTAGCTAGTTAAAGAAGAAATTGCTATCGCAGTAAAGGTATTGCCAGAGGGGGGGGGGGTAAAGCTGGGCAAGTTCAAAGGAAAAAAGGGGAACCGATCAAAGCCTGTCTAGGCTTTTCTTACTCGGAGATCAAAAGCTCGGTAGCTCTGTGTGACGCAATGATTTGGCGGCCTTTAGCACGGCGACAACACGCCTGAACGCTATTTGTTGGATCGTAGTGCGCAGAAACAGGACACAGCGGATTAGAGTTTGCCCTTAATTCCGCAGCTAATACAATTGTCCACATCATAATAGGCATTTCCGTCGGCACGATCATTATTTTTCGCGATCAAAGGTACTTCAAAAGGTATTTTTGCACGGTCAGTCCGGACATGAGTATAGTAACGACTATATTACTGGCTACACAAGAGGATCACGACACATAAAATGTGCACCGCGTGTGAGTCAAATAATTGCACTAAATGACAAAGAGTAGTTACGCTCCTCGGTATTACAAACGCCCACTACACATATATATATATATATATATATATATATATATATATATATATATATATATATATATACATATGACTTCAACTCTAGTGACCTAGTATTAAAACATTTTTAAGGAGGTTGTTTTTACTTCCAGATCATTGTTCCTCCCCTACGGGCCTGAAATCGCCTTCATATCTTCAATGCATCGAGGGCCGGAAATTTTAATAGACCTAGAGTTTTCCCACCAACAGTCCTTGTGACAGCCTGGTAGATGACTAGCACAACTACACTACACGCTGACTAGCAGCGCACAAGCCTTTCCGATAAGTCCGCCACATTGTTTGTTGACATCACACAGTCTAGCGACCGAGTCTTCATCCAGTCTGTCTGGGGGAGGAGGGCTGGCACAACCCCCTACCAATCCGATTCTTTTCATACCAGTGTGTTGTTGCATCCATCAACCCTTTCTCTTGGACTATTACTATAGGTTCCGCCATCCCGTCCGTTGCATATGCGCGCGGCAACTGGACCTCACTTTGGCCTGACTACACTTAAATATGCTCGCCGCCGATCGCTTTGACTGATCTGCGATCAGCCCAGCCCACTTGACACAATCGCCACAGCCGATACCATCGACGGCAAGCCCAGGTTCGTAACGATTGTCTCGTTCCTATAATACCTCGCGTGCGTCGACCGATACTGCTCTGCTGCTAATATTCGACTATTACGTCTTCCACAAAGGAAGACCAAAAAAATAATCTACCCTGCAAAAATGAACTACTCATCTACTGAGTACTACTACATGTCTACGTGACGCATATGCAGTAGCTAACGAGACAACGACAGACAACGGACACGGCATACTTCGCTGTTTGCGCATTTTGCATGTCGCGCAATGCTGCTCTACAGGCAGGATGCATGCTGAGCACCTTCTTGCATGGATGGCATGGTGGCTAGGACCGGGGCCGAAGCTGCTCCTTCCTGCTTGCTAATGTTGGCTTCTGGAGCTTGTCTGCTGTCACTGTCATTCTAGCTAATGAACAACCCTTTCTGGGCACAAAAGCAACAGCACCAGGAGAACGCAGAGGCGCGTGTCACTGCAATTAGCAAATAGGTACACCCACGCACCGTGCACTGCCAAGCCATATGGGAATATCAAATGAGTGGTGAATTGGTGGTACCGACAACACTAACAACTACGATATTAAGACGGCAACGCCTACTACGACGACAATGTTAGAAAAAGAAACAGCAGCATCGGCAGCAACAACAACAACAACAACAATCATCAACAACAACAACAACAATATTAACAACAACAACAGTGACACACTGTCACATTAGCAAAATCATCAGAGACATCACAGGCGACCGCGAATCGGACCATCGCACAACAAGAAAAAGCCTACTCGGACCCATCCTCGACTTCGGCAACGCTCGGTTCGGTTCATTGCTACAGAGAGCGCGGACTCAAGACGAGAAAGATTGACAGCCAATCCATTCTAACCAGGGCGTAACTAGCAATGGGTCGGCACAGACCAGCAGCCGCCTCAGCAGATTGCCTCACTTCGAGACTGACAGAAACCAACTCCTATGGCCATCGTCATGTTTACCGTGCAGTGATACAGTCACTGTCATCATAACCATATTTACCAATTGCAAAAACGAGACAAAAACAACATAGACAAACACCTAAAAACAACAAAAACAACAATACCAACAACATAACAGCAACAACAACAACACAGTTATCCTCCCATGAACAGCAACCACAACAACAACACAGTTATCCTCCCATGAACAGCAACAACGGCCTGACAGCCCTTTTTTTGTTGCATGTCAGGTGACCACAGCAAGTGGTGAATGTCACTGGTGCAGCCCACAGACGAGTGCGCAGATGTCCGCTACCGCTTCGAAGGGCGTAGTGACGTAATTAACCAGTAGTAGTAGTAGTCGTAATAAGTATGATCTGAGCATTCACCACTCGATCTCGGTCCGCTGCCACAAGAAACGATGGAGTACCCCGCCTTTTTTCCCTGTCAATATCTCGCTTTTGCTCTATCCGGCTCATCGCTTCCGTCGTCCGAAACGAACGCAGACAGAAAGCAGGACACCAAGTAGTAGGGTCTGCGGTTTGCTAAACTGATTCAGCTCTTCAGACTCCCAAAGTGCTTGACGTTGAAGGCGTTCATCACAGCCGTTAGACAATGAAAGCGACGACGACGACGACAACAACAACAACCACAACCACCACCACCATTACCATGAAGATGACACCGGCCGTTCTGTGTTTGTTTTGTTCGCAAATGTTCGCGTTTTAACTTGATTGCATTATAGATTCTGCCAGTGTAACTAGTGAGTATGACTGGCTATAAAATGGCTTCATGACAAATGGCACGACAACAAGAGCAACAACAACATGACAGCAACAAAAACAACAATATAGTAAAACAAAGAGCATTCGAAAATTCATGGCAACGTCACAGTAGACCGCTAAGACGGCGATCGCAACCACAACAAAATAGGCTCATTCCACAGCCGGACAAGAAGCAGCAGCAGCAACAACAACAACAACAATGCAAACTGCGGGAAGTCCACGTCGGCGTGAGACGACACATTGCCCTCAACTTCAAGACGATTCCAATAACTACACCTACTACCTACTACTGTTAGTGCTAAAATGTACTAATACATGAGTGCGCATTATATGAGCAAATTTATCAGCTCGCACTACATCTATATACTATATAATCGATATATTATTATGATATATATATATATGTATATATATATACTACTATATGTATGTATTATACATATTATATATAGCAAAGAACAATTCCAAATATATCACACAAGACAATGTCAACACGTCTCCCCTTCGTCGTCCGACCGCCACCACAATCCCACCATCACCCCTGTCATCGCAGCAATAGGAGAACAGACACAGAGTCTAGCACAGTCCTAGCGGTAATTGCAACACTTTGTTTTTCCCCAAAAGGGGAGACTCAATTTTTGTCTGAACAGTCGGTGGCTACAACAATGGGTTCGGCTGAGCGTCGACAGATCATCATCGATCGACCCTACCTATTGAATGCTGAATTGAAGCTGTTGCTGCTGCTGCTGCTGCTGTCGTTGTTGATCGGTTACAGCTTCGGTACAAGCCTACACACACACACTTATATATATACAACATATGAATGTTGTTCGCGGCAAAACTTTTCGAGCATTATTTTTGCGAGCGACAAAAATCGACGCTTATCCATCAATTGCAGGGATTTGATTTGGGTTGCAAATCTTCGGACGAGTGTTTGGTGTTCTGCTTGCTCTATCTGCTCTCGACTTTCTCTCTGTTCGACTCGCCGAAGTCAGCACTCAGTGAGTGAGTGCAATGAAAGCAGTCGCAAGCAACCCGCCTCTGCTGCTGCTGCTGCGTCTATTGAAGTTGCTTTGCTGAAGACGACACCCTGATCAACAGGCATCGGCGGGCGGAGCATCGAAGCCATCGGTGGCCACTTCATGGTTGATCCGTCGTTGGTTGGTTGTCTGCGGTCATCTCTCTCTCCGTCCGTCCGTCCGTCGTCGTGCTTCGCTGGGTCACATTGGATCAGCTCAGCACCTCAACAGCAGCAGCACCACCACCACCAGCACCTCAGCACCACCAGCACTTCAATAACAGTACCAGCACCTCAGCAGCAACAGCAGCAGCGCCGGCACCTCAGCAGCTTTGCAGCAGATCGCCTAGTTACTTACGCACGCACTCATTCACCATTCTCACTCAGTGGCCATTCAGTGGTCGCCGCGCGTTAGCCTTTCCCTAATCGCAACCTCGTGCACCTGGACTTCTCTGTCTCGCCGATGACACACGATTGCGACGCGGTACTCGACGCTTCTTTTTCTTCTTCTTTTCTCCTTCCTCCTCCTCCTCCTCGAGAGAGAAAGATACAGCTAGAGAGAAAAGGAGGGGAAGAGGGCTCTACTAATAAATAGCCATTGCTTGTTTTGCAATATCCCCTAACGCCCTCTCTGTTTCTTTCTCCCTTGCGCACTCGCTTGCTTGCTCGTTCGTTCGTTCGATAGCATTTTCGTTTCTTTTGCTGCTGCTGCTGCGAGTGTGTTTTTCTGCCCCCAAATTGCGAGCGAGTAACGAATTTGGACTAGAAATTCGAAGTCGTACTGCTCGAAGTTGAAGTTAGTTGCTGTTGTTGTTGATGTTGTCGCCACCGTCGTCCTCGTCAAGCCAATGAAAAAGCACTCTTCGTCGAGTGAGTACCTCGTACGGGCAGTAGTTACAGTAGTTAGTCGTCGCAGTATATGAATATATGCGCCCAACATCGCTGCTACTAATCAGATCCGATTCAATCCGATCCGGTGCTCTCCCCTTTGCTGCTCCTCGTTGTTCCAACGGTAATATCAACCGTTTTCGTCATACTTATAGTCGTCGGAGGTGAAAAGAAAAACCAAGAAAAGTAAGAAAAGTTTCGATACTGAACGGTCATTGTGATGGCGGCAATAACATAGTGGTTTGTTAGCAACAGCAGCAGCAACAACAACAACAACAACAACGACAAGAACAAGAAAAAAGCCGGTAAACCACTATATCCATCGATGATTCTGCTGACTGCTGTTGATGATGACGGTGCTGAAGAAAACTATGAAGACGCCGTTATCATGGTAATGATGATGATGACGACGAGGAGAGCAATCATATTTATGATGAGGACCCTCATTTTCACCACTTTGATCATCGCCACCATCATCACCATCACCACCATCATCACCATCACCTTCATCTTGATTGTTTTTCACCCATATACCTCGTCATCGAAATCTGGCCTCAAATCTAGCAGCGTCACCACAACGAACGGCGACATCGATTGCGACCGGCTAGAGAAGCAGCAACATATAGCAAATAGCTCAATACAATCAATACACAATTGATCAACTTACGTCGTCATCGGCTGCTGAATTGAGGTGAACCGGCTGGCTGGCTGGCAAACAGACAGACAGAATAGCTCGCTCGCTGGCTGAAGACGAATTGAGGAAGAAACGAAACAACGAATAAATCAACGAAACGAGACGAAACCAAACCTCGCGAACATATATCCATCCATCCGTCCGTTCATCCATCTTGTGGCCGCCAAAAATGCCACCCACCCACCCACCTTCAAGCAGTACCCGCCGCAGTACCTCGGGCGCAGCCATAGCAACATGATTTTGGGGGGTGTACATGCACATTGGTCGCATGCAAAAGCGGTGCGTCGTGACTCTCGATGGACAGGCCGATCAACACCGGACTCGGTTCATCGCAATGGTACAGCATCTGCTGCTGCTGCGGCTGCTATCACTAATATCAAATACCAAGACGATAGCTCAGTCGGCATGCCGACTCCGACTGTCGCGGCGGCGACGACTTCATCAACTCACCATCACCTCATTTCTGGTGCACACCTCACGCAGGTACGCACGTACACGCACGTACACGTCTCATCTTACCGCATCTCATAGGCGCCTCGCCTGCGGCACGTCATCGCACCTCGACTATACACAAGTACGCGTCTATGCACGATACGAGAGTTGTTGAAGTGGTGTTGTAGGTAGGCGGACAAAGCAAGGTGAGGTAGTGTAAGAGTCTATATATATATATATATATATATATATATATATATATATCTGTGTGTCTGTCTACTGTATGTCGGTTTGTCTCTCTCTCTCTTTTCGTTCTGTCTATCTGGCAAATTTGTAGTTACTAAACTGTCGTTGACTTCGTCTTAATGACCTTCAAGAGTCGGCAACCGCTAGTACACTTCTCCGTCTTGTCCCGTCGTGTTCGATTCTCCTTCTCGTAAGGGTAGCACTACAAGACCTGTAATTCCTGTAAAATCCATCCACCAGACTACTTCCACCATGACCACAACAACCTCATCGCGCCCGCTACAACACCATGACAACAACAACAACAGCAGCAGCAGCAGCAACAACAACCACGAAAATGACGAGACCCCAACGAAGACGATAGCTTTCACGACGCGGCGAAGCCGGACGAAGCGCTCAGGCACGGAGGCACGGAGATCAGGATGTCGAAGTCAAAAACGAAACAAAGAGCCGTGGACCGGCCGGCCGGCCAACCGGCGGGAATAATCCCCTCGCGACTCGAAACCGGACCCCTCCAGCACCCCGCCACCCCCTCAGTTTCTCCTCCTCCGGAGGAGGTCACAGGTACAGAGTCACAAGTACAGAGATACGATTAGTATTTGTTACGACTACTCGTGATACTGCTGACGACGATACCACTCCTACGACAACGATTTGGACCTACTCGGTACTACTACTACTCAATGGACAAGTCAAGTGATACCTTCGTCTCCTTTTTCCTCCTACTGCTACTTTAACTCTCACTCGTAGCAGGACGGGCCATTGAGACGGACGGATGAATGGAGAGAAAGTTGGAGGATTAATTGCAGAGGTGTTGGCCGTGACAATGATCGATGGAACTCTCGATGGACGAAGCTCATCACCTGATACTCACACCACCGCATGTCGCGCCTAAGCAAATGAGGGCTGAGGCTGCGAACGCCGGTGCTGCGGCACGCGACTTCATACGCGTGTCGACAATTGTCGATATGGTCGATAGCAAGCCGGACTCAAATTGCCAGACGCCTCCTCCATGAATGTGTATACACACTGCATCTACAACACACGTGTCCGAAGGCGATGATGACGACGACGACGACAAAGACAACAACAACAACTACCACAATGACGACAAGCGTGCAAACACTTCGATTCACCTCCTACCTAGTCCTAATGTAACCCGGCACAATGAGGGACCTCGACGGTTTTTGGAATCGAACCGTGGTTGTATTTCTTTTTTTTCTGTATTTCTTTCATCAAATCTTGCTCGTCTAACGATCAAGTCACACAGCCACCCGAATGTGCCTAGTCATTAAATCAGCCTTGCTATAGAGAATTAAAAATAAAAATAAAAACTATAGATATATATATATATATATATATATATAATTTTTTTTATGAATAAAATTTTCCGTAAGGCTAACGCCCGAGTACGGTTTTTCATGTCATGGTTCATTTTTAATCCACTCCGGCATTTACCTTGTCTAAATTGGAAACCATGCAAACCAATTTAAGAGTGGCCGGTGTGGGTCTCGAACCCAGTCCTCCCGAATGGGCCCACACGCAAGGCAAAGACTTTGCCACTAAGCCATCTTGCTCAATATATATATATATATATATATATATATATATATATATATATATATATATATATATATATATATATATGCAGATATGTAGTCGTATGAAACTAAAAAACAATTCCCCGTCTATTGAAGATCTCTTGAACAAAGATTGATCTTGATCGAGATGTGACGACGCGACGGGCCACCCGACACACGGTTGTAAAAAAAAGTTGTACTCTGTTTGTGTCATTGTTAGTTAAAATTAGTGATTAATAATAAATAAATGTTATTGTGGTTGTTGTCGTTGCCGTTATTGCAGTGTTGCCTCCAAGGTTGCTGTGTTCTTATTGAACAGAACGAGTTCTTGTCAACTGATCGACTTGTTCGAGTAGTTAATGGCACTACCATCACTGCTAGTCTACTAGTTTCAGTTAATTACTGCCGTAGAGACGCAATTCATGTTTGTTTTCAGCGTGGTTGGTTTTTTTTCCTCATCGACATCACGCTAGTCTCCAACTCAATTTACTTAGCTCCTCTCCACCGTAGTGCCCTCGTCGTTGTTGTTTGTTGTTGTTCCTGTTGCTGCTGTTGTTGTTGCTGTCGCTGTTGAAGTTATTGCAGTTGTCGTCGGCGTTGATGCTGTTGAAGCAATTTTTATCCAAGGTGCGACTTTGTGTATAATTATCATTGGTACTGCGTATGCAAGGGCCACATCCGGCTTCGTCCTCGAAGCCACTGCATTTCGACGCCTTTTTGCTCACATCACAGCACACACGTACTTCGCACGACGACGTCAACAACAACAACAACAACAGTAGCAGCAGCATTAACGACAATTACATCAGCAACAACAAGAACACAAATAACAACAATCACGGCAGAAACAACAACAACAACTGCAACAATTACGACAATAACAACAAAAACATTACAATAACAACCCCGACAACAACAATAAGAACCGCATCAACAATAACAACAAGTAACGCTGAAACGACGGACGCAAATCCTCGTCTGTGGTTCGTGACGTCTGTCTGCCCATCATTGGGGGTTTGGCTGGTGGAATCAGGAGCGGGTGGAACCACCCGCCCGCAAAGAAGCCACTTCGGTTTTCTTTTTTTTTTCGTCATTCTTTTTATTTGGATCAGTGTCCGTTTAACAGCGGCGGCGGCAGCAGCAACTTCAGCAGCAGCCGCAGAAAAATCAGCCCGAATAGCCTCGAGACATCCGTTCTCGTGTCGGAACTAATGAAGCGCGTGTTGACTTAATGGGTCGATGATCAAACGGAGAGGTGCATCGCCTTCGCTTGAAGCATGAAGTGTTGTTGCTAGAATTCTTGTTGCGAGTGTGTGTGTGTGTCTGTGTATTTCTGTGCGTTTATTTGCAATTCCGTTCTAAATTCGATTACCATTGGGGTTCTGCTTTGTTACCTCTGTTGTTGTTGTTGTTATTGTTGCTGTTGTTGTTGTTGTTGCTGCTAGTGTTGTCATAGTCGTGTGGTTATTAAGACTATTCTGTAGCCGATCGATCTATTTATGTATCTATCTATTTATTGCACAGTTCAATGAGCACAGATTACGTACACTTAATCACGTATCAACAATACGAAATTTCCTGCGCACCCTGTCATCAATGGGATCAGGCATTTGTCTGCTGCTGCTGCTGTCCTTGTTGTAGTTAGCACAGAAATTGGTATTTTATTTTACCGTTGAATTGCTAGCAGCGTTACTGCAGCGGCGACGACGACAACGACGACAACGGTTAAGCCGACTTTACTAATCGTAATCAACTGTAACCTTGACGCGGTGGCGATAAACTCGTGTATATGTGCACCCCACACAGATTCAATCAACGAAATCACAACATCGTCAGCAAAACCTGTTCGTTCGTCTTCGTGTTTAACCACAATACGTGTGTGCACTCTTCAACCTAACCTATGGCCAACTTCTAACTACTGGAGCACATAAACAGAGCAATCATAGGACGACGATGGCTACGCCTATAACGCGACGCCTCAGTAAGCAGCGGTTAATGACTATTGCGCTGCGCCAATCATGAACCGGGGAACAACCGGGTATTTGCAGTAGAAATTGGAATTACCAAGTGAGAATTCGTACGGGACTGACGTTCGACGAACTTCTGTCGTCACCGCACAAGCTCAACCGACCCACCGACCAACCAACTCAAGCCGGTAAGCCGGGACCCGTTGATTGAGTCCGACCACGATTGGGCGGCCGAACGGACGGACGCGCTTCTCCCGTTTGCTCCGGTATCGGCCATGCCATGCTGCGCCGCCCTATACGTGATGGCGGACACGACGCTGTCGTTCTTGCTGCAACACACACCGTACATCATACCTCACAACGTAACACACACCAATGCCAATACTAAGCAAGCGGCGGCGGCGGCCGGCTACACACAATCGGTGACAGATAAATAACCTCAACAAGCAGCCATCCATACTGAAGGCACGGTGGCATTTTGTGATAAGATAACGCCGCGAACGGATTACTAGACGATGGGGGAAGGGGGGGGGGGCGAGAGAGGTGGACTAAAACAGGTGGCAAAGAGCAGGCAAACAGATCGTGCACGGCTGCGAAACCGTTGCAGCCGGCGAACGATCACGAACGGATGTGTCGCACCACTGGCGACTCTCAGCAGTAGCATCAACAACAACAACAACGACATTAAGTACAACAACCACAACAACAACGATATCATCTACAATAACCACAACAACAACAACAATAACAGTTACAATAACATAACTGCATATCATCTTAAATAAGAGAAGAGAGAGTAGGAAGAAGAGGAGAATCTTCTCCGCAGCTACAAGTTGTTCGCCTAACAGTTCCGCCGTCCTCTCCTATCGAAGCTGCTCAAGCCACGCAGTGAATACAGCCAGTTCATCGTAAATACAGCCATCATACAAAACTCATCATAACAGGATGGCGGCGACGACAACAACAACAACACATCAGGTGGTGTGTTGTTGTTGTTGGAACTATAATCATTCGTACTTGTATTGCGCGCGTATTGTATTACATCACGGAACGAATTCGTACCCACAACGTCGTGGGTGACAACGTCGACAACAACAACAACAACAACAATAGCGACGACAACAACAATAGCAACAACAACAACAATGACGACGAGGACAGTGGCGATGACTTCGCCAAGAAGCCACCCTGCCGTTACACGTTCTCGTGGAGTTCGTCTGTTACCAGATGCCAAGTTCTGATAGTTATGATTCCTAGTCGTCTACTGCCAGTGCTGCTAGTGAAAAACATGGCGTTCCGTGTCAACCAACCCCCGACAACTTTAGAGAGCACAAGAGCATTGCATCCGACAGCATCACGTCGTTACGACAGTTCGGCGAGCAGCCAAACCAGTACCAATAGTGTGATATTACAATTCCCGCTACTGTGTCTCCTGCACAAGCGATAAGCTATTCACCTTCAGGCGCCACGTGTACCATAAGCTAGATTAGTCGAAGGCTCGCAGCTGCTTACCTATTGTCTTTGGGCGAACTCATCTCGCTTACCCGTTCGCCTACTACACCAAATCTAAATAGATAGACAGCTACAACCTAACCTACTAATATTTACATCAGCATCAGCACCAACCGCAGGCCAACCTCACCCCCGCCTTCTCCTACAACACAAGCAATAACAACAATAACAAAAGCAACAACAGCAACAACAACAATAACAACAACAGCAACAACAACAATAACAACAACAACGACAACAACAACTACTACTAGGACTACTACCACTACAGCCACCGTCAGAACTCAACGAAGTGAGCAAGCATACTACGGAAAATACACATATAGATACAACATGAACTACATTAGTAGCCCCCTTGAGGGACGTGAAACGGGAAAGAAATCGAGAGACAGCAACAGAGAGAAGGACAACACACGGAGAGTATACATAATCTATGAAGGGTATGCAGAGATAGAGATAGGGATAACAGAAGAGCAGATAGGTTGAAAATCAACGGGAATAAGACTAGCGGAAAAAGAGGAGCAGCATCGATTGTCAGTGTGAGCGTGTGTGTGCGATAAGGTCGGCGGCTAGAAAGCGCTGCGCGACTGGCTGCGATAATTCACTGCAAAGAATCGTTCACTCGCTTCGATCTGTGGGGTCGATGCTGCAATTGTTTCCTCCCTCCCTCCGTCTCTCCCTACTCGGCGGCAGCTTCAACTACCTCACCAACCAACCAACCAGCCACCATCATCATCATCTTCATCTACTTCTGTGCTAAAGTCGCCAATCGCCAAGGCGGTTGCAACATGTAAAGCTCTGAGCCTATCGCTCGCTGGCAAATTCGAATCGAGTCTGTGTATCCACTCTCCCCTCCACCCGCCCCCCAACCCCCCGACTACCCTTGTCGCGACCCGTCCCCTCTTCTTGTCCTCTCGAATGAACTCCAACCTCAACGTGATGCTGTTGTTGTCTTGCTGCGGTTGCGGTTGTTGTTGTTGCTGCTGTCGTTGTTGTTGCTGCTGTCGTTGTTGTTGCCGTTATCGATGTTGTTGTTACTGTTGTTGTAGTTGTTGTTGTTACTGTTGTTGATATGGCTGTTGTTGTTGTTGTAGTCGTCGTCGTCATCGTTGCTGTTGTTGTTAATGCTATCATTGCTTTCGTTGTTATCGGCAGTGGTTGGGGTAGATTGGGGTGGCGACAAAGCTAGGTGATGGTAGTGATGGTGGTGGCGGTGGTCTGTAAGCAATACTGCAGTATACGAACGAACGGCCGCCAACGAAAAGGAAGCGCTGTTGTCGTTGTTGTTGTTGCAACGTGCAAGCGACGAAGCACAAATCACGAATCAAACGCTTCACTTCGACCTCTTCTTCATGCTCTGCTGATGCTGCTGCCGCTGCGAGGCGCGTTCCAGCGGCAGCGCACCGAGTCTCTCCACAAATCGGCTTCAAAATTAAGTGCGTATCCACAAACCTCTTGGGAGGAAAGAGGCGAGGAACGCGGAGAGGGTGGGGGCGAGGGAGGGGGGGGGGAATTATGGCAAGTGAGTGAGGAGTGAAGTCGTCGTCACGAAGTGCTTGAGCAGTGTATCCTATCTGATATCTGAGTATGAGCTGCGTTTGCGTTGGCTAGGGATAGGTGAGGAACTGACTTTAGAGTGGTGTATCGTGCGCGGCGCTATGTTTGCGATTAGGGCGAATAAAGGAAACATTGAGGAATAAAAAAATGAATACATGAAGGCAAATAAATTAACAGTTAATAAAAAATACATGCATACATGAGGGCAAATATATATATATATATATATATATATATATAAACAACATAAAAGAAGAACCGAAAAAAAATGAATGAATTAATGAAAGCAAGTATAAACAAAGTAAAGGAAGAAACAAAACAAATCAATGAATGAATGAAGCCAAATCATTGAACGAATGAAGCCAAATACATAAATGGGTGAAGGCAAATGCATGAATGTGTGAAGGCAAATGAATGAGTGGAAAAAGACAAAGGAATAAATGATTGAATGAATAAATAAACGAGCGAGTTAGCGGATTGTGGGTGATGATTGAGTAAGTGAGTCAACAAAAATCGACTATACATCTACTCAATCCATAGCAGAGTCTCGAGCTACGCAGCAGCCGACAACTTTACTCAACGGCAAACCGGGCAGACCACCAACTAATTGGCGTGCTTTTGGTGTGGCCCGTGCGGCCCACCTCAGGGCGAAGCGCAATCAAGACGAAGCGCTATCGGCAGCAGCGACCTCGTTGTTATATCAGCCGGCGTCGCCGCCCGTGCCGCCGGCGTCACCGCTTGCACTGTTCCTACCGCCCTATGTTTCTCTCGTGATCTTGCGCGGTCGGGCCAGCTTAGGTATCCAGACGAAATATATATATATATATATATATATATATATGTATATGTATATATGTATATTCGTACATTCATCTATCGATGTCCCTGGCCGGAGACTCCTCGCGATACCTCTTGCCTCTGTCCCCGTTTCGCTTGTTCGCTTCCTTTGCCTCTCCTCTCCCTTTCAGCAGCGCAATGACGGTGGTGGTCTCTGCTACCTGTGTACCTCCTCCTATCATCCACCTCGTCGTGTGGTCCCCCGAAGTCCCCTCGCGTGGTTTCGGCTGCTTCTATCTCCCCAGGTCGCCGCGAACTCCAGGCTGGCCGGCCGGCCGAAACCACGATCCTCATGTTGATGATCGTCATCGCCATGACCCCCCGGCGATATAGAATCGAAATGGCTACATCGTTCCTCCTGTTGTTCGAATGACGGCGACGACGACGACAACGACACCAACAGCAGCAGCAGCCGCCGCAGCGACAACGACGAACTTAAAATCAACCGCTAATCAAGAACTGTTCTTCGGCCAGCCAGTGTTCGTTCATCAATTTCACACACCCCGCCAGTCGGTGTTGTATTTTCGATTCCATGTACACACGTACGCATACTTGCAAACGACCCAACGGCACACACACATATGTATGTATGAATATATATATATATATATATATATATATATATATACATATATATAAATATATATGTGTGTGTGTGTTTAAGTTCTGAGGCAACCACGTGTGGGCTATTTCATGGCAAATGAAGGACTACCCACTGCACCGCGAGGACTTATCGAGGTCCGTGCCTAGATGAGTTAAGTGTCTGCTGTTAGATCTCGTCCAAGCAGCTAAAGGTCACGCGAGCAGATGAACAAAATCATTTGTCGTCAATCATCATCATCAGAAGTTCGTTGCGCATTCAAAGCGTAATAATCGGCGTTGCATGCATATACACACAAATGTGTATACATATATATATATATATATATATATATATATATATTGACGTAGTGACAGTTGTACAGCCAAAGTTTGTCTAGGGGAAAACCACTAGATTGGTTAGTTAGCCATCGTTACCAGATAAACATCTGGTAACGATGGCTAACTAACCAATTAGCTAAGTTTCTTCATTAGTGAGATACTCTATAGGGTAAATAGGTAGATGGGAGGGAGGTGTGCAAATGGGCATGCCACTGAATCCCAAGACGAACCTAATCGAAGAGCAGAAAACTAATACAACAAGCTTTATGTCAACTTCGTCGTTTTTTTTCGGCAAACACGATATAAACTCAGCACTCAGACTGACCAACAGCCTAAGTCTTCAACGGCCACAGCAGTAACAGCAGCAACAACAACAACAACATCGCGCTACTAGTATTGACTTCACAAAGCCGCCTATGTGAGCACGAGTCTAATCTATGCATACACAAGGCGACAGTGGCGATTACGGTAGACAACACCTAAGCGAAGCACACAGTCGTCTCACACTATCTCTAGTGTCTACTAACACGTGTACGAGCGTAGAGTATAGCGAAACGAGACTCTATCCGTTGCTGTTGTTGTTGTTGTTGTTTTACTGTTGTTGTTTTTACCGCTGTTGTTGTTGTTGCTGTTGTTGTTCTGGCTGCCGATCTCACCGCATCACCACGTTGTGCTCAGCTCTGATCTATGTATGCCCCGCTTGGAGCTTCCTTCTCACAAGTCCTCACAGGAGGGCCAGCAACAGCAGCAAAAACAACAACAGCAGCAACAGAAACAACAACAGAAGCAGCAGCAGAAACAACAACAGCAGCAACAGAAACAACAACAACAACAACAGCACCAGAAACAACAACAACAACAGCAACAGAAACAACAACAACAACAGCAGCAATAGAAACGGCAACTTCTCCGCAAAGGTGGCGGACACCCAACAACAGCAGACTTATCTACGACAGACTTTGACTGGTGCCGAAAGCTGTAGTGGCGGCGTTCGCTCGCTCGCTGGCGGCGTTGACGGCGTTGTGTCTGTGCGGTGGAGCGTCGGCCAGCTGTCGCAAACACGAACAAAAAGAGACGAAATTCGACGGCGAAAATTCTCCGCTGTCATTGCTCTCGGTCGGTGCTACCGTTTTTGCTACTGCTGTCGACGTTGTTGTCGACCCCCGCTTCTTGTTGTTGCTATTGTTGTTGTTGTTGTTGTGGTTGTTGTTGTTGTTGTTGTTGTGGTTGTTGTTGTTGTTGTCGTTGTTATTGTTGTTGCTGTTGGTGTTGTTGTTGTTGTCATATTCGTGTGACACTAAAGTAGCGGCGGTGGCGGCTGCTGCTACTCGAAGTGGCAGTGGGCATCCATTTAAAAATGACACCTCTACACGCGAACTGATAACAGAAGCAGCAGCAGCAGCGACATCGACGACAACAGCAACAACAACAAAAACAACAACAACAATAGCAGCAACAACAACAACAACAACAAACGTAACAGTACGAATAGCAACAACGACACCACCGCATTAACAGCCTTAGCCCATCATCATCGAGTTTAGCAGCAGTAACAACAACAACGAGAACAACAAACTCTGCCCTCAAACAAAACAACGGAAAAGCTTGTCGCCCGTGGCGTTAGTAATGCTGACGGCAACGATGAAACCAACAAAGCAGCACACACACTGCACTGCAATATTTCTTCGTTTACTTCCACTAAGACCTTCGTCTACTATGACGATGACTAGCGAAGGAGGCTGAATGCAGTGTGAACAGTAGTGACCAGTGATGATGATGACCAGCCAGCGTTGAAAGTGCTATGCTGGGCAAGGCTAGCGTTCGGCCAACTAACAAAGACATTTTTTCTATTTCCAATTCTTTTTACTGCTCCACAGTTGTTGTTGTTGCTGCCCTTGTTGTTGTTGTTGTTGTGGTTGCTGCTCTTGTTGTTGTTTTTGTTGTTACTCTTGTTGCCGTTATTGTTGTTGTTGTTGTTGCTCGTATCGTTGTTGTCGTCGTTGCGGCGAGAGCCATTATAATCCTGCCGCCGGCGCTGCTTTAGCAGCAGAAGCAGCGGCAGCTGATGCACTCTGTTAATTTATGTCCTTTCTTTTCCTTCGGCTGCTGCTCAGTATTTTTCTCCCATTTTTAAAATGCTTGTTGTGCGTTTGCCTTTTCTTCGTTGGCTTTCGTCGTCTTTTCGTCTTCGTTTCGTTTCGCCTTTCATCTTCTTCTACTGTGTACTCTCTTTTTGCTTACTTCTCACTGTTGCTGATGCTCACTCGCATTGTCCGGTTGTGCGTGTGTTTGATTGAAACCCCCCCCCCCCCACCAACACTGCTTGCCTGCCGTGCCTAGCGCGCGAACAAGCGTTAAAAAGCAAGCGATTGAACAATCTGAACATCTTGTCTGCTGCTAGCAAACAGTAACACAATAATCATAGAAACAGCAGCAGCAGCAACTGCAGCTGATGACCACGACGACGACAACATCATCATTATGGTGCTTGCTTCCGTTTTGAGTCAGTAGAGATTTCTACACTTGTGTATGTGTGTGTGTGTGCTTGTGTGGATAAGTTTTATTGAACAACACTTTACGCACTTAGTACGCAACAATGTTCTAATTTTTCTATCTAAATAGTTGGTAGTCTCGCGCGACAAAATATCTTGCATATATAAATATATATATATATATATATATATATATATATATATATATATATATATATATATGTGCGTGTACAAACGCATTTGCGCAATGCGAATCAGATAGTGAGAGCATAAGAGAGAGAGACAGACAGAGGAAGAGAGAGAGAGAGAATACGCATGTGGGAAACAAAAGGCTGACTTGGCAAATCCATTTAACTTCGCACAGTAGCGGCGGTGGCGGCAACAGCAGTGGTGGTGGTGGTGGTGGAAAATGGGCTTTTATACAATTTAACGCTATGTTGATAATGCTGGTGCTGATGCTGCTGCTGCTGCTGCTACTACCGGCGATACTGGTACATACGGACGGACGGCGACGGAAGGCGGAGAATCAGAAAATACGAGAAGACCTCGACGTCCATTAGCTGCTTCCTCGCCCCCCCCCCCCCCCCTCTGCAGTACTATGGCTGCGGGCGAGGAGAGGCTGAGAACTTCATAGACCGTCGCGGTGCCGGTTTTGTCTGGAACAGACCTTTGACGAAAAAGTATGTAGTTGTTGTTGTTGTTGTTGTTGATGTTGTTGTTATTGCTGCACATTTTGTGAGTATTATTGCCAATCCAGCTGTTGTTACACTTCTTACTCTTGTAGTTATTGCTGTGGCTGTGGCTGTTGTTGTTATTGTTGTTGTTGTTGTTGTTGCTGCTCATTCATGTACGGGAGCGGCAGCGGGGCATCGCCACCTCTCCCTATATACAACGAATAACAATGAACGTGGCTAGACTATCGACCTCTGTCTGCCCTTGACGGCTTGGAATCGCCGTCGTGAGGTACCGATTTCAATTTGAGGGCCGACCAAGGGCCGGAAAGGTTGGCATATCCCAAAAAACTGATGAGCATCGCTCAAAGGAAAATTCGTACCGCAACAACAGGGCGAATCGCACCGGTGGCAGACAACCCCGTAGATAGCAGGAGAAGTTGCACTAAAAGTTCGAAAATGAGGTGAGACCCACTCGACCGACCCTGGATCAAATTAGCTTGCAAAGTCCGATATAGGCAAAATACGAAGAAAAGTCTCTTTTCTGGTTCTCTGCACAGCAACGGAAATATTTCGGTCGTGGCTCGTTGGAAAGGGTTTGTGAACATGGTTCAGTGATAAACATCAATCTTTCGAGAGTAACACACTAATAAACAAAGAATAATGGGAAACTACACACTGTATAGCTAGAGTTTTTATATCAGGTTTAGTTTCCCAATGCAACAATGCTACAATCATATATATATATATATATATATATATATATATATATATATGTACTCGTACATATGTAACAATCGCTGTATACAGATTCTTGATGCTGTTGATGTTGTCTCATTGCTTTTTTCATTGTTTAGGCATTCACCAGACGTGATAGTGCTCTCATATTGCGCATTCCTTCACAGCATTTTTTATTGCCCGATGGCAACAATGTGTCACCTTTGCATTATTTCGTTGTGACCGACGCACACACACACACACACACGTGGCAAATTCGGTCAATATCTAAAAAATGACGACAATAATGACAGTCCTCTAAACAACAAAAAAACAACAGAACAACAACTAGAACAATAACAAAAAACAACAGAACAAAAACAACATCAAAACAACAACAACAACAACAACAACAACAACAACAACAACAACTAGAACAGCGGCTGTGAGGAGCAGTGACAACAAACGCAATAGTGAGCGTAACCTGTCATTACCGAGCACGTGTGTGTACGACGTAGACAACAACGAAATCGTCGTGAAGTGAAGACTTCTGGCCGGCTGGCCGGCTGCTTTGAACGCTTCGATGCTTGTCCGAAGCTGAGTAAACTCGGTAGCAAACGCTAGCAGGTAGCTTTTCTACTATTACTCACTGCGTTGCGTTCGCCCCCTTTCAATCAGCACAGCCTCGTCTACACAACAATAGAGGCCGCAGCAGCAGCGGTGGAAGCGGCGGCGGCAAACACTACAACAACAGCAGCAGCAACAACAACAACAACAACAGCAAGAATAACAACAGCAACAGCAACAACAACAATAACAATAGACGAAGAAAACAATTACCGTTGCCTAGAACATGATTACCTGTTCTACCGCACTAACGACGAGTACAGCCTACACATCTCTACGATAACTACGATGATGAGCGGCGACTGATCGTTGCCTATTATCATCATCATTATCGTTTATTCATCTACCCTATCAATGAACAAAAATGAATGAATCTGCGCTTGTATAGCTGTCTAGCTAGATAGATAGATCGATGAATCGCCTGTTAAATCGCCAGTGTTGTACTAGGGCGCGAGCAGAGCTACTAGAGCATTCACGACATATCGGATCTCTAACAATCCCCCCATGACAATTATTCTAGAATTGCTGGCGCTGCTCTGGGAAAGTCGTTCTAAAAAGCTGCATAGCAGCAGGATTAAGAATCGTCGTCATTGCCATCGGCCTCACTACCACCATTGATGGCACTGACATCAATACCATATATATATATATATATGTATATATATATATATATATATATATATATATATATATATATATATAATCGACGAAACAACCCCCCCAAAAAAGCAAGAGGAACGCGAGAATCAATGAGTAGAGTAAATCAATGAATAACGGTCAATTTCGCGCCAACGAATATTCGTCAGGGTGAAATCCAACATGAAGGAAACGACGACAGCCGGTCGATGAGAAACCGTGCCGTGGCGGCAATACGTGGCCACCATGAGGGCGTTTTGACATCCAGGTAAAATCGATCATATTGTGCTTAATACATGCACAACAGCCGCAGCGGCAGCAGCTGCAGCAGCAGCAACAGCAAGTACAACAAGAACCATGTAGACGGTAATGAGGATTGTTTGTCGTTGATCTGTTTCGCCATTTGTTCGTGCCTGCCCACTCAACCTAACCTCATGTTTTTTCCGTTTCACTGGCCAACAACAAGATCAACGAATCGTCGATCAGTTCTGTTCAACAGCCGACAACATTCGGAACTTGTCGTCTTGATCTTCTTTTTCTTCTTCTTTTGCTTTCTCCTCTTCTTTTGTCTTCACGACGTTGTCGTGGTGGTAGGCGACTGTTTTCGTTATTCGTGTGTCGTAGCGCGGTCGTGATGAAATTTGACGAAACATCGACGAACCTCTCGTTAAACCCGCTCCTTGTACAACGGCTACGGTGATTGCCCGTGTCGTGGTAAGCGGGGGGGTGTTGACGTTGTTACCCTGCCACGGTCTGTGTCGACAATGCCGACGACAAGAACAACAACAGGAACAACAATAACAACAACAGGAACAACAATAAAAACAACAGGAACAACAATAACAACAACAGGAACAACAATAAAAACAACAGGAACAACAACGACAACAACCCTACGTTCAAAACTACCCAACGTTCGACGCGCTACTTAACGCGATGTCGTCAAGTATGTAGTGAAGAATTGCGACTACGAGAACCAATGTGTGTGTGTCTGTATGGATCAACGTTGTTTTTCTCGTCGTTTTTCTCCTAGTTATGATGCGAATTATGATTACCGTCGTAAGCTTGTATTGATGATGGCGATAATCATTATCAACCTCATCATCATAATCATCACCTTCAACATCATCACCACCACCACAACCATCATTATGTATCACGCCACGTATTAATACTAATAATGGTTTGTTTGCTTTATTTTCGCCGCTCACAAGTGGCTGTCGCGGTGTTTCGGTCTCGTGCCATTCAATCATGGTGGCGGCGGCGGCGGGTCGTGTCGTTAACTTGCACGCCCGCCCGCCCTGTCATGGTAGTTTTCTTTTGTTTTTCTTTATTACTGTGATTATGATTATTATTATTATTATTATTAGAAGTATTTTTTATACCAAAGTCATCATCTCGTGTCGTGTCATTTGG
Organism: Dermanyssus gallinae; assembly: GCA_003439945.1. Taxonomy (NCBI): domain Eukaryota; kingdom Metazoa; phylum Arthropoda; class Arachnida; order Mesostigmata; family Dermanyssidae; genus Dermanyssus; species Dermanyssus gallinae. Next base: position 611,670 of record QVRM01006816.1, read on the forward strand.
TCGTGGTCAGCAGCATTGACATCAGCGTCAGTTTGTTGATCCACCTGTGTCTGTGTCCATTTATGGCTATTGAACTGGCGACATAATCACCATCATCACTATGTAGGTAGATGTATGTCGATGGTAAACAAGCGTAAAATTTGTGTGTGGCGGCTGTACCGGCAGTTATCGATCTGCGCTGATCGCCGTCATGGTCAGAGAGAGAGGAGAGAGGCAAAAAAGAGAGAGAAGCAGGGATAGAGAGGGGGAGAAAGAGACATAACGGAGGGACCACCCGGAGACCTGCGAGCTTTGAGCTCACTCAATGGTGACAACATGATGGCTCTATGTAGTATGTATGTATGTACGCGGGTACGTATACGTGTATATCTATCTGTCTATCTGTCCCTCTGTCTGTCTGGGTGGGTGGGTGTGAGTGTGCATTCGAGTATGTGTATACACATTCGTATGTATACACTTGAACTTGGACATCATGCACTCATTCACTTAACAGTAGCACAGTAGCGAAACCGCGTCGGAGTGGCGCTCAACATCGGTTCAGCATCTACTCATCATCTTTGTTCTGGTTTCTGGTTTCGGGTCGACAAAACGACCCGAGACAACCAGAACAATTCCCGATGGCTGGACCTGATTACTTACTGTGTGAGTAACTACTACTACTACTGCGTAAAGAAAATAGAAAAACAGCAGCAACAGCAGCAGCAACAACAACAACAACAACAACAACAAAAACAACAACAACAACATCAACAACAATAAGCACATGTCACCAACATCGTCAGCAGCAGCGGCAGCAGCAGCAGTAGCCGATGTATGATGAAACGTTTCATAGAAGTCAAGGCAAAGCACGCGGCAGAGCATCAATACGTACGCAGCCCATTTAACAGCGCCACAAGCGTACACAAAGGTATATATATAATATTTAAATGTATATATATATATATATATATATATATATATATATATATATATATATATATATATATATATACATGTATATGTTTACAATATACGTTTAAAGATAGATAAGACACGCCCCCTATGAGATTCTCGGTGCCCTTGGCGGCTGCAGCAACCAGACGTAATATAATCGGTGGACACCGTACAAGTGAATGAAGAGATCGAGAGCTGTTAGAATGCGGGCAAAATCATCGTTGTCGTCAGACACGGGACGGGGGGGACGTGCCGTCCACGATCTGACCATTGTTACCGCCTTAATATTCTGCCCTTCGGGTCGTTTGTTTCTCTTTGCTGATGCTGCTGCTTCTGTTGTTGCTGTTGTTGTCGTTGTTGCTGTTGTTGTTGTTGTTGTCCTTGTTGCTGTTGTTGTTGTTGTCGTTGTTGTTGTTGTCGTTGTTGTTGTTGTCGTTGTCGTTGTTGCTGTTGTTGTTGTTGTCGCTGCTGTTTCTACTCGTGCTACTGTTGATAGAGTTAAGGCTACTACGACTACTACTACTACTACTAAAATTGTTACTTTGCTGCTCCTACTTGGCTCTAATCGGATCATTCAGTTTATCTTGGCTGATGATATGTTGTCGCCAGCAGAGAAACAGCCGGGCCACGAGAGACAGTAGTAATATAGACAGCGGCGGTGGCAACGGCAGCAACAACAACAGCAACAACAACAATAACAACTATAACAAGGGCAGCAGCAACAACAGCAACAACCGCAACAACAACAACAACAACAAATAAGTATAACAGCACTTACGAGCATAATAATGAATACTACGCTGCTACTGTTGTTAATAATGATAGTCGGATCGCAGGATAGCCGGCATGGTCAGAAATGACGGCACGTAGAAAACAGTCGTTTGACCTCTGACAATGACTTGAAGTTCCAACAACGATCTCCGGGGGGACCACCCAATTGAGGAGCGAGGCGTTCTGGTTGCTACGTCTCATCACATGCTGTTGCGTTCATCGACACATCTCAGCATCGCAAACTTCGTCAACTACTAGCTGCATATGGAGTAGAGATGGTGCAAAGCACTTAAACAATACCAAAAACGAGTAACATAGATTTCCTCTAACTCTTCTTCGCTTTTTCGCCTGAACGAAACGTTTACGATCAACGCGAGATGACAGAGGATACACAAGTTTCCTCTATCTTCTCGCAATATATATATATATATATATATATATATAAGGAGACAGAAAGACGCATCAAGAAAGACAATATGTCCATAGCTGAGAACCTGTTTCACACCTAGCGCGCTTAATTAGGGAAGCTCCCTATCTGCGACGTAGCAGTGCAGAACGGTCAAAGCCCGCCTGGTCCTCGTCCTCAACGAGTGAATACGCCGCGAGCGAATAAGAATTAAATGGGCAAAGGCAGAACGAAAAGAAGCAAACAGAACAAAACGATGCGTCGAGCCAAGTGCATCTGTCAAGCAGGCTGTTTGGGCAGCGCCAGCAGAGATGGCCGCCTATGATCCCCTCACACCCGAGATTAAATCGTTTATATACATATATATATATTTTTTATATATATATGTTTTTCTTAATTTGATTATGCACAAATATTCATACATGTGGGGTGTGTGTATCTACACTATATCCACGAGTAGCGAAAAATAACAACGCATCGAACAATGCATGGAGATCATGTGGTTAGCATCAAAGGTTGTAGTGGCAGTTCTCAGCCTACAATCCCGCTGCAAACAGGTCGGCTCGACCTACGTGTGCCCCACAATAGCGTACTCCCCTGGACGTACCCCCCAATGACGAGGCTCCAATGACGAACAATTGTTCATGATCACCGTTCACGTTGGCGTACTGCATAGTTACTGGCGTCCATCGATGACGATGACGACGCTAACTCACGCCTATCGTATATATATATCTGATCTACTGGTCTGGTTGTCCACTATCGCGGTCGTACCAGTCCGACAGACTTCGTGGACAAAGACCACGTACTAATTTGATATAGCATGGCAAGAAGCGACCGCGTATGACGTGCTGTTTTTTGGGCGCGTCTCCTTTCTTCCCCACTCCCAACAATTCGTCCCCAACTCATGCCGGCGACCCAGCTTGGCTTGACGTGGTCGGTGGTTGATGTTGTCACGCCGTCGTCGGCTTCATCGTCATAGTGGTGGTGGTGTATGCTGCTGTGCTGTTGGCAGCCAGTACGCTGCTCGTAAATCACGCGTGGCCTATCTACCCGGACACGATCAGCGTTGCCCGAGTCAGTGGTAGCGAGCATTCAGCTAGGAGGCGCGTACTCGCCGAGGCATTCGAGTAGGCCGCAACAACAGTAACAACAACGCCCGGCTCAATCGAGCACAGTGTAAATGTTGTACTACAACAACAACAACAACAATAACGACAGTCAAAGCAACAAGACAATGACCACAGGCGGCAACAGCGACAACAACAACAACAACGTTAAGGACAACAACGAGACAGTGACGACAATCCTTAGCTACATCTCGTACGTAGAAACAATAAGAGCAATAACAAAACGTCGCTTGAGTTCGTAACGCGTCTCGTGGCCAAACAGGTGCAGAAGTTGTCCGTCGCCACCGTTCGTCGACCAGACAGACAGGCCCGTTGTCGACTACAGAAAACTGGCGATGCGACAAGCGCGACCCCACGAGACAGACGAGCGAGTGAGTACATGATTTCCTCACGCCTCACCACGAGACGTGGAAAAACAAACAAAGATAAGCAGAGCTAAGGGAGATAAAGTAGGGAGGAGGGAGGGAGATAGAAACGAGAGAAATTAATACACAGCGATATATAGAGAGAGAAATAGAGGGGAAGCGCGGGAGAGGGGGAAACAGCATGTGAGATAAGGAATTAAGCAAATACGAAAAAGCGAAGAACGAAACCGCACTGAGGAAGACGACAATGACAGAGAGATAGGAACTGTCGAACTAGCCGTGTAGGATAAATAGTACGTCGCATGTCGATGTCAGGCAGACGCATGTCGAGAGAGGCCAGTGTACACTGCGTTCTCGAGGACGTCGCGACGTTCGAATATCGAGGCGTCGTCCTCACGCCTTGGCATTGATTCCCAGGTTGTTCCCAGGGTGCGACGACCTCGTCCGCGTTTTTCGGCCGCTTTTCCCGCTCGACTCGACCGTAAGCCAAGTTGCTTATAGCACCAGAAGCAGCATCAGCGCTACCGCACGGTGTAAAACCTAGTAAAAAGCACTAGGCGGGCAAGCAAACAAACTGCATGCGCGGCGCTGCTTGGGTTAGGGTACCATCTGCTGGTCGTTGTAGCGTAACGCCTACCACGACGACGAAGACGCCGCCGGCCACACCAAGACCTGTCGATCTCTCCTTGAGTGAAAACGTAACCCTGATGCCAAAGTAGTGCTTTGATCCGAACAGCCGAGCTGAGCAAAAGATGAGATTCTCTCCTCGTTGCACTGCTTTGCTGGCTATCTTAAACCGGTAGTGATACGTTGCGTTCCTTTGCTGAGCATGATGAAGCAAGCGCAAAAGGAAGAAATTGCCGTCGGCGACGTCGGTAAAAGCGCGAGCGCTGATGACGTCTACATGGCCTGCGTCAGTAGCGGGTTCCAAAATTAGAAACAACCTCATTGAAAACTATTAATTATTATAAATTCAAGTAGCAGGTCTTAAACAGACTAATCCTTCCAGTTTTAGACTTAGGCGCTTCCAGGTTTCGCCTGCGCAAACGAAAAGGTCTATGCACGATAGGTACAACAACAGTTCAGGGGCAGGTCGGCAGTTCATTACCCTACCAGTTCCTATGTTGGTCATCAATACCGCCGAGATTACGCCTACCTAAATATTCAGAATCGCAAGTCCGAGATTCGGCCCAAGTTAGCTAGCAGGGTCGTTATTGTCTTGCTGTTGTTATTATTATCGTGATAATGGTGGTGGTGGTGGTTGTTGTTTTAGTTATTATTGTGCTTGTTATTGTCGTCCGTAGTCGGCTTCGTCATAGCTACTATCGACGTCGTTAAACGAAGAAGCACACAAATCGAGTTCAAGCGTAACGATCATCCTTCGGAAACCAACCAGAACCTCTGAAGCAGGCAGATTGCAAATGCGTATTGACTGCTGAATGCATATAAAGCTACATCTCTACCACTGTTACCCCCATTCCTCAGCAGCATCAACAGCAGCAACAGCCGGAGCTACATCTGTCTGTCTGGCTGATGGTTAGTCTAGCATAGTTCAGCACACCCACCTGTGCAACAAGACGTAGAGAGGCGTATGAGAGGCGCAATGCCAAATGGCCCGGCATGCAAGGCCTGTACAGCATAACAGCACCACATAATGCTTCTAATAACGGAGAACAAGAAACCAATAAGGAGGAACAGACGAATCTGTTCTACGAGCTACTAGGGCGGTGGACGCAGAAATGGGTCTCCTACAGACGGCAGTGGCAAGAATAACATTAGATGATGATAATTATGGCAGTTATGATTATTATATGATGATGATGCGGACGATGTTTATGAAGACAATAGCAAACACATGATTAGTAAAGACCAGATATAATCACAGCATACACATCATTGACGTATTTACACACGGTTCGTTTTGCTGTACGCTCTCGATCACTCCTTTTCTATGTGTGTTTATCTATGCTCCTTTTGCTACTTCCTCTTCCTCCATATATTCCTCCCAGCACATCCATATTCCCGCCGTAGCGATGCCGGCTAGCGTCTGCAGCGGCCAGTCGTCCATGATGACAATGCGCTCTTCATTAATGAAGGGCGCATTGTTATCGGCCGGCGCCGGTGCTCTGGACCAACAAGATGAGGTAGGAAAAGATGCTTCAGGAACGAGTCCAACTGAGATAGAGAGAGAGAGTAAGAAGGAGATATTGCGAACGAAACAAATCTAAAGGGAAAATGCTTCCGAAAAACGTTTCCTTATTCGTGTCGGCATCGTTCTCCCTGCTCCTCTCTCGTTCTCTCTTGTCACCGCCGACCCTCTTCTGTTTCTTCGGCTGGTTCCTCTTTTCCTAGACTTTCCACTTCGGCTGGTTCCTCTTTTCCGAGGCTTTCTACTTTGGCTTCGCGAAGTTTCTTTCATGTCTGTCTTAGTCTCAATAAGCACACAAACAAACAGCAACTAGACAGATTGAGAACTACGCGACTACTGTGGCTCGACTATAGCTAAGGTCTGGCCCTGGTTCTAGTCGTCGTTACAGCTCCCGACACTGGCCAGTAATGAATCATCATCAACAGCAGCAGCAGCATTACTATCGTCATCGTCGTTGTCGTCGATCGTAGTAGAAAATGGAGCATTTGATTTCTGCTCCCACCACCACCACCACCATCACCAGCACCACCACTATTCCTGCTACCACCGCTACTTCGATGAAAATAGCCATTTTTACTGGTACGTACCGCTGCGACCAATTTTTATTCGATGACCTCCTCCATTGTGTGTGTCAAGCAGGAGGCTTACGTGTTAGCTGGCCGGCGAGCCAGCCGACCAACTCGTCCAATCATAGCATCATTTCACGTAGTGGTGCCGTTTTTTTGCGTCCCCTGCTTACACAGCACACACGAGCACACATACTCGTATATCTCTGAATCAATGTATCGATCTATCCATTGATCAATCCATGTGTATCTCTATCTATTTAGCTATCCATCTGTTTTGTCCATTTACCTGTATGTATTTCTCTGTCTGTCGATGTATCGAGGATTTGCCCTCATCGGATAAAAACCTCACCATGAACACCAACAACGACACGACCGGTGTGACATGTCTGGACTGCTGTTGTTGTTGCTGCTGCTGCTGGTGCAGCTTTTGCTGCTTCTACTAGCACCGTCCCGATTACATTACAAAAGTAAAAACGAAATAACAAGTGAACTAACAACAAAGACGACGATTTAACGGCGACGGCAAAGACAATGACAAAAATGACAACAACAATAAGAAAATGATGCTGAATTGAATAAATATACGCAAACTTTGCAGTATATATATATATATATATATATATATATATATATATGTGTGAACTCTAACACACACCACAATAACGAGCATAAACATTTGCATCGTTCAGTTAATCGATGACTGTGCGTTGTATTATGCCTTATTACTGACAACAGTTCAGTTCACATACACACACGGTCAGAGAGACACGGCTATCACAAACGATATGATTTCGTCTAGTCATCTAGACCTTATTATCGAGACCAGCATCAAAGCCAAAATCGAGATCGCTGTTCCGTGACACCTTCGCATTCTTCAAAGGGCGTCGATTTTTGTTTTGTTTATTTGTTTCTTTTGTTCGTTTGCGTCGATTTCACTACAGTTGTGACTATATATATATATATATATATAAGCGTGTGTGTGTGAGTACTTTTTGACATACAATTCACGGCGTCCAAAGCATATATGCATCTGTAAAGGTAAGTATCCCTGTCTTAGTGGATCACAGCAGCTGTGTGACCCATCTCTCGCTAGCGTTTCGTTCCCGTGCGCCGTGGCGAGCGTGAGTTGGCGACAATACAGGATTCGTTTTGTGTGTGTATATCTATATATATATACCCAGACATACAGGATTATTTTTGTATATATATATCGACTGTTCAATCAGTCTCAACGGTCGAGCTGAGGATGGTGCGCGTTTGTGCTGTTCATCCTCCCATAACCGATGAGGCATGTTGATGCCCCCTTCCCGCTTTTGAAGCTGGCTGTTGCCCCAACGAGCCGGCCCGTCTATAGCTCAGAGAGAGATAAAGAGGGGGGATAGAGATGGTGCGAGAGAGCCAGAGAGAGAGAGGGGCTGGGTGAGGCGCTGAAGCATGCTCAGACAGTGCGATCTACTACCGTCTGATCCTATGGCGGCGCGCACTCTGACTGGTGGCTTCATTCAGTCCATTCAGTCGTCCGATACAGACGTCTTTTCGTCAGGACGCCTGCGAGGACCCTTGTTAGCTTCATTCGAAAGGGGCTACAGCCAGACAGACATACAGACAGAGAGCTTACGCTACGCCATGGGGTATGGCGTGGCGCTGGTGCACTGCAGTCTGTGCAGAACAGCGGCCCGTCAAGACAACAACGAGCAAAAAAGTGCTCATTAGCAGCAGCCGTTTGGTAGTGATGTTGTGGTTGTTGCCGTCGTCGCCGCCGCCGCCGCTGCCGTAGCGTAACTGAACGCTGCTCACCCAACCAACCACCCTGTTGGCCACCGGGACATCTCGGCGCGACAATCCCAGCAACACTACCACCACCAACAGCGACAGCAACAATGACAACAACAGCAACAATGACTACAACAGCAACAATGACAACAACAACAAACAGCCATCAACGTCAACTACGCGACCAGTAGCAATAGCTATAGGAACAATAACAAACACAACAGCAGCAACAACCATAACGATCGCAACAACAACAACAACAACAACAACAACAATGGCGGTGACGGCGACAATTGCTACGTTGCTATTACGCTATGACGTTTTTTTTCATTTCATTGCTATACTGTCTTATTATCTAGAGGAGGACCTACCCTCATCTGACGATTTTCCGAGTGAATTTAGCATACGACACACGTACTAAGACTACGAAACAGACACCTCACAACAACTTAGCTGAACAGCGAACAAGAACATGGTAATGGCTCTGTATGCTCGTGTGTTTGTTAGGCATCGTTCAGCGAACGCGAAGCGCGCAAGTGAGGGCGTACCGACCGGCAGGATCGAGTGCGGCGAGCGGGTGGACGAAACGAGCAGCGAAGACTTTTCCACGGCCTTTCCGTGGTTCGGGAAGTTTTCCTCTCCAAATGTCATTGAATATATAATAATTTAATAATCGGTATAGTCGACATCTCGGTCGATCAGTGGATCAGTCGATCGAGCCGTCCAGCGAGCAAGCAACCCGCAAATACGTAAAGAGATGGGCGCCATCCTCTAGGTATATTCGCATAGTCACGCTGTGTACGACAACAACAACAACGACGACGACCGAACGGGTCGATGCTCGGTGGTCGATGGACCGGATTAAAACAACATCAGCAAGAACCATTGCGAACTCTCATGCCATTACAAAAACAGACATTCATTCGTAGGTTCACGACTTCTGAGATGAGAACGCGCCGCTCGATGCGTGAACAAACAACACGCATCATCCAAGCGCTGGCCGATCAAGGTCTCTGGTCGGTCGAAGCTGGAGAGATCGAGCTCACCGCCCCCGCGGTTAGAACGCTTCACTTGTTGCTTTACCTCTTCGAGCCTAAGATGCAGCACGCCTATTGTACAACAGTAGAACACAACGAGAAGAGAAGCGGCACTTCGCGGATGACTTCGTCGGAATCCGCAAAAACACACAAGTGCTGCAGAAAACAATATTATTATTAACAACAACAACAACAACAACAACACAACACAACAACAACAACAACAACACAACAACAACAACAACAAACAATGACTACAATAACAACAGTAAGACCAACAGCAACCACAAGACGGCACAATTTACACCTCCCCCCACGCTCCCCAAAGCTACCCCACGCCCGGAGGCGACTCCCTTCCGTACTGCCTCCCGTGCGAGCTTTCCTTGACGACAGTATTACTCCCATCATATAATTGCACCGTTACTGTTATCGCACGCACTATCGAGCTTCTGTTGTTGTTGTTGTTGTTGTGGGGGCTGTTGCTGTTGTCGTCGTTGCTGAGGGTGGTGGTGCTGCTAATGATGACGCCGTTTATCGAAATAGCTTTATTTGCTATGTAGCTAGCTTCGAGTTGAATTTGCTGTTATTGTTGTTGTGTTGTTGTTGCGTTGTTGTTCTTGTTACGTGCTGTTGTTGTGTGTTGTCTTGTTGTTGTTGTTGTTTTTGTTGTTGTTGTGTAATTGTTGTTGTTGCCGCCATGCTATTCGTAGTGTTGTAGTAATTGCTGCTTTCGTCATTTTGAAACCTTGTCACTGTGCTGTTAGGAGCTGTCGATGGCATCGTCATTCGGGAACTATTTATACCGCGAATGTATTGCACTCTCACGTGAGATTTTCACACACATCATAACACGACAGCTTTTAGCCAGCAGAGGCATAGATATCGTGCTGGCTGCTCTCTGATAGCGGCCGGTCGCGAAATCTGCGCCTGACACACTTAGAGAGTAGAACTGTTGGTGGTTCGCCATAAATACGAAGGAGACTAATTACTTTTTTTTGTGCATAACACCCGAGAATAAAAACGACGAATTCGCTACTTCATATATATATATATATATATATATATATATATATATATATATATATATATATATATATATATATATATATATATATATATTACTAATAGTATTATTATTTTGTTTAATTAAGTGCGAGATAGCCTAACAATTGATAAAACGAACACATGCTGCAAAAGCAAATAAGTTATTTGAAATAGCAGCCATGGTCATATCGCGCGTAATCTCAACTGGCACGTCTGGTAATAATAGAGTCTACTAGCGAAATCGAAAATAACCAAAAATGAGGCTAGCGGTAATCACTCCAGTAACAACTACGTACGGTAACAACAACAACCTTAATAATATAAAGGACACAAAATAATTAACATCTCGACAATATAAGTTTTTTAGGGCTGTGAATAGGGGATAAACGCATAAAAAAAACGTCCGTATTTATGTAAATATATATATATATATTAACGTGATGTGTATCTAGTTATAGATAACAATATTTGTGCGCGCACGTATATATGTATTCATATATATATATATATATATATATATATATATATATGCATATATATATATACGCGAGCAGTTAGGGCGAGACAGAGACCCATAATTAGTTGGCGTTTGTCTGTCTATCTGTTCATCAGAAGACGACGGGTTGTTTGTTGCCATCAACAACAAGGTGGCTGTCGTGATTCTCGTTGTTAAACAGGTCGCCATCTCGTCGTGCGTGGCTCAGTTCAGTGACAGAGTGCCACCACATATGAAACAACGTGCGACGACAACAACAACAACGACAACAACAACAGCAACAACAACGACGACAACAGCAACAACGACAACAACAACAGTTACAACAACAACCACAACGGCAATGGCGGTTAGCCGCGACCATAGGTGAAGGGACAACGGCGGGATAATAGTATTATCTCTATCATCATCATCACCACCATCGTCATGATTATTCTTCTGCACGTTGCAGCTTTTTTTGTTGTTGCTCTGAAGTGACCGATGGATCACATTGCAGCCAGAGTGTCAGTCAATCAACGCCGCCAACAGAAGACAGAAATCCTACAGGTGGTTGATTGATATATGTGTACAAATATATATATCTATATATATATATATATATATGTATGTATATATATATATATATATGGGTGTATGCGTCTCTGTATGTGTGTAGATTCCGCCCACTGAAGAGATTAGACGGCGGTGCTGCGCTACGCTGACACGTCGCGACATTGCGTTGACGCCGCCGATATTTGTTGTCCGGCTTATGTTGTCCTGCGCGTGCGGGGGGTTCGCCGACGCTGACCACGCCAAAGGGCGGGCAGACATATGTATTTATGCGGCGGCCAGCGACGACGACGACAACAACAACAAAAGCAACAACAACAACAGCAAAAACAATATCAACAACAACATCGGCTGGGAGGACCAACGGACAACGGGACCAACTAGCGGGCCGCAGCTGATTAAACGATCGAGTGCAAGAGCAGCAACAACAACCGCAACAACAACAACAACAGCAGCAGCAACAGTGACAGCAACAATAACAACAACCACAACAACAACAACAACCCCATAGGCAATGCTGTCTGTTGGCTGAGCAAGCGTTCTCCTCATCACTGTAGACGTTCTTATCAACATCATCTGACAACAATGCACTTTCTGTACTCAATTCTACGGGCGGTTTCGTCTAGCGCGTTTGCTTTCCCTCAACATGATGATTAACAATCCATATAAATACAGACATACATACATGCATACATCATCGAGTCAGGTCAAGCGCATTCGATCAGCGCGTTGTATGTCAACGGTAACAACATGAGTTGTTTATAACTCTATAGCGCGCGTCGCCACCGTTAATCATTATGTCATATATGTATGTGTATACACACACGTATATCAATATATATATATATATATATATATATATATATATATGGTCTGCCCAAATGAAGCGTGGACACGTATGACAGCTTCATAATTGACTAGCGACAGCAGCGCCATTATTATGCAGAGTTTACTCAACAGAACAACATTCGAAGACTTCATCGCAAAGTTCGCGTTCAGCCGATAGCTCAGTTGTCGGCTCCTGTGAGAGCGTTTAAGAACTGCCACGAAAGCGTGGTAAAGATGAAAGACATGGATGTCCAGAACGGAACGGAGTGCTAAACAATACAATCTCTAGTGGCAGAGGGTAATGCCGACATGTTCTTTCACATATATATATATATATATATATATATATATATATATATATATATATATATATATATATATTGTAGTGTATGAGATGGATTAATGATTGTGATGATCTATGGTGATCTAGATAGAGGGAAGCGCACCGCCCGGGGTAGGGGAACAGTACATATATATATATATATATAGAGACATATATGCCGATATCTGTCTCCGAATTGCGGCTTTTACGGTCAGCACTGTCGATGACAAACAGCTGAGAGCCAAATGATGTAATCGAGAGTTTTCGTGAAGCGCGCAAATCAATATCAGATCTGGCCAGTGTCAGGTCAAGCAAACACCGTGATGACCACCTTCACTAAATCCATTGGCGCTGCCGTTCACAAAAGTGACCAGAAATATCATCGAATTAAGATTGCGACTCGTAGCATCGACTACAGCAGTGAGTCTGTGCTTGTAGAGCAACGGTGCACCTACAGTCGTCTACCAAAGTTCGCACTACAATGTCAACTGGGTGCGCGTAGTGGGTGCGAGAACACCTTGGGGTCTGATCGCAACTGAGATGCAACTGATAGACACCTCAGTCTTCCGCAACGTTTAATTCGATAGATCCTGCATTTCTGAAACGCGCATTATTGCGCGCCACGAGTCGTGGTGGCTCACCACTACTACATATACCCGCTCTGCCAAAACGACGGGAGCAGCGTTTGAATAACCATGGCAACTTCTGTTAAATGTATAATAAAAGTATTACACATTTTCTTAACGGCTCCACTCTTAATTTGTCTAATTTATCTATCTATCTATCTATCTATATATATATATATATATATATATAAAAGAGAGATACGCAAAATGGTTTTGAAGTTGATATCGTCTAGGCATACAGGACAAATACAATGTGCACAGAAGACGAAAAAAAAAACAAATATAAAATCTAAAAAACAAATATAAAGAGAGTTGACGACACAGATACCGCGCTTCTCATAGCTGGTACTTTAGAACCAGCAGTAGCAACAGTAATCCTAACAACAGCAAGAATAACAACAACAACAACAACAACGACAACAACAACAATAACAGTAATCCTAACAGCAGCAAGAATAACAACAACAACAACAACAATGGCAGCAACAGGGAGCGTAGTATTCACCGTGGACCGCCGTGTGGCTGTGTTTATTAATGGGTGCTGCTAAGATTGCAATGATAAACCAAAGACAATAGCGGACGACAACGACGACGACGACGATGACCATCAGAGTTGAAAAAGGGCTGCTGATGGGAAAAGCATACAGCGAGCAAGATAAGAAGAAGGAGGAGAGACAGCGAAATAGAGAAATACATAAAGAAAGAAACGGAGAAAATAGAGGGAGTCTGGCAGGCTGGCTGACTGACTGGGGACTTCCCCCACCAGGAAGGGCTAGAGAGTCCTCACTAAGGAGTCATGAAGGCAGAGATGAGAGGCAAAGAAACGATAGAGAGGAAAACAAGAAGAGAAAGAGGAAAATAAAAAGAAGGGGGAAGGGAAAATGATGAACACGGCGATGAGGAAGAGAAGGCAAAAAAAAGAGAAAACAGTAGTTGAAAAACCGAATAAACAATTTTCTCCGACGCTGGACGAACCCGGTGAGCCGGTGGGAACACGACGCTTCTGCCAAAGTTGTTGTTCCCGACAACAACAACAACAACGACGTCACCATCACCTTTTGTTGGCGCTTCCGTCGTCATTAGCAGCAGACTACTACGATTTAGTGCGATCCGACGAGAACTGCTGGTTCTGCTTCTGTCACTACTACAACTTCTGCTACAACCGTCAGCAGTGTACAGGTTTTTTATCAGTCTTAGCATGTCTACTAAAGCGCTAGCATCGCCACCAGCCGGTGCACAAACGGCAAAAACAGCAACAGCCACCACCAGCACAATAACAACAACAACAACGACAGCAACAACAAGAATAACAACAGCAAAAACAAGAACAACAACAATACTACCACTAACTACAGCAATACCACCACCAACAACAACAGTAATACCACGAACAACAATGGCACACAAATTGTAGACGTACCAGCAGCAGCAGCAGAAACAGCGGCTTCTAGGTAAGAAAAACAGCAGCAGCAGCATTATGAGTCAGCCCTAGTTAGTCTGACCTGAGTAAACGTCACTCGAGTGTCATTTGTCAAACGAGTATATCACGCCACCGCGGCTTGAACTCTGTGCTCACAGTAGTGGCAATCGGAGTGGTAGTAACTGTCGAGCCCGGTGGCGTGGTGGGGGCATTCGCCTGCGCCTCGCGACCGGAGGAGACACATAGGTGCGGCGCGGGTTCGAGTCCCACCCATGTTGCGCACTTGTATTTCGGGGGGTCCGTCTATGAAGCAATGCGTAAGGCAGTCCCGTGGACGTTAAACCTTGGCTGAGGGTCAGCCCGAAAAGTTTAAGGTAGTCACCGTGGTTGGTGACCAGCAGCTCTTGGCCCTCGCCAAGAGTAACACTATGCTTGTGTGAACTTGGTGGGTCGGAAGAAAAGCTGTCCCGCGCACCCCCCAGCTGGACGTCCAGGAAGATGCACGATCCGACGAATCGGATATGTAGGGGCACATTGGGGGTTCGGCTCGACCTCGGGTCTCCAGAGTACTCTCTGTGTCTGATTAGGTCGACAATCGACACAGAACCCCCTGAAAGCCCACCGGCAATCGACTCCGCGCGCCTCATTCAGCCCAACAGTGAGTGGCACATACGGGCCACCCCGGCCACTCAAGATAGCGCGTCGTCATTACGAATAATAAAGGTTTCATTTAAAGTAGTTTCAGGAAATGAGTAACATTAATGTAGTTTCCAGAAAGAGATACTTTTTCTCCAGAAAAGAAGATATATCCGAACTGAAACGAACGACAAAACAGCTGCATTTACGGCCTGACCGACCGCCACATCGAAACGCCGCATGAAGGAAAGCCGATCAAAAGGCACCGATGATTACATCTGTCCGTACTCACCTGAAATACAGAACAAATAAACACTTATTATTAGTTTTATGTTTTTCATCATTATTATGGTTATTATATACAATTATATCCTGCTAACAACATCGTACTGTGTATAGGCTGTGCATCGGAGAAGATGTCTAGAGAAATAGAACTGGCTCAAAGGTACGCGAGAATCAAGCTTGACGCCATTACGGTCGCCACAACTACTTCTGGTTGAAAATTATACTACGTCCAATGAGCACGACGGTTGTCCAATCAATTGGATACACCTGCTGCGCAGCAGACGTTACATGAGCAAGTTACCACCATTTCTTGCCAAATTCTCAATTTGCCTTTAAAGGAGAACTATATATATATATATATATATATATATATATATATATATTGCGATGTGTGTAACATATACCAAATGTATTATACGGAAAATAAACGTATATTATATATATATATATATAGCAGCAGAGCCAGACACATGGAGAACAAAACTACTTCGTGAACTAAAGCAAGACGGAAACTAAAGGTGTTTGTTTGATATGGGAGCCTAAAATATCGTTTACCTACATTAGTTAAACTTTAAGCACTCAAGTGTTGGACTATACCAAAAAGGATTGTAGGAATGAATGTTTGATCAAATGCAATAGACACATATATATATATATATATATAGAAAAAACATTACACTCCACACATACTCGTATTTGTATATATAGTAGAATGTCATATACACATACATATATAATCGTCTAGATCTCTCTTCTCCCCCCATCTCTCTCTTTCTTTATATATATATATATGTGTGTATAACAAACCTTGACTGATTAAACGGCCGTTAGATGAGCCAGAAGCTCTCAGCTCAGTAATAGTCAATGAATGGGCCCAGCAATGACTACAGTGCCTTTGTTGTTACTAACACTAATGCTGCTGCTGTTGTTATTCTTGTTCAGCTTTTATTGCTGTTCTGTTGTTAGTGTTGTTGTTGTGGTATTGTAGTTGTTGTTGTTGTGGTTGTTGTTGCCGGTGGTGGTGGTGGTCAAGAAACAGACACGGACAGCAATGATGACAAGATAAAGCAATCCGCCTGATCTATTTGTGTCTTCCCATTGTCATTCCACTCCATCCATTGCACTGCGTTACTCCCATCTTCATTGTGCTAAGGCAGGTTTTTTTTTCTCCTCATAGAACGGCCGCTGCTGCTGCAGCGGAGACGGCAGCGGCGGCGGCTACCGGTGTTGCTGTTTGTACCGTGCTGGGGTATAATCGATTGAGGTGCGCGCGACTCATAACGCGACTCAATGAAAAAGAAAGCGCGGACGAAAGCCGTCGTTGTCATCGTCGTCCGCGTCGGCGTTCCGCAAAAGCGATCTGCTACCGCCTCCGGCATTACGGCTGATTCGCGGATGACTCCAATTACTAACCCTAATACTGCTGTTACTGCTATTACAATGTCTGCCGTTACATTAACAACAGTAACAACAACAACTATAACAACGACGACAACAACGCCAGCGACAATAACAACAACAACAACAATACTATGCCGACGACTGCCGCACGATTTTTCCCGAAAGAGCTGATTAAGGGGGGCATCGATGTCTCGGCTGCGAAGGGACAAAACAAAATAAGGCCCCGGACACGGAGATGTTGAACTGGTGACCCGCTGACGTAGTGGTCCTCACATTCACTAACTGACTCACGCTCAGACTGAGTCGCCTGAGGTAGGTAGAAAAGTAGGCGAAATTCCCCATTTAGTCAAGTTACTCCTTCGAAAGAAAATTACGTCAATTAGACCGTCACGCCGACAAACGTCATCAGCAAACAGCAACAGCAGTAACACAAGTCCAGCGATTTCTATGGCTACTTGACTACCGTTACTGGTAGCACCACGCGTGATGGTGACAAATTGTGCCCATCACGCGATCTCTTCTTCTAACAGGTCGAGACAGGTCAGATGGCCATGTTGTCTTTATTGCAGTGATAACGGAAAGACACACTCTCGCTGTCACTCTAAGGCTATATATATATATATAGCATGAAATATGCCTCATCAGTCCAATAGACGCTTTGCCCTGCCGGTCAGAGGGATACACTTATTCGAAACTGTTCATTCCGAGTATGCGATTCGACCATTCTTATATCCGGCATATAATAAGTCAAGCAAATATCAAATATCACTTTTGTCAGTACAACTAAAACGTACTATGACTATTCCTATTGCTACTACTACTGTGTCACTCTACTGCGCAAATATACTGTAGATCAGGCGCTGCGAAGGTGCGAGAACTTCCAGGGGAGGCGCACACGAATGGCTGACAAGTTACGCCGACCTGAGTGAATCTGGCTGGCACCTTTGTCACGCCAGCTAACGTTACTCTAGAGATCGTGACGAAAAATCAACCGTAACCACAACAACCACCTTTATATATATATATATAAGTGGCATTGTATTGCTACTCGAATATGATGATTAATATGATATAACGCGACCAGCTCCTCCGAAAGGCGCTCACCATTCAGTGGCAGCAAAAACGGAATACAACAATAACAACCACCGTAATAAGAACAGCAACAACAAATGCAACAACAAAGCAACAACAACAACAACGTCGGCCTCAGTTACAACGGCAACACCGCTGACAACAACAACAAAGACAGCCTGCAGCAACTGCCACGAAAGCCACCATTAGCTTAGCCGATTTCGCCTCACTAGAAAGACTCCGCCCAACTCAAGCTGATATGTGCGTCGCTGTGTTGTCTGTTTACGGTGGTTGCCTAGATAGGTCATTCGAGGTCTTCGCCCCTTACCTTAACTTTTCGTCCAGATAGATTTCACAACCGCCTAACCTCAATGATAGCAGATGCAAACTGTCTCTATTCAGGACAATGATTTGGAAAAAAATTGCACTTTTATTGTTTTTGATGTTACGGTCGCTGTTGAGGTTGTGGTTGTTGTTGTTGATGCCGTATTTGCCTGTTGATATTTTTTTATCATTATTATTATTATTATTGTTGCTAGTGGTGTTGTTGTTCTAGCCAGTAATATCCCAGTTGTCATTATTCGTGTTTGCGCTGCATTTTATGCCACCTGTTCCATCAGCTTTATGCTGCTATGAATGCTGGCGGCAAATTTTACCATCGTCGTCGTTGTCGTTGTTGTTGTTGTTATTGTTGTGTTGTTATTCATTATTCGTTCTCTTTGACGATGCAATTGTTTTTGGTTGCAGTTTAAGTACTATTACTGCCGTATTGTATTACCCAGTAAGCAAGCTATACTGCGTGTAATATTGTCCGTTTTGGACAGCCAGGCGGATAGACAGGCACTGTGGGAGGACGAGAGAAAAAAAGAGACACATTGTATCAATAACGCGACCGTCTGGCTCATGGATAAATGACACAAGTCAACATCTGCCTCATGCCTGATGCTTCGTAAAGTAATCTACCGCCTTCTGCGGGCGCTGCTTCTGCTGTTAATACGGTTGTTGCTGTGTTGTTGTTGTTGTTGTTGTTGTCGTTGTTTTTGCCACTAGTAACAATGCTGTTAACAACGCCTGTGTTACATCAACAACAACAACAATTTTTAATATCAGCTACCATTACGAATAGCATCAGTAGCAATATTTCTATAACTTTTTTCTATCACTCTAAAACTTTGACGACTATTCGTTTGTTGTTGTTGCTGCTGCTGCTGTTATTCTGTTGCTGTTGTTTTATTGTTTTACTATATTTGTCTATCTTAGATTTTTCCCTGCAGCCGTAACAGCGACAGTATGATTTCGACCGTTGTTCCTATTGCTAAGCTGTTGCGTTAAGCGGATGCCAAGTTCGTCGATGAAGATTGCAGATGATCAACAGGTAAAAACTAATAAATATGTGAGAAGAGGGGTGAAGTTTTGATTCACACGAATCTGTGTTTAGAGCTGTCCTTGATGTGGACGCTGGAAAACATCCAAATATCATCGCGTCTTGGACCTTGTGCTCCAATGCATGGATGATCCACGGCCTCGGACCGGGTGGAAATGACGTGCTAGTATACTGGGTGGAAATTATGGTTAAATCTAAGTCAATATTTGACTACTTTCTTCACGAGAAAAATATATAGAAGAAAGAATAAACTCGAACAGCAAAACAGCAAAAAACTTTGCCAGGTGTTCGAAAAGTTGTTGCCTAAGTGTACGTAAAGTCGTCGACGATAGGCGAGCTCCCATCATAGCCGTTAGCGCAATCATCGATATCGGCCAATAGCCAGACCTAATGCCGCAATAGGAGCAGGCGGTCATACTGGTGGAGATAGGTGAAGGTAGAAATGATGACGATGATGATCTGTGTTTGTCGTCCCGATGAGGGGGGGGCGGGCGGGCGGGCGGGTGCAGATAGTGGGTCGTGGGGCAGGCGAACCCACGGAAGACGGAAGATCGTCGGTCGCCTTTCGATGGCAGATGGCTTGATTCAGCTGCGACACGACTAAACGATCAACAACAACAGCAGCAACAACAACGGCAACAACAACAACAGCAGCAGCAACAACAAGAACAACAACAACAGCACTCCCAGAGTTGTTGCGCACGTTTCTGCTGTTGCCGATTTTGCTTAAAGCGATAATGATAGCCGATACTCTCTCTCTCCGTAATAAAATGTGTTCGTTCGCTTCATGGTGGCGATGAACCACATCAACAAGTATGCTGGTACTGCTACCAGTGGCGATGTCACCATGAGTCTCTTCCGCAGGTTCAAGGAGGACAACGTGTAGGTTTATATAGCATATGCATACACATATAGATACAAAGTATCGAAAACACAAATACGTGGCCGTCACTAGCTTATTTAGAACAAGAGGAAATGTTGACTGTTGAAAACGCCACAAAATAAACAAAGTCGACAAATCGAGCAAAAAGTAACAACTCATTTAATAGCAGCATTAACATTGCCTAGCAACATCGGTATAATAAAATTGAAAAGCAACCACAATAATGGCCATGTACGCTCGATGTCTGCTGGAGTCGACGCTTACAACGGATATATGTATGAATTCATTCAACAAGCCTTGGAGTCTAGTACAACTCGGCGAAAAAAAAATTCCAGTGGAACAAGAGGCGAAAATGTCGTCTTTTGGAGTGAGAGCGCAATTACCAAAAGTGGTTATATCAAGCTTTTATCTGATATATCTTCACTAAATCTGCGAGCGCGAGAGACCCAGGCATTCTATCGATACACCAATCATACCTGCGTGTTTGACAGGAAGTTTTGAATCTGTCGAATTGCCTTCTACATCACCTCAATACAGAACAAATGTTGTATTGAAGATCATTGACGAGTTCGGGGAGACCCTGTATATATATATATATATATATATATATATATATATATATATATATATATATATATATATATATATATATATATATATATATATATATATATATATATATATATGTATATATAATGATGAGTCTATGTCTCTCCAACGCCGCAGGACACAGTGATTCATCGTTTTGTCTCTATCTCCCTATCTCCCTACCAGCCTCAACGCAGCAGCAGCAACTTAGTTGAGCATACGAACAGAAGACCAACCGCGACCATGCTGACCGTGACAAACAGAACGGTGGTCTGAGAGCTTAAGCTCTTTTCCGTTAGCTTCCTTCAGCGGTGCCACATACAGTCCCGCTGGATTGGCAGCGCCGAATGCCAAATGCCATAGCCATATGAACAAGCGTACACAGATACATGTGCAAACAAACACGAAATGCACATCAATATCGCATCGCAGACAATGACGAAGATGATGACAAAGACACGGGACAACAACGACAATGACCACAGTCGCCCTAGTTCTCGCTGGTCGTGCTGATTGTATGTACACACGTTTATATATATGTATATATATATATGGAACCTTAGTTAGCGTCAAGCCAACCCCAAACGAAATGCGAAAAGCGATGAAGTTGCGGAGAAGATACTCCCTGCAACTTGCGGACTGCAGGGCGAACAGAATAGCGAATTAGCCAGCAAAGTCGTTGGCGGCGTCATCGTCGTGGTGGTCCAGTCGAATACCTGCCTGCCTGCATGCATGCCAGATCGAGAGAGGTGCCCGAACACCTCAGAGTCCCCTAGAGGCATGCTTGTCACCCATCATCATTGTAGTGAAAATGCAAAGCATTTATCATAGCAGCAGCAGCAGCCACCGCCACCACAACAAATGAATCCATCATCAATAGATGGATGAATCAAATATGTGAAAATTTGCTTTCTCTCCTCGTTAGCCGAGGTTGGCATTCCGGACTAACGGTGCTGGTGGTATTCGACATAGAGCTGCTGTCGATCATTAAGACGACGACGACGATGACGACGACAACGACGACGAACAACAACAATAACAACAACATAGCGGCGCCGACATCAACAACAATAACAACAACAACAACCACAACAACAAAGGCCACCATGAGTGAAGAATGTCACAGTGATGAGTCGTTTCCAGCGACAGAAGGCAAGAGACAGACTGGGAGGGAGGGAGGGTGAGTGAAATAACAAGCGGCATCGTCTGTAAGAGTTGTAGTAGTAGTAGTAGTAGTAGTACTAGTAGTCGCAGTCGTAGAAGTAATAATGAAGTACATCAAATGAGGTTCTCCCATCAGCGACAACGGACAGCCTTTACAATGATTTATAGCAGTCTAGCATTTAGGCAACGTTAACAACAACAACCACAGCAGCAGCAACAGCAGCAACAACAACCGCAGCGATCAGCCCGTTAACGAAAACGACCAGTAAAACAGTAATGGCTCACCTAATGACGCCAACCGCAGCTACACTGAGGTAAGCAACTGCAAAAAAAACACCCCGAAACACAAGGTGTTTAAAAATTACGAGCGTATGAGGTAAAATAGATGATAAGCTCGCCAGCCACACGTCATTGCGTGATTAAAAGACAAACATGAGTAACAAAAATGCGCTGCTGGTAAGTGACGATGTACGTCATCAGCCTCAGCTGTAGAAAGAAGATCTTTTCCTTTTTTGATACGTTAACTTCGTGTATTGTGTGTTGTGTGTCGCCGGAATGCATTTTCGTGGGCGAAAACTGAACACTGAAGACTAAAGGACACCAATAATGTCATCATTCAGCAGTCAACAACTTGCGACAAAAATAAGAGCAGCTTCAGCAGCACCAGTATGAACATAAACAACAATACTAAAAGCAAAGAACAGAAACAACAATGCTTCGTTTTTTTCTGTTTTTCTTCATATTCAACTTCTACTGCTGAAGTCGCATATATGTAAAACGTCAGAGGCGCCCACGTTACAGAAAACGCAGTACACTTACATGATGACCATGAGGACAGCAACACAAACAAAAACAACAGCAATAATAACAACAACGCACCGATCAAAAACCGCAGACTCATTTCACCGCCCACATTGGCGGGCAAATGTAGACCAGAGCTCGGCCCAATGCCGGCCCAGGAGGTCTTTTGCTGGATTTTCTTTTCTAGGGTACACCTGTCTCTCTTTGTCTCTCCATATCTAATCTAACTACGACCACCCATCACCGACAGATAGAGAAACGCGACTAAATCACGATAGAAATACCGTAGGCAGAAACAATCCCGACAGCGAAAGACAAAACATACAGCAGGCAGAACGAGATAGGGTTGTGGGGGTGGGGGGGAAGATGCACCCATGGGGCCGCCCGCTAACAAATATTCAGTGAGTGAATGCGAATTCATCGGGGTTCTGTCAGCGAGGTGAGTGACTTTGCCAGTCAAATCAACCACAACAACAACAACAACAACGACGACACCAACAACAAGAACAACAACAGCAATGAGTAACAACCAGAGACCAGCCGCGACCGGCCCTAAGCCTCGAATACCACCGTTTTGATCGTGGTCGTAGTCGTCATCGTCGTCGTTTTCGTTACTGTGCCCCGTACATCATATTGATTTATTTGTTTGTCTGTGTGTTGCTACTGCTTCTTGTTGTTCAGTAGCAGCAGCATCAGCAACAGCAGCGACAACGACAATGACAACTACCGGTGCTTCCGTTGTAACAGACAGAACGCCTAGCTAGATAGAACAACGACAGTCATAACATGTACAGCAGCAACAACAAAGTCGACAACCAGAACAACAATAAGCGTAGCAATAGCAGCAACAACAACAACACCAACACAATACGCAACAACAACAACGACAACAATAGCACTAACAGCAACAAGCACCATCCTCGTTTTGTGTTCCCGACTCAAGCGCGATGAGCCCGCGTACGCGCCACACTGTGTGTTTACACATACATATTTTACCACAATAACACATTAGCACCGTATATGCTTGCTATGTAAGGCAAAAGTCGGCTGCGCTAGCAACAACCGCAACAACAACAACCACAACAATAACAACAGCAACAACAACAACAATGACGACGACGACGACGACACGGTGGACGGACGAATATCTGCTACTCCTGCAACGAGTCACGTCAGCAACAACAATTGATCTCATAATGACAGATTGGTAACGGCAGCGACATCATGTTGCGGTAACACAGACGGTAACAACAACAAAACTAGGAAAAAAAACAACATTAAAGACCGCGGGCTAAACCGAAGAGCAACGTGCAAACGACTTACTCGACACTGTAATGAGCAAACTCTGCACGAGTACAAGCTACCTTCAAACGCAACACAAAGCTCGCTGTCGCGCTTGGAAAGGAGACCACAGATGAGGCCAGCCACAGGACAGAGAGAGAGGCAGGGAGCGAAGGAGTACAAGGAAGAGTAGAAATAAAAAAAGACAAACAAAATATGTCTACACACTGATGTATTATATTATATACACGCACAAATCAATTGTGCTTGTTGTATATATATATATATAGAGAGAGAGAGAGAGAAAGAGACACAATATATCAATCAAAACCGACACCTCCCCCACCCTTGCGGGCAATTCGATTCTAGCAGCGAGCGTGGATGTGTGCTGGAGAGAAAGTTAAGAGTATTCGCTGCGTGGTTGGTTAGGTAGACTGTCTGTGTGCATGCGCGCCCTTGTGTTTGCTATGTTTAAGCTTCTTTTTTTCCGGCCACTCACAACAACGGTCCCGCCGGTAAGTTCCGCCGGTGACCAGGGCCCAATCCCAGTTGCCTCAGGGCCGCGCGCACGGCGGCAGGGGGAACAACGAAAAGCCTCGCGCACTATTCAGCCGATCGATGAATGGAGCGCATCACCGCACAACAATAACAACAACAATCACAATAGCAATAGCAGCAACAGCATCACATACACCACAACAACAATACAACACAACACATGAGCGCGACCCCAAGAGCAGAGAGCCGTCGTTCTCAAACTCGTTGCTCCTTCATTCATCATCAAAAAAGTTCTCCAGAATACTGTTGTTGCACGATATTTCGAGTAGAGGCAGTGAGTCGCAGTCTGTAATACGAGGCGCGAACGCCAACGCCGGAGAAGGAAGAGGAGTGATACCTCCTAACTAGCATTGGAAAGCAAAGCAACAAATGGATACAAAGGGAATATTTATATATATGTATATATATATATATATATATATATATATATATATATATATATATATGGTGGAGAAAAAATGGAAAAGCTTGGCCCTTCGCCCCGACAGAAGAGAGAAGATGAGAACAAATGAAAGCGTCCATATTTAGGATATCTGAAAGCACCCAGAAGGAAAGAGGAGCTATAAGGGAAACGTAGAGAAATGCCGTTATACTTATATAGCACAAACAACCAGCGATAGAGCGTGTGTATGTGCATGCGACTTGTGAGAAGAGCAACGGAAGTCGAACAACTATTTCAATTTTGACACTGCAGTGGCAATGATGATTGTAATGATGCTACTCATACTAATCATAAAAACAACAACGGCATCAACAACAAACATCAGATGATGATCGACAACGATGGCCAACATTTTTGTTCTTTGTCAACATCACGCCTGCTCGTACGCGGTAGCAGTCGACATTGTTGTTGGACTGTTACAGAGTTAGAGTGGCGGGGGCGCACGTAATGAAGACACAATAACCTCAAAACCTCATTGATTGAGAACACAGAAAGAGGCGCCGAGAGAGCGAGAGTGCAAGCAAACGAGCGAGGTAGGTAGGGAACTCGGGGAGGCTTCGATCTCGATGCGAGTGTCGCCGGTGATCCGTGGTCCATTTTTTGACTTATGGTTTTGTTTACGGCAGGAAGTTGATGTTCCACTGCACTAGTCCGCCCGCCCGCCCCCTCCTCCCACAATCATGGCGCAACGATGATGACAACAACCACCACAACGACGTGGTTGTTTCGAGGTTTAAAAACATAGCGCTGCTATCTACAAGCGCCAGCCTCGGATCTTAAAGTGGGACAAGTCGAACCTACACTGTAACGATCGTCGCGATATGACGACCGACGAGCACGAAAAACGACACAAATCTGTCATATCTGCTCGACACTGCGACTACGATTCAAGCCGAGCGGCATCATGCGGCAGTCGATTTATTTTGCCGCTGTTTTGCAAACAGCAGTAGTGCCTCTAGCAGCAGTAGTGCATTGAGTGTAATACGAACTCAATATAAACATTAAACAAATAAAAGGTCATATCGCCGTCAGACGACAACAGTGACAACAACAACAACTACAACAATGACAACAACTGGAACAGCAACGACAACAACTGGAACAGCAACAACAACAACAACAACTACTACTACTAATACTACGACGATAAACAACAGCACAACAAAAACTGCACCAACAGGGGCCACATTACGTCGCTTCTGCAGTATCTTGATAACTGCCACAGGTATCAATGACTACAACGAGATTTTCTCTCTTTCTACATTTATATATATATATATATATATATATATATATATATATATATATATATATATGTATATATATGCCTTAAGTATCTAAAAAAAATATATATATATATATTGGCACACCCTCACCGCATCAAGCTGTCTGGCTGTTGGCTGACCAGACAGCTCGTCGATGCGGTGGAGGTGTGCTCGATGAGACAGAGACACACCTCCCCCGCAGGTGGACACATATAGGTGGGCGAGCAGCCTTCGAGCACAAACATCCATCCACATATAACAGCACACACAATCAGCATGTGTATATGTGTATCGTATATGCGTATGCACCTATATGTACACTCTATCGGCAAACAGGACCAGCCGGAGAGGACTAGAAGAGGCTATCGCCATCGCGCGTCATGTTGTCTGTCTGTCGCGCCAATTGCGACTACATCAGTACTAGTGGTACAACATGCACACCCCAACACTAGCATCGCTACTTCTACCGTCTAGTCTAGAAGGATCTAAATCACCACCACTTCTACTAGGATAACGATATTGGAGATGAAGAAGAAGAAGAAATAAAACAAGACAAAAGCAAATCACCCATTCCCCCCCCCCCCCCCAAGCTGGCTCTAGAGTCCCACAGACTTACGAACTGTCCACCAAGTTACTACGAAGACCTGAACCTTTCAGAGCCAGAACCTGAACTTTTCTAAGCTCGTCATCTCGCGGCGACGGCGGCTTTTATTCCATAGCCCTTCATATACCTCTCTCATCTCTCTTTCGGTCTGTTTTTCCCTTTTTCCCTTAACAGTACGGCGGGAGGAGGGGAGGAGAAACAACACTGGCGTCCGGAGTAAAGCAGCATTACCTATTAAGTACAACAGTAACGCCCACCTATGGAGACGCCAACAGGGGTTGTTGCTGCTGCTGTTGTGGCGGCGGCAGCTGCAGCTACAGCAGCAGCAGGGGCGCTATGGACGGCCCCGAGTCCACGCAGAGAACTACAGAAACAGCCCTCTCGCCCAAGAGTGTTGTAAACTTATCGCGACGTTCCGAAGTCTATCGAAGAGAAGATATATCTTCGATCTCTGAGGAAGAGAGGAAATAGGGAGCGCGCGGCGCGCCACAGAGATCAGAACCAAGAGAACATGGAGAAGGTTTGTTCGTGTCAGACAAGCATTGCTTTGGATGCTGCTGCTGCTACCACCGAGCCAGCATCAGCTTGCGCAATGATCGAGAGCGCGATCGAGAGCAAAAAAAGCTTGGTATCCCCCCCCCCTCTCTCTCTCTATCTATCAAGGCACAGCGAGGGAGAGAAATATATAGGGTAGAGAGATCAGAGAGAAAGAACCATACATACTTAGAGCGAGTAAAAGAAACATTTGCAATAGAATTGATACAAGAACGGCACAAATACAATCGAAGAGTTGGACACGTAATATTACAATCTTGGAGCTACGACCATACAAAGCACGCTAGTAGTTTTGCTGTATGTAGAAAAGAAAATACTGCACTCTAACAGGCGGCATGGCGATGATCGACTAATAATATAGACTAATAATAATTCGTATAATGTCAAATGCTGTCGCATATCGTATACGTGACGATCGTTGACCAAATCGTACGTGACGCCTATCGTACTATGATGCTACTTAGCGAGGCCTAGTTATCATCGAGCCCGATCAATCAAGAACATATATATATATATATATATATCGTTCACTGGCTCAAGTATTTCAAGGTTCAACGGATCAGCGTGGTGAAGTAGTTACTATCGGTGAGCGGCCTCACCTCGCTTATCGCATCAAAATCGTCACCAATTAAAGCGACTAGTGTAGAGTACGTGCAAAAGCATCGCGCCCATCGTAGTACCTACTATAATACATTGTTCGTCACAGCGATAGCACGAAGAAAAACAGAAACAACTATGAAGAACAACAACAACAATCATGGCGTGACGAAAACAACGACAGCAACTGTTTCGTGTGTACTTTATGATGTCTTTGGAGTCGGAGTACAAACGGTAGTAGGTAGGCTGTCTCTTCAATACGATCCATCAGAATTAGTTGGCACACGACGTTTGCCAATAAACTAACACAGAGTGAGAGAGAGACAGATGGAAAGAGCAATTTAAAAGCGCAATATCGCTGCCATATGTGATAACTAAGATCACACTTTAAATAATAATGATAATAATACTGGTGCACCTTCAGTCTGGATACTAAAACGTGTTATGTTAATATCGCAATATGGCAACGAAATTTACATGCGCCGCCTTAACGCCGTGCCCT
Source organism: Dermanyssus gallinae (assembly GCA_003439945.1). Classification (NCBI taxonomy): domain Eukaryota; kingdom Metazoa; phylum Arthropoda; class Arachnida; order Mesostigmata; family Dermanyssidae; genus Dermanyssus; species Dermanyssus gallinae. Next base: position 640,105 of record QVRM01006816.1, read on the forward strand.
TCTGACTAACTAGAGCGCGAACACAGAACTAGAAATAAATGCATCGTCGACTTTTCAGAGTTCAGACCTCCAAGCTATTTCCGCTGGAATGTCTGGAGCGCTACCGATCCACAAGTAATTCAATGAAGAATTGTGACACTTTTTTACATTACGACAATGATTGTTACTAGTTCTTGTTGTTGTCACCACTATCAACATTACTATTATTGTTTTGATAGCCAGCACGTTCTGTTAATTCGTATTGATTGCTCTTAGAAACGCGGCAGCGAGAAACGGGACTTTGCAACTTTTGACAGAGGTTAAAGAGATGTTCAGAATAGTTAGCAGAATAGTTGGTTCATGTCACCGTTTGCAAGTTGTGCTATCACGTACGACAAACAAGGTAGCAAGCAAACGAAGCGTACACAAACCGCAACAGATTGTTTAAAAAAAATTAATGCGTCGTTTAAAAATATTGCGTTCTAACTTTCGAGTACGATGATAACCATACTAAGAATGATGCTATTGATAATAGTAATAATAATAAATACTAATTTAAATATTCAGCGATAGATTGACTTACAGAAATAAGCCAAGAACAGAGGGGCACCGCCACTGCTCACAATTTGTACCAGAAAAATATATATATATATATATATATATCAACTTTTTAGGCCAGAATAAAAGGTGCTAGGGATGGACGGAAACGTTCAAAATACACCGTTTTCCAAGCAAGCACGGGACAAGCGTACTGTAGCGTCCATGTGGCGGCAGACGAATCGTTGGTCCCCAGTCACCTATAGTGTCTCTTCCGTTCCCCTGTTGTCACACTGTAAACATCGTGCCCGTGTTTGAGCAGCATGCATGATGGCTTGCTGCGTCATTGCCATGGTGGCACAAGACACCTTACGTCTTGAATAAAGTTAATAAGCGACAACAACAACAACACCACCACAGATGGCGACGACAACGACAACAACTGCGACGAGAACAACAACAATAATGGTGACGAGAACAACAACACAATGGCGACAAAATACTCATGGTGGTCATACCGGCCACCACCACACAATAACGTGTGGTGCTCGCAAACGAAACGATTAAGTTGATGGTCGGCGGTGTCGTAGCAATCATTGTCACCGTCGCGAACTTTGTTTTAGAGGAGCCACCTACTCAAAACAAAACCAAAAAACTTATAACAAAAACAACAACAACAACAACAATAAAGTCGACGACGACGACGACACACAAACAATAGTGACCTTCGTTGTCCGGCTCTGCTAAGTTTGCATTTTGTTGCTGTTGTCGTTGTGTTGTTGCTGTTGTCGTTGTGCTGTTGTTGCTGTTGTTGTTGTTGTTGTTGCGATGCTGCTGCTACTGGCGGCGGCTCCGGTCAGCGAGTGGTAGCAAGAAATGACGCTAATATTGTAGCAGTAATCATAGCTAGCATTTGGAGTGGTGGTAGCGGAGTGGTCCTCATGAAACGACGCATCGCTGCTCACTTTTCACATCATCCACAACTACCGAGCTGCTCACAACTACCGAGTCGCTACGACAAAAACGAGCGATGAGGACGACAGACGGCCGACGGTAAAGCACACCAAGTGGTAACAACACCCTTTCAACGTGAGAACCTGCTGCGGCTGCAGTTCGTGTCAGACGCTCGCTCGTCCCCCGTCTCATGCCGGACCCACACACGAACACTGTGCGATACAATACGATGCGATGAAACGCCAAGTGACGCAGTGTCTCGTGGTTGTGGTTGTTGTTGCTGTTGTTGTTGTTGTTTCTGTTGTTGTCGTTCGGAACATCCGAACAAAGCTTGTCTTGGAAGATCAACACAACCAAATCTAAAGTTCAAGTGTGAAGTTCAATTCGTATTGCTTCTAAACTGGGCGATAAAATAGGTGGGCCCGTGAAAAGTGTCGGTTCAATTCATTATACATTATATACAGTTGGTCATTTGCAGCTAATCAACGTGGCCACAATCGAACACAACAACTTATCTCAATGAATATCGACCCTACACGCACCTAGATCTCGGAATTTATAGGAGCTTCTCCAGTAAGTCTGCCATCTACCGTCTACACACTTACAATTGAAAGTGCAATGGCCCTATAATTCGGTTTTCAAGAACCCAACGGGGCTAGCCGTGCTAACTTGGGCTTTCAGAAAAAAACCTAATATAAAGTGAGCAAGGGAATTCCGTCAACAAAAAATAATGTAAAAAATAACTATTTGGCAAAAGTAAAAAAAAATATTACAGTCAACCTATTTCATTGTCGTTGTTGCTAGTGCGCTACTGCTGATATAATTTTCGTTCGCATGAAACCATCGAACGTTTTCAAACTTTTCATGTTACAAAACCGCCGTTGCGGCAAATTCTTTATTAAAAAAATATCAGAAGGGGAGTCCGTGAGTGTACCGTCGCTTTTTTACAGCGCTATATACTTCGACAGGGGCGAGGAATATGACACCCCCAACTCGAACGAGAGAGAGATATACAGAGGAACAGAGAGGGAGGCTCTTGATTTGACGGTCGTCACATAGCAGCGTATGCTTGCTGCAAGGTGTAGCAACGTATCCGGCAGCAGCACCTGCATAGACGATTTAATTGCTGCACGGCGCGCACATGGTGGTGCGCCCACACGAAGTGCGGGGTTGTTCATCTCGTTATGCCTCTTGAATCTTGACACGGCCGCAGCGGCGACGACGACGGCGGCGGCGATGATCCCGATCGGCGCCCTTGAGCGGCCCTTCGTCTCGTCTAACCTCAGCGCTCGCCAACACGGATCACCCCCGACCGTTCGCCCAACCGCCCGCCTACTCAGGACTTCCACACACACACACGCACAGGATATACCAGCCAGCGGCTGCAGCAGCAGGAGCAAATACATGACTTCACCTATCTGACCCAACTACTCTTCTCCACCACCTAGGCGAGGAGTCCTCAAGTATCGAGTATTCCGCGCTCCCCTCGTACTACGAATATCACTGTTCTTCTCCGTCTTCTTCTTCTTCTTCTTATTACTATTATCTAGAATGTGTTCGTGGAAATTTATGACCTCCTCCGACCCACCCCCTTCTATGTCGACCCTTCCCCCCAGCCCGCGCGCGTCCCTCTAGCGAATCTCTGCATCAGTCCCCTTCAGTACCTCGGTGCCTCGTCGTCGCTCTCCGGTCCCCCTTCGGGGCTTGGGCTACAACTCCGATATCCATGCGCAGTCCCCTGAGCGAAGGGACAACACCAGTCGCGGTCTGGCGGTGGAAGTACTCTGTCTCCCTATGCCCTATGTCGTACGCAGCCCCTACCCCCCATCGGTAGAACAACATCAGCAGCAGCAACAACAACAACAACGACAACGAGGGACTATGCCAAGAGGGAGAGCGCAAGTGTGCACCCGGGTGCAAGAGCTGACCGTTTGTTCATTTGCAAACGGCAATTCTATGTGGAGTAGTTTAATACTCGGACGCTCAACTACAATTCCTCCCGCCTCTGCACCTACCACGGCTTCGAGTACGGTTACTACAGCGACATCTGCCGAACTCCCCCTTTCTGATGTGGGTCGTTGTTATCGCCGGCGTTGTGGTTGTTCTTGTTGTCGTCGCTGCTGCTGCTGCCGATGTCGTTGTCGCAGCGCCTAGTTCATCGAGCCCGCCCGAGTTTATTAGTGTGCATTGTTCTTTCAAACGCGCGCGATCTGCTGGCGCCATTGCCGGCGCTGCATACTCTCGTCCCGCTGCGCTGTTCTGGGGACGTTCTCTGTAGCGGGACTCGAAAGCGCTGGCGAGTCACCGGCCAGATAAGTGTATATATATATATATATAATGAGAGGGAGGAAAAGTGAGAGAGAGAGCAAGAAGCAGGGAAAGGCAGAGAAAGGGAGAGACTATTCCCGATTTCAAATGAATGAGCGCGTATCTCAAGCGAGGGCCGAGACCTTTCAGACGATGCAGCTTGCGCTCGTTCGCCGCTCCGCGTATCCGCTCGCCGCCGGTTGCTCTCGTTGTTAAGCTAGTGCCATCCAGCGTGATGTAGATTTGAGAGGAATGTAGAAGGATCTGTAGTAGCCATATATGTAGGGCACTGCGGTGGGTCAGTCGGCTGACCAGCCGGTCGGACAGCCTGTAGATGAGGCACAGGTGAGTCTGGCTAAGCGATGTAGAGATGAGTGGATACACGACCGACGAAGAGGACACACCGGTCCTACGCACGTCACAGCACAGCGATGGATTGATCGTACGGCTCAATCATCTGACGAGGTGGTGGCGAAGTCACTCACAGTGACGATGATGATGATGATGATAATACTCGGTGATGAAGGAGCATAACAGAAGAGCTGACTCCTTAAATAATTTCTGACCTACCCACGTAATTACTGACCTACTCATATACCTATTGAGCATACGTGGCTTACTTGGTTACTGGTCGTGATTCATGCGCCTAGTTAAATTTTAAAATAAGGTCTGCGACGAACCATCTAATACCTAGAAGATAGGCCGAATTACGCTTTTACCGCACCATACCTTCGCTCTTGCCCATTGCTGACTACTAAGTCGCAACTAGCCAACGCAACTAATCCAACGAACTAACTACCTAAGCAACTCTCTTTGACCAGACGTCTTCTTTGTCAATGAAGATCGATGGATGCGGCGGCGTCACTCACGAAAGGTGATGCGTCACGCGTAGACCCGTCTTTTTTCCTGGATAAGCTTGGTGCGCCCCCGCCGTTGGCTCCAACTGGCAAGTGTCCTGTTAGTGCTCCGGGCGGTCCAGATTTCGTATCATCATCCTCATCATCATCAACGACGACGATGTATTGAATCTATATAGCAACGATGTTGACCCAGTGACCGGGTAGCCGTCAGCAACAGCAGCGGCAGTGCAACTACCATCATCGTGATGTTGTTGTTGTTACTGTTGCCACCGTTATTGTTGTTATTGTTGTTGTTGTTGTGTTTGTTGTTGTTGTTACGGTGACGGTGGTCGTCATCGCCATGGTTCAAATCGCCAGCCATCATAATCAAGGCAACCCGCCCACTAGAATTGAGATTTGTGCAAACACTAAGGTGCAGAAGCAAAACCACTGCCACCACCAACCATCAAAACAGCAATGACAACAAGAACAACAACAACGCTTCATTACAGCTCCACCTCAGCAACTAGCGTCATCAAACGTCATCGTATTTCGTCTCTCTTTCTCTTAATTTTCTTATCCCTACTACTACTACTACTACGGTCATATGGTTTGATTTCATTTTGGCCCACCTATTTCATCAACATACAGCCTCCATCTCTCCCCCTACCCTTCAATCAACCTAATTTGAAGTGCAAACTAACGCCCGCGCTTTCGATGGGTGTGGTGGATGGAGTTGGTATTAGTGGTGATGACGGCTTTAAACTTATCATCACCCTAAAGGATCAAAGTTGAACAGCCTGGCCAATTTAATATATATATATATATATATACATATGAGCAGCACAGGTAATTCACATCATCGACCTCAATGTCACATGTCAATTGGCGACCATCACGCTCGACACATCTCGGTTCTCTGAGCTTGCTCTTCCTATTTAAACCTCTGTTTTTCGCGCCTGGGGAGGGGGGGCTCGTTCTTATGGCTTCTCTTATGGCTGGAGTATGTACTCTCTCTCTCTCTCTCTCTCCTTCTCTCGAGATCTCTGTGAGTGCTCAGTGTCGCCAATTGATCGAAGCGTGTGAGTGTTGGCCGGAACCAATGTTGTCTCTCTGCTTCAGACTACCCGAATGATAATTCCGCCGTCGACGGCGATGATCTGCCTGTCAAAGCCGGCTGTGGGCGGAGCAGGCCGCCCACAGCAGGCTGGGCGGCGAGCCCAGCCAACGACAGAGGGCCAGTTGGCCAGAGAGAGAGAGAGGCAGAGAAGCGGTGTTCAAATTGTTCGCGGGTAGTCCGTGTCGAGTGGGTCGTAGAGCAAATATCGACACAAAAGCGGACTTTCAGCAACCGCAAAGTGAGCAAGCGTATAATATATAAATATATATATATATATATATATATATATATATATATATATATATATATATATATATATAATTTTCAGCGAAAACAGCGTCAGTAGAAACAGAGAAAACTCGCATGTCGCTACTGTAAATTGTCGATACCACGGATGAATTTTTCTTTGTCTTTGTAATCGCCATACATCGTCGCGAACTCTACAATCCGACCGAAATCGCACAGTGCGTCTTCATAGTGCATCAAATTCATTTAAATGCTGACAGTTAGCTGATCAGTTAGACAGAAGACAGTTGAGCTCTCGTGACGACTCCGCCGACTCAGAAACAAACGGCCGGATCGGGGCAACCAAATGCAATAACAATACAAATTTTGTACCACTTTAAAGCAACACGTGCACAGCAGCAGTAGAAATCGAACCGACAACGAATAGTGTAGTGCAGCGCCACTTTCATTGGCCACACACCACGCCGCTGCCAATGAAGAGCGGAAATCAACACAGGCTGCACAACTATTTCCAGCAAAACAATAAACGTATGTAGCAGCAGCAGCAACAACAACAACACATCGGTACAAATATGACATTACTTATGACATACAAATATTACTTCATATATGTATATATGGATAACAATATACGTCAAAACGTTATGTGTACAACATCATACATTTAATGTCATACAAAAATGTGGCCTTACGAAATCGTTTCCAAGTCCATGAAGCTTCCTATAGTTAAGCCATCCCGACGTTAGTAAGGCGGGCTGCCGAGGTGTGAAGTGGGCTGCTTGCTAGCGGCAACTCGACACAGCCGCAGCAGCCAATCCTACTGGTAGCCAGTGGCTAGTGAACGTCAACCGCGAACCGTGAACCAACCAAGGCGCGTTACATACGCTCGACTCGATGCACTGAGACACCAACTCGTCGGTACGATGATGGTGTGGCTCACGCACGAACGCCTTAAGCTGCCCTACTGGTCCTTTACTTTCCTCCTGCTGCTGCTGCTGTTATCGACTCGGGCCTGGTCCCATCTAAACCCTGTGTAACCCTGTAAACGGGCGCAGGGCGGTGGTGGAACCGTGTGGGTCTGCCGTATTTCTGCTGCAGGCAAATGCACGCTGCTCAGGCGCGCGCGCGAAAGCTAACAACAAAGCTGCTGTCAACATATTAATAATAACAAATAGTAATCAGGCCCGACATGCTATACCGATACGACGTCTACCCCGTTTTAGTCGCCTGTTTTTTCCAACGTAAACAAACACATCTTTACATGTAATGTATATATATATATATATATATATATATATATATATATATATATATATATATAATACACAAGCATTAGCCTTACGGAAAAACAAAATAAGTTATAGTCATCACACATGTTATTGACAATATATATATATATATATATATATATATATATCGCCTTGGATTAGACTAACGATAATTACCTGCGACGCTAAGCCTTAACAGCAACGCTAACAGTGTAGCAGCCGATCTGTACAGAAACACACACCCACACACAGGAATAAGCATCATAGCCATTTTGTTTGTGTAGTGATGTCGATGGAAGGATTAAAGGTGGACATGGGCACAGTCTTAAAAACAAACGACAGAAAGAGAGAGAGAGAGAGGGAGAACAAACAGGTGAGAGCATGAGAAGCAGCGGAGGAAGTAGAATTATGTTATGCAGTTGTAAGACGGACATGGCGTTCTCCGGCCTGTCCTCAGACGGAATCACTACGACCTTCGGACGGACGGACGAACGATCCGTCTGAAAAAACGCCTATCTACGATGCACTGGTAACTTACACCATCAGAGCAAAGTAGAGCAGAGGGCAGCGCTGCTAGCTGTAACCTATGACTGGTGCCCAGCCGAGCTTCAACTAGGGTCATCACTGCATCTGCTGAGAGCTGGTGCACCGGCCAAAACCACCGGCGGGAGACCAACCGCATTCGAATCGATCCAGGTTTCGCTTTATCTCTCTCTCTCAGACAGCGCGTCAAGTTGTAGTCGCAATCGTGGTAGTAGCAGCCGATTATATCGACTACTACTGATATGTAGCCATGTTCATCCCTCGAAGAGTCTCTCAAAGTGTGCCTATGCAGGGTAGAACTACGTCTATGTCGTATTATTATAGCTGATAACCAGATGAATTCCCACACATCTTCAGCAGCAGCAGCATCATCATGATGATGATGAAGCCTTCCGCTTGTCTCGCCGGTCGCTGCTGCTGAGCCTGTGCCTGTGCGAGGACAATATTTACTTCGCGAGTACGTTCGAACACCGCCGAAAGTTGCCGGCGCAAGTCGTCCGAAGCCAAGGATAGATCTTCAATGCTGTCAATGCGCGCACTGCGCACTGGGCCGGCATCCGGGCACTGTGCATGCGCAGGTTTGTCTATATATATATATATCTATACAGGTGGAACCTGGTTGCAGTGGCGTCAACCTCAGCCAAAACAACAACAACAACAACATCTACATTCCCACAATGCAAAATGGCTCGACTCCAGAACTATACGAAGTTTGCTGGCTGGCCGACCGGCTGGCTCGAAGAAACGAAGCGTCGATAAAGCGCACCTCGGTCCACAGTCAACCTCGACTCGAAGCTGAGTCTCGACTAGACGAGAGAACTTAGAACGAAAGAGCCTACTACGACACTTCTGTCCTGTTAGGCCAAACCAGCTCCTCCTCAGCCACTCACGACTCTTCGCTGGCCGAGGTGATGCAACACCATCAGGATGATGATGATGAAGATGAAGACGCGGACGGTGAAGACGAGAGGACACCGAGCGCTTGAAGGCTGCTCCGGAACCTCCGGATCGCGCTCAAAGGATACGCGTTAAGGTCACTGAAGTCTGAGTGTATGAGTAGTAGTAGTAGTACTAGTAGTAATAGTAGTAGTTGTAGTTAAGGTCGTTGCAAACTTGCTCGTTGCGACTTGCTTGTTGCTGACCTTGTGACACAGTTCCAAGGTCAGAATGGCTGTCACATGTCTCCAGCGGGAGCAGCAGCGGCGGTAGCAGCGGCGGTAGCATTTAACGGACTCGGACTCACAGACGGAAAGCGAAGGAGAGAGAGAGACACAGGGGCCAGAGAGAGCTAGCTATAGAGGAGAAAGATATGAAGTGATATAAGAGTGGGGCCAAGAACGAGAGAGGCCAAAAGGGAGCAAAAGCAATGAAAAGTAAAGAAGAAAATGCTCTCTAGATGATGTGTTGACGGAGCCACCATAGCAGAAGAGGGAAGACATCCAGCAAGTCTTACAAGTCATCCCTACTGCAAAAACAACAACAACGACAACAGCAATCAACAATAACAATATCAACAGCAACAATATCAACAACAATAGCAGCTAATACTACCACTACACGTGTTAAGCCTGTTGCTGCTGCTGTTTGTTGTGCGAGCGCATCGTTTCCGTAGCTAGTTGGATTATGGTTCGTCGGTCGCCGAAGAAGAACGGAAACGATATATGTGCACACATATACAAACGAAATATATATATATACACATGTGTGTGTCCAGACACAATACCCGAGGACGAACACGCGGTGTCTATTACCGCATTTGCGCATTGCGCCCAATGCATCCAAGGAACTGACCAGAAATGACGAAACGAAGCTGAGAGACAAGTGCTTGCTTAGACCCTCTTGCAAAGACCTGATATATATATATATATATATATATATATATATATTAGTTTGGCTGGCGAATAATCGTACCGATTCTACTTACTGAATAAGCCATCGATAATGCTGACTAGAGTACAACGATTTTATTGTACTGCACCCGCCAGCGCTACCTCGTGACGTATCGCCTATGAGCGGCTCCGGCGGCGGCGGTTAGCGGCGTCAGATCAGACAGATTTCTTAGGCTCTTGATGCTGCTGCTCAATTGACAGAGCTGGCTCTGATGAAACGTTTGCAGCAGATTCGCTCGACTGGCCGCCAGAAAGCTGGGCCCATTCAACAAGCAACGTCTTAAGCAGAAGACGAAGGGAGGATATAGGGAAAGCGCTCATACACCTACGTATATATATATATATATATATATATATATATATATATATATATATATATAGTATAGTATGTTTACGCACAAAAACTACATGTATATGAAAGACATGCTATAGTTAGCTATAGTGCTAACTACAGGTGAGCAAGCATGAAACGCATATAGAACAAACACAGTTCTCGGCGTGTGCTTTGTGTTCAAGTTGGCACGGCAGTTGGCACACAAGAGAGACTAAATCAACAGCAGCAGCAGCAGCAGCAAACGAGACCGAAAAAAGAACGGAATGAACGAAGTGCACCGCCGTCGACGACGAAACGACAACGGCAACGACAACGACAGCATCTGCAGCAGCAGCAGGAGCTGCAATGAGATGACATCTTGAGAACAATTTTAGCTGAACGCCGCTGAATCGTACACTCGGCGACGTTCGGCGTCATTAATGTGTTGCTACCGTCGCCGATTGTCCGGGTGTCCACCGTCGCGGGTCCGCCGTGAGAGAATTGCGCGCGCGCGAACAATAGAGGTGACACACAGACAGACATACAGATAGACAGATAGACAGGCAGGCAGATAGATAGACAACCAGCCAGCCAGATACGAAGGTAGAAGGAAAGGAAGAAAGAAAAGAAGAGGGCAGAGGAGCTATGACCATGGAGGAGATATGACATGCGCCTGGATACAGTCTACTCACACCCGTACATCAGCCGCCGCATGCGGGGGGAGGGGGGGACACACACGACAAGCGACGTGCACCCATTGCGACGAGAGAAGAGAAAACCAACAACAACAACAACAAAAACGCAAGAAATCTTGCGAGTTCTGTACTCGTTTCCCTTTCCCGCGTATATATATATATATATATATATATATATATATATATATATATATATATTTATATATATATTTACCGAGCAAGATGGCTTAGTGGCAAAGCCTTTGGCTTGCATTCGGGAGTACTAGGTTCGAGACCCAGACCGGCCACTTTTAAATTGGTTTGCATGGTTTCTAATTTAGACAAAGTAAATGCCGGAGTGGAGTAAACTTAGCCATGACATGAAAAATCCGTGCACAGGTAATCGCCTTACGGAAAATCTTTAAAAAAAAAAATATATATATATATATATATATATATATATATATATATTGGGTCTACAAAAAAGTTTTTTCGGTTTTTTTAATGATTCTCTACGAACAAACCGAAATGTGGAATCGAATATCCAAACAAAGCGGACAAAACACTTCACTTACGTGCCCATACTACAATACCTCACTACGAGCACCGGCCCCGGGCCATAGAGCGAATAGAGTCAAATCAAAGACTTCATACTACTGAAATGATTCATCACCGCCTGCAGCAGCAGCAGCGGCAGCACCAGCTACCCCTCACTGAAGTCCACTCACTGTGTGTCTGCGTGCTTGCGCGTCGTGTGTTGCGTTTTTGCGTGATCATCGCCCGCCGCTCGACGTCAAGCAGTAATGGCAAACAGCCGTATGCGATGGATGCGATGACGCGAACACAGCCATTGCTGCTGCTGCTGCTAGCATGATAAGCGACCCCCAATAGGGGAAGGTGGCGTTCCTGACCTGTTCTCCTGTTTGCGTGTGTCAGTGAGTGCGAGAGTGTGTGAAAGCGTAACGTCATTTTCAGCTAGATCAGACGACGGATTGGGTGGCCTGCTGGACGGCTGGTCGGTCGGTGGACTCTATCTGTAAGTTTAGTACACTATGGTGCATGTGTAAATATATATATATATATATATATATATATTGTGTATGTATATATATGTAGTGTGTATGCATTCATGCATGTGTGTCGGTGAGTGTGTGTAGAGTTTATATATATATATATATATATATATATGTGTTGATGACGTTCTGTACCAGTACGTTTGTATGCAGAGCGCCGAGATTTATACCTGTAAAGATAAACGCTCTGCGATCGTTTCGCAGAGCTCTATGCATCGTATGCACACGACTGTGTAGCGACGATTTTTGTTGTGCTATGTCAGTACACGTATATATATGTATATATATATATATATATATATATATATATATATATATATATATATTTATATATATATATATTTGTATTGTGTATGAATGAACGAATGTGTGTGTGTGTGTATGAATGTATATATGCATGGATATGTATGTGTGTGTATAAGGATGTTGTTTTTCGTTTTATCCAGAGCGCGAACCTATTCAAATAATGTAGCTTGCCAATGTAGCATCAAAACGGTGGCAGTGGTGGCGGCAGCGGCAGCAGGGAAGGAAACAACAGCTCTACGGATGCACAACCGATCCAACAGGTAGCTACAGCAGAAGCTGTCCATAGGATTTATGTTTTCGCACCTGAGCACAACATCAGAGAGCGGCAGGCAGACGTCATACGACGAGGTCCGGAAAACAGTGATTCGGCCACTACCCGCCGCCGTGTAACAGCACGCATGCTTTATGTATGAATGTCTGTCTGACTGTTTGTATGTATGTATGGATGGATGGATCGATGCGCGCGCGGACACCTAGAGGCACGAACGAACGAACGCCCGCCCGCCTGTAGACAGGCGTAGGGTACGTTTCGAGAGATACGTGAACACGAGGAGGAATAATAAGAGAATACGAGCACGAGGTAGATGGACATATAAACAGAAAATAAGAGGAAGAAAAAGGGCGGGATGCGAAGGAGAAGAAAACGAAGGGCGAAGGAGAAGAGAACGAAGGAAGGGCGAAAGAGAAAGAGAGATAAAGAGTTAAAGAGTGCAGAGAGAAAGAGCGACAGAGACAGAATACGCGATCAGTAGTGGTACGGTATCCTGTACGATAGTGACCGTGAGATCAAGGCGACGTCTCGGAGGAGACAAGTGTTGGATGGAATGAAGAAAGCTAGTCGTCGTCCCAGATGTCAGCATAGCCGCATAAAAATAAAGGTAGCAGCAGCAATAACAGAATCAGCAGCGGAGACAACAAGAGCAACAACAACAACAACAACAACAACGACAACAACAACAACAACAATAACGACAACGACGACGACAACGGTACTCACCTTACCTGTTGTAGTGTTTCATATTCGCACATGGCAATATAGATCAGCACGGTAGAGCAATGAGAGAGGCGAGGAGCACGGCGGCCATACAGCTTGCACATTGTACGTGCCATAGCCATAGTGTACCAATAGGTGTGATGGTACGAGACTGTGTTCTCTCTATCTAACCCGAGCTGCGGCTCGATGCGATACCATCATCGTCATCATCATCATCATCATCGTCATCATCATTATCAATGACGAGAGCATACATACATACCTATTGTACAAACATGCATGCATCTATCTATATCAATTTGTCCGACTGTCTGACCGATCCGCCATCCGTCGACACGCTAAATCGTTCTAGCAGTAGCATCTAAATTGACGTGCGCCCACATACACACACACACGCATACAACTATATATATATAGCAGAAGTAGTAGCACTTGCGGTAGTGATAGTAGAAGTAGTAGCAGGAAAAAAGGCCAGTAGCCAAAAGCTGTCAACGGTAGCCGCCGCCGCCACCGCCGCAGCCGACACGCCGGAACGGCGATACTACCACAACAGCAACAACAACAGCAAGGACAACAACAATAACAGCTACAACAACAAAAACAACAACAGCAAGGACAACAACAACAACAGCAAGGACAAAAGAAAAACCAACGGGCTAGATGTTGCGAATCTATCCGAAGACACGAAGGGAAAAAGGATCGTCGGTAGACGAAACGCTGCCGCCACCGCCGCCATAGCATCGGTAGCAGCAGCAGCAGCGATGATACGGCAAAAGAAAAGGACAAAATAAAACACCACGCGGATACGGATAGCAGAAACAGTAGCAGAGCATCAGCAACATCTGAAGCAGCGAATGGAAGACAGCGAGACAACAACAACAGCAACAGCAGCAACAACAACAGCAACAACAACAACAACAAGAAACGCAATGACAGTAGCAGAAGCAACTACGGCGGGGCAGAAACAACAGCCAGAAGCCACTACCAGAAGTAGAAACTAAGAAGGGACGAGAGCAAGAAAAGAAGAGCAGCGAGCGGACGAACCAACGAACGACTGAAGGAAATAAAGCACTTCGTCGACGAAGACGCAGCCGAAGACGACGACGTCCTCAACGACAACGACGACGACGACAACGACGACGACAACGACGACGACAATCGCCGCCGCGTTGGAGGAAAAATGCGTGTCAACAAGCGACGCAACATAGTATATGTCATCGCCACGTCACTCTCTCACGCTACCGCTACTACCACGACTACTACTGGACACTGGACATCGACTGGACGAATAGAACTGCCGCGACGCGACAGAAGCGTAAGTAGTCACCGGGCAAGCCGCCATCGGCACCGGCGGCGGCGGCGGCTACTGGCCATCCATCCAGCCAACTCTACGCCGGTCCGCAGGGGCTAACCCACGGAGCGCTAGCGGCCGGATAACCCACCAAACGCCGACGGCCGTATCTTGTCGGTTCTGCCGGCTACGGCTATATCATCACTGCATCAGGTAGGCAGACAGTTAGACAGTCACACCACCGACAGATGAGCTACGACGACAGTCGTAAGGCTATGAATATATGCAGATACGTATGCATGCATATATATATATATATATATATATATATATATATATAAATATATATATATATATATATATATAACATCTATGCACGTAGAGATACATACAACTTACGTAAAGAGATACATCGAAAGGAAGACGACACAAACGGAACCTTCTCTATATCCGAGATATCCGACAAAATGCAACTGCACGGGCCGTTGTTGTTCTTGGTGTCGTCGTCCAGTTGTCGTTGTTGTGCTTGTTATTGTGGTTATTGTTGTTGTTATTGCTGTCGTCGTCGTTGTCGTCGTCAGGAGAGGAAGAAAAGCGTCAAGATGCAGAAAAAAGAAAAGGAAGATGAAAGAGACCACCACCACCGACACTGCCACGACGTTCAGTTCTGCTCAGCAGTTCAGCCGCAAATTCGGTGGCTGACGTGGTGGATTCGTCGCGAATTCTCATCATTAACGACCGCGATATCCCAGCGGTCCCAGGGAAAACTGCACACGTATACGAGTGCGTATGTATACATATATATATATACATATATATATATATATATATATATATATATATATATATATATATAACGGTCCAGATGTCCTTCTTTTTTCTCTGCGTATTTACTCCGTTTAGGTGCCACTAGTATTGAACTTGCCTAGCATCATTGGTTGGGGTAGTTATCCGGCTAATGGCTTCTACAATACCACGTGCCGCGCGCGGAATCATGATCGCCTATACCTCGCACGTGTGGATGAACGAAGGTAACGAAGCCCGAGAATAATGAACTCGCTAAGAACTCATAGAAAGTCACATTTTGTCCCATCGCCGTCGCGCATCAACAAACCAGCTAAAAACAGCAAGCGCCCCAAGCGACTGAGAAGAAGAAACACAATGCCAACTCATACCTGATCACACACTTGTTGCAAAAAATTGCGTCGGTCAGATAACGGCAATCTCTGCCACCACCATCTATCTATACATAGATTTCGTCCAGCTAAACATATAGTCAGTCACACGCTATTCATTTAGATCGCCCTCGACTTTATGCCTTATTTAGCCGCTGCGTTGCCTCGTTCTGCCATGCTATGAGCCAACCTGTACGAAACGTGATATACGTAACGCATGTGCAACATGTATATATATATATATATATATATATACGCAGTATACTATGTATATATATATATATATATATAAATGCAGTATACTATGTACTAGGATTGAAACAGCATGTCAAAAACACAAAATCTAGGGCTAGATCCGGTTGGCGTGAGAATAGGCAGAAGGCGAGGGAAGCGTATAAACACACCGACAAAAGATTACGTTGTCTTACGACTTCGTACGAATTCGTCGAGGGTCTGAACCCGCGCGTATCAGCTAGTCTATAACGGCGTTTAGCAGCTCACGGCTCACAGAACGCAAACGAAAGAAGGAAGAGAGTTAATTTCTTTCTAATATATATATATATATATATATATATATATATATATATATATACATATACATACGTATCTATATGAAAAAAGAAACAAACGCAACAAGGGGTGACACCATCAACCATATAAGAGATAAAAACGATAGATATGAACTATCGCCGTGAACGACGCATCTATAGTCATTGAGCGCGGCTAGCGGGGTAGGTAAAATGGCTCAGCACAACTCTTAACTAGGTCACAAGATTTGGCATAGTGTCACATGTAACACAAATAAAGTCTATTTCATTCGAGCTCAGTCACACGGGGTACTTGGTAACCCGAAGTAGTATTAGAACGGCAATTGTTTCTGTTGTGAGTGATCGCAGTCACTCACAGTCGGATGATCTAGAGCAATCTGCAAGAGTGAAGGAAAATAAACGCGCCCAATACGCAGACAATATTCGACAACACGTGTTGGTCTGCACAGGTTGATTCAGGTGAGCCATCTTGACTCGGGTCATTCTGCATTGGTTAGGAGACCTTGCTACTGAACTGTAGCAAGGTTTCCTACATGGGCTCTATGTGACTGCTGGCAGGTACAATGTCGTCTTAGTCATCACGTAAACAAAAAGAACGAGGAGAAAAAATGACAGAAAAACACAACAGCATCTCCATAGCGAACAATTGCGACAAATCCTGAGCAGGGAGGGAGGTTGTTTCACATGTGTCAAGTGTGTGTGAGTAATGCAAGACGGTGGCTGTAACAACTTTGCTAATTAGCAACAACACCAAACCACAAACATCATCGACCAGAAGTGGGGACGATATGAACATAGAACATCATCACGGACAGTAATCGAATCCGCAAAGCATCCGCCGTGTTTGCCATTGGTAATAAAGTGAGAGATAGAGAGAGAGAGAGAGAGAGAGAGAGAGAGAGAGAGAGAGAAAAGACAAATAAGCACGAAGGCAGGACATGTGGGTGATCAACTCAATGTTCGGAAGCGACAGTTTCAAGAAGGGCCCATGAAACTATTGCTGCTGCTGATGCTGCTGCTGTTGCCGCCGCCAGATGAATACATGAATTGATAAATGAATGAATGAATGAATTAATGGATTGATAGACGGCAAAGTCGAAGCATGCGTTTCGACATTTACATCGCTAAATTAAATCGGCGCGCGGCAGGTTTAGCGACAGCGACGGTACCAAACGGTGTTGCTGATCGCATAAATGCCGCACCGCCAATCGGCGGCAAAACATCCCCCATCTTCATCCATCCATCCTCTCCCCCCGCCACACCACCACCACCACCACCACCCCCGATCATTGACGGCGCAAGGAGCTGTCTCTCTCTCTCTCTTTTTATCTCTGTCTCGGCAGCTGCCGGAGAAGTGTCGACATTTACCATTCGAATACGGGCCCTGCGACAATTTTCCCACGGCGTCTTCAGTACCGGCTTCTGCAGCGGTATGTGACCATCGCAGCAGTACAAATACGCACACACACACACGTATATATAGAGAGATAAACACAACGCAGATGCACCTATATATATATATATATATATATATATATGTGTGTGTAAGCCGAAATGTATACACATGACCGCAGCCACTTTCATAGACGCGTTTTCATACGCAGGACATAGGCAGGTAGCAGACCTATACAGCATATAGCAGCAGAAAAACTGTCACCCGAAGTAGCGCAAATCTACTACAAACAGCTATCACAACGAGCCGGCCCATGACCGCTACGGCAATTCTCTTGCTGATTTGGCCAGCCAATAATGATGGCAAGAGTCAAGAGAGAGAGAGAGCGATAGAGGCCGATAGAGAGGAAGAGAGACGATGAACTTGACAATAAACCCAAGACGAAGTCACATATACTCATCCACATACGAGACGAGATCATCGGGCATTGAGCAAACAACAACGAGACAAATACGTAGTAGGTACAAAGCCATACGCCGAGGGGTGTGATTTCGAATTGTAACAATGCTTGCGACTTCTGATTGTTGTCGTGAGGATTATTACTATTTTCCACTAAAAAACAGTGGTTTCTTTGAGTTGTGAGTATCCAAATAGTAGTAGTAGTAAGACACAAGTCGTTCTTGTACTTGCGTTTTGTCTAGTTTAATTATGCCTTTATTTTCTCTGTACTGCTCCCCCATATCTTAAATACACCTATATATATATATATATATCCTTTGGGCCTATCTGTTTGAGATAGCGACTTGAAGCCAGCTCGCTTCATTTGAACGACTTCTATTTCAGTTTCTGATTTCAACGCTCAAATCAGCCTAAAAACTGAATGCGTTATTAACTAATTTAATTCATTCGAATCAGTACTCTCCAACGTTAGTCACAGCCTTTTCCCACCTCCATGGACCAGACGATCTCGATCAGTCTCCATAACGAAAAAGAATGCTGGTTTCTGCATCCCGACGAATTTCTCCACGAGTATTGTTACTGATTCTGATTAAATGCATATATTTCCCTGCCGATAGTTCTGCAGGCATCTGAATAGATGTCCGGCGGGCAGTTAAAAGCATATCTAAAATTCCACTTACATTCTGTCCAACCTAGTGTATATATACTAGTATCACATCGATATTTCGGCGTAATATAAATGGCGATAGAGTGGACTCGAATTAAAAGCGCAGGTACAAAGTTAAACGGGCTTGATGAGGTCGCTGTTAAGACGTGGAACGAGGTCACCACAAAGAGGAGGTCTTAGACCTTCTCAACACAAAAAGAGAAAGAGGATAAATAGAAAGCATAATTGTATACAAATCGTAAATCACTAAACGATCTTAATTTTCGGGCTCTACCAACAGCGTTGATAACAACAACAACAACAACAACAACAACACCAACAACGACAACAACAACAACACCAACAACGACAACAACAGCCGCTCGAAACGGCCAGTTTCGATCAAAATACTGAAGCCGTTGCTTTCTCTCTGGTGTGACAGATTTACTACCCCGGAGGGCGACGTTGTTGTTTCTATCAGTCAATTGAGCACTGCAAAACGAGGCGAAAAACGGGGGAGAAAAACTCGTCAACGCCTCTCCAGCCGCCGCCGCTCTGTGTGCAATACGAAGAACACCCGTTGCCGGGGTGATAATAGCATAACGGGTTAACTCGTTTAACACCCGTATAAACCCCCGGTTCCACCGTCTCGATCTTGAACAGCCTGCACATGTTCATACACAAAACGCACATGCACATGTACTATATACACGCATAAGCCCGCATGCATTTATTCACACGCATACGTATGTCGTCATATATAAAAGTATACATTTGCACTCGAGACACATTTCGGCTACCCCCTGTCGCTATCGAGCTCGCTACCGAGCTTGACGCCGCCACTCTCCAGCTGAGAGTCGTGTCAGCCCCTTTCTTCAGCTTTTAACTCGGGAAGTTGGATAAATTTAAAAAAGTCTCCAGTTCCGTATTCAAAATCGTGTAGCTATATCTGCCGGCACCGCCTCCGCTGCCATCATGTCCTGTTAGCGCGTAGTGTGAGATGAGCAACGGGCTGACTAAGGAAACAAAATCTTTGACGAAAAAAATCTGTACAAATACAGCATTTATTGGCTCAAATCTGTACAAATACAGCATTTATTGGCAGATGTCGACAGCCGACTTCTAGCGCGATAAACGCGCGTCGATCTGTTCCGATTCCGGTTCGATGCTTTGTTGTGCCTGCTGCTGTTGCTACCACGCTGTTTCTCCTGCACAGTCATAAACGAGCAGTGGCAGTGTTGTTGTTGGTGTTGCTATTATTGTTGTTGTTGGTGTTGCTATTGTTGTTGTTGTTGTTGTTGATGGTTTTGCTATTAATGTTGTTGTTGTTGTTCTTGTTACAGCTATTGTTGCTGATGCTGCTATTGTTGTTGTTCCTGTTAAAACTGTGTCATTTTCGTGGTGCTGCGGCCGATGCCGTTGCCCCATCGCATCGCCACACCGCCTGCCTCACACAGACAACGCTAGTCGCTGAACTACTGGAATTCCAATGGAACGACCAGCATCATTAGTCATTAGTCGACAAAGCAAGAGATGCTAGAATACTGCCATCATTAAGCGTGTGTGACTACTAGTCAACCTAGCAGCACTCTCTTCTAGCAGTAGGAAGTGGATGGATTAAGGAGGAGGCAATGACGATAGAGCGAAGTGAATCACTCTGCGTCATATAATAATGATAAGAATGAAATAATAAAAAAAAACGAACAATCACATTAACAACGCGTCTACGGTGAATCTGCGTGAAGGAGCCGGAAGGTGGGCGCGGGGGGGGGAAGCGGAGAGGCCGTGCTACGGGGCGCAAGAGCGTAACAGTCTTTCAGCGTGGCACGCACCGGCCAACGAATTCGGACTGTCATCTTGACGAGACTTTGGAACCTTTCGTATTGTAGAAATCGCACAGATAACGAGAAAGCTATATATATATATATATATATATATATATATATATAGAGAGAGAGAGAGAGATAAGAGAGAGAGTATTTCGATTTGAGGTCGTAAATTTTCCGACACATAAACGACAACCGGAACTCCCTCAACAATGCCGGCAGCGGCGGCGAAGACGACAGCGTGTACGACATTAACTTCACTCTTCACTCTTTCACTTGGCGGGTGGTGTTGAGAAGTAGTATTTGTTCATTTCAGTGTTTCTACGGGTCGAATGCGCTCGGAATCGCCATGCGCCAACGGTAGAGTACTAATAATAATGAAAACAACAGCAACAACAACAACAACAAGAGACGAGGAACTGTCGAAAGCGCAGCAACAAACGCAACAAATCCTGTCAGTGCTTGGACGAAGACGACGACGCCATCAACGAAATCGACGAAAAAAAAGAAGGGGGGGGAGGATGCATGGTGAATGAGTCCGTTTAGTTTTGAGTGTACTTTGCAGTAGTACCCTTGCACAGCGAGCGTTCGACCAGTAACCAGTAACCAAACAATAGCCCCCCCCCCCCCTTCCCCCCCGCCCCACACCAATCGACGACGACAACAACAACAACGACAACAACAACAACAAGCAGCGAGTGTCTACTGTTACGGCTCCAAGTATCAATTCTGTCGTATCTAACTATTTTCGTTCGTGGCCTTACTTCGCTAACTGGCTGGCTGGCTGGTTAGCTAACTTACTGACTCGATGATCGACTACCACAATTAACAATAATGGCCTACAAGTGGGCTGGCTTTGTACACTACAGGACACTAACTAGGAACCAGGGGCCATCCACGTTCAGACCCGCTCAGCCGCGGATACCGCCACACGGTAGCCGCACGGTAGCCGAACGGACGGTATCCGCCCACCCGTCGCCGATCGAAAGCTAGCTGCATTGATCGGCGATCGGTACAATCGGTACGACGGAACCAACGTCGACCCACGAGACGACCACGGCGGCGACCAGCGTGTTCTAGCCCGTCGTAGGTTCCCGTGACCTCATCGTAAGGGTCACGTGAGTTGTTCGCCGGCCCCACGCGTTCTCGCTCTCTCTCGTTGTCTCTCTCCTTATCTCTCTCTCTCTCTATATATATATATATATATATATGTATTTATCTCTTTCCATTTATCTTTAATTCGTTTGTTGTTCGAATTCCTCTTGCAACACTCACAGACACCACTTCTCCCACCGTAGTAATAATAGTCGATCTTAATCGGATGCCAACGAGACAAAGATAAGGACGACGACGACGACGACGATAACAACAACGCGATTATGACGAGCTCAACGCCTCGACGCCTCAATAATGTGTTTGCCTGCTTCGCTCTTCTCAATACCAAGATGCAAATGCTTATATATATATATATATATATATATATACGGTATTTATAAACACATTTTGACCAGTTACTGCTATTACTCTTAAGTGTGATAGTAAATACGTTATATTCTACGGATAGTTATGACTGCTTCATGTTCACGTTCATCGTCATCATCATTTTGGTGTCGTCTATCGTAAGCATATCATATCGAAGTTGTTACGACATGACCGACTGCAACACGACAAACATCGTCTTCGACTACGACGACAACAACAACAATAGCAACAATAACAACAACAACAATAATCCCCGAGCCTGACCCTGAGCCGCGGCTACAGCCACAGCAGCGGTGGCGCGGCCCTGTAGCGATAGCGTTGCTATCGAGCCAGCGTGCACAATACCGTGATGATACCGGCGGCCAGCACGATAACGGTGTCGCACGGATAATATCGGTATCGACTATCGACCGTGGCCACGGCACTGTACAGACGGACTGCCTGTTTATCACAGTGCGTGCTATATCAATCACAACAGGTATTGAGCATTGGTGGTTGGTTATGCAGCCAGCCGCGCATCAATGCGACGGCGCCGGCCCAAAGCTTTAGATGTGCCTCCGTAACACCACTACCGCGGCTTCTGTTGTTGTTGTTGCTGTCAACGCTACCGCTGTTTCTGTTGTTGTTGCATCTGTTGTTGCTGTCAACGCTACCGCTGTTTCTGTTGTTGTTGCTTCTGTTGTAGTTGATATTGTTGCTGATGTTGCTACTACTAGCGTTACTGCTTCTGTTGTTGCTACATTTGCAGACGATGACGACGACGACGCCTAAACGGCCGGCATTAACGGTAGCCCCCCACGCCACCATACTTCGAGCAATTGACTGTCTGGTTGTTCGTTAACGCTGCCTCTATTGGCGTTGTTATTGTTGTTGTTGTTGTTGTTGTTGATGTTGCTACTGAAAGATGATGATGATGATGTTACTGTTCATTATCATGTTGTCGATGGCTACTGATCCTTCAGAACTCGATGATGATGATGATGATAGTGGTGGTGGCGGTGGTGTCGCCAATCAGAGGTAACAAGACGAACTGCTGACGACTGGCCTGTTTCTTTACTTAGAATGTTGCTAATGATCGAAGATTTACAACAACGACCGTAGCAGCAGCATCAGCAGAACCCCAGCTTAACAATGACAACACAACAACAACCATCGCCTACGCTCGCGACGGCTCCGATGCGTTCCCGTAGTAAAGCAACAATGCTAGCAACGGCAATGACAGTGCAACAACAATAATAAGAGAATAATCAGCACAACAACGACATGATCGTGGCCAAATTCATCATCAGGTTGATCAACAATACTAACAAAACAAATAACAACAACAAATACGAAATCAACAACGACAACAACAATGAGACAACAACAATAATAGCAACAATGAGAAACAACAACAACAACAACAACAACGAGCAACGTAAACTAAACAACAATAACAACAACAAACACTGGCAACAAGCGATGGCAACGCAACAACGACAGCAACAACAAAAACTATAATCCTAACAACGACAATATTGCAGCAATAACGACGACGACGACAATAACAACAACAACAACATTAACAACAAAGACAAAAAAGACAACAAAAAACAACAACAAATCGTGATAAAGCGATAATTTCATCTCCCCTGAGTATAAATCTATCACAAATGACTCCCTCGCTCCATTCCTCCCTCCTCTCCGACCAACCGGCCAGCCTGTCTGCATGCTCCTCTCCTCCTCCTCCTCCTACACAATCGGAAATCGATCAAACCCAACCGGATCGGATTCGAGATTTGAGATTCGGCTCATAAATTTGAGCGATTTCAAAGCGGCGGCGAACCGTCGCCGTTGTTGTCGCTGTACGATCACCGAAGCACCAACCGGTAGCAATTGCAGTAGTTGGGGTGTCATATCAAATTCACCGTCTACTACTAGTACACAAGAGCTAGCGAGACAACGAATCGGAAGGAGAGTTCATCTCGACTCGGGATACATCAGCAGCAGCGGCAGCAGCAATCAACCCCCCCCCCTCTCCCCACAGGCATCGAAGCAACGTCAAGTGACGGAAGAAACAGTAGGGTATACAAAGAGAAACACAGCAATGCATTAGTACGGTTACCTACAGCCTACAGCGAGCGTCGAAAGGTGATACAACGACGAAACTGCTATTTCGACTCACTCCATTCCGGTCACTCAGTGACTAGGTCGATCACGCTCTCGCAGATGAAGAAAAGATACAATTGTATAACTACTACGCGACAAATGTATTAGCGCGGGCAAGGGAAACCAAACGAGCGAACGGGAAACTAAGAAGGAGGGACAAACAAATATATATATATATATATATATATATATATGGGTGTGTGTACAGAGAGAGTTGGCGAGAGATAGAAGGCAAATAAAACAATAGAGAACAAAACTGAAACGTAAAATGCGATGTGGTCATTCGTTCAGGCCGCTGCTGCTGCTGCAGAGAAACGAACACTTCTGCCTGCCAACTAGTCGCACTTTCGTTTTACAATCTCGAACGAGCATCTCTACTACTAGTATGTCTACTATTAGAGCTACGGGCCCGGCCGCGGCCGTCCAATCGGCGGGGTAAATTAATCCTAAACGAATGATGATGCAGGACAGCGTTCCATCGCAGGCGATTGCGAGATAGAAACCAATTCCGAATGACTGAGGAGGCTGGCAGGAAGAGGTTGACGCGACCTCGCTACTTCGACGGTAACTTGATGACGCGTTTGACCACAACAACAACACCAACAACCATATCGACAACAACAGCGTCTACAATTACAGCCACAAAACCAAAACAACAACAACAACAACAAGGTCTACGGTATAACGGGAACGTTAACTAGTTAAACGCCAGATGAACGCGAGAGAGAGAAAGAACTGAAGAGTCGTTCAGTTCTCGCACACCACAACTGTGCAGGGGACAAAGCTATCCAGATTATATATATATATATATATATATATATGTATATATATAGAGAGAGAAAGAGAGAAAGAGAGAGTGGACACTGGTGTGGTTCGAGATACACTACACTACAACTGTGCAGGGATGTGTGCATGCATACCGGAGAGTCCGCGGCGGTCGGCGACGGCTTCGAGTGGCCATTGACTCACGACCACCGCCGGTGTGAAGAACTTAGTTAAAGAGAAAAGACCGCGCGCTATATATATATATATATATATATATATATATATATATATATATAAATATGCATACATACTTACAAACGTACAAAGTTTCTCATAGATGCTCGATGCATAAGGAGGATGGAGGGGTAGATGAAAAGAAGTAAATATACAAAAAGTAGATGTACAAACAGCAACAACAACAACAACGCCCTCGTTTATATTACATGTGATAATGACGTGGTATGGTGATGGTCAAGGTGCTGATGATAACCATGATGATGATGATGATGATGATGAATATTATGAAAATGCAGAAGATGAAGAAAAAGAAACAGAAGCAGAGGAACAAAAGCTGAAGGAAGAAAAATGAGGTGGCGATCGGGGAGAAAACTTCGATGTGTTCAACCGGCTTGGCGGGCGGGCGGCCGGTCGACCGGCGGCTTCAACGACGCCGCGATGAAGTCGCCGCAGCCATGAAGCCGATGAAGCCATCAGCAGCAAGCAAGCAAACGGACAAATAAACAAATAAACAGTCGAACAAACAAACAAACAAACAGACAGACAGGTGGACAGACATACAGACAGACAGACAGACAGACAAACACCCCCCACCGTGAAACAAAGTAAACCAACCAGACCAACCAGCAGCAGATGAAGACATCATCTGCTGGTGGTTGTCAGAGGCCGGCATCCAGGCAGGCAGAGACGTTCGTAGTTCAACACGCTCGCCACTGCTGGGGCCGCCGTTCACTGCTGCTCGAGTAACACTGACTCCCTGACTGACTGATTGATTCGCTGTAGGCGTCCGTCCGGCCGGTCATCTTGACAATACATAGCACCCGCGCACAAACGCTGCTCAGCAGCAGCAGTAGCGCCAAATACTGGCGTAACAGAAAAAACAGTAGCAGCAAACAAAAATGGCAAAAAAACGCCTCTCCCACCTTTCGCGCTGCCTAAAAGCTGTTAGCTCACTTGCTGTTTCTCCCCCTTCCTCTATATATATATATATATATATCTCTTTCTCTTTCTCTCTCTCTATATATATATATATATCTTGGGCAGCGTTTTTTGCTTTCTTTAGCAAGCCAATGCTTTGGTTTGATTGGTTCTTCTTTGTCTTTGCGGGTCACTGGTGTTGCTGGTGTTTACTGGTGCTCGCTGTTTGTTGCTGGTGGTGGTGGTGGTGACGGTGAGGAGCTGCGCGGTGATGGTAGCGCGGTTTTCGGTTCTGATGAACGCAGTGGTTGGTGCATACAGTGTATAATACAGTTTGCACGCACATGTTGGAGATCATTGGTTATGTGCTTGAGTGTGTGTCGTGTAGAAGCTATAAGTGTGAAAGGAAGAAGGACCGCTTTGTACAGTTGTGCGCATAATAATAATAATAATAATAATAATAATAATAATAATAATAATACCAGCATGATATATAAATGTATCAACTATAACCTTAACGTGATGTCATGTATGAATGCATGCATAAAGCGGTAAACCGGTCAAAACAACAGTAGGAACGTTGATAATGACAATATCAAAATGAGTGCATAACAACAATAACAACGACAATGTACATACTGTACAAATTGCTAAATTTAACATCCAACACAAAAGCTCGACATTGTATTTTTGTTTTTTTAAAAACACGTTTTTTCTAAACATTTCATTGACGAAGACCACCAGCGCGACGTCTGTAAGAAGACGAAGAAGAAGAAGAAGGAGAAGAAGAAGACAGGGTAAAGGAAAAAGAAGAAAGAACAGCGAGAGAAATAATGACTAAAAAACGAGAGAAAGCGCGATGGTGGAGGGGGCGAAGGTGGGCAAAACAGGGCGAGAAGAGCACACATAGGGCACAAGCAAATAGTCTCGTGAATAAGACGAGCTCACAGCGCTGCGTGTTCGCTATGGACGCCCTCGACAGTCCGGTGGCGACGACCCTGGCTGCGGACGTACGAGGCGGCCCGCGCTCATGGCTCTACAGCCGGGGCGGCGGCGGGGATACGCTATGACGGCCACACACAGAGTGAGAGACGACGCGTCCCGGGGTCCGTCACGTCGACGGGCCTCCATCGCCGTCCAGCCATTGAGATTAAGTAAACAGTCATCACCAACGCTCTCGCGATCACTGCGAAGACTGCTACGGCTGCTTCTACTTACTAGAACTAGTACTAAGACTGCTACTACTACTACTACTACTACGAATATTAGCCAGCCTGTAGCTTTCGGCCGTTCACCCATTCTTCCACTCCATCCCATATATCTATCCTATCTCTTAGGCTCTCCGACAGACAAATTAAGACGCTGAGAGCTAAAAAATCTGTATGTATGTATATATATATATATACATATGAATATATGTATATATATATATATATATATATATATATATATATATATGTTAAGCTTACAGTCTGCCATCTTGTATAAATGCGAAAGAATAGAAAGAATAAAGGCTACTTGGCCGCCAATCTCGACGACCCTAGAGCAAACGAAGTGCGTGTGCATCCACCGTTCATACCTAACACTCTCTATTGAAGCGCGGCAGACAGTCGGACGGCAATCCATCAATAACGAACAGCCGACATCTCAGCAAGTGAGCAGTCTCTTTCGGAAGCCTTTCGTACAAAGTACGTCTAGAGAAATATACAAACTAACAAAAGAGTCGAGATATGTGAAAAGCACGCACGCACACATGCATATTTGGCTATGCGTCGACAAATGTTGGCTTCTGGCTACTCTTCTTAGTCTTCAATCCTAGCCAACAGAAGTATGAGCATCACCATCATCAACACTTCATTTAGAATCAATGGCCCATAGCGTTCATCATCGATATCCGCCAGAGTGTTCGCCAGAGACACCCAAAGGTCCCAAAGGTTTCGCTAAACGTTTTGCCGGCGTCGCACTAACAACACCGTCGTAACAACAAAATAAAAATAAACATCCACAACTCGATGGCGAAAGTGCGCGCCTGTACGAGAAAGTTTCGATCCCACAGTCGGTTCAGAGAAAATGTGACAGCCTCGTCGTGCCGCGCGAAACGCAGCACGCAAGAGTCTCCACGAACTAGGCTCGAGAAGACCAAAAAAAAAGACGAACCACGACAACAACAACGACAACAACACCAATAACAATAATAAACAACATTAGGAGCTACTTGCTAAGTGAACTCCGTTTGTTAAGATAAGTTGCCACTATATACATATTTTTAAAAAAATTGTTCTTTGTGACCGCACGACTCTACCTCCAGATAAATATACAAATCCATTTCCACTTAGCTTCCATCTGGAGGACCGTCTAGCAACTCAACTAAGTGGCCGTCGTTCAAAAGGTCTATAAAACAGAGACAATTCGGTTCCTAGCTGAGATGCCAGCCAAACGCTGAGCTAGGG
Source organism: Dermanyssus gallinae (assembly GCA_003439945.1). Taxonomy (NCBI): domain Eukaryota; kingdom Metazoa; phylum Arthropoda; class Arachnida; order Mesostigmata; family Dermanyssidae; genus Dermanyssus; species Dermanyssus gallinae. Next base: position 668,485 of record QVRM01006816.1, read on the forward strand.
TTAAAGGCGCATCATGGGCAAACCCGTATTCATTCATCGTACCGCTTCCGATCTCCGCAGTCACGTGGACCGGGACCATACGTCGGCCGTATATAACAGACGGAGCCAGTTAACCAATCCGGCTGAGGTCTGCACGCGTCCCTTCAGACTACTAACGAGAAAGAAAAAATACGCGGACACAATTTGCGTTTTGTTTAAACGGTTGCTTGGTTTTACACACATCACATCCGCTTTTGGACTAACTCCTTTCTAAGGCCTCCTCTAATGAAAGAGGCATCATCCACACACACACACACACACATATATATACACGCATCGAATACGAATGGTATGTGTTGTCCGAAGGGGAAGAACGTAACAACGTGCTTAATTCGAGTGCTGTTCGCACCTGTACCACAGTCGGAGAAGCGAAATCATGGCCCGAAAAAGAAACCTGGAAAAGTGGTTGCTTACAAACCAACATCCTCTGCACGATGGTACTTGTTCCTAATCAAATCGTTCCCCCGTAAAGGTCAGGCCAGGTCTGGCTCAATATTATTGATGATGAAACGGACAGACAGACAAACCGACAGATCGACTACACAGCGAGAGCATAGTGCCGAGAAAAATACCCCCATCCCATCCTAGTGCAAGTGTCCAAGTTAATAATAGTACTTTCACCCCCTGAAGGGTATCGGAAAAGGTGAATGCCGTAATAACCTTGTCGTTGCTGACAACAATGATGTCGCGCTATGCGCTAATATAGCCGATGACAGATTACATTGCGGAATTCACGCCTCCGCTCAGTTTATCAAGCAAAGCGTTCATCACGCTAAGCAGGCGTGCGACGTTCGTTCGAACGCTCACACCGTCTGAATGTCTCGACGGGTCCCCGCGCCTATACAAACCAGCGGCTCAGATGGCTTAGAAGGGACGGCCGATAACAACACAATTAGCGGAACTAGAGCAATGACAACACTTTCTCGGCTATTCGTGATCTGGCCACGTCGATCGTCTCGTCGATTAACGCAACGCTTTCACTCAGTTCTTCTACACTCCCCCATATATATATATATATATATATATATATATATATAATATATATATATATAGAGAGAGAGAGTAGAGAGATAGTAGTCACGCGGTATGTTATAATAATTATTTCTATTATTATTATTCGTCACCTATGACGACAACTAACATGTGTGCGTATGCCTATGCAAACATCTTCACTTGCACGTTCATTCCACGCCGCCACACTCTGTCTAGATATCGCAGGCTAGATGCGTCGTGTCTCCATGCATTATTGGTGAGTATGCCTACCTGTAACTAGTAGTATTACACTCGCTATAGTAGTGGAAGTTATGGATTGATCAATCGATCAATTAATTAACTCACAGGTGGGCGGGTGCTGCGTGAGGTTGCCCCTGGGGTCGTCTAGGGGCTAACGCGTTGTTACTACTAGGCAAATTGAGCTTATGCAGCAGTTGGCGACAGCAGCACCTCCACTTGAGCACTATGGGACGAAAGACGAAACCACGACAAGGGAAAAGAAAGTGAAGAAAACGAAGAAGATAATGAGAAGAAGACCGACGGCGACGACGACGACGACTACGACTTGCAGCAAGGGCGCGAACGACGCCCGGACACGTTTGGCGGCATGAAGCGGCATGTCGCAGACCCAAAGCAACCATAAGCAAGCACAATGCTGCTAGGTAGGTCAATCATATCTAGGGATGCCGCACCCCCGTGTAGCCGATACGCACGATAGTCAGTCAGTGAGTGACTAAACGGACAAACGACATCGAGACACATTGAGGCGGGGAGAGAGAGATAGAGTGAGAGCCCAAGGAGAAAAACGCAAGGGACGTCAAGAGAGAGACAGAGAGAAAGAGAGGGGGAGAGAAAACCATCTAAACTATATCGAGCTAGACTAGAGCATCATCATAACAGCGTCGTTGGTCTGTATCGTTGACGAGTTGTGCATTGTCGTTGCTGCTGCCGCCGCCGGCGCCGGTCGCCCCGATACCGCGGCCTACTCCCTCCCTGTAAGGGCCGACAAGTGGTGATCTTTTGCTCTCCAGCTGCCCCAGGCCCACTAGTTGGTAAGGAAAGGCGCCGTCGAAGGCGCATGCTGAATAGGGTGACACAAGAACGAGACTGTTGTTAACAGCTCTGGCTGGCCAGCTTGCTCACTCGAACAAAGCGTGGGAACCATACACGCCACAGCGACAACAACAGCAACAACAAACGATGACCACCACGACGACGACAACAACAACAGCAGCAGCAGCAAGTGCAATAACACCAATCACGAGGAATGAAATAACAACAACAACAACAACACCAATCACGAGGAATGCAATAACAACAACAACAACAACCAGTCAAATAACCGCGATTACGTCGCCAGTTATAACTGTAACCACATTAAGAGAACAATGACGAAAACACCAACAACAAAAGTGGGAACAACTATAAAATGCAAATAATAGTAATATAGTAATAATTCTCCTTAACGTCAATAACAGCAAGAGCAACTCGATTATAAAGTGTGTATGTGTGTGGAAGGCCAGTTTCGATGTCATGGGAGCTGTCGACTATGCCCTAACCATGCCCATTCGAGAATAGGCCGCCGGAATGTCTGTATGTCTGTGTGTATGTGTAACATAGCTGTTTGTTTGCACAGTACCGTCGCGTTGGGATCGAGATCAAGCGGAGTTTCGTTCGTTACTTATTACTCATAGCCACAGACAGATACTAGCATTCTGGCTAAAGCTATCAGCTGTCTGCCACACAAAATAAGCGAACCTGTGTGCAGCCAGGAACACCTAGACCTCAATCTATAAAAAAACAATAATAATAATAATAATAATAATAATAATAATAATCATCATCTTTATATAATATACGAGCGGTACAATGTCGATTTACTCGCGAGTGGGTAACAACTATTCAGGGTGTCTTGGCAGTTCGGTTTGCTCAGAAGAAGTGCTCCTTCTTAGGCGTCAAACGCGTTATGCGCTGGTCACGTCATTCGTCGAAAGGTGCGTTCACTCATTAGCCATTTGTTATGACTTTCTTAGAGGAGGGTTTTTCGATCACAGCTAAAGCCAATACGCCTTCCGGCATGACTCGGGACGGCCCGACGAGATTCAGTACCAAAACCGAACCTCTTGTGTGGGATCGCCCGGTACAACAATGAATGATTAAGGCTCTGTAGTATCGTATCGATAACAGGAACAAGGCGACCGCAATAACAACAGCAACGCACTCATTGCGTGCGTGTTGCGATCGTTAAAGTGAATTGGCAGCATAAGCTACGAATATATACTACGTACTATTTGCCACTATGGTTGAATGAACGTCGCCACACACGGCAACGTACCAATCGAACAGCAACATCGAGACTTCCATTTACTATGTTCTCTATTTCGGTCTCTCTTTAAACACACACAATATATATATATATATATATATATATATATATATATATGCTCCATCTAAGCTTCTAGTCCACCACGGCTCTCTGTGTCCCTCTTTGGCTGTCCAAGAAGCACGCGCTTTAAGCAAATCGCTCTCGTAAATTTCTTCGTGTGAGAACGACGCTATGATTCATTTAGGTGTGAACAGATTTTCTAGGCTAGGCAGTATCAAAGCGATCAACGCGTCGTTGCCGTCCCCCCTGTTTCGCTCTCGTGCGCGCTCGTTCATTCTCTCAGTCTGTGGATACCGCAACGGCCAACTTCGACTTAGCTGGTCAGTCGGTTCCAGCGTCCCGACGGCTGTTTGTTAGTCGAACGTTTGACTAATACCCCCCACAGCCTTACTAACTATTGCGCAATGCGTCTGGGTGTGAAAAATCAAATCAAACGCTAATATTGAATTGTATGTTTGCCCGTATAAATCCGGCGTGTTCGTACGTTACTATATGTATGCACGTTTGCGCATGCATATACCCTAGTCGTCGACGTATTCGAGTCGAGTATGCATGCTTAAAGGCGCGAATCGTATGAATCAACATACTCGGGCAGATTTTTCTTCCTATTTGTTAGCTTGCTCTCTTTTAGACTAAATGTACACACACTACTACACCAAATAGTTCTACTAGTACACCCGTCAACGAAACGAAGAATCACGAAGACGCGCTTTACTGTCCCGCTTGACGGCGAACCGGCCTACTCAGCAAGCTCTGGTCGGCTAGCTGAGTGACACGCAATACTTTATCGGCACTTTAACGACAATAATAATCACATCATTACAATGTCCGGTGGCGATTCACTCACTGTTGCTGCTACGTCGACTAGTTATGTTACTACCAGAAAACGACAGTAAGGCAGGACGGAAAATACAGACGGACAACGTGCGGATCCATCATGCCCTACAGTATACTTCGTCCCCAGGCCGTCTCCGACTCTGAGATGAGCTCCGAGATCGCGTCCATTGTGGCCGCAACATTCGAACCGAGCTTAGCCGAAACGACGGCTCAGTGGGTGGACCGTGAACTCGCTTGAATCGCCAGATGTGGTGGTCCATAATCATATGTGTGTGTGTCTATGCCTATATGTTTAGCAATCGGTCCAAATCGTCTTTTGTGTCTACCTAGATGACTGACTCTCTCAGGTGATGACACATACCGTCCACCGATGATAAATGGGTATGCTGAGCGTGACTGCCATGTCACGGTTGTTCTGTTTGCCGCCAAAATCTGGGACGACGTCCGAGACAGTTTCACCGAGCGTGCAATTGCCTGAAATCCAACGCACAAGCTGGTATTTTGTACATACTCATTTCACTTTTTATTAATCATAATTTTTCACCGCTATTATGGTTTCCACAAACTTCATCATTATGATTCTTATTATTATTCGTAGGATATAAGATAATGTTAATGCGACCCCCATAATTTATATATATATATATATATATATATATATATATATATATATATATAGCATAGGTGAGGAATCAGCAATGCGAAGAGAGAGAGAAAAATAATGAAACATAACTCACGGTATTCGACGCGTGCATATCGTTGGTACTCTTTGAGGCAGAGTCGAAAGTAGGTGTTACAGATCGACCCGACTGGGCATCGGCGGCCGTCCATTGGACCTGTTGACAAACAACAACGAATCAATGTTATTCTTGTTTTGCTCTACCTTTGAGAGTTACGGGCATGCAGTCACGCCCATCCACATACACCGCGTTTTATTCGCCAGTTTATGGCGCCACTATAGATGACATCACAACCAAGAATCCCTGCGTTTGACATGAGCGTGATCAAAAACGTGTTAAGCATATCTTTTTTGACACGATTTCTGCTTTTAGCCACATAAAATACGCGCTATATATATATATATATATATATATATATATATATAGGAAAAAGACGGAAGAGAACAATAAAAGTTGAATAACCTATCGCCACGCACATCATGTCGTGCATGAATATACGTCGGCCACCAGACATATAACAAATGCATATATGTGGCGCATTCTAGATTAGCGAGTATGCATGTGTGTATATATATATACAATATATATATATATATATATATATATATATAATATATAATATATATATATATATATATAAATATGAATAGGGAAGAGATGGCAGGAAACAACAAAAGTTGAATAACCCACTTATAATACTTAATAAATCTCACACTAATATTAGTTAACCTTGCGAGATATATATATATATATATATATAATGCGGCGTTAGCCTACACTATCAACCCATAAGGTAAGAGAATTGCCTGCTTTGTTTAAGTTGTGATTGTTTCGTCGTTGTAATACATGTTGTCTATTATAGTTTGTTTCGTTAGTGTATCGTTTCGTTCAGTTAACCTCCTCTTGTTAACACTAAATACCGTCTATCATTAATTAGCTCGACTTTAATTCCTTGCTGATGTTATCGTGTAGCGGCGTGTTAGCGCAGTAATAGTCATACTAACAGAAGCAATAACAATGCTATTTACGTTTGCCCATCAGCTATTTGCCTGTTTGATCGCTAAATCATTGTTTTTTTTGCCTTTTGCAGGCCTAAACACCGTCTACGTGGCTGAACGTTGGCGGGACGTGCACGGTTAAATCACTGTCTGAGATGTAAAATATATTCGTAATGCGCGCCTGTACACATTTACTAGCTACAAATGTAGCTAGTAAATTGTTTCCTAGGGGGGGGGGGTGATTAAGATCAGTTGTATTGCTTTACAAATACGCGAGCAAACACGCACAATTTTTTTGGGTTTTCTTTTCGGCAACTAGATTAGCAGCAGCGAAAACAAAAAACTACAAACCGAGAAAAATAACGGACGCCCTGCAACACCCTGAACCCCGTGGAGCAGACACAACAGACAGTAGCCGTCCCGTGGATACAACTTGTATTGGCGACAACAAGCGCCGTGCTAGGCACTTTTATATATATATATATACATATATATATATATATATATTTATATATATATATATATATATATATATATATATTTATATATATATATATATATTTTTTTTTTTTTTAAATATTTTTTTATTTATATATATTCGATTTTGCTTATTTATATGTCTATGAAAGGATACATTTAATATTATTAATTTTCAGGGCTACAGAGAAATACGATTTAAACAGTCTATGAATACAAACATGTCCATGAAGACAGCACCACATAAACAGACAAGCAGGTAGGCTGACAAACATTCAACAGTCACCCAGACATGCATACGCCTATGCATGATATGACAAACCTTGACAACAGGATCCGTTCGACAGAGTTGGGTGGGGATGTGCAAGGTCCCGGATGCGGACCTCGAACCACGACGTCTCCTCACGCGACCGGATCACTCGTGCCGATGTGATTGTGGCCGTCGTCGTCGTCAAGGTCGGCGACGAATAAGAATTCAGAGCAGCTACCGGCTCTGTGACGACACGAACGATCATGCCGACCATCACGGCGACGACAAAGCGCATGACTCGAAGATGGACGCGCCCCATCATTGTCCTGAACTTGCACGCACGTAGCAGCGGGGCCGTATGTTCCCCGCTATGTGCGACGTTTTCTTGCCTCGTCGATGTCGTCGTCGTTTTGTTGTTGTTGTTGTTGTACTTTACTTTCGGCGGAGTTTTCTTGTGTTGTTTGTTTTTAATTTGTTTATTTCGTTCCTTTACGGAAACAGCCCAGCGGAACAACCTAAGGCTACAACCGCCAGCCAGCCAGCCCACCCCTCCGCGGAATCCGGTGGCAGCGTTTGCTTCTTTGTCCTGCGTGCGCTATTCTGCACCAGCCATGCTACCGCCGACGAAAATGGAAAAAGGAGACGTTTTTCGTTGCTGTCGCTATCGACGGCACCGCCACGGTGGCAGGTGGACACATCCGACGTTTGTCACGAGTCCGGTGTCCGTCATCAATCAGCCCGGGGCGGGTCGCAGCACAGTTCGTTCGGCAGACACGGGCCAGACTCGACACACAGCATCGACGCCGCGAACTTCTGTCGGGGCGGCCGTCCCGCAGGCAAGCAGTGCTAAGTTCATTAAGAAGTCGAGCTAAAAATCATGTCTGATCAGCACCCTCATCATGATCATGATCATCCTCATCATCCTCATCACCATCACCACCACCACCATCAAATGAGAGCAGCGTGTTTGTGATGAGCGTGAAGTATGTTCACCACCGCCGCCGCTATCGCTGCGTCGACAAACACGGATATCGTCGTTCCAACAAGCACCTCCATCCTTGGCCTAGTCGGTTTTGTCGTTGTCGTCGTCGTCGTCGTCGTCTTCGTCATGATGGTGTCGTTGTCTTCGGTTGTTGTTGTTGTTGTTGTCGTCGTGGTTGACTTCATCAACCCGAAGTTCCCCGAAGACAACAAACAGAAGAGGACTAAGAAGATGATGATGATGATGATGATGACGAAAATCGAGAACGGGTAGAACAGACAGCAGAAGCAGTAGCAGCAGCAGCAGCACTGTGTATCCATTCGAGGGTTCGAGTCCCGAGTCACGGTTCTTGACGTGTGCAGCTGCACCGCCACCAGCTGCACCGTCAACTGCACCACCACCACCACCTTCACCACCACGAGCTCCAAGAAAGCGAAACACTTCAGTTGAGTTGCACGAAACACGAACACACATACACCCACGTAGGCACGCACGTAGTGCTACACGTAATGTCACAACATTAACAACAACAATAACGTCGACAATAAAGCCGGCAAAAACAACAACATCAGCAGTGAGGCTGAAAGAAATTGATTCTGTGTGGAGGTCGATTTGAACAATGACGGGCGCAGTACTTTACGCGGTTCGCCCTGTGTTCTTGGCCACATTCAACCAATTTACCAGCCAACCAGTCGTAGTTGATTAGTAGTTAATCGGTCGGAGCTGGTCGGATGGAGAACGACAGAACCGAGGTTACTGAGCGAGTATTACTCGGTAGGCGCCGACGACGACGAATCCGGTAGAAGAATGATGGCAAGTGTCATGTTATTATCATGAAGAATTAGGGTTGCAGGGTAACGGCAGCCGCCATGACAGCGCGCTACTGGTGGCAGCATTTGTCTGTTGTCGTCCTGCTACGTTGTTGGTTTTTTGGTGTTCGAAAAAGTCGAATCGTCTATCTGTCAGCACAGAACCGAATCGTACGGTATGGATATGAGCGACAACACAGCCAACAAATACGCCCATATGCGCACGTCAACTCAGCGTTGTCAGCAGCGACTTTTACTGACGACGTATATATGACGACGACGACGGTGACAATGGCTATTACGTACAATGCGTGCAGTGCACGATAAACGTCCGCATGATGCACAACCGGTCGGCCATATCGAGGCGACGATGATGGCGTTGATGACGGTATTGACGAGGATGACAACAATAGTATTAATAATAAAACGAATACTAATAAGAATAAGAATAATAATAACAATAACAATAATAACGGACAACAACGATTTTCAACTGCTCGTCGACGTCTTGCACACGTCGATTCGGCGGCTCACTCAAAATACTACACACTTGCACTGGCACTTGCTAACACATTGTTGGTTGGTTGATTGATTGTCAATCATTTGTTTAACTGCACAAGATAAGTGCACCTCGAAATGCACAACAATATCGGACTAGCTCAGAGGGGTCGGAAGATGGCGATGATGATATTGATGTTGTAGTGTTTGTTGTTCTAGTTCTTCTGGTTGTTGTTGTTGTTGTTCTAATTATTGCTGCAATTGTTGTTGTTTCCGTTGTTGATGATAATTCGTTTGACAAAGATTTCGTCGCATAAAGTGTGGTTCTCCTCCACCCGTTCGACTATATGATGCAGGCTGCTACTGTGCACACACCAGCAAGTCGCGAGCAGCAGGGAGAGCGCAGATCTCTAGAGAAAAACTGCTGAAAATGCTTTGCTCTGAGAAGCTCTGCTTTGCTTTGCTTTGAGACGCTCGTGTCGTGTCGTCGAGACCGCGACACGAGACGATTTTGTCTGTCTGTGGGTAAAAACAACACGGATACAAATACGACATGTAGCAGGTAGAAGGTAGGAAGCAGCGAACGTAGTAGACAGACGCTCTGGAGACCTGTTAGGTTCGGGCTCTCAGATTTCAAATCACTACTACAGCAACAACAACAACAACTCGAGATACGACACGGCGATACAGCTTATGACACAGCAGATCAGCACGTGACGCTACGCACAACACGTCGATGTGGAAACGCACATCAACTGCCGACGACACGCAGATCAACAACGACCGATCCGATCGATACACGCTGGATATCGAACAAATTGTTGATATTGTTGTTCTTCTTGTTGTTGATGTGTTGTTGTAGTTGTTGATATTGTTGTTCTTCTTGTTGTTGATGTGTTGTTGTAGTTGTTGTTGTTGTTGTTGTTGTTGTTGTTGAAGCTGCTGTTGTTGCTGTTGCTGCTGCTGCTGTTGCGGGTGCATCCAGCAACGGAGGAGTTCGCGTTGGGTTGAGAAGTTACTACGAACAACGTTAAAAAAGCGTTCCGTTATAGTACCGGCCGATAATGTAAAAGTGTTGTGGTTAAAGTTGTCGTTGTCGATGTTGCTGTTGTAGTTGTTGTTGTTTTTCTCTTTCACCGTTAGTTGTATGTCTAGCACACACGTCAGATGTGGTCGTATGTGCAAGTTGTACATCAATCGATGATTTTACATATCTATTTCTCTTCCTCTGTTTCTGATTCTTCTTTTTTCTTCTTCTTCTCCTTTGTTTTCTTATTTCATTGAGCCTTTTACGTGCTCGTTTTGTTTGCGCCCCCCGGCGCTGGTATTTTTTCTGTCTTCTTAAACGTATTCTTTCGTTTTCTTAATCTTCTTGCTCCTCCGCCTTCTCTTCCTACTTACTTTTTCCACAATCCTATTTTTCGTTCGGTGATTTCGTCGTTGATAACGTCTTCACAGAGATCACGCGCGCGTCCTCCCGTACTGCTGTATGGGAGCCGGCTGGCCTGAGCGTTGGGGCGCTGCGACTGACGGAATCAACAGCAACAACAACAACAACAATAACGGAGACAGCGACGATGCCAACAACGGCCACGATGACACTGACAACAATGCCAGCAACCACAATGCCTCCAACAACTATGACAACCACGCCACCATGACACCTCCGCTAGCGAACGTGTCGGGGGTGCGGTGGGGTGGGGTGGCGGGGGTTAGTTAGAAGGAGAAGGAGGAGAAGTGATGAGGCCAGACAAACAGTAATGATCGTGCGATGCTGATGAAGAACGTCTTATCTCCAATGTCATCAGCAGTAGCATCAACAGCAGCACTGGTGCAACCGTAGTTTATCGTAGTAGTAGTTGTAGTTGCAGTTGTTCTAGTAGTAGTAGAAGCAGTTGATAGTTGTAGCGTGTAGTCCAATTAGTAGCCTACAATTCGTCGTCGTTGTCGTTGTAGTAGTTTGTTGTAACAATTGTAATACACGCGGTGTCACAACGACGACGACGACGATGACAAGACTCGGGTGACAGGTGGTCACGTTCCAAATGATTATGATGATGATGACAACGCGAGCGACAACAGCAACAATGTCGGCAAGTCGAAAGAAGAGGATCGAGAAATCGGTAGCGCACAGTAGGGTAAGCGCTAGTTTCACCTACTGGGTCTACCCGTTTTCCGCCGGCTTGCCTGCTTGTCTGCTCTGCCTATACGCCCTTGTCTTTGGCAAGATGTGACGTCGATGCGTCGTTGGTTAGCAGTGGTTAGCGGCGGCGGCGGACGGTGGGTGAAATCGGTGAAACCACTGGAACGCCAACAACGACACCAATAGCAACAATGTCAACCTCAACAAGGATTACACGTATAGTTGGTCGCACGTTCGTTAACAGCACGAAGAAGAAGAAGAAGAAAAGACGATGATGGTGTTGATTATGAAGATGATGATGGCGATGGAGATGATGATGATGAAGAGGAAAAAGACCCAAGCAGGTAGCCTGGTTGTGGCTCCCAATCAAATGAGAACGTGAGAAACAACAACAACAGCAGCCAGGATGACGCGGAGAAGAAGGATACGGCTGGTTACGGCCAGTCAGCTCGACCGACCAACGAAGACGAAAGCGACAATAGAGTCTACGGGGAGACTCTATGGTAATGATGGTGGTGGTTAATTCACTCCTGCCAGAGAAAGAGCGCGCGCACTCGGCTGTCGGTCTGTCTGTCTGTATGTCCGTCCGTCCGTCCGCGCGGAGACACCACTAACTACTTACTACGAGATGGAATCGCGCGAGAACTCGGCTTTGCTTGGTCTCTTGGTTACTATACGGTAGACCACGTCGCAATCGTATTTGCTACAAGACGTATTTGCTTGAAGTCAACGAGACAATTTGCTGCTGTTTGTGCGTGCTTGCTTGCTTGTGTTGACGATCGGTGATCGAATGATGAACTTTCTACGCTGATGACATTGTAGTATCAGACACACCCAGACACACGAAACTCTCCGAGCTCTTTTGCGACGAAACTGGCACAAAACTATTAGGGGTGCTTTTGCCGCGCGATTGGTTCGCGCGTTATCGTGGTCGTAGCAATCGTAGTAGTAGTTGTTGTTGTTCTTATTGTTGTTGTTGTTGTTGTTATGGTGGTTATGATTTGACAGAGTTGTATGGTATGTCCAGCAGAACCGGCAGCGTTGATTTGATGACAACAGCAACAACAACAACACTCATAGCAAGAACACCGTTAGCAGTAGCAGTAACCGTAGTAGGTTAAACACCAGCGAAATGATGACAATAAATTATTTTCATCATCTAATCATTCATCAACACAGCATATCACGCATCGTCGCATCGTTAGCCAGCGGGTGGTGGTTGATTACGCCATGCGACGTTCGAAGACGTTCAACAGGTACAAATATCCAAGTCGAAGAATCAATTGATCAATCATCAGTCAATCAATAAATCAGTCACAAGCTGCATTAGTAGAACACCTTAGTAGCAGCAGCAGCAGCAGCAAAACACCATCTGCAGTGGAGGAAGAAGCAGAAGAACGTGATGATATTGTCCGGCTTGTTTGTTGTATTAACTACTGCTACTACGCACCCGTTGTTGCCACCACAGCCAGCACCACTCAGTATCACTACTGCTACCACTATTACTACAACAGCAGCAGCAGCAGCAAGAAGATGTTCCGGTAGCTAGAACCACGATCCGCGCGCCGGCTCTGAGCTTAGCAACAACAACAACAACAGCAGTAGCAGCTAGTTAGCTAAGTTAGCGGGTAAACTCCTCGTCGTCGTCGTTGTCGTCCACTGTCGTCGATTTTACTGCTGTTGCTGCGGCCGTCGCGCTGTCTGATGAGAGACTATGATGTCGTCGATCCGGCCGTGCATCATACGAGTATGTGTGAGTGTGCATACATTGTTACATGCATGCAGGCATGTGGCGGCATGCGCCACTGACACGATCTGACTCACTCACTCACTCAGGGCGCGCGCCAAATTTAAATTCCGGATGACAACGATGTCGTTGCCTTTGACACTGAGAACGACCACGACAACAACAACAACAATAACAACGACGGCGGGGACGGCGGCAACGACGACAGTAATAGTGATGATGATGATGATAGTGCGAGCAGAAACGTCTGCTTGTTGCGCGCAATTTGTTACACCAGAATCAACAGCGACGACAACAATACGACATCGTTGTCGTCGTCATAGTCCAACCAGCCTACGGAGTGGCACTACCGACCGACCGATCGAACGAGCATTCGTTCACGACTGACAGACTCAGCGCGGCGCAGAGCAGCACTCACACACATATAGTAGAAGAAGAAACATTATGATGAGCCGGCCGGCGCGAGTCGTCCGTCCGCCGTCACCCGCACCCTCTGCCCGCCGCTGCCGCTGACGCCGCCGCAGCAGCAGCAGACGCCGCCGCTGCTACCGCCGCCGCCGCTCCTCACTCTACTCTACTACTACGACTAGTACTACAGAAACAGCGGCGGCGGCGGCGGCGGCGGAGGCTTCAGCGGCAGCGGTGACGGCCGCAGCTTCAGCGGCGGCGGCGGCGATTTCAGCGGCGGCGGCGATTTTAGCGGCGGCGGCGGTCGTTTCAGCGCGGCGGCCACTGTTCAAGGCGCTCCTCCTGTTTGTAGTATTGGTGGTAGTGGTAGTGGTTGGTGGTAGTGATCGACCGCCGTGGAGTGTCTTGTTGTGGTGGTGAATTGATGATGGGTGAATTGATGAATAGATACCCAGCAGCAGCGGCAGCGGCGGAAAGAACCACGCGGCGGCGGCGGACGGATTGACTGCTGCTGGCGGCTGGCTGAATAGATGGTAGACACTGCTACCTTCGTCTTGGTCGTGGCTTGTGGTGGTGGTGGTGGAGATGGTGGTGGTGGTGGTGGTAATGGGTTGTAGGTTGTGGGTTGGTAGAGATGGATGGATTGATGATGGTGCGCGGTGCAACACGACCGACCGAACGGTGAGCTTGCTCCGGAGAGGGCAAGCGAAAGATTCGAGACAAGAAGATAGACGAGAAAGCCGGGCGAAGGGCGAGATGGTGCGAGAGAGAGAAAGAAGTACAGAAGAGCGCGGAAAAGACCGATCAAAAACAAGAGCAACGACAACGACGTGAAAGAAAACGACGAGACAGAGAGTTTGTAATAAACTGATGAAAAGGTAGACAATAACAAACAGACCGAGGTCGAGAGACGATCCAGAGAGAGAGAGAGAGACAAATGTTGCGAGAGAAAGAACAAAAGAGACTGGGAAAAGCAGACACACACACACAGAGAGAGAGAGAGAGAGAGGAATAAGCCCAGAAGAAACAGCGGCGAGACAATGCCAGAAAGAAAGACTACGACAGAGACTAGACAGGCGGATTGAAAGAGCGAGCGGTTGAGATCGAATAGAGAGAAAGAAGAAACATAAAGAGAACAGAAAGAGAAATGTGAGGGAAATAAAAGATTCTCTGCTTCAGCAACAGCAGCAGCGGCGGGTCGACGGAAAGGGTCGGTCGCCAACCAGCCGATGGATGAGCACACAATCCTGAGCGAGCAGGCAGCAGTACTCGCTTGATGTATCATGGTCTTCGTCGGTACCGTTGTTGTACTGTCGTCGTTGTCATCATCATCATCATCACCACCACCACCACCACCTCCATCACCATCATCATCACTGTCGTCATCATCATCATCATCTTCTTCTGCTTCTTCCACCACCTCCTTCTAGTCCTCATTGGATGACACTCACAATACTTACGCATCGGTTCGCAGTACTTGTCATCGGTACGTCAGTACGTACCACAGTCACTCACCCCACCAAAACAATACATGTAGCATCACCACCAACAGACACCAACCAGCATTTCCTCCAGACAGCCAGACAGACAGGCAAAGTCAATCGCCGGCGGGGTGGTCGCAGTTAGTTCGTTGGTGCAGAAACGAGAAAGTCAGCGAACGGCAGGTAGAGTGGCGCGCGGCCATGCTTCTGCCACACAAGGACTGTTGGGAAAACCCTATGCCGGATGGAGGAATGCCGGATAGCTTAACATGTCCGGCCCTCGGTGCATTGAAGATATATCTCAAGTTAAATTTCAAGCTCGTAAGGGATGGAGGATGATCTAGAATTAAAAACAAACTCCTTAAAAAATGTGTTAATTCTAGGTAAAGAATTGCCGTTGTCAATAGAATAGATCGAACGAGATGAAGAAATAAATGAGCGAGAATTGGAGAGGGATAGTGTGCGTGTGTGAGAGAGAGGGAAACGTGAGATAAAAGAAAATAGGAAAGGAGAAAGAACAAAGCACAATTAAAATAACGATTGGAAAAGTAGAGTAAACGAAGAATCTTCTGTAGCGCCGGCAGCGCTTTCAGTACCAATGAGCCCTGCACGGATCTACTCTGCTCTTCTGCTAGTGTTAAACTGTTCTCGGGCTGGCTAACCTTCAGCCAACTTCATTTAACGTCCACGGGACTGCTTTAGCATTGCTTCGTGAGACGGAGCCCATAAATGTACCATGTGCAATGGTGGGACTCGAACCCGTGCTGCTGCTGCTGCACCAATGTGTCTCCTCCGGTCGCGAGGCGCACGTTAATGCACCACCACGCCATCACCGGGCTCGATTGCTGGTGTTGATGGTGGTAATAGTACAGCCACTCTCGTCATAGCAATCTGCTAACTGAAACAACAACAACAGAAGCTGAAGCAATCCGTGAGCTAGACGACTCCAGTGTCGCCGCAGCTAAACCTATTCAAGAGGCACTTAGTGTACTCGAGGTCATAGTTAGTAGCCGTATGGTTGAGTCATGCTGCTTGTTCATTGTAGATAAATGATCATAAAGCATGCATCGCTGCTGTTGCTGCTGAAGATCAGCGGTCATGGTCCCGTCACTAGGGCCGTTGGGGAAACTCTGGATATTTCATGTAATGGCCGGCCCTTGTACGCGTGCGGGAGTACCTCATTGAAGATATACCTCATGGTCATGCAGGGGGAACACGGAGGATTGTACGCTCGAGCACCAGAGAAGTTTGGAGAATGTACACACGAGACTGTGTGAAAAGTTGGGGAAATTATCGAATATCTAATTTGGATCATTTCGAAATTTATCGAAATTAGATATTTTTGTGCCACTTTGCAGTACATGCAAAACGGAAGACCGTAGCACAACGACGGGCAAAGAAACTGATACAAAAAAAAAACTCTGCAAATAATCTCTTTCTTTGCAGAGCATAGAGAAAATCTATGAAGGATCTCTTCCCTTGCAGAACATAGAAAAAATCTGCAAAGGATCTCTTTCTTGGCGGAACATAGAACATTTCTGCAAAGGATCTCTTTCTACCGCTCTGATGTGTCTAACCTGCCTGGCGAATTCGTCCTTTGAGTAACACCTCACGTGCGGTTTTTTTTGTTTTTGAAGTTGTTCGTTCCCGAAGTCGAGCAGGCTTCACACAAAATGAGCTTACCATACTGCTTCACAACAACGCCAGGCCCATGTTGCACAAGTCGTCAAAACCCACTACACAAAATGAGCAAGAGCAGCGAGATTTGCTCAGCACACACTAATTTGAGGAGCACTGACTGTGAGGGCGAAGGAGGGGCATTCGTCAATCATAACGACAAATGGTCATGGTGGCTGACATGTTACCAACAGGTCTGTTTTTCTATGCATATTATCATAATCATTCTAGGATAACTACCTCGTCGTTGTCCTCACGTTCAGCTTATCTGGCCGCACAACACGGCTACAGGTATACGACCCGAAATGTTTTATTTAATAAAGATTAACTAGATAGAAGAACTAACTTAACTAGATAGTAGAATGCATAATGCACACCGGGCGTCATTGCTAGAGCCACAGTATTAGTTTGGGACTCGACTCGATCGCCTGTAGTAGTGGACGAACGTGGCATTCTGTGAGTGCTCCGAGACCGAAAGAGTGATAGCGGAAGCCTGACTGACGTCTCCTTGCAGCAAACGGTACCACTACCTCCCGACACCTACCTCTGGTCAGCACCTGAGTTCCAGACGACTCATCCGCGGCAGCAACAACTCCTCGAGTCAGAAATACTGGTGGTTCAATATGCTACACATGATCATCTGGCATCATCGTGTAGGTGAGCCGTGGGTTACCTTTGCAAATTTCCGTAGACGAAGGCCAGTGCCAAAGCGATAGGGTGTGCCCAAGCTGGTCGATATTGGGTTCGCTTTGGAAGCCAGAAAAGACAACGACGACAACAGCCATAACAACAAAATGAAACGACCACGACGACGACGAAAACAACGACAACAACAAGACAGAGAACAGAATTACACAATGTCAGTGAGATAGGCTCGGTGTATAAAGCATATATATATATATATGTATATATATATATATATATATATATATATATATATATATATATTTTTTTTTTTACTTTTGTGCCTACAAACTTGTTTAGTATCTTATATAAATTCTTCTGTATAAATTGCACATACTGCGCACAGTGTAAAACGTTTAAACACAGTGTAAAATGCTTACCCCGTTAGTCTGGATTCACAATTAGTTTAACACTTAATAAAATACTATTTGCTGGTGCTTTATTATAAAGAGAACTCTTTAATTCATTACTTTTCTTGACGCCTTCGAACGTTTCATGTGACACGGCCTTATTAGCAGGCCTATGGCGGAATGCATTTAAATCGTCTATTAGGTTGTGCAATAAGTTCATTGCGTTTCATGTTTATTTTATTTTACAACGATGTATTTTTTTAAATAACATGCGTTTGAAATAGCTCTTCCTGCTCTACAAAACGGTGTTATCTGTTTTTTGAATACTTTAATAATTATTATTGTTGAAGCTTAGAAAGACTCAGGAGGCGCTAAAATCGGCATCCTCGATCTTTTCTCTTCTTTGCTTTTCATCGAGGTCAAAAAGCTGCCGAAACCGCTCGGGACAATCGCGAAGTGTACGGAGAAGGTGTCTTAGCCAGGACTACGGCACGAAAATGGTTTAAGAAGTTCAAGAAGGCGATTTTGACCTGTACGATATGCCTCGCCGCAGAAGATCTTCCGAATTCGACGAAGAACGTCTCAAGACACTTTTGAACGAGGACGGTTGCCAAACGACTCGTGAACGGGCTGAAAATGGATTGCAGTGCGTTGACAACTTCCAACCACCTTCAAAAATTAGTTTTACTAAAAAAAAACTTGGATCTTGGGTGGCCTACGATTTCAGCGAAGAAAACAAAGAAAAATGCTATTAAATTGCAGTTCCACATCTCGCCCGCCACCCGACCAATCAACGCGGTATCGCGGTTCGACCCGCGAAGAGCAACACGCGTTATTAACAACGTTTTCTGTACCGAATTATATGCTGTACAAAACAGCAGATGAAGATGATGCCCATACGTCGTTATGAAGCAAAGAAAGATGTGGGTGGCTTCAGAAGATACGCCGAAGCCGAAAATCAAGCAGGATCTCCACCCAAAGAAGGCTTAATCGACAAAGCCAAACCATACTGCTTCACGGCAACGCCCGGTCCTATAATGCACAAGTCGTCAAAACCGCACTCCAAGAGCTCGAGTGGGAGGTTTTTCAGCACCCCCGAACTTTCTGGTTCTTGCGCCAACCGATTATCACATTTTCGGCTCCATGTCAAATCATATAAGACGGACGTAACCTTCGACGACGAAATTGACCTCAAAAACTGGCTCAACAACTTCTTTGACACCAGACTGGGCGATTTCTGACGGAACGGAATCAACAAATTAGTCGAGAGGTGCGAGGAGATCGTGTACAGCAACGATAGAGAATCCATTATTGAATAAGTTATTGTTGTAATTCTTTTTTTTGTTCAAATAAAACTTTTTGGTAAAAACGCTAGTACAACCTAATAATTGCTCCATCTTACGTCTGATTGATTGAACATTGTTTTCCAACTCGGATAGAGTAGTGAACGCTGTGTATTTATCTATTGTCAGATTTTTTTTCGCCATTGCCGCACTGCCGGACATCACAGGATTTTTGTTATACAGAGCGGCTTCTCGTTCGCTCGAACTGAGGGTACACCTCATATACATTGTAAAAGTTTTCTCAAAACGCTCGGAATTTGTCTTGATTAAAATTGATTCACAAAGTTATGTTCAGACTAAGCCATTCAAAGAATCTGTTTGTATGCTCTATATGATTGCTATTTTCATTGGTGCGTTATATTTAGGAGCCGTATGCATTATACTGTTTTTTGTCTTTAGAGAATGGAAAATGCATTACACTGCCTACACAGCATCTGTCATCTATATAAAACAACATTTTCTTTTCTGTTAAGATGTTAGTATATATGAAGCATTGTAGCATTGATAATCGTCACTTAGATTATTATTATGATTACAAATTGGCGATTCAATTCGGGTAAAATTCGATTCCGACCCGACGCCAAATGTTGAGACCTTATTCCGTCCGCAATCTGGTAGTTCCAAGTAAAAATACATTATTAGTTTACTCTAAACAAAAACGTTTTGTCGCTGTCTTGAAGCTTTGATAGCCAACAATAAACGCGCAAATGTTACGCTGGCAGTTCCAGCCATGGAATGCGCCGTAGTAAACAGTCCTAAACCGTAAAGTGTCAGATACGGTGGAAAACTAACTAACCATCTAGATGCAGTAAATAAGTTGCTTGGTTGGAAGCAAAGACACTAGATGATATGCCGTTAGGCATGCACTATAACAGAAAAAAATATGAATTTTTCAATGCAGAATGTGCCACGATTGCGATAAACTAACATGAATTACTGCGCAAAGTCCGGTCACGTATAAAAAAAAACATATTCATTTATTCAAAACGTATAAACGCTGAATGTATTAAAATGTTGGAATTATTTTAACTCGCGTTCTTTCGCACCCGACATTGGATATGGTTAAATATAATAAATAGGTGAATATATATATATCTATATATATATATATATATATAATTTAGTTACTTTACACCTCACAGCATTTGAGTGGGATTAGGCAGGCGAGCTCTAAACGTAGCGTCTTATTACGCATTGCACTTTGTCATTCTAGGATGCGTCATATAACCGCCAAAATTCGATCAGTTCAACTGAAAGCTTTACTAAACGTTCGTCACCACGTTGGAACGTTCAGCTGCCGCGTTAGCCCAAAGCCGCATGCCTATAAATCAGCTCACACACGCAAGATATCTCAAGATCTATCTAGATGATGCCAGCACTCTAAATTCGCAAACTAACAGACATATTTCTTAGTCATTTGTTAGCAAAGTGGCCTCACAATCTTTCCAACAGTCTGTCGCAGTCTTGTTAAAATGAGACGCGAAAACTAGAACTGGCATTGGCAAATACTAGAACTTTTTAAAGCGGCGATTGTTTCTAGTCTATGACCACGTCTAACAGTAGGCGTAAATAGTAGGCGAACAGTTCGCGCTGTGTGGCCATTGTTCTTCGTTGGTTGATGCGATTTTTTTAGAGTCGACTTTGCCTACGCTATTAATCTGCGTCCGTAGCTAATAATACGACACAATGTGTCTCACTTCTATGCTATCTAACTATAAGTCCGTCCTAAGAAAGCCTATCGGCCTTTCCAGTCGATTATTAACTTATACAAATTAGCTGAGAATAATAATAACAATAATAATAACAATAACAATGACAAATAATAATAATAATAAATATTATTTTTATTATTATTATTGACTAAATAGCATCGAAAGAAGCTCTTTGTGGTCACAGCGGAGCCAAGATTGACCACGTTACTCCGATAGAGGGTCTCACTGGAACTACAGAGAAGCAACGTCAAGATGATGTTGAGTGTTCACCGACATTCTAGGACAAAATAAGTATAGGAATGAAATGAATTTTTTTACGTTGTGATTTTGTGGTGGCTGTCCCGGCATACGCTTGCAAAATGCACGATTGTGAGAAACATTACATCAATTAAAAAACCAAACATACCGGCGCATTAGGGAGACAATTCTACGATGCCTGAAATATAGAACAGGAACTATTGTGTTATTAAGAAGAGTTTTAAATATTATATTATTATACCTATATTACACATGTTCGAAGTTTACACCCACGTTCTCAAAATTTGTTCATTACACGTGCACAGCCAATACGTTGAGATGAATACGTTGAAATTGGTAGAGCTGACATCAATGGTTCCAAAGTAGTTTAAATCCCCAGATAAAATATTCGTTGTGGTATCCGGACGACGTAACACTAGTTGGACCAGCCGATGTATTGGCGTCGTAGCCGATCTATGGACATACGCCAAATCGAGGCTTTCTAACAGCAATGAGGTCTATGCACTACCTACATGCAAAATTATCGCTTAAGAGGAGGGCCTTACGATACAAAAACTACTGCAGTAGACGATATTCCAAGGATTTTGCCTGTGGCAAAGCAGCTGGACAACGAGAACATGTATCTACCGCGATCCCCAATAAGCGGGATAGAATTCATTGAGCCTTAGCTAACGCTCTGACAAAATTTCTTTGAAAAGGAGCTGAGATGAGACTATACCTCAAAGCAATGCATTTCCCGACGACACTGTGCTTCTGGAAATGTATCCTAGAGCCGCCACGACGATGAGCTATATACTTCGAAGCGTAGCTACCGAATTATATCTGAGTGAATTACAAGCATATTAAAAAATCCCAACAATTGCCCAACAATAATATATAAAAAAATTATCAAAAAGACCAAAGAAGTTTAGGGTCGGCGTTTGGCTTGACACCGGCCATTTGAAGGAACACCTGAGCGTAAATTAGATAGATATATGAGCGCGTAATCATAAATGTTTTTAACAATTTACCGCCGAGTCGTGAAAAATGTCCGATTTTTCGGGCCTTTGGTCGAGGGTGAATTAAAGCTGTACTATCTGGGATACTATTCGCAATAAGGGTGGAAGCCCCAATATGTGAACCCTTCCCTTGCAGGACATGCACAAATAAGGTTAACACCGACGTCCTGCATTCACTTAGTTGGCCGAAAAATGCACACAGAGTTAAAGGAAAATTTGCCCAAATGAGCCCTTAGGAGAGCAAGAACCCCTGTAGCACTGAGGAGCTTAGGCCTAAACACTCTCTCCGTAGCCACATTAGGAGATTCATTTAGGAGCATAAAGAAGCGATGCAAACCCCTGCGATAGACGAACATATACGCGTGGCAGACCCCCTGATATTGGATGCAGTGCGGTCATTCGCACACCAAGGTTAGTACAGAAGAAAAGTTGTTATGCCGGGCTGAAACCTTTTAGCGTGAGCTTATACTGGACTTACTTTGGGCTTTTTCCAGCAGAAGAATATACCAAGCTCAACCTGATTTAACAATCAAGGAATAATTAAGTATTCTGCCAGGAATCGATCCTATGAATGTCGACGGAAACAGTATTTTTTTAAACGAGGTTTATTCTTTCAAACCGCCACTGCTAAGAACTAATGAAGAAAGACATATAAAATAGTTCAATTATTTCGATTAAACTACAGCGAGCCTTAATCTGCCCTACTGTCCCTAGTGCAATAACTGTCCCCTTCCTTTGTAAAATACAGTATGTTTTACTTGCAGTGTTGCCGTTTATTTGCGACTACCGGTGAGTTTTTGGCCTAATTTGAACGTTGCGCGTTGGGCGACCAGATAGATGGAGCGGAATATGAGAAGCTACACTATATGCTGCCTCTACGATAAATCAACAGAATATTTATGTTAAAGGCTATCTAATGTTTATATTCCGTGCAGTGAATCTTTTTGATGACGAAATAGTGATAAAATATAATATAAAAATAGTGATGATTAGTTCAATACTAACTGAAATAGTTAGTGGACAATTGGACATTACGACCAATATATATATATATATATATATATATATATATCTTCGAATTAGAAGTGGTATGTAGACAGTGTATAAGTATTGTCAAATTGTTTGTGAACATGGCTACACAAAGCATGATAGGTCTGCGTCGTTTCTACGAATTCTGCGCGTGAGAACCGCCTTGGACAAGTTACGTTCTAACGACGCTACATAGTGGCTAGTATTCTACAAGTGAAATTGTATTTTCACAAATAAAAACAATTTCTATTCATCGTTCGGGTCGTTAGCGCAACGGGTGGCAAAAAAACATTAACAGCAACTGTAAATAATGAGAATTCCTCATGGCAAAAAATAAAATTATAACAAAAATAAGATGAAGCAACGGTTAGTCATATATGCTATATTTAGTGAGCGACTACATATAGAAAATTATGATGCTCACACTTAACAGCTCTAACCTTCAGACTCTGAATTGAAACTGCCGATAGCAACATTCAATTTAAGTGAAACTAAAACTGTGATCCGCATGATTATTAAATAGCTATCAGCGTCCAATAATGAAGACCATAACAAAGCAAAAATAGGCGTCTTTTACTGTAACATCATACGTTGAAAAATAGCCATATGTTTGTAGGCTCGTCTCCGAGAAAATAACTGACTAACAGACGGCCTAGATTATTAGGGAGCGTTATAAGTCTAACAAACTTCAAGGCGGCATGACAAAGTCCTGAACTTTATGATCTTGTCCCAATGCGTCAGGTGTTTTGCTTCGATTGAACAGGATTCTAGCCCTGCGTGGTCCTACCATACCTCGCGAGGCCTATTCTGTTTTCATAGCTTGCAATTCATAAAACTTCTACCGCAGTTTAGGCGCGACAGTTTACTGAACCCCGTTTCAATTCTTGATCATATACGTAAATATTGTGTTTCTCCAATTTGTCTTGTGTGCAATATATCCTCTAGGTGAGCATTCAGATATCTAATATCAGATAGAGTTTATCTCTTTATAATCCATTTCTTCTTCCTTAAGGGGATAGGTTTGGAATACAAGGTTTAGTGAGTAGCTTAGTAAGTTGCTGATACCTCACACTACGCGGCCCCAGCAATGGTCGGATATTCATGAAAATGTTTCTGCGTTGCTCATACAAAACAGCAATATTCAACAGACTTACTCAGGTATTCCATCATGCAGAAAAAATAGCTCGAGATTGGCATACTTTAAAGTACAATGGATCGGCGAGCTTAACTTTAGAAGATGGCACTTAGTCGCCGGGTTTGCAGTACACGGACTTTATTGAAAGATATGCGTACAAGGAAAATGATGTGAAGTCTCTTCGAAGTGCAAGCGCAAACTCCGTGGCCGTTCCTGTAATACGTGCCGCTTGCAGTATTGTCTAAAGGCACTATCGTTAATTGGGTGGTAGTATGAACAGCTGATAATAAATCACATATATATATATATATAGTACACATGTACAGTAGTTACACAAATGCCTTGAGGCAGGTTCGGCGGGCTAACATTGTTCAACATTTTGTGATATTAGATTGAATGACTTAAGGAGGCACTCCTCAGGGACCCCCAAAACTGTCGCACACGCAGAGAGCACAGCGTGTTCGCCACCCCCCTCTCCCTAGTTGCAATAAAGGTGTGTTCTCTTCGATTCTATTCTACTACACTGTAAAAGATAGTTCGATAGCTCTCACTAGTAACCCTGACCGTTTGTCTCCGGCGGCTAGTTTAGACGCTCGCTTTATATTGTCATATCGCCATATGATCTGCCCAGCGTTCCAGCTTAGATCAGTATATAACATGCCAAAGAACAGTTATTTCAGTGATATCGTCCTGAAACGATTGATTGAGTAATACCAAAACAACAACAACACATTATTATTAGCATTATTGTAATTGTACTATTGATACTACAAACAGAGAAAGACTTCTATCTGCAGTGCCATCGGTAAGCATAATCTTGGGGGGGAGGAGGAAGAGTTGAGGAAGGCCAGAGATCAACTTTTCAGGTTGGCCATAAACTCTGATTGATCGACTCTGTTTTCCGAGAATAATTAATGATTGTTATGACGAGCAGGAGACGATACACTTCCTAGCTACATTCTTGTGTGATATTTGCTTCTTTGTACAGGTTTGGCGGGCTTTGAACTGCTTTTCCGTCTGTCTACACGCTTGTTTCGCGTGTGGGCGTTTTTCTTTCTTTTTCTTTCTTTCTCTCTCTCTCTCTCTCTCTCTATATATATATATATATATATATATATATATATGTGTGTCAAGAGAGAGAGAGTCGATATCTACTTACTCCAATTTTCCCATATATTCTGCTGTGTGTATTTCCAGCCTCCTTTTTACTCTTAATGCATTTCTTCATTCGAGAATGTCTATGATCGGCAAACAGCGGAAACAATGTATAAAGAAAAAACTGCAAGCCTAGGTGGGCAGACGTGGTTATCTATCTTCGACTATTATAACGCTCTTTTTTGCTCCCTCTCCTTATCTCCGATTGTCTCTCTCTCTCTCTCTCGCCGTTGTCTCAGACAGCCAGGCAAACACACCCATAGGACCAGACAATCTTTTTTTTCCGTTTTGCTCTCACGGTAATTTCTATTCGCTCTTCCTATATTTCTACTAACCGTTGGCCCACGCTGTTTTCAGGCCACTCATAGCAAAGATTGATTGATCTTTGTCTTCATTGTTGTTATTTATTACTGTTGCTTGTTGTTTACAGGGCACTCAGATCAAAGATTGATTGATCATTGTTGTTGTTGTTGGTGTTATTGCTGTTGCTACTGGTGTTGTTGTTATTGCTGTTGCTACTGGTGTTGTTGTTGTTATTGCTGTTGCTGCTGCTGGTGTTGTTGTTGTTGTTGTTATTGCTGTTGCTACTGGTGTTGTTGTTGTTATTGCTGTTGCTACTGGTGTTGTTGTTATTGTTGTTGTTGTTGTTTGTTGCTGGTGATGTTGTATTGGCCGTGTATTCGACTTTGCTACCAGCGCGTGCGTTCTAGTAGCAGCGTCTCGTTCGCATCTCGTCTTGTTACGAAACCTAAGCGTATCTCGTGTTCAATGAATGGTGTGACGAGGGCCGTCGTGCGTCGGACACCGATGAACCGCGGCTGGCTGCACCTTACGCCGCCTTACGGCTGTCTTCTTGCCGTCTTGGCCGTCCCGATGGCGGCAACCCAAAGCACGACATGGCGGTGCTGGCTGATGATATAGTACATGTCGATAATGGGCTCAACGAGTGACCGACGAATGAGATTATTCTAGGAGCTGTGGTCGTACTACTTACTAGTGGTAACCGCGTAGCAATCGTGCCAGCTACGACATTAATCACACAGAGTATATGCTCGCGGTTTTCCTATCTAGCCGTGACTTTCTCTCTCTCTCGGTAGGTCTGATATCGGTCGGCCGGTGGTTCAAAGACGGCCATGATAGAAGAAGCTCTAAGGATTACGGTTGGTAGTTTTACGTTTGTTAGGTTAAAGGACGGCCGAATTATGACGATGATGATGATGGTGCTGCTGCTGTTGCTGTTGCGGGTGCTGTTATTATAACCGATATTTGCTGTTTAGGCTTTTCGTCTGCCAGCAACTGTAACACTACTAATCGCGCTAATGATACAATAAATAGTAAATATTGACAAGATTGCAATTACTCATACGTCAGCCGGAAAGGGCGCGGACGGGGAAGTGCTTTTCGCAAACCTACAAATCTGTACGACCTAAACAGGCAACAATGATAATACCAATAATCATTTTTTCCACGTGGTTTTGTTGGCCGGAGGTGTCTTTATTTCAGGTTTAAGTGAGGTTCTCTCATCAAATAATAATAATAATAATTTGGCCAGCTGGCGGAGACGCTAGTTGACCCGAGTGCTCACCACCGGCTGTACATAGCTAAGCAGATGGCAGAGTCACTGGTCAAACTGAGATTGGATCCAGGCCCTTGGGAAAAACATACAACGCAGAGAGTGCTCGACAACTACAGATGCAAAGTCATAGCTCGTGAGATCATCGAAAGCCTTGAGTCTCCCACAGAGAAAGCGGTCTTCTTGGCCGCACGAGACACCTTCAGTGGCGGATTTCTCAGGGCTCTCCCGTCACCGCAGCTCGGCGCTACGCTGGACAACATCTCATTCCGCATGGTGTCGGCCCTAAGAATCGGCGGGCCGATATGCGAACCACACATTTGTAAGCGGTTTCATCTCGACTGAAAGGTGCCAGAGCGTGGCTCGACGTGTTTCCGTCCGAGCTCGTCGGCAATAAGCTGACCAATGACCAATTCCGCGTCGCCAGTGTCCGTATACTTGGTATTGCCTTGTTTAAGAAAGACGGAGAGGGAGGGAGGCGGGGGAATGTCAATGTGGTGGGACGGTAGATGAGCGCGGTCTGTTCCTGCCTAGTTGCACTAAGCTGCCCAGGCTCACGCAGAGCGGCCGGGACGCCATCAAGGACCTCCTCGGGCGCGCTTTCAGACAAGCCGGCTACCGCGTTACACTGGAGCCCGGTGGACTGCAAAGGGACAACAGGCGTCGACCGGGTGGCCTTACCAGCAGGGGCTAGACAGAACCGAAATCGGCCGCTGGCGGGAGGACGTCACTGTCAGCGACACGTACTTTCACCGCACAAACGACGGCGACCTATAGACGCGCATCCTCCTCCTGAACCCCTCGTACTGTAACGGCGTTTGGGCCAAGGATGCGCTCAAATTGACAACAGAGCTCAGATTAGCCCCTTTCCTCTGACAGAGGTTGCCGTTAGAACTTCAGAAGAACAACGTTAAGGTCATGTCGAGTGGTTACCAAAACTCAAACAGTAAAACGAATACAAACAATTTGTAAATATTATATAATTATTGTGTTTGTGATACCTCTACATACTACTACTACTACTACTAACAATAATAATAATAAATGTTTGTTAAAATATGTGTTTTTTGTGTAGTAGCAGATCCAGTAGCAGAAAAAAGGTACATACAACAAATATATCTCTATATATATCATACTATTGTAAAATGTATCCAATCTGGTGTGGAAATAAATTATGTAATATATATAGAAAATATTGTGATGATTTATTAATCATTTGCAATACGTTTGCACACTCGGCAGTGTTCGCATTTATATATATATATATATATATATATATATATATATATATATAAATGCGAACACTGCAATATATAACAATGCGAACACATATATATATATATATATATATATAAACGTATTGTAAATGATTAACAAATTTACAAACACATGTATCACAGGCTTCATGGCAAGCGTCTTTCTGGCATCGGAGGTGGTGAAAACCGTGTACAGCAAACGGACGGTTATGTGCCTGTTTGTCCTGCCCGAGCCCTTCCATTCTGACCTAACCATTACATCTGTCATATAAAATTGTGGGTCGACGTCTCTGCCATCTTTTCGTCATATCGCTGTATGAACTCGCTGTATGTGTGAGAGTGTCTGGAAGCTCAAACTGTTTCTTTTATATCTGTTCTACGAATAGTGGAGCATCGTACAGCAAATACGTGAGGCGGTTGTATGCTGACGTATGTAACCCCGGTGGTACCCTTTTCAAAAAAGACGGTTTCACCCAATCGAGTGCACTGAAGTTTACATATTTATGTATGTATATGATACATACATGTATATACCGAACATAAATGAAAGAAAGAGAGAAAGGAGGCGAGAAAGATTGATTTGCACGTAGACGACTATGTTTAGTGAAAGAGAGAGAGAGAGAGAGAGAGAGAGCTGCTTTAGCTGTGAGCCAGTTGTCGGCAACTTGATGATTAGTTGTCGTTGTCGTCATCGTCTCTAACGTAGTTTGGTTCGCGTTCATTTTAGTTCGTTTGTTCGTCTGTCGTTCATACTTGCTACCACTTTGGCTAGGCTATTCAATCGTTTCGTTTCTCTCGTGCGCGAACGGCTTGAACGAACAATCAATCAATCAGTCAGTTAGTCAATCAATCAGCTTGTCGTCCAATCATCTATTCTTTCAGTCAGTGATAGTTGTTGGTTAGGCGATTGCGATCATGAATATGATGATGATGATGTTGAGTCGACTGCGGTGGCGATAGTGGAGATGATGGTGATGATTATGATGACGATACACCGATGATGATGATGATGAAGGTGATGAGCACGTTAAGACGGCTCGTGTTGCCGTCCGTCGCCCCGTTTCGACCATTGTTAGTGGTGTAGCTAGGTCGTACAGCCGCGTGCGGGCGGCTGATGGCTCATGGCCGATGGCCGATGACCGGCCAGGCTCTGCTCGTGTTGGTTGGTTAGTGTGCTGTCTGTCTGGTTGGCTGACTGGCTGGTTTCGATTGCTCGAACCACGACTGAGTCAGTGAATGAGTGAGTGAGTAAGTGACTAAGTCAGTGAGACGGCTGCTGGGCGGTGGTTAAGCGGCTGGGCGGTAGTGTTCTTTCTACAGCTCGTGCCCTGCTTGTGGCTTCGTAAGCGAAGAAAACACGGCCGCTGCCGCCGACAACAACGACGACGATCGTGATGATGATGACAACAACAAAAACAACAAAAATCAAAGCAGCAGCAGCAGCAACAACAACAACAACAATCAAAGCACCAACAACAACAACAACAACAACAATAATCAAAGCAGCAACAACAACAACGCCAGCGCGCACAACCATGTTTAACCGCAACCGGCAGTGGTAGCCCCAGCAGCAGCAGCAGCCAAAAAAAGCAAAGATACCACACCAAAAGAAGCGGCAGCCGCCGGCGGTATAAACCCCTTTTTTGTGGCTTGCTGTTGTTGTTGTTATTGTTGTTGTTGCGGCTGTTGTTGGTGTAGTTGCTGCTCTCTCTCTCTCTCTCTCTCTCTTGTTGTTGTTTGTATCGCCCTCGGCGGTAACCGCGGCCGGTCGCCATTGTTCCGCCACTGCAGCAGCTACAGTGCGAGAGCTCCATCCAGAACACAAGACAACCTCGGTGCTGCCGAGGTAGCGGAGGACGAAGCCCGGAACTTCAGACTTCGGATCGCACAAAAAACAACGACAGCAGCAACTAACCGATGATCAGCAGCAGCCGCAACAGACAACTAAGCACTAGTTAAACACTAGCTGTAGCCCTGGCTGTCTGGTACGCCCAAATGTGTTTTGAATAAATTATTTTATATATATATATTATATTATATTATATTATATTATATTATATTATATTATATTATATTATATATATATTATATATATATATCCTTCGATGGTCGGTGCAGGTGCGGACCGAGCAGGTCATGCTTCCAGGTTAGCTGAGGCTAACAAATGCAGGAAATATTCTAGTGTGGATTATCCGCACGAATTTTGTCCGTTGGCGTTCGAGACGATGGGAACTGCAGGCCCCCTTACGCTCAAACTGATTCAACGCGTAGGCAGAAGCCTTAATCTTTCAACAGGAGACTCGAGAGCATCCGAATTCTTGCGTCAGAGGCTGTCGCTTGACATCCAACGAGGAAATGCAGCGTCTGTTCGGGGCACATTGCTGAACTGGGCTAACCCTGGGTTAGAGAACCCGTAATCACACGTTCGCACGGAGACAATTGTCCACTCCAAAGTGCTAACATAACGAACTTATATAAATAATAAAATCGTCTATTTAAATATATATATATTTAATTTATAAATTATATATATATATATATATATATATGCTTCGTATCAGGCATTAACGCCAGTGACCCGGACGCATGTTTTCCAG
Organism: Dermanyssus gallinae; assembly: GCA_003439945.1. Classification (NCBI taxonomy): domain Eukaryota; kingdom Metazoa; phylum Arthropoda; class Arachnida; order Mesostigmata; family Dermanyssidae; genus Dermanyssus; species Dermanyssus gallinae. The sequence continues at coordinate 698,980 of QVRM01006816.1, forward strand.
CGACGGTTGTATTACGCAAAATTTGGTACACATACCGAACGAGACCACAAAGAAGATTATTTATTTGCATTAAGATTCCTATTACCGTAACGTAGCAAACAGCGACATAAGTACGACACGCATAACAACAGAGTTCATTTAACAGTGCTTGGTGATTTCTAAGCCAGCAATCACCACAACAACAACAACAACATTAAAAATGATAGAGATATGAACAATCACAGCAGCAGCAGCAAAACCCGACAACAACAACAACAACAACAACAACAACAGCGAACTACGATAGAAAGTAGCAAAAAGTAACGGGGTGTAAAATCATCCGCAAAAAACATCTTCATCTCCTCTGAGAGAGAGAGAGAGAACAAAAAAGCAGGCCGTCATCACCTGTCTGGCTACCTATTGGGGGATGGCAGTTTCAGTAGCCCGCCGGCCGCCAGGCTGCAATGCGATGCGACCGCCGCTCGAATCAAAGGCGGGCGCTGCTGCTGTTGTTGTTCTAACAAGGCGGTTATTGATTTAGCGGCGGCCGGTTATCCTGACCGGTCTGTGTGATGTGACAGGCGTTGAAATACAATCTAGCGGAGCCGACGTACAAATCATGCCATTCTTCTGAGGTCACCATCATAGTCGTGTCGCCGTCGTGAGCCTCGCCGCTGACTTCAGCACTTCAGACGGGTGGTTGGGCAGGGGGGGATCATCATCAGCAGCAGCATCATCTGACATGATAGGTAGTGGCGAAGGCATCGTGGCAGAGGCTTCGACGACGATGGGGTGTACAGTGGCAGCAGTAGTAGCGAGGTGGTCATGGTGGATGCTTCGTACTTCATCGCTGTCGTCAGTCTTCAGTCAATACGACATGCATGTAGGTGAGGAAACAGGCCTCAACTCGTCGACTAGCTAGACGACGCCGAGAGAGACACAAAATAGACACATGCGCGCTTCGAGTCGGTGAAACAACCTCGGTTCGGCATGAACACAAATAAAAAGAAGAAATGAAAAGGAGGGAATCTCCGTCACTTATGCATTGACGGGTGATTCATCATGACCCTGCATCACTGTTTGTATGATGATGATTATGGGCGGCTGCTTAAAAGGGGTTCCGCAATGAGCGTTCTCAGAAACAGGTACCGGGGTCCATCAACTGTGGTCACGTCGGTCAGAGTGTTGTTAGTCTGCTGAGGTCGAAATAGACGTAGACAAAGTTCGAGCTGGCAATTATTTTCTGTATTTTTGTTTGTCACACTATGTCAGGTTCAGCAGCGTTAGCTCGCAACTTAAAGGGTGTGCACAGATATGGTTATATGTAAGTGCATATGCTTTAAGTAATTATACCAAATAAAATACATCTCTGCATTATATATATATATATATATATATATATATATATATATATATATATATATATATATATATATGTGTGTGTGTTTGTGAGTCTGTCTCCTCTGAATATACGCATAGGTAAGATGCAACATGGTCGTTTAGATGAGAATTCGTAAAAAAAGCTCTATTATTAAATTTGATCAAATCATAATACTACGACCACTCACTGTGCTCTAACGAATACACTCAGGCAAATGCGTATTTCATTACGTTTATTTTGTACTAAATCTATGGTGATAAGTTAACTTGAAATAACATACTCTATGAGATAAATTACTCTAGCTCATTTGCGCACTCAATCTAGATATGCCGTCTGGAAAACGCAAATTACTCCGCAACCACGAACCATATCACCATATATTTAGTAACTAAATAATTGTCCTGATATGCGGACTTGAACAAAAGTTGTTAATTTTGGACGCTGTGAATGGTCGTAAAGGGTTATGATTTTGAGCTATTGAACGTGAAAGCTAATATGATTACTTCAATTTTTGCAAATTTTCTTCTAAACGATCATGTCGCATCTTCAAGGCGGTGTTATATGTCCTTCAGCGGAAGCAGAATTTGCTTACGATCAAGACTTGTGTGCTTGGTTTCTGTTTAGGACGTTGTCTTGCATTTGTACAATTTATGATCCTATGTCGGGCAACAACACCAGTGTGACAGATTTTTGGCATGTTTATGACTATTACTATAGATATTATGTTTACTACTATAATGTTGGAAATGTTAAGCTTTCTTCAAAGTTGGTCTGCGAGGTATCAGAAAATTGTGTTTTGAGACGTGTGATATGTAACGTGAGATACTTGCTTAGATCACTGCTGATCGTGAATATAATATATAATTTAAAAAAAATGTATATATATATGCTTTGGGAAATACTATCTGCAACGTGATATATTCATGTATGTGTGCAAACTTCCCAACAATTCAGTACTTATTATACTTATAATCAATCTGGTCTCGCATTCACGTAACCAGTACTCTTAGGTGCTCCTCGGAAGAGGTAAAAGGAGCACAACGCCGGTAAATGCGCAAACTTAGCGACGTTTCAGCTTTCGCGTTCAGCTTAATTAAATAAACTCGTCGAGTGATTGCCAAAGCCAAGTCGCACACCCGCGTACTAATACGGAAAAATGATGATGCGCGAAAAGCACTCTTTTTTTCTCCATTTCGCAATATTTTCCATATTTTTACTTCTATCTCTTTAGCTTCAAACGCAGGCCGCGCGACTCTTTAACTGACTGACGCCCGTTGCATCTAGCAAGAGGGTTTGCCTTGTGCTCAGCATTGAGGAGACTATGGCAGGACCGGCTGCTTAATATAGTAAATGAAGGACCCCAAGGCCTTTAAAGACGGGCAATCGGGCAGTCTTGTCGAGATGGCCTAATCACCAAACGAATAACGTTTCTGGAATTTGTAATTATGATTTTCGCTTCATTATCTCTCATACAACCTACACTTTTCATACGGACAATAACAATCGTTATATTTACGATTCTACTTCTGTTGTACATAATATTACAACCAGCCAACAACCGGGTGTAGCTCAAATTTAAAGCGTTTTTCAAATACGTGAGATACTTTAACAAGAGCCATTACAACACAAACATCTCCATATCGCAGTACTATTGGCGATTTGGAGGGAAATCAACCATGATGATCAAAAACGAACGATCCATAACGGGACTTTCTCGGTTTGAATTCAGAGACCATCGCCCAACGTATCTTGATCGGGTAATCGACGTACCTAAGCTTCAGGCAGTAGCCCTCGACAAACCTATCAAATACGTTCAGTCCAATCAAACGAAAAATATTTGTCACAAAAAATGAGCTGAAATTCTAACTCACAGACACGTGCGTGAGTAAACTTTCTCGAGGCTCTTCTAGAGGTCTGGTCCTTTTACATTGATATAGATTATTAAATTTTATTTTGAACATACATTTAAATATTTCCAACACTGCACTTCATTATCTTACTAAACCTCACGACCCTTCACCCATAGATGAGAGAAGTTTTCATGTTTACAGCTGCCAAGATTCATGGATCTGATTAGTGTGCAGCCCACAGTGGCGTGACATATTTAGATATTTGTGAGATTTTAAAAACTAGTAACGGGTACGTTTCTGGTCATAATTATATAAGTGCAAGTGCAGGGCCACCGCCACAGTCTCTTGCCGAGTTGCACAAAGCAGAAGATAGCTATACTGACACATTAGTTGTGCTGAAATCTTTGCAAAATCAGATCACTACTTCAATTATTTATGGCCAATCGCTCTAAACGACTTTTGTATTTTATTTACGTGGTTTTGTAACAATTGTTTCTATGGCCTGCGATTTTTATCTATCTATATTAATCTATGTATATTTTTATGTGCATGTTTGCTTTAAACCTTTTGGGTTATATATATGTGACAATCAATTGTGTGCTATCAGCTGTAGTAATGCAAAGTTAATTTCTCATTAATGAAACTTCGGCAACATGGACAATTCGCAATCAAAGACGCACTTCATAATTGGGTAGCGTCCAACTGAGTTCGTCAATCGCTTCTTGTAACTGGGCGTAAAGCTCTCGACCACAGGGGTGAACTTTATCTCTTCATATCCGAGAGTGAATCCGAGCCGAGCTACTGGCCTTGTACAGTATTTCGAGCCCTCACACACCGTGGCTATTAAGCGCCCTTGCTTTTATAAGTACGATTGAATACACGGCCGGCAATGACGCACACGCAGCATGACCGTATCTGACTAAGGCCAACCTTTCCGGGTGTACACAAGACCGGCCATAACGTCCTGGTGTACAGTGCGGCTTCGCTCTTTACGAAGACTTCCAATGCATCCACAACCTCCCACGAATACAGGCATATATATATATATATATATATATATATATATATATATATATATATATATATATATATATATATATATATATATATATCTATATATATATATATATATATATATATATATATATATATGATTCTTAACCTCACGTGACACCTTTTTACCACAATTTTTATTAAGGCGAGCACTGCCGAGTGTGCAAACGTATTGTAAATGATTAATAAGTCAACACAATATGTTCTATATATATATAGAGAAAAAGAAAGAAAGGATAGTCTCTACTGCTATGGCGTACGTATGGTCTTTGTTTCAGTGATCATGTTTCAGCATTGTAGTGAAGGACTGGAAAGTATCTTGGAGTAGATCACAAAAGTGCTCTGCGTGCCCTGAAAACATGTTTAAACTATTTTTCTTTTAATTATTATATCGGTCTGCAACATGTTCTACTTGTTTCTACAATATGATGTCTAAAGCGTTATTAGCGGGATAACATAATGAGCTCAGGTGTTTCTCGTTTTAGTGCAAACAAGTAAAGTGCAACAATGAGGTTGTTTTTTCATATTCCTAAAGCTTTTGGTTTTTTCTTCTCTCAGATAATTCTAAAGCGGAACAGACGAATATCTGATGGAGCAACTGGTAACAAACACTTTGTCGTGCCGTTAGTCGTTTCGTCGTCGCTCTGCGTAAGTTCATAAGGCACAATTCTAAGAAAAGGCAATTTCCACAAAATAAGGATCGGGAAACCATTCGATCGTCGGAAAACAGGCTCTAAATGGCAATACTACTATGTGAATAAGTAAATAAACCCACGTATGCTTGCAAATATTTTGTTTTCGTTTAAGCATAAGGAAGAAAAATGTTTACGCATGCGTGTATTTAAATACATTTAAATAAAATGTGCAAATATATATATATATATATATATATATATATATTTGTATTTGAGACACATCTGATATATATATATATATATATATATATATATATATATATATATATATATATATATACAAAGATGAGTACATCGATGACGTTTCGCTTTGACTGCAGGTTGCGTCGACACGTTATTGATTGACAGACCAAAGCTCGACTTGAATCGATCGCCTGGATGATTGGGGTAAGCTGTGTTTGTTGTTATTATTGATGCCTTTGCTGTTGCGCTTAACTTTGCTTGTTGTTTCTGACCATTGACTCCACATATTATCAATATGTGGACTCAGTGGAGAAAATCGTGTTATTTCAACGTGATCCACCGGTCTCGAGCTGACGAGCGATCGATTTTGGCTCGGTTTCACGCAACAAAACGACCGCCCCTCACCATTACCTACAACTACTGAAATGAAAATGATTGATTAAGACAACGTCAAACAAACGCGTTAGTCAAGCCACACGACACACAGCACATGGCATTTACAAGCGACGGTACCATTTCATCGTTGAGACTTAACACAGCAGAATGTTGCGTCGGCTTTCAACACTATTCTCATTTAGGCGAAAATTACCCCGCTAGATGAACTGACAGGCAGAGGGTGGTTTTGATCGAAGTGGGGGTTTCAACAACTACTAAAACAGGCATGTCTATGTCGCCTAACAAACGAACCATAAAAACGAATACTTTTCTTCCTCAAAAGATAAAAAAAAGTAAATTACGTATGCAAAGGAGTGCGTACCTAATAAAGTAAGTACTTTTGCTATGTTGTAGTTATTTTCGTTGCGAGCTCTCAAAGTTGTTGCGTTTAATACACGTGCATATATATATATATGTATATAAATATATGCACGTATGATTACATTAAACGCAACAAATTCGAGAACTCACGACGAAAATAACTATAATATAGCAAACGTTTATCCAAAAGTTTCTTAATCGAAAAAATAAAGATCAAATTACAACAGAAATATTTACTTGTGCTGATTACAGATGTGTATATATATACAAATATACATGCATGCATATATATATATATATATATATATATATATATATATATATATATATATATACATATATACGCGCACTATACGTAACTAGATAGATGTGCTGGAAAAACATATCAATAGAACAGATATGCAATATATATATATGTATATCACTTAAACGAACATAGACTACCGCTTACTGACTGGCGCAGCGCACATACAGCACGTTTCAGCAAAGGCCCGAAAGGTGGCCAGCAATCTGGCGCGCCTGATGCCAAGAGTCGGAGGAGTTGGAGAAGAAAAGCGCCGCCTTTTGGCAACTGCTGCAGAATCCGTCGCCCTTTACGGAGCACCGGCATGGGCAGACAGGGCACTTAGGACGGCATGCAACAGGAGAAAGCTGAGGTCGGCGCAACGGCCGGTGGCCATAAGGGTCTGCCGCGCATTCCGTACCGTGTCGAGGCACTAGTCGTGTCCAAGATGCTGCCATGGGATTTGCTGGCCGGGGAGCGAGCAGAACGAGCCCTGGACGGTGATCTAGACCCCACACGGGCTAGATTAGCTACTTTGGACTCTTGGCAGAAAGAATGGGTGAGGGCAGCAGCTCCTGGGGGGGGGGTCACCAAGGGTCGCTGAACCAAAAGTCTGACCCCGGACCTACGGCAATGGTACGACTGCAGACACGGCGAGCTATCTTATTATGCGTCCCAGGTGCTGACCGGCCACGGTCAGTTCCAGACGTATATGGTTAAGATTACCAAAGTTCAAGTCGACTCCTGCGTACTATGCGACTCGGGGGAACCGGATGATGTAGAGCACACAGTTCCGCATTGTGGGGCCCTCCGGGACGCGCGGGACGCGGGGGCGGCCGCTGTGCGAGGCCGACCAGTCAATGAGGTCGTCACCCATATGATGACTTCAGCGGCGGCCTGGAAAAAAGGTATTGCCCACTTTGTGGGCGAAGAGACTGTCGGGTCTGGGTCCACGAAGGTGGTCAAAGAGACTGCCAGGAGAGCTCGTCTTAGCGCCCACTCAGGCTCCGGTCGAGAGGGGGAATCTGTAGACGGGAGGCGGGTGGGTGATAGACAGGCGGACCAGGTTAGGCAAATACAGCAAAGGATTCCCCAGATGATGACTCTCGACGCACCCACAGGCGGGCGGGCTGCGGAAGGTATCAACGGCCTTCTTGAAGTCGCCGTCCCGCACTAAAGCGGGCTAGGGCGACTGTAGGAAGGCTGGAGTAGGGAGGTGAGGCAAACTGGCCACTCCCATGGATACGAAGCGATGTCTAGCAGTTACCGTTGCCTGGGGGTGGGGGGGAGGCGGGTGTTAGTGGGTTTGTGAGTCCCACACTAGTCACTGGTTGTGGTGACGCATGTACATCACGATTCCCGTATTCCCCCTTATTAATGCTGAGAGGTTTCAGCACATTAAACAAAAAGACTACCGCTTAAACACACATTTTAAACCTGTCCCTAAACATAGTCTATACTGTCGCAGAACTTCGACGATCTCCTGTGTCTGGTGGTGGGTGGCAGCGGCTGGTTGAGCCAACGTGCTTCTTCCACCCTAGAATTGATTTCGACCACCCTCCGTCACTCACCGCAACACGCACGCTACAAATGAACGGCAACCCTCAATCGGTTCAATGAATCGATTCGAGCGGTTATTGAGCGCCGGCGTCTATCCCATTCTCGTCGTCATCGTCGTTGATTTGATCAAACAGCAGTTTCGCCAAACAACGCCAGAGCAGTGCCATGTGTGTCGATTGTTATTTCCGTAATAATAATAATAATAATAATGCCTCGGTTTCGACTACTACTACAACTACGTATTGTCGACGAACGTAACTGGTACTGCCGGCGCATTGTTGTCATTCTCGCATCACAGTGAAGGCAAGTTCTGTTCGAAGCAGAAGAAGACGTGCCTTATCGTCACCCGTAACGAATTGTACGTTAACGTACCATTAGGGTACCGTAATAATAATGACCCTGTCGCCAGTAATCGTCGGCGATCGTAATATGCTACCAACCACATGCTGATGGACCTATATCTACCACCAGTAGTACGTATCTCGTTCCACTGTTCAAATAGATCGAAGTCGAAGTCGAGTCGGTCAGCGGCGACCGACAGCGCAAACGACATCACTTATATCGTCGTATGCGTGAGTTGTTATCACCGCCGCCTGCTTCGTTCTAGACGTAAACGGCAGGGCTGACCTCTTACATAGTAATGTAGCGTGTCTTGTATATACATGTATATAAAGCTAGCAAGAGGTATCCAAGACTCTTTGTGTACGCGCCGCGAAAAGGCTGTTTTTCGAGCCGCCCGAGATGTTTTTAGTGGCGGTTGGCTTAAAGCCCCTGCGAGCTCCAAATTTAGGCGCCATACTAGGTTCAACTACTTTCCGCATGGCTGCCGCTATCAGGGTAGGAGTTCCAATTTGCAAACCCGTTCCTTGCGCAGCATGCGGAAATGAGGTCAATACATTAAGCTAATTCCAGGAAGCTCTGGAAGAATTTTACGGCACAAAGAGTTAAATAAAATAATCAAAATAACCCTTAGGATGGCAAGGGTGCCAGCAAAACTAGAACCACGGGGCCTCGGACGGGACAACGACAAGAGACCTGACGGGGTGACCATACCATTATGGTCTCACGGCATGTGCTTGGCCTGGGTTGCTACAGTGTCCTGCAACGTAACTCCCTCGTTTCTCAGCCATCTGTCAGCAGAGGACGGGTAGCAAAGCACGCCGAACAGGAAAAGAGACGTAAATACGCAGATCTCGAAAACAGTCTTCACTTCGTATGGTTACAGCTATGGCAACACCAGGACCTGCAGTAGGATCAGAGTATGGATCAGCAGTGGGACAGCAAAATTCATTCGGGATCAAAAGAATGCAAGCAACGACGGGGGGACCAGCGCGAGGGCAAATATCTGAGACAGCTTCTGTCTCTTGCGGTGTGTAGTGGCAATGCCGCTTCCATAATCGGCGCCATGGGATGAGCAGCTAAATAGCACTTGCTTGAATCGACGCGACACGTTTGATGCTCACAACTGTATGCTGATAAAACAAATTGTTATTATTATTATTATTATTATCATTATTATTATTATTATTATTATTATTATTATTATTATTATTATTATTATTATTATTATTATTATCATTTTGTTTGGTTGGCTGACTGATTGGCCAGTTTATGCACTTATTCGTGGCTTTCATCGTCTGTTTCTTCGGCTCTTCGTCTGGTAGTAATGATACTATTATCGCTGTTGTGTTTCCTGTAGATTTGACATACTTTTACACACACACGTAGATTATGTGTACTTGCATAAATGACGCTGACGCTGCTAAATAGATATGACAATGGCACTGCTAATGTGTGCATTCCTGCGTAACAGCGCATGTGTCTGTTCGTGTATACGGCTATCTACTTCATTTTGTATTATGGTGGTGACGTTAGTAGTTAGTAACAATAATTACAACGCACGTAGGAACAAGTAGACGAAGACGAATACGGCGATAACAATAACAGCAATAACCGTAGCAACAACCGAAGCAACAGTAACAACATGTGATTTTGCAGGTCAATATGACGATCTGTTCAGATTGACGATTTAATTATTGAACCACATTCTTAAAATCTTAAAGACGAACAAAATCTTAGCGATCACAATTGTATAGAATATATTGGCATCAACGGAGTCACTCTATCTGCAGCCTCTCCTGCCCCCATTAGGCCACCCGGGTAAACTATCTGAAAACAGGACGCTGAGGCAAGGCTGGCAAGTATCCTAGGCCCTAGAGGACCTCAGGGAGAACCTCAAAACGCCCAGGATCATCAGAACGTGTGCAAGGCGAAAAGCGAGAGGCGAACGCATCTAAAACGGTTCCGCCCAGTTTCGCCTAAATATTGATGGAACGGGGAGACAGCCAGATCCCACAGATTACAGGCATAATTGCCAGGCGAAGATTCACCAGGGCAAGGTGCAGCAGCATGAATGAGACAAGCATTGCACATTCTAAGAGCCACTCTCCGCATAACTATAACAGAGAGAAACGATGCTAGAAGGACTTGTTGTTGGAAATAGGAAACGAGCTGAACCGCGACAAGACAGAAAAAAAGACAGAGATCGGCACCTATCGGCCGATTCGTCTGGTGAGTACACTGGCTAGCAACCAAAAGTATTTAGGTGATTATGGAGACTCGTGTATCAATTGTCTCAGAAGAACACAGCCTTTATTTACCAAAGCAGTTCGTGTCTCGTATAGGTCGCCCGTCTTTTTCCGTCGTTCAGTGCGTTGTTGCTAAAGCGGAGGCGCTACGCAAATGCTCGGCTATGTCCAAAGTCTCCTTACTGTAGAACTGCTGGCTGTTAAACTTGCATTCAACAACCAATCTTAAAAGATGATACTGGAGACGCTCAAAATAAAGCTCCGACTAGCCTTTGTTGGATATTCAGGTGTTTCACTCTGCCCGCTATCTGAAGGTTCTGATTCCAGGCGTTAGGGCGCGGATTAATTCCGCGGCCCGGTGGCGAGTTGACGCACTATGGCAACTTCGAGACTACCCCTTTTGGGTAAGAAACACATTTACCCCACTTTGCAAGCGCCGAGAAGGAACAGCGGAGGACACACCCGAACGCGCAAGACTGCTATGCCCGGCGGGGGCTCCGTTGCGCGCAGACTTACCGATTGCAAATGAGGGCTGCCTTAAAAGTGAATATACCTTCCAATGGATTCACGCAATGACTGGAATACTATAGCTCGTAGAATCGAAAGCATTATGCACGCCAAAAAAGAAAATAATTGATTTTACAAGAAGAGGTACCGATGGGCATTCCAGGGCAGTTAAGGTAAGAACGCTACTATTTGCCCACCCAAAGATTGTTTGAAGTTTTACTTGGGCAGTCCCCAGTTGAGGGTCGGAATGTGGATATGACTGGTTGTTAAAGGGGTTGGAGCCCCACACTACCGGTCCACGTTTGCAGTTGCCCTTCCCTGCGTGGTGTCCGTTTCCAGTCAGTCTTGTTTAAAAGAAAAAGCCGTGACAACAAGAAAAACAGCAGCAGAAACAACAACAAGAATAGCAGTTACATCAGAAGAAGAGCAATACGAGTAACAGCATCGGTACCAACACGAAGACTGTAAATCGAACAAAGGCAACAACAGCGAACAGCAACAAGAACAAAAAAGATAACTGCTACGATACAATGGTGCGTAGAATTGAATCGTACTTGGGTAGAATTTGGGTTCACCTTGCTGTTGTATTGTTAAATCGGGTTGGCCATTGATTGACCTGCCAATCAATGGCCTGCCATTGATTGACCTGCCTGATGAACCTTCAGCCAACAAGTTACAGGTCAATCAGTCCTGTTGTGCCTGCTGGAAAAAGCCTTAATAAGTTTAGTCAGTATTCTTATCCCAACCCTACATTTTTTACGGAGGTTGTTTTTAGTGCTATAGTGTCCTCATGTCTTCAACTGGAAGTTTGGGATCGGCAATCCTTGCATCCTCCTAACAAACCTTCAATACGCAATAAGCTGAATGGCTGTACCGAGGACAGTCAAATACAGAAGGCTCGCGCTAAAAGGTTCCGCTCGGTGTTAACAGTTTTCTACTATTACACTATTGCATAGGTAGCAGCAGGAACAAAGAAACAATAGCAACAATAACAACAACAATGTAAGGTGAAGAGTACGTCGGACGGTGTCAGCATAGTTATCATCATTAACATCTACAACAACAACGACGACGACAATAACAACGACTAGATAAACCTCAACAACATCATCAACAACAACGACAACAACAACAATAACAACGACAACAACAACAATAGCAGGGCTGACAGGAACACATTTTGGCGTTCTTGGCGACGCGTGTGGTTGAAACGCGGGCCGTTCTGCTTCTGTCGCTGTCGCGATAGACGATAGCCGACAATGGCCGAAGCCAATGCTGGCCTAGCAGTATCAGCAACAACAGCAGCGGCGGCAGTGGCCCGACGTACGAAGGCAAATGATGGCGGCTGGCGGGCGCCTCTCGGCAAACACGGGCGAGTCAGCAATAGCTGTTAGCACGGCCTAACCAGCCCTCAGCCACTCAGTCAGCCAGCGTGCCTGTTATTGGCGGCGCTGTATAGGTCGATGTGAGTGGTGGATCAGAAGTGGCAGCAGTGGCAGCAGAAGCTATGGCGGCACTTCTGAGTAGGCTGAGTAGTCTGAGTCTAAGTCGTAGAGACGGAGTTTTGTCCGTTCGCGCGTCAAGTTGCAGAAAAGCACGTGCCGTCCGATCCGACGCACGAGCAGCGGCGGCGGCGACGACGACGACGACGAACGAACGCTAGGAACAAAGAACGAGGTGAACGCGCCGACGAGTGGAGGGTAAGGCGAGATTCCCATGGATCATCACCACCAGGGATCCCCACCGTGGATCACTACCAGGGATCACCACCATCATCACAGTAGCAGCAGCGTTATGACGTTGGTCGTCGCCGATTGGCCGCGTCCGTTGCTTTTCCTCCAGTCGGTTGGTTGGTTGGTCTGCCGATGGATCGATCAGGGTACAACACAACAACACAAACAAACACCTTCAGCAGCAGCATCAGAAACTGCAGCAGCACGCCGGTCGACATCCGGTGTGACTTCCGCTCTCTGACGGTGCTAGATTTGCAGTCGTCGCAGACTGCAGGCGGAACGGACCGAGAGAGACGAGGTACGAGACGAGGGCGTGAACAATCAAATTATTATTATGATTATTATCAACAACATTCAACCACCACTCGAAGATCCACCCAGCGCACGCCCGCCAGCATCATTGCTGGCGGGTGCAGCATCACGGCCGCCGCAGCAGCAACAACGATCGAGCAACGGTGTTGTTGTTGGCCTTCGGCGCTAGGTGATGACGACAGCCGGATGAGCTGTTAAAATCAAAGCACGAATAAACAAAGAAAACAAACAACAACAACAACAACAACAACAACAACCCAAAAGCAACAAAGATAATAGCAACACCCGCAGTAGCAGCAGCAACAACAAACAACAACAACTCAAGCAGCAGCAACAACAAGAACAACAACAACACCAGCAACAACGATAACATTAGCAACAACAACAACACTAGCAACAACAACAACAACACCAGCAACAACAACAATAACAACACCAGCAGCAGCAACAACAACACCAGCAACAACATCAACACTAACAACAACAAGCGCATTAGTATCCTTGTAACAGAAGCAGTAGAAATAATGTATTGTGTGCAATTCTTCCTTTTTCTCTCTCCCTCAGTCCGCTCTTTAGCCGTTCCTCTAGCTCGTTCCCTTACTGCCTCTCGTTATCATGCCTGGTTTTTACATCACTGCGCTGCAGACTTACAATGGGCGTGTCTTGTCACTTGATTATGATCCATCTAGAATCACCTGCCCCAACACCTACAATATTTATATATATATATATATATATATATATATATATATATATATATATATATATATATATAGAAAGAGGGAGTATGAGTGAGTATAGTGAGCACGAACAGGACGCGTGGCGTTCAAACTGACTATGACGCAATAGATAAGCGACGGTAGAAAAATATTCGTGCAGGAGAATCCCTATAAGCATCGACGAGAATGTGCCTTGCGGTGGTGTTAACACCTTAAGTGCAATGACATTGATACAGTAAGAGGTGACGGGTTGACATATAGGCTATGCACATCTAGCTTGCTGCTATGGAAGGAAGGTTTTGCGAGCCGGGGATAGCCGCAACACATTCTTAACTGAATTCACGTGCGGATTTTCTGCACGCTGCAGACCTGACAATGGATTGCTGTTGACCTTTGGCCCTATCGTAGCGCCCACTAACAGGCGCCTACCAGCGAATAGTAGAACTTTTCCCAACCAAGGTTTAAGTTCGACCGACTCAAGCAAACACTAGCATAACAGACCTGTCGGCAGCGAAAGTGCTCTCTGGTTTGCCAGATTAGGTGGTCAGGTTTCTTTATCTATTTATTTATTTAAATCGTTTTTTTTTCGGTTGACGTCACCCATCATTTACATTTCATAGAGCAGCTCGTCAATTTCGGTTGGCTTTCACCTCTGGTTGGTTAAGTAATCCGGAAGGGTTCGTCAGGTTATAGTTTTTCTCAAGTTTTTCCGTGAACTAACTACTTAAGATATACTTTAAACTTTATTTGGGAAATCTATTATCCACGTGCTCCATACGAACAAACTCTAAACGAACTAGCTATCGCCAACTTCAATTGTAGCCTCTTACTGCAAGTCATCGGCTTCTTACTTCAATTGTCTTCTTCATCTTACTTCAATTCTAAAATCGGCTTTAATTGTAGCTTCTTACTGCAGCTCGGCGTAACTTCAGCGCTGTAGTTTCACTTCGATTTTTCTCAAGCGTTACCGAGCGACCTTCTTCTGCAGAATACTTCTGCTCAGGACAATGTCGGACCAAATCGGCTGTTCGAGTCAGCTTTCAGATCATAGTCCATCTAAGAGTGTTGGACGACTTACGATACCTCATCGTAAATATGTGATATGCAAGTAGTCAGTAAACCCGGGCACCAGTGTTCTACCCGAGATACTTGCCCCAGACGAGGTTTTGTCGCGCGCATGATTGTAAAGCGACCTTGGCAAAGTGAGTATATGCAGACCCTTATCGAACCCCGAATACTTATCTGGTCCCGGGACCTCCGTGATCAAGAAGGCGAACACCTCAAGATAAGGACCCTGCCATTGCACTTCGGCAGGGCTGAGACTTACCACTTTCCCAAACTGGGAAAGATGGAGCATTGGATTTGGGTAGTTAACTCAGCGGTTATTGCACATATATATATATATATATATATATACTTGTAACAAATAACAAGGAAAAAGGACATTGTTTACAAAAAAGGCTATCGCTTGTATATATATATATATATATATATATATATAATTGTTGAAAATGAGAAACATTGACAAATAATAGTAAATACGAGTATATGTGAACCGGCAAACTGCCTCCAGTATCGGAAGTTCGAAACTCCAAGATTTACATTTCATAATTGTGCCTAGCGCTTTCTACTGAGACTTAGCTCTAGAACAAGAAGTAACCGAATGATATGTGTCGAAAAGTGGTTGAAGTGCAATAACACCCGCTCGTGCCTTAGGTCGCATCCCCTCAGG
This sequence comes from Dermanyssus gallinae, assembly GCA_003439945.1. Taxonomy (NCBI): domain Eukaryota; kingdom Metazoa; phylum Arthropoda; class Arachnida; order Mesostigmata; family Dermanyssidae; genus Dermanyssus; species Dermanyssus gallinae. Next base: position 714,311 of record QVRM01006816.1, read on the forward strand.
AGGTGGGTGGTCCGTCAAGCGGACAATATATTTTCCTTTTGTAGCTTCTCTTTATATATATATATATATATATATATATATATATATATATATATATATATATATATATATATATATATATGTAATCGTGGGGAATCGAGGAGCTCGAGCTCTACTACGCGGTGTCGTAGATGTCATTGCTTACAGTATTCAATAAGTATTGAATAAATGAAATAAAAAGTAAATAATGTTCTTGAAGTATTCGAATGTCGTTATTTATAGTATTTAATAAGTACTTAAAGTACTCGAGTAGACAGAGAGAGTATTAGTGGTGGTAGTAGTAGTAGTTGCCGGTGGCGAGATCCGATAGTAAAGACAACGCCGTCACAAAGAACGGAAGGGAGAAGAAAGGTAGATAGACACAGAGAAAGAGATACGAGTACAGCAAAAGAGAGACATAGAGAACATCGTTACTAAGAACTATGGACTTAAACGAGGTCATTTCTTTCGATTCACATCTACGTACTTCGTAATCGAGTTAATATTCCGTTTTCTCGTAGAAATGCATGCCCCTGCTCCTCATTGTTCGATCAATTGTCACTGATTGTACAGTCGCAGTTGCAGTGAATACGACGATCAGTACAACGTCGCCGCTGTCGATATTCTTGTTGTTAGCGTTTAAGCCGCGTGATGAACTCGTCAAACACAGAGACTCTCACACACTAGATATATATATTTATATATATATATATATATATATATATATATATATATATATATAGACATAAACGCATAGACAGCGATAAACACACATCAATGCACATACAGAACAAACGTGCACTCATGCAATAACCGACGACACAGTCCCCACAATGTACGATGGGAGAGTGTCAAATGCAGAAGAAGGAACGACGACGACAACAACGATAATAAAAACAACAACAACAGCAACAGCAACAAGTTAAACTTGGATGGGATCAGCAACATCAGCGGCAGCACTATTTACAACTTGCTGATTATATCCGTTCACCGTTGTTGTCTACATTTGTTGCTATTCTTGTTGTAGTCATTGCGATTGTAGCTGTTGTTGTTGTTGCTGCTGCTGCTTCTATTGTTGTTGGTGTATGGAGTCCGCGGGCGGTAAATCCGGGAAAACGACTGCGCTAAACCGATTGGCTCAGCGACCGGCCGACGTGCCGAACGGGCCAATCTGGGAATTCCTTCTGTTCCACCTTTCCTCGCCATTTTATTTTTTGCTTATATATATATATATATATATATATGCGAGCCAAGCTAAAAAAAACTATTAAACTAAATAGACGCGAATGGGTTGCGGATGCTCGCGGAGATACTTGCATAGTCCGAAATTGCATCATAGAAGAATTGAGGCATGAAACAGGCAGTGGTTAGTCGTGGATTTCTTATACAGATGTGGCAGACATAGGTGGGATATATTATACGTGCTATATGAGCCCAAATATTGAGCTAGAGGCTTTCAAGAAATATCTGGACGAGCTGGCTATTGACGAAAGTATTTTTTGACGAAGCCCCTACACCGGATAGAGTGCTGCCAGCAGGCGATTTCAATGCAGTGGATGGCGTCAAAAACCAGAGCTGTCTTAAATGATGGGGGTAGATGCGACGTTCCGCAGAGCAGGACGTGGGCCAAATGTAGGCACGAAGGCCTGACGGCATTCCTCCAATAGCTGCGAAAGCTCTGTTTGAGAATTTTCCTGGGATTGTGGCAAATATGACTAGTAAGTTTATAAAGAAGAAAAAGATCTCAACCAGTTCTTGTGCCTAAAGCAAATGGCGGTTATAGTTCTATATGCCGGCTTAGCTCACTAACAAAGGGCGTGGAAGCCATTGTAGCAGAGAAGCTCAGAAGCTCTTCGTCGGAAAAAAAACGGCCTGATGTCCGATGCACAATACGGATTCCGCAAAAACAGATCGGTTCTAACAGCTAAGAGCAGCGTGGTGACCAAGGCAGAAACGTTACACAGCTTCACGCCTAACACCCGCAAGTTCTACCTTACTATGCTGCTAGATGTGAAAAACGCCTTTAACAGCCAGACTCACAAAGGGCTAAAGGGTATGTTAAGAAGAACACAAATGACTGCGGTCTTACGAGCTACTCAGGTCTCTAGAACTGCCAGCGCTTCAGCTGCACTTGTCTGTGCTGGCACTCCTCCCCCGGGATTTAAAAGCAGGGGAAAAGCAAAGACTATGGAATAGGGGTTCAGAAAGCGCTAATTGGGAAGTTAAAGATGCCGAATGGGAAGGCACAATTACTGCATGGTAGAACGAATTTGCTGTCATTCCGGAGTGTGCACCGACTGCGCGCGTGCGCGATCTTTTTTCGTGACATAAGGAATTGGTTGAATTGATCCGGCAAAAAGGTTGATCACTTTCTGACGCAGGTCATAACGAGCGATCGAAACACTCCAGGCGTATCTGTTAAAGATAGGAAAAGCCTCCTCGAACACATGCGTACACGGTGACCTAGGCGTCTAAGACGACGCAGTCTTTACGCCGTTGATCTGTCCAGTTATTGCGCAAGTCAGAATAGAGGCTAGTAGAAAAGTTTTGGACCGATTGAAGCGGGCTAAACTCTACGAACGCTCCGGACCTGCCTACTCAATGGGTTTCATTATTTCTGCAGTTTATCTGTGAAGACATCTTAAACTGGATGGATATAAGAGCTGCGGTGGCATGAAGGTACTGGTCAGAAAGGGGCACCTGGGGCAACTCGCGACAGCGAGGACAAAATACGACGGTACCTATAGAAAAACCTTTCCGCAGGTGGAGAAACGCAGTACGGCGTCTATCGGGGCAAACTCTATAATTATTTCGGCTAATTGATCCAAAGGACACTCGCCACTCCTCCTGCCGGCTCGTAGTTTTTTTTAAAAGAAGAGCCGGGCTGACAGAGGGCGAAGCTTAAGGGAGGAGGTGCGTTTAGTAGGTATGATTTCGGAATAATGTCCAACTGTCGGGGGCGAGTACCGCACTGCATATGCTCAGTGTCTATCTACTCACCTTATTGAAATTGTGCCTAAAGCATTTAACTCTTCCTGGATTAAAAAAAAATATATATATAGAGCTTTACTAACAGCCGTCCCTAAGCACCACCTTTTTCTCTGAGTGGTCGCGTGATGTGCCAGAACGTTGTTGACATGACGTTGTTTTCATTATTTCGTCCTTGGCATGCTTCTTTGTCTAGCGACCATTACAAGTGAAGTTGTTGAGGCTCTGAGATAACCGGCGGATAGCGCTTGTGATCAGAGTCTAGTCAAAGCGGTACCCTGCCCTCCCCCAGGCCCGAGTGCTCCATGAATGATGACAAGAGACAGACGAACTATTACGTCTGAATGGATATACCATATGTCTCGACTGAGATTACATTTGCTTAGTTTAGTACCACCACACTGCCTGTTTTTCCTCAAATATAAATCTACGAATACACCACGCACACCATTTCCGGTCTTTTTATCCGTTATCCTTCTCTCTTACGCCGTCTTTTTATGCAGATATATCTGTATATACATATGTCGGCCATAAGAAATTGCTGCATTTTAACTGGCCGCAGGAGAGCCAACAAATTGCGTCATAGGTCCTATTATGTCTAATCTGTTCGCGTCAAATTTACATTGTTTAAGCGGTGATAATTACTTCAAGTTGATAAACCGGCCTCGGCTACGTTCCAAATATCCTGAACCTTTTGGGCGGCAAATTACGTCGTTATCTATACAGGGTCATTCAGAGAGTATTGTACTTCTTTCGAGGTTTGATAGAACTCGGCAAGAAAATAAGTTTTCCCTATGGAGGGAAGACGCGGAAACGTCTTGTTTAAGAGAGAGAGAGTGAAGTTTATAAAAGTAGTTTTTCTGCCTTTTTTCTCCTACATAGTTGTGCGAAATCTCTGTTTGCGGGAGAACCAGTCAACGCATGAAGAAACCGATTACACCGGCGTGTTCGGAGGAAAGTTCTCTCTGAGACTCTGAGACTGCATCGAATGGCCAGGATTAAACCCGCGACACCTTTGTGTGACTCGTTGAGCCGCCGGTAGTTAACCCCACTGAATTCCACCGTAAAACATTATTGTAAATAAAAAATGAATAGAAGCGTAATTAGAGGCGTTTCCAGAATGGCTCAGGCAGTATATAATAATAATAATAATAATAATAATAATAATAATAATAATAATAATAATAATAATAATAATAATAATAATAATAATAATAATAATAATAATCTTCGCGGTATGTTCTAGCTCATTGAAAAAATATTTTTTGCTAATGGAAAGGGGGAGCAGAAATGTTTTGTATAGGAGTGAGATAAAAAAAACTTCTAAGATGTGGCTCTAGGTAAGCTGTTAATGAAGCGTTTTCTCACAATCGTGCATTTTATAAAATCACAACTTCGAAGAACTCATCAAATAATTATTTCACTCCTATATGAAACATCTCCGCTCCCCTTTCGATTGGCAAAAAATTATTTTCTCCCCGAGCTTGAGCATACCCAAGAGTTGTAACCAATATTATCCAGATGCCTTGTGTACGAGGTGTCAAAAAGTATCGCGACTTTTGAATTTTCGCGGGTTACGTATATTCGAATTTCGATTTTTTGTGGCGTTATGTTGGTACTCATGTCTCTCACTTATGCCGACAAGCTCGGCCATTTTGAATGTTCACTTAATTGTTGACAGCTGCTTTGCTTGCACGTGTTTTGGATCGTCTTCGATTTTTACCTATTCAAAAAAATGGATCAAAGAACCTGTATCAAATTTTGTGTGAAAAACGAAATTAAGTGCGCGGATGCATTCCGAATGTTGACTGTGGCATACGGAGAAGCTACCTTGGACCGAAGCAACGTTTATCGGTGGTACAAAATGTTCTCAGAAGGCCGAGAAGATGTGAACGACGAAGAGCGTGCCGGACGCCCGAGCACTTCAACAACAGACGAAAAAATAAATGAAGTGGAGAAAATGGTATTGGCCAATCGTCGAATCACCGTTAGAGAAGTTGCTGAGGACCTAAACATATCGATTGGCTCGTGCCATTCGATTTTTATCAATGATTTGGGCATGAGACGGGTCGCCGCGAAATTCGTACCAAAATTGCTCAATTGCGACCAAAAACAGCATCGCATGAACATTGCTAATGAGATGTTGGACTCTGTCCGCGACGACCCAAATTTGCTCCAGAGGGTCATAACTGGTGACGAATCGTGGGTTTATGGTTATGACGTGGAAACCAAAGCTCAATCATCTCAATGGAAGCTGCCGCACGAACCAAGACCGAAAAAAGCGCGCCAAGTTCGGTCGAATGTGAAAGTTTTGCTGACAGTTTTCTTCGATTGCAGGGGCGTGGTGCATCATGAGTTCTTGCCACAGGGTAGAACGGTCAATAAGGAATATTACCTGCAAGTTATGCGCAATTTGCGCGAAGCAATCCGCCAGAAACGCCCGGATTTGTGGAAGAACAAAAATTGGCTTTTGCACCACGATAACACCCCTGCTCACACATCGTTGCTTGTGCGCGAGTTTTTGGCCAAAAACAACACACTAATGATGCCGCAGCCACCGTATTCCCCAGATCTGGCCCCCTGTGACTTTTTCTTGTTCCCTAAACTGAAGAGGCCCATGAAAGGACGACGTTACGCTACGCTTGACGAGATAAAGACGGCATCGAAGGAGGAGCTGAACAAGATAAAAAAAAATGGTTTTTTGAAGTGCTTCGAAGATTGGAAAAACCGTTGGCACAAGTGTATAATATCTCATGGGGATTACTTTGAAGGGGACAAAATAGATATTCATGAATAAATGAATAATTTTTGAAAAAACACAAAAGTCGCGATATATATATATATATATATATATATATATATATATATATATAGAAACACTTGTACCATGAAACTCCATACGGGCCAGAGAGCCCCCTATTTAGAGAGCTTCAGCGTCTCAGATCGTCAATGCTTTAGCTAACCTGGCGATTATTATTTGATATAAGTGCTGTATGTCTTACATTATAATACAATTGTTTTGTGTATATGTGAACCCAATTTTAAGCTAGGCTCATAAAGAACATGTATCTTCTTGTAACGTGTGAAGCGCAACGTGGACTAGCGTTCTAGTCATGGGTATCTACTATCGGAGAGTCGCCGGTTTGAACCCTATTCCTGATCGAATGTTGTTTTAGCTAAGCTTATTAATAGATGTTAAACCATCCCGCTAAGAGTCAGCGGCCATTCTGCTCCCACAAGAACTGTTGAGGAAACCCTAGGTATCTTAAAAGTCCAGCACTCGGTCATTGAAGATATGCCTCACGTTGATTCCAAGCCCGCAGGGGACGGAGAATAGACTAGAATTAAAAACTTGAATTTCCTTTAAAATATTTTTAATTCTTGGCGCAATGTTAACAAGATCTATACATAGTACCGCAAGATAGGCTCACACTAATCGAAAGCTGCCTAAAGCAATGCTCTCCGGAGATCCGGGGGCAGGCCTTATGATTCATAAGGGACTCTGTTCTACGATCGCAGGTTTCTAAGACTAAAAGATAATTCCTCTCAACTGTAGAAGTTTATTGGCTAGTTCGGTTATAAAGAATTGTGGTCTACAGAATTGGCGCTGGTACACCCTTGGCAGGAGATCCCCGAGGCAATAGAACATAAACAGGTCTGCCTCGGAGTCGTCCCAGACAGCCGCAACGGCTGTCTTCAATTGTTTATGCCACTTGTTCTTCTATCAGCGTCATAGATGCATTGGTGACAATTGATTGGTTTAGGTCATACCTATCTAGAAGGTTAAGGTTGAATGGCCATGTTGAATCCAAGTGGAAGGAAGTCCATATCGCCCTAGCTCAGGACTCGGTGCTTGGACCTTACATATTTAATATATTTGTGAATTTAATCCTGCTTAGGATTTTGGCGAATGATATCGGTAAGACGTTCGCGTACGCGGATGACACCTTAATGCTATTTTGCCTTGAGCCGATCAAGTTTCACGGCTATTTACGTACTGCCTACTTTGTATGTGTGGAAAAGGCTATCCAAACCTTCAGTAGTCTAGTCTTGTTGTTAACGCCAGCAATTCAGGTCTGGTGTTAGTTCGTACGTCTCAGGGAAACGAAATGGGACACAACTTGTTTTTATCTTAGGCGGCCAAAGGCTTAGGGCTAAGCCTCATTGAGAAAATGGCAGAGTCATCTGGCTGCTGTAACAGTACTTATGTGTATCTGTCATTGTGGCATTAAGAAAACTTAGACTGATTGGTGTTCCCGGTGTAAAGATCTGCTGCTATTGCCGATATTAGATTATGCCTTTCGTTTGAAAGGAGGATATCCAGAAATATTTCGTCGGGCCCAAAATATTCAAAACAATGCTCTTAGAGCAATGTTCGGCCGCAGAAGCCGCAAAGATTATGTATTGATACTGATTTTTTTTGCCGCGTGCGAACCTCTTTCGATTAGTGAAATGTGCGTGCTGCCCTGCTTGTAGTGAAAAAATGACGAAAGGTAAGATTTCATCGAAAATTTCTTTGCTACTTGCCACGGTGGTCGGTTGCTCTAATCGTCATATTACCACGCTTTTGACACCTTTCGTTTCTAACGAAACTAGCAGACATTGTACCGCCTGCCGTCTATTTGGGGCATCCATACTCGAGAAATGCAATCACTCGCACCTGTGGGGGAAATGACGAAAGTAGTTATGTAACATATGACCAATAATACTTTTACCTAAACATTGTAAAAAGGCAATTCCTTCAATAAGCTAAAAAGCGTGTGTGTTGTATTGTGCAGAGAGAGAGACGCCAAGCGAGGATAGGTGAGATGTGTATGTATAGACACCATTTAAGACTAATGAATACACGTAAATGTTTATCTTCTGTTTTCTATTGTCTCTTGTTGGTGCTGTTTTCGCAGGCGTCTGGCCTGCGCCAGATGCGGTGAAATGCTAGCCTAGTATCAGCCAGTGAAGAATCCGTTCATTCCCGGTGCACAAAAGCGGTTTGGCACTGGTCTTGGTGGTTCTTTTAAGACTTTTTTTTCGAAAATCAAAAATGTCTGCCGGCTTACACAGTGGCTACTTATAAATATTACTAAATGCCGGTTCTGCCTGCAGAGGTAAGCCAAGTACCATGCAGTGGAATGCACAGCGCTGGACCGAAAATCGCTGCATTACTTCTCTCGTCGGAAGCGTGAAGATGATAGAGCTTCACGAAGAAACATTTTGAAATGTATATTATACTCAATTTGAGTGAAATAAACATAATTCATGTTAAATAAATATTACTAAATATTACTGTATGCACCTCTTCTCTGCAAGAGCGCCTAGTGGCCCGCTAACCCCCATTCCGAATAACATTAAGAATTTTATCGGCAAACTACTAAGACCAGACTTTCTCTGCTTATTTGCAAAAAGTAAAGGAAGCCCCTTTTTGCACGCTTGGTACAAGTGTCAACAAATTATTTATGCGAAGTCTGTATGTTCTTGATGCTAGTTGGTTTATTTGCTCTGTAACGTCTTAGTTATGAACATCGTACCGACCTATAAGACACAAGCGTTTGCAAACCTTACAATCGTATCTCCTTGGAATGACACTAGATTACAGCGCAAAGCCTCTTGCTTGTTCAGGAAGAATTCTGTCTTGAATGGGAGTAAGCGCTAGATAGAAGGCGGAAAACAAGTTTGTACAATAGGATACCAACTGTAGGTAACACAACGTGACTGCAGTCTTTTTTCGTATGATTCTTGATTGATTTTTCGTATTTTGGAATGCGTAACGGTCGTAACAACATAGCATAACTGAGTTGTACGGCTCAAGATAGCCAAGATACTCATCCTACATTACCCTACATTGTATCTGCCTGTCCATTTAACTTCTCTGTTTGTGGTTCTTTGTTTGAACGGTATGTGTTGATTGTTTTGGTGTAGGGTGTGAAAGTCAGTGTGTTCCTAAATGCCTGTATGCCTGTACTTTCTACGTTATGTGTGCTGACGTATGTGTGTGTGTGTGTAAGGGTTCGTGGGGAGAGGTGGGGTAAACCTTTTCGTTACCACCTCATAGCCAGCAATGCAGAGGCAATGTCGTTCTCGTGCAGTAGTACTGTCGTAGCCGTTGCCCGTTTTACAGCCCATTACACGCCGAGACGACACAAAGATTTCTGCTCGAGATATCTCCGGTAGCGCCTCGGAGCGGAGAGCGTCGAAGAAAAAGTCCACCACTATCCGCCACCAAGATCTACTCGTAGTCGAAACTCGGCAACTATTCGACGATGCGATGGCGTCTCGATACGTCTCCGAACGAGCTAAATGTTTTTTTGCCGCTGCCGAAATCTGTCGTTTCTTCAGACAGTGGTGGCAGTGATAGTGCTGTTGCCGCTACTGCAGTTTTTCGTTAGTTTTGTTTGTTTGTTTTTTGTCTATTTTTGCGAAAGTACCGGGGAACGAGTTCTGAGGAAAGCCAGCGGCCAAAGGATGAGTGAATTCAACAGCAGCAGTTTGATAGCAATCGAAGCAATTCACTAGAACACTGGCCTCCAGATATGTCGCTGGTCGTCAAACGTTTGCCGGTGGCAGACGTTGTGATGGTGATGAACGGTAGTGGGGAGTGAGATGAAGGCGTTCGAGGTTGCAAAGACGTACAGCAGCGAGTATCGAGGAGACTATGCTGTGGCTCACTTTGACAACTTAACACGTCAACACCTCAGCATATGTTCACTTCACGCCGCCACAGTCATCATCGTCGTCGTTGTCATCACCACCACCATTTTTGTTGTTGTTGTTGTTGTCGTTGTTGTTTATTGTTGTTGTTGTGCCTGTAGTGAGTTCAGCTTCTACCCTCGTATCTTGGTGTGCCAGGTCGTACGTACACGACATACGGTAGTGTATTGTACAACAGCACACTGGTACAGCACTGACGATACAGTCTGTAAGAGTGATGCGGTCATGCAGAGGAACGTCACGCCGTCGCTAACCCCTCCGAGGCCGCCACAGATTCTGGACGGCCAGCACAATGCATGTCGCTGCATGTTCCTTGCATGTGGTTGGGCCGCTATACACGGCATAATAGGGACGCGCCGTCGGTGCAATAACGCCCCACTACAGAGACAACTCACTGATTGATAACGAGCATCGACTGAGTGATTGATGTGAATGGCTGCGCGCCGGTCGCGTGTTGATCGCGTGATATTTACCGTACGGAGTTTTTAATACACACTGTGTGAATGAATACACAATACAATGTGAACACAGACAAACACACAGAGAGACCCACACAAAGACACAGATACTCAGATTCATGCATACACACACACACACACGCATAAATACGTGGTAGGGCAATACGTTCGCTTTACGATTCGCTACCACACAATGGAAAATCAGAGATCTATTTTAGCCCTGTTGGTGTTTGCAGGCGCGGGCCGGGTAAAACCTGTCGTTACTACTCCGAATAGCGTTGTTTATGTGTGTATTACCGGGCCGCCACCAGCGATCAGATTTTGTCAGCTCGGCAGCGACGGGCGGCCGCATCAGGAGCAGCAGCATCTCTATACTAAACTACGAGACGATTGTTAGCCGATGAACGCTGGGCTGCGCCCATAAGATCGACTCGAGCGTCGAACGAATCTCAAGCAAACCAGAGGCAGCAGCAGCAGGAGCCTTGCAGATGACGACGAAGCGAATCAGATTGACACAAAATACGTGCGCCCGTGATGCTGTTGTACACAATACTTCTACCGTTGACTACCCTTCCGTTCAGTAGTTATTCAATGTGTATACAACCATAGTAGAGCATAGCAGCATACGTTTCCCACGATCGCTGCAACCGCAAACGCTATACGACCAGCGCAATAGAATTACAAAGCGTAGGTGTTGTCTAACCTAAGTTCGAATTCCAGACTGCTCGTCCTTAGATCGGGCAGTGCTCACGAAATAATAGCAACTGTTCTAACAGATGCGAGATCATTTCCTCAAAATAAATATAAATATACACACAACAAATCGCCTAGTACAAGGCAAAGTTAAAAATTCCACGGGTTGTATATTTTCGGGAGATTGTCAGCTTTATTTCAAAAGAGGGAGTAACGAGGACGCCCAGGCCTTCTCGAACGGAATGATCTCATGATGGTGCTCTCGATGTACCGCCACGCAGGAAATGCAATGAGTTCAGTAAGCCAAGTGCCGTGCAGACTGAAGTTGAGATAGTCGTGCATTTTTTTCGTAACTCGTGTGGTTGTGAGAAATGAACTATTTTATGGCTGACATCAGAAAATTAATTAAATACGTGTATATGTATGTATATATATATATATATATATATATATATATATATGTATATATATATATATATATATATATATATATATATATATATATATATATATATATATATATATATATATATATATATATATATATATGTATATATATATATATATATATATACATACATAGCAATGCGGATGCGCTGTCTGGCGGCCTTGCTGTCGTTTCTGCTATCATCGCAAAGAGAATGCCCACAGCCCGTGGTTCCTCGTTTATCTCGATGAGCGTCTCTAAAAAAATATCACTTCATTGAAGCTTAGGTGGCTTTATGTATGTTTATGTATATATTTATATATATATATATATATATATATCAGCACACTAGCGCGAGTGTGAATGCGTACGTATCTATATACGCCATAGCTGTCCGGGGCCAGGTGAGACTGAGTTGAAGTCGAGCCCCAAAATAGCTCGAATTCTATCACGTGCGATCGATGATGCGATCTGTTGGCGCTATCAGGCAGCATCCGCGGCAATCGCAGGCAACTCAGCATTAGGAACAGCGGCGGGGGTGTCGGGGAAGCGAACGTAGAACGACCCGAGAGACTCGAATCTGGTCTGAGGCGATAATCATGGCCACTCTGTAGTAGGAACAGCTCTAACGTGGCCAGTATGATCACGTCGAAGACGACGTCTTTTCGGTCGGTATTTAGGTTTAGAAGATAGATGTCGTAAATGCGTCAAGGCGCGCTATTCTCCCTGTCGTTGGCTGCTGTTGGTTCGCTCACGTTGCTGGCTCGAGCCCAGCAATGATGATTGATCCCCACTCACTCAAGCTCCTTGTCAAACTCGCTGGCTGGCGTTAGACGGCAACGTACGCCATCTAATATTGCTCGAGTCATCAATATTGTCATCATCACTATCGTCGCGATCATGATACGGCGATCACGGACGGACGCTCGGGACCAGGCGTCGGTATGCCGCACTGACGACAGTGCGAGAAATATTTGACAAAAAATGCTGTTTCACTCGCCTAGCCTATTCGTCTGTAGATTTCCAAGCAATGTCATACAAATCTAAGCCTGAGAAGACAAAAAGGATTTTCGAGCTTGAGAGAGTTGAAACGAGTTCCGAACCTGAGGGGGTGTGAAGAAATCTCGAGCCTGAGGGGGTGTGAAGAAATCTCGAGCCTGAGGGAGTGTGAAGAAATCCCGAGCCCCACGAGGGATGGGAAGGAATTCTAAGCGTGAGGGTGTGGAAAGGGTTTTGATGGTTTCGAGTCCCACGTAGCAGTCGCTGCGATTGGCTGGCGGCGAGGTATGTGCATTATGCATTCTTCAAACGTCCCAGATCAACACTGGACAGAGGGCTCAGAGAAAGTGGCAAAGGCAGGGAAAGCAGTAGGTGATATTGCAAAACTCGTGCCCGACATCCACGGACCCAAGCGGGCGGATAGGAGGAGGCGGATGTCAGTGGCCGGATGCATGGCCCTCTTCGGTTGTTCTGTCTGGTGCATCTCGACAACAGTTACAGAGAGGGAGCCAAAAACCTGCTAAGGACCCAGCGAATGTCGCTCTAAGGATCATCCACGCATGCCGTGCAGTAAGTACGGCTGCTGCCCTAGTCTTGGCGGGCACTTCTCCGTTGAATCTCGTCGTCAAGGAACAGCTCATATTATGGCTAGATCGACCAGAACACTCAAAAGAGGCATAGCAAGAAGCAGTGCTTTCCGAGTGGAAACGAGAATGAACAGAATTGCGGAGGGGAGAACTTGAAGTCAAAATTCAGGACATTTCGGGACATCAAAATGTGGACGGCTCGTACTAGAGACGACAAGGACTTCTTCATACTATTACTTCTTATTACTGAGCATGGATATTTCCAGGGTCACGTGAACGATTTCAACGTAGTTTCTCAATCTGAAGCTGCATCCACTGCACACCAGGCGCACGAGACGACGCGCTCCACACGCTGCTCGTTTGTCCTGCCCTAGAGCAAGCAAGAGTCTTAGCTTTGAATGAAGTGGCGTATCGTTGGCAGCAAAACGGCGACTTGTGATAGAGAAACCCTCCTCCAAACATGCCGAGAATGAGCATAAAAATCTTCGTTCAATTCATCTGCGAATAAACAAGCGGCCGGGAAGTTAGGGTCCAAACTGCAAAAGCAGTTCTCGAGGAATGAGGCGGCTTGTCCGAATACGCCTGCAAAGGTTCTTCATCATCAACAACGGTTTGCCGGATATGCAGGAAGATAGAGAAAACGGAAAGAGGATCATCTGGTTGAGGAGTGTGAACGATTGGGAGGAAATTAGGAATTAGAATTAGAAAAGGCGTTAGGATTAGGCAAGGATACAGAAAATGAACAGGTCGAAATTACGAAGCAGAACCTATCTCGATGGTCAATCGATCAAGCCATAAGCGAGAAAGCACGGGGGAGTGCAATGTAGGTGATTAATAGCTGCAGCGTTATGCGCACCTGTAGCAAAAGGTAATATGTGCAGACACACTTATTAAACAAATATACACATCAATCTATCTATCGTGACAGACGTTACACAGGAGAACGCCGAAAGGCAGAATGGAACGGTTAAAAAACCGTTAGATAAGCTAAATGTTCGGCATCGAAAAATTAATTGTCCGCGTCTGTAAGATATTTTGGTTACCCCCGCTAACTGTAACCGTATTCCTACCAGATACGACTGAACGGCATCTTGTGCGGAACGTTGTAATCAATCTGTGGGATTGAGCTTAAGGGCATGGCGTCTCATCCCCTCGTCAACACATTGCCTCAATATTTTTCTTTTCAAGCTAATAGTAGGAGAAGAGTGGTTAAGCAGATAGTAGCGGATAGGCAGTGTTAAGCAGAACTCCCCCACAATTTATCATAGCACCTGAGGTGTGCGGAAAGCATTCCTCCCCCCCCCCGTCCCGTCCCTCCCCAATCTAAATACAAAACAAAATACTTAGCGGTAAAAAGAAGGAATCTGCATCTGTTCACCCATTCAACCTTGTACTCTTTGTTTCTTCCTGTTCTTTCCTTTCATTATTCCTATTAGTTTGTTTAAGTGGCAAAATAGATCGTCGTTGTTGTTGTCATCAAATAGTTTTCACTGATTTCCCCTCCGTTGCTGCTGCTGCTGCATTTTTATGTATACGCACGGTGGGACGATCAGCGACGCTGATGCGCGTGCTGAACAAGGCGAACGCGTCGTTTTCGCCAGGCGGCGTCAGACTGCCTCGTTCTTCATTTCTTAGTGGGGGCTTCTACCTAACTAAGCAGCTCAGTTTACTAGTCACACCGCTTACTCACTTGTGTGAGTTATGCAGATTGAAAGCAGCAGCAGCAACAACAGCCGCGGTAGCGGTGGTTGTCTTTGTTGCTGTTGTCTTAGTCGTCGTCCGGGCGAAATATTCGAACGCCACTACCACATCGTTAGTGTCACTATTTCGCCTTCTCCGTTGTTACGTTGTTATTGGTTGTTGTTGTTGGCTGTTGGTTGTTGTTGTTGCTGTTGCTGTTGTTGTTGTTGCTGTTGGTTGTTGTTGCTGTTGGTTGTCGTTGTTGTTGTCAGATATCCAATCCTCGTTCAATCTGTTATTAAGCGATGACATCGATCTACCTACCTTCTGGCTGCCAGACATCCTTCCCGATCCTGACATTGAGGATGATGACGACGACACCAGGACATACCACGACAACAACGTACAGACCGGTAGGTGGTAGACACATTTCGGCAGATCGATATACACAGAGACAGATAGAGAGAATGCGCGAAAGAGAGAGAGATAGAGAGAGAGCGCGCGCGAAGAGAAAAGAGATATATAGCTAGATACAGAGGAAGGGAGGGGGCGAGTGATAGACGAGGACGTATTTTGCGTCAGCGTCCGGCGAATTTAAACCAAACCGTCTCGAGACGATCCGTTTTGTTGTTTCCTCTCTGTCGTCGTCGTCGCCGTCTGCTTCTTCTGTTGCTTGCTTCTGTTCCGCCTGCTATCGGTATCGAACGTTCGTCACGAGCGCAGAGGGGAAATATGCGAAGAATTTTGAGCTACCTGCATACGCTCAACCTACCGCAGCAGCGGCAGCAGCAGCAACAGCAGCGATCCTGCTACCCGGAGTTCCGCCACCACCAGTGGCAGAATTCGTGACAGAAGTAGGTGTGACAGCTTTTCAGGTGTCTGTTCCTCTGTCCGAGTTGTTGTTGCTGTTCTCGTCGTTGTTGTCGTTGTTGTTGTTGTTGTTGTTGTTGTTGTTGTTGTAGTTGGCTGTGTTGTCGTTAGTATTGTTGTTGTCGTTGTACTTGTCTTGTTCTCTTCCTTTTTCCTCGTTTTTAAGTTGTGCGGTGACGGCAACAACAACAACAACAACAGCAACAACAACAACAACGACGACAGCAACAACTACGTTGCCTGTCTGCTACTAGGTTTGCTCGACCCG